>BSBM01000585.1:2960000-3687500 GCA_027924585.1 Larix kaempferi | reverse complement strand
TTGTTGATTGATTAGGTTAAGACCATGATAGCGAGGGCTAACGCTCGGCCTAGTCATTTTAGGGATGGGTTGACTTCCTTAATTAAAAAAAAATAAAGTTAACATAAATAAATATGGAAAAATAACGCCGCACTAGAAAGGCCTATTATCTATGACTGTATATAATTTTTTTAACAAAAATCCATCATTTGAATACCGAACCAGAGGGCTAACACAAACATATTCATTATATTTTCTTAAAAAAATAACATACCAACCTTAGCAGAACCCCATTTTTTGGGAGTTATACTTAATTTCCATAAATAATATTTATATATTCCGGAAGGTAATCCGATTTTCTATGTTTGATCTTCTTGTACCATATTCCAAAAAGTTGTGTAGGTAGCTCTAATATTGCTTTTTGACGTTCAGATTTCTGTTTTTCTAGAAATCCATTGCGACTAACACATCATGAGTGGCCAGCATTAGCTTGCACCAGCCCATATATTTTTACATTCCAGAATGAGCAAGGAGACTCTGAATAAAAAACGTCGAGGATGGTGTTAAAAACAAGGGGGCGATAAATGTAATACCCCCTATTTCCGCTAGGCACGCACCTCGGGAAAAGGGGTTAACGTGGAAGAAATATTCAAGACACTAGGTGCATTCCTTGGGGGAAAGCAAAGAGTTGAGATATTTTCACTCAACACTCAACTCCTCCATCTAGGACAACTCCTAGCAAAGCCAAGGGGGTTGGTTCTTATGAAAATAAAACTATGTCCTTTAAGCTAAGTTAGAGAATGATTCTAGGAGTTTGAATGAATTAATACTGAACCAACAAATGAAACTATGAATTAAAACAACAACATGAAAAATGTTATATCCATCTAACACATTGATTCACTTAATTGAAAATGTTTGATTGTTGCATATTGTACGAGTGCCAAAATGAAGTCACATAAGTTATTGGAGTATTGTTGTGTCGTGAAAGTGTTGCAAGAGTCTCCTTGGTCAGTTTTAATAGATTTATTAGATGCGTCGATTAGGGAGTGGGTTAGTTGCACAACTATTTAAGCAACCTAGATCTACTGAAAATGAACCTTTTAAACTCAGATATAGAAATATACTTAAATAAATCATTAGTTTAGATATTCTTTTAAAAGATAAGCTAATTTATTTTAAGCATAAGAGTAACTGTAACCAAATGAAAGTTTAAATTTAAGGTGAAATAGAGAGCGAGGAAGAAGAATGCTCAGTGTCGAATCTATGGAATCCAACGGTGGGAAGTAGAGGGACTATGTCTTTAAAATGCTTGAAAAGTTATAGAGTCAAACAAGATCATCTGCATGTTCAAGATTAACAATAGTTTCAAAAGGGGATTAAATCCAGTACTTCCTCCACAAGAGGTTAGAAGAGCACGCAAATGAAAAAATTATACATGGAAATCCTAAATCTCTAAGCATAGAATAATAACAAATAAAATCAAACTACAATTATTTACCCTATGAGTTGATATCAACTTTCATCAAGGCCAAATAAATCACCACAAGATGTAAAATTGAAACAATACAAAGTTACCTCATACATCACTTGACAATGGTCATGCACACACAATTTCTACACACCATGGCCCTCCAAAACCTTTCTATTAATTAAACAAAATGATACAAGCAAGCTCAGAGCTTGAGCAGAGGCTCCACCCTCTGACCATGAGAGAAAAAGGAAGCCAGACCCATGCTTAAATAGCCAAAAGCAAAAGAGGGGAGTGCATTAGGTTAAGAGAGAGCTTGAGGGGCGCATTCCCTTAATCAAGGAGTTGATTGAGCCTTAAGATAAGCCTTTATTAAATGTTGATTGGATGTGGTGGGTGCCAACTCAACAAGAGGTGAACCCCTTCTCTTGGATTTCACACCCAACCATTCCAAAAATGCCACATAAGAGAAGACTCCCATAATAAGAGAGAGGGTGCATCACTAGCCCAAGATGAACTCACCCTTCACTTAGATTGATGGAAATCACCCATATTCTGATTGATATCACCTCCGATATTGACTTCAATCATAATGGGGCCTTCAGTTGGACAAATTTCCTCCAATTTAGGAAATTTGATTTTCTCCAAAGCTTTATTTTTTGAATTAAATAATTATCTTTTAATATTTTCGAGAGAATTTTTATTTACATGAAAAATAATCACTTAGAACTTAGGAAAAGTGGGTTTAGGGGTTTAACAAGTGCTCTGGGTTAGAAAACGAGGACCCCCATGGCATATTTCACCTCCTAACCACTCTTTTATGATTTTTTTTATTTTTAATTAAAACATTAAAAAAGCCCGTTTTATGGGAAAATTTTTATATTTTATCAGAATTGACTGAAAACTCCTAGGGGACCTAATGGATCTTCATAATGACTCAATTTGATGTCTAGCATGCTCATAAACGTTCACACATGAACTTTAATAACCTCCTGAGGCCTAACCACCAAGACGATCATTCCAACTTTGGAGGAGCGAGTGAAAAACTCATTGATTATGCATCGCTTATTCAACATTGCATAATTGACAAGGGAAAAAACACCATGGAATGATCAGATTGATGTCTAATTCCTAGGAATCCAAGCTCTTTACAAAAGACCATCATGCTAGCACATTTTTACAATATCCCCAATGGGTATGAATACGCAATTATTAAAAAAAGGGACAAAATTTGGCATGATGAACCTCGAAACCCTAATAAAGAACAATTGGATTTGTTTAAGTCTTCGACGGTTCACTCATAATCCAATAAGTGCAATTTTAGTGGATAACACCCCCAAGAATTGTGAATTATTTGATTTAAAATTTTACTTGAGAAATATTCTCCAAACAATTATTATTTTGTAAAAGATTTATAAAACTATATCCTCACACTCATGTGGGTGAATATTATGCACACAGAATATTATTTTATTATTATTAATAAAAATAGTCACTTGGGTGAAAGTTGCTAAGTACTATCTTTGTTTAAAAAATTCCACCTTTTGATCTATTATAGACTCGTGGGAAGAGTGTTGCATTGAGATATTGTTGAGTTCATTTGTCTATGGTGGTGGTCCTACTCGGGGGTGAAATTGGGCAAGTAAGTGTGGCTGTGCTCTTCTAAGGTTGGGAGGAACTAGGAAGCTTCAAGTGTTTTACCCCTTTGGTTTCAAATAGGTTGTTTTATATTGCATTATGTTTAATGGTTCGACAAGTAGGTTAATTATTTTGCAAAAAGTGATGTATATGATAGTTGTGTTAGCTTGGAAATATGTTCATCCATTACAGGGTAAGTTTGTATCTTGTTTTGATTGGATTAGTGTTTTAAAAATAAAAAGGAAAAATATTTTTTTGTTGTGATGATTTTGGTGTACATTACAAATTACTTTTCATTTTATTTAAGAAATATATAATTACAAAACCAATTTACCCTTTTAACATTAATTAACAAATGTAAGGTAGTTGATTTCAAAAAAATTTGAAACTTCAAGGATTTGGTTGTTGTTATTAATAAGAGGAAAAACCCATCTTAAAGTTTTATTTAAAAAAAATATTTAAATTTTGATTAAAAAGTTATTAGAAATCACATTTACTTTCTTATTGAAAAAAAATTAAATTTTGAAAAGAAATATAATATTAAAAATTATATTTATTTTTTAATAAAATTTCTAAAATTTCTAAAACTTTGATTAGATTAATCAATATATTAAATTATTTAAATAAATTCTTAAATTTTGACCATTTGCTTTTTCAATTTTTTATTTGTTAATAAATTTAAAATGAGACAATTTCAATAAACTCTAAAACTTTGACAATTATTTCTTTTAAATTTTAATTTTCTTAACATATTTAAGTTGGAATTATTCTTTATAAATTTAAGTTTGGATGATTTTAATAAATTCTAAAATTTGACAATTTACTTGTAGCTATCATAACAAATTTATAATAATAAGAATAATAATAATTAAAATAATATAAGAAAACATGTCAAGTAGAAATTAAACTTCAAAATGTTTAAAACAATGGAAGGAAATGGATGGTAGAAGAGGTCCCAAAAAGATTTTGATTATAAAGAATAAACATGTTATTGAATAATCGTTAACATCACTCTCCTCCCAAATAATTGAATGTAATTGCTTCCATGTTCCCCCACTCTAATCCTTGTATTACATTGATTCTTCTCATATGTTTTTGCATCACATTAATTTGGTTATGGTTTTTTCTAAGTGCTTCATGGACAATTCGTCAAAAGAGGTAAAAAAAATTTCCGCATAATAAAACAATTTATAATAGTAAATTCGATTTCTTCTTAAATTCTATCAAAAATACTTTAATTAAAATTGCGCACTTTAATCACCTCCACCTTCATATTCTTTGTCTGAAATTTGTGGAGGAAGACGACATATTGCAAACAACCTCTTGGACCTACATGATAGTTGACTATGGGGACTCCTTTTCACTTATGTAACAAGTTCAACAAATTTCTCTTCCACCTTGCAAACAAAAATGACCCTCTCATGTGTCTCTCTCTTTAAATGAAGACGACTATGTTTGTTACATGAAGACGACTATGTTTGTTACATGTGTCATTGCCACTTTGCAAGGTAAACTATAATACAAGCAATGAAGTATGTTTCCCACAACAAGTCCTCCTTAATTGGGGTGAATAAGATCTTACAATTTAGTGCCAATACTAGGCTCTTTAGTGCCCAGGGCTATATTGTTAAAAATAATTCTTAAAGTAATTATTTATCATATCCCTATAGGAGGAGGAGAGAATAATTTGTATAAATTATTTACTCATCATAATCAACCTCCCAATTAATTTCGAAGAAATGATATGTCTTTTCTACTCTATTAAATATGTGTTTTGGTCTTCCAAGTCGATGCCAAAAATTCCTTACATATCTTCCTAAGAAAAAAAAAATGTGCAAAAAAAAATAGTATATTAAATATATTGGAGATCGAATCATATATAGCTATGTTTTCACATTCAAATGTGGTAATAAAAGTTATTAAACATTACAATATAATGTAATTTGTGCATTTTATGTTTGTTACTAAAGAAAATAAATAAACTTAAAATAAAATTAAGGACACTGTTAAGAAAAAAACTTTTAGAGAGTAAGTCTTTTTATTGATCTTTTATGCTTCAATGGATTGGTTGTAGTAGCAGCTATTTGTCATTGTGTGTTTGAAAAAAAATAATATAATGCAAACAAGGTTAATGAGATAGATATTTTTTTTTTTTATAAAAAAAATTCTTTGAGTATTTAGAAATTAGAAAACATTTCCTTTCTGACATTCTAACTAATAATGCTTTTCCACTTTTTGACATAATTTTAATATATATTCTTTTTAAAAAAATATTTTTTCAGGGTTATATATCACACTTTAGTATCGAAATAAATGATTTTTTTTATAGTTTTTTGAACTTGGCAATGATAAATTAGTCTAATCAATCTTTTTACAACTAATGTGTAAAAAAATATTAAATTTAAAAAACTTTAAAAAAATCATATTGTTAAATTTCTCAATGCACAGTTATTGAAAAGACTAAGGCAATAGTCTCGCAGAGACTAACAAATATTATAATATTCAGGATTGTAAAAATAACGCTAGTTAGTCGTTTTCTTTTCTTGAATGATATTTAGTAAAGAATGTATAGGTGTATGATAATGATACAGAAACAAACATACCATGTCTGTGCTGTGTGTAATAATGGAATTAATGAGTGGATGCATATTCGTGACTGTTTATACTTATGATATAATATTGTACGGTATCAAGGGTTCGCCTCGTTTCAATCCAACTTTCAACTAGTAGTAATGGAATTAATGATTGATTTAGAGTAGGTAGTTGTTTTAAAGTGCAGTACGTGAAATGTTATATGTGATTCTGTGAATAAACAAATAAAATATACAGTTTTTATATAAAGCGTACAATTAAGTATTAAAATATTTTATAGGAATGTTTTCATCCAGTGTTAAAAATAACTTTAACTTTGTTTACCATCTGGAATCGTCTGTTTCTTTATGAATCTAGTTCTTTATTTTCGAAGAAAACAAATTGATAACTGATCAGAAACGGTTTGAAGTATCACTCTTAAATCATTAAAATATTAAACCTACTAACTATTATTTTATTATTTAACATGGAAAAATTAATATATAAAATAAAATAAATAATAAAATGATTTAATACGAAGAATTGAATACATATTCTCAAGAAATTTGAAACTTGGTAGATCCATATGGATCTACCTTTACATATTTTAAAATCCCATGAGTAAGATTTCTCTCTTAAATCAAACTTTCACTTGGTTTTCAATATCTCCTGCGTAATCTTTCTCTTTGATCAATTCTAGCTCTTTTTCTTCATCCACATTTGCAGCTTCAACGCGCGGGCTCGTTTTGTGGCGATAATAACAGTATAAAACCATCTGGCCCAACCCTAATGGCACTCCAACAAAGTTTGGTGCCTGCCCATATCAAAGAACACGATAACAAGATATCAATCTTTTTCTAAACTTGAACTTGATTGTCTTAAAGAGTTGTATTCTACATCTCAATAGTTTTACATGTCAATAGGGAATGTATCACTCTTTGAGTGTTCATCCAAAATCTTGGAGCTGACAAATATACTTTTTAAAAAGTAATGAAATATTATAAAAATAGGATATCAGTACTTAAAACATGTATATAAAACTCTACAAATTAAATAAATTAAAATACTTTTTGTACCTAAAAAGTTTTATCCCTTTCTACTTTTAATAAATGCCTTTTTAACCTAGATCTATACTGATATAACTAAATTTAATATAAAATTTTGACATAAATATTTTCGCTTAAAAGATTAAGACTATGATCATAATTATATTACCATGATGACAATGTCTCGGCTGAGAGCGCCATATACCATCCACAACGAACTTCCGAGGAAAGCGAACAAAGAGAAATAGACGCTGGGCATGAATTCCGCGCTCTTGGTCTGATATACCAGTTTCTGAGACACAGTATGGAAATATTAACAAATGACATGATTAATACAGGTATCATTAATAAAAGACGATGATAAAGAAAACTATTTTCGAGGTTTTCCAATCCACAAGTATGTAAAGAGCACAGTGTCCAGGAATCTAATAGAATCAGGAACTTACGATTACAGAGAGAGGAGAAGCGTAGAGAATAACAGTGGCCACCGTTCCTACAGTTCCTACAACGATCTTCTTATGTTTGTGATCATGTAGACCATAAAAGGAAAATATTGCAATGGTGCAAAACACCAGGAACAAGCCAACAACCATCATGCCTATATTCCTCTGCAAAACAGAATATATATTTATATAAACAGCTTATCCACTGCCAAATGCCTCCAAGAAATATATTCTATCATTAACAAGCCATTAGTTTAATAGTAAAAGGAAGAGAACTTAAAGTAATACTATTTACAGAGCAAGTATGATGAAACTATACCTTGGATCTTGGTGGAGCAAATCTGAGATATATGCAAAGGAAGCAGCACTCTAGAAGCAGGCCAATGGCGTTGACAACCATAACAACCACGTTATCCCACCCATTGCTGATGAACGGCGAACCATACCATGTGTATAGAAGACAGTTAAAGAAGGCTATTGCATAGGGAAGGCCTGAGAAATCCTCAGTAGTTCTCTTCTTTATCACCCTCTTGAACGTAGAACTGTTCACGAATAAAATTTATATGTCATACATATTATATTATATTCAGTCTTTAATTTGACTTCATTAATAGATGAGAATAGGCTGAGTGGAATACTTACATTGATGCACCATACATAAGCAAAGCAAAGGCACTCCCTGTAATGTCATTACAGATAAATCAGTCAATTACAATAATTAATATTTGTTCATCTCCAACCTACTGAGACCATCTAAACTGCAAAAATCAAGAAATCAAGTCTAATATAATCAAAGAAATATTTGTTCAAGGAATCAAGTCATGGAATATTTGTTCATCTACAGCCTACTGACACCGTCTCAACTGCAAAATTCAAGTCTAATATTATCAGAGAAATTTCTGTCTATATTTATGAAAGGCAATATAGAAAGCTTATGCTCAGGTATATGGTAGCTTTGACAAACCTAAAATGCCAACCCCCAAACGTACAAGGGAATTCATTATTCTTTCTTCTTGCTTGTCCAACAAGTAAAAGAAGAAAAAAACGAATGTCTCTGCACGACGAGGGCGGCTAAATTCCTTCGCTTAGAGCACTGCAGGTGTGAGCCTACAAGCGTATATGGGTGCATATTTATACCCATTGGCAAATTGGTTTCCTTATTTTATTTTATTTTAGCTACAGTGAACGAATTTGGATCGCTAAAATTAAATCATTTGCGTGCAAGAAACGATTAACTTAATGAAAGTGCGCTTGAGATTTTTGAATGTTCTGGCAGGTACGTTTGAAAGTGAGATTTTTCAATTTCCGCTGATTTTGTTTGTAGCGTTTTGATGTTTGACAGTTGTTTCCTACACCTGCACATACTCGCTTTATTTATTTAGTATTAGCACAGTGATCACCGTCTTTGCTCTTGCCATATACACGATACACATGTCAATGAATATGATTTGCCCATCACTTTCAGTTGAATCTTTTCCTCTATTTTCATGATTCGTACGCAGGAAGAAAGGAAATTTCCGAAGTATCTTGAAACTCATTTCATTATATTGTAGCTTTCGTTTTGAACAATTTACATTCAACTACCTATCTATTAATTATATTATTAAGATAAGTATCGCCGAATTTTTGGTTTAATGATCATTTGCATCCGTTCATTAGGCAGTCCAGAGATATTCGATTTCATGTTATTTGGTAAATTACTCCAAGTAATAATTCATATGTTAATATTCTGGATTATTTTATTGTCAATTTTGTCGATGGTTTACAACTCAATTTCCAAGATTTTTTTTGGTTGATTGTTTACAACTCAGTCCCCAGATCTTTTTTGATGGGACCTCCATATATTTTTTTGATGGTACAAGGTTGATTGTTTACAGCTCAGTTTCTCATTATCATAGAACACAACCAAAACTTCCTGTTTTTTAGGCGATTATGGTTTAAAAACAGGTTAAAATTTTTGTTGGAAAATTATTTTCGGGCAGAATTCCAGGTTTTTAGTTAACCCTTCTACATCTCCCTTAGTCTCCACTTTCTTGTACCAAATTACTTGTTCTTCTTTTAAAAAAACGTTTTGTCATGGGCTAATTAGTCTTGTTTTCCTGAAGAAAACGTTTCGACTTTTCATTAAAAATAACGTTGTCCATATTATAAGAATAAAAATGATAAAAAAATAATTTTAAATTTCAGATTTTCGATAGTATATTTTTAAGAATAATAAAAATGATAAAAAAATAATTTTAAATTTCACGTTTTCGATAGTATATTTTGTATATTATTTTTTTTTTTCATAAATATTGGAAATTCCATAACAACAGTACCTTATATGTAAAATAAAATATCACTTTAAGGTCTTGGTTATGGCTTTTCTCATTGACATCAGCGTCATAACTTATTGTATCAAATGCGTATTCAAGTTCTTGCAACTATTATCATCCATATTAATTGATGTATTGGTTGTACGTTTTCCCAATACTATCATCCATATTGATTGATGTAGTGGTAGTGGTTGTACGTTTTCCCAATACTATCATCCATATTCATTGATGTAGTGGTAGTGGTTGTACGTTTTCCCAATACTATCATCCGATTGATGTAGTGGTTGTACGTTTTCCCAACTAATGAGAAACTCGTTATTTATGCACATTAGATGATAGCATTCCTTTTTTACAGTCCCACACATAAATAAAACTAAAAGATTGCACAAATGTGCTTCTTTCAATCACATAGAAACGCAAGCTTTTCTTAATTTGCATGCATTATGTAAGAAGCATTTATGTCTCATTGCTTTCACAATGTGGCAAGGGACACGTTAATGATATTTTTCTCACTACTCAAAAAGAGGGTGTCAAGGCTCCTAGAGATGGTTTTTCATTTATTCATGAGTAATGTTGTTATTCCTTTTTGAGTTGCACCTTCATTGATAATTTAGATGGACATGATGATCAGTGTTGTTCGATTCTTTTAAATCTTTTTTTGCTAGCTTATATTTTCTACTATCTATAAGATGGAAATTGCAAGCGAAAACATTATTGGCTCCCTAGTTCACTTTGAACCAACCTTTCTATTGGAATGATTAATGCATAATTGTTTTATAGATTGATGTGTGATACTTTATTATGTTGAATATGCACATTGTACAGCCCAGTAGAGATGTGTAACTCCTTCCATGCTCATCTTATAAATGACAAATGTATTTTTATAAAAAATAATAAAATATTATAAAAATAACATGTCGGCTTAGATCATATTTGAAATATTTGGAACTGCATATATATAAAACTACATAAATGAGATAAATTAAAACCATAAACATTGCATTACACACTTCGTCAACATTTCCAGTCTAAAAAGCAGTTTGCACCTCTGACACTTGGTAGATCCCCTTTTAGATGGACCTATGTTGGTCATAGAAGAAGTTTGTGGTCGTTATTGTATTGGCTAGTGTGAGGTAGAGTTTGTCTATATGTGAATGGTTTACTTCTAAGTTTTAAGACATTATTAGATCTAGATGGATATAAAGATTCTCTTCAACTAGTTGACTCCTATTTTGGTGTGTGATTGAAAAGAGTTGTTAGCATGCTAAGATTGTGTTTCTATCTTATAGAAAAGGTTTATGTTTTTATATGTGTAAATGAGTGGTTGAATAGAACACTCAACACTATTTTTTATGTGTGGGAAGAATGTCTAGTGTGGTATTAGAGTGGGTATAGGCTCCCTAAAGGGAAAGATCAAGATATTGAAATTTTATTAGAGAACATCTAATGTAGGATTAGATTGGTATATGTTAGAGTAGATTGTTTCTTAAATTTCTTATGGTGTATCTATTAATAGTTTGATAAGATAATTTATGTGTTCTCATTTTTTTTTGTGGGAGTGTGTTTTCTATCCATCATTTCATGATACCTATCTTGCATTAATGTAGGTACTATAGATTATAGCAGTAATATCCATGCTTGTAGAAGACGTGTTACATCATGATTATTTGTATGAGATAGTTTCCAAAGGGAATATGGTCGAATTTCAACACTCAAAGAGAATGGAGAGAAGAAACCAATCTAAAGTTATGTCATATTGATTGAAAGGGTCCTCGATTAATAAGTAAAGTATGTAGAAAACTTGTGTTGGTGCTAGAGGGTGAACTTCTACATGTAGGTAACATTCACTACTACTAGGATTTGGCATGTTAGCTCTCTTTGATCTTGTTGAGAACACAACTAGATCATTGGATCTATTTATGCTTGTGCGTTCTAGTGTAGATCTGTGAAAGAGGCTATAAAAATATATTTGAGTTAGAAATCAAGAAACATATTGATCCTAGTTAACTCAGTATGTGATATATGTTTTGATAGGATTGACTACCATAACAATAACAATGACGTTGAATATGTATATTAAGACATCAAGTATGTTCATGAATCTAGAGAAATAAGAAGGAAGACGAATTTGGTCATGTGTCTCCTTATTACTCGTTGATATTTATAATCATGCATAGCAACTTTGTACTGTAAAAGTATTTCCTCAATTTTATTGATAATTTGTGTTGTAGTTGAAACATAAGTGCAACAAGATTCTTTGTCTCTAGAATAACAGATCCCATTTTTTCTCTAGTAAGAGTGAAATGAGAGCAATACCCAGATCGTGAATTCAACATGTTTGGATATCGACAAGAGCCTCACTAGTTAGTTTATCCAAATACATTTGTTTTCATTTAATCATGTCCATAAAATGGGGAGTGATGGCAGTGACAGTAGTAGTAGAGACTCTCCTGCTTCTATTGGTTACATTACCTTGAACCAAATGCTTCAGAAAGAACCTTATATCTATCTCTAGTCCCTTATATCTATCTATAGTCTTGCTTTGCACCCATATTCTCTATAGTTCCCTTCCCCTTTTTTCTTCTAATGGACATCTTGTTCGACTACATAGGAGAATGGATGCAAATCGTCATCTAGACTCTGATCAGGAGTTGATGTAGCCCTTGTGGATCTGTAATGGTAAAAGAACCTCGAAGCAAAGAAGGAGAACGCCACTGTCGAGGGTCTTGAGAACCATATGATTGTATATTGCGAGTTCTACAAGAAGAATGAAAAGAGAGTAATTAAACTTTGCAAGGCCGCCAGGGTTGAGAAAGTAGTTATAATTTGTTTGCCTTACCTTAATCATCCATTAAGTTGCTTAACAAATGACTACTACCATAAATCTTTCGAGATTTTTAGGATTTTAAACATTGACATCCATACCCAAAAATAAAGATAATAACATTGATAAATGTTATTCTAACACCTATTGACATAAAAATATAAATAAATATTATCAATAATAATAATAATAAAATTAATTAATGAAGTGATACAATATAATGAAATGAAATGAACATTTCGCTGAACCCCTAGTCTTTGACCAAAAATCCAACATGGCCTATATACAATTCAAAAATTCCCCCCCAAACATGGAAAAATAGTCTCCGCCCACTTCAAAGAAAACCAGAATTTGGGAAAAGGGAATATGAAAGATTAAGAAACCAATCTAAGAATCTCTCAATCACGAAGTTCATCACATTATAAACAATTCCATTTCGCTGGAAAAAACAATTCCATTGTACCGAATTACTCCAGGAATTCTTTCGCTAAATTGGGGGAAAATCGTAGAAATTACCTATGCATGTTCTGTCGTATAGGATCGAGACAGTACATCCCTCAAAATGATCTTCTGATGTCACACTCATCAAGAAACTCAGAGCCACAATTAGAAGAAAGGTGTGAACTAGTAATTTCCCATCACCGATGAAGAATATTGTAGTCATGGTGGTTGAGAATATCCCTAATCATTGACCACATGCGAATTTGTTGGATACCTGCCTCCACAACATTTCATATCGAATTCGTTCCAACTGTGATCCATCAAGTTCCAATTAACAAAGCCGGCTTTTAATCAAAGGAAATAATAACAATTCGCCAAAAAGGCATGTTGAGAAAGTACGGATGGAATAATACCTAACGGTTAAAAGCTAAATATTATTAAAATAAGGGTTTTGAATTCCAAATTAATAATAATAATAATAAAGTTGACTGTTATAAAAGACAAAATAAAATAAATTCTTTAGTGAAATTAGTAAGGATTCTTTCATTTGTTATTACGTTATGATACTAAGGAATATTTTAATCAAAAGAAAAAGTATATGGAACAAAAGATAATTTTTATTTTATAAGGAAGAAAAAAAAAGCTGATAATGATTTAGAAATATTGAAACCTATTATTAACCAAAAAGCTATTAAAGTTTTCAGTAAAAGTAAAGTATTAAGGTATTATTAAAAAAGTTATCGAAGTTCATATTTTCTTTAACCTTTGCATTTTGCAGTCTCTATCTCTATAACCAATGAAAATTTTTCTTTGAGGTCATCACGTTTGACTTGAATGGGGAGGATGGCTCTGAATGGGGACGGAGGTCTCTATGCGTCGAGGTCTCGAAATCATGGCGTTGCTTCTACGGCCGCTTGAACCTCGTTTCTGAATCCGCCACCCTCATGTGAGAGTTTGCCTGGGAAGAGGGGGGGAACTATGGCTCTGTATGGGTTCGGAGCTCGCTGCTCGTCGAGGGCTCGGTATCTTGGCGCTGCATTGGCGGCCGTTTGATACTCGTTACCGACTGCCCATTGCTTTTTACAATTCCCATTATTGTTTTGGTTATTCAAGGGATGTGGTTCTGTGTTATTAGGACGATACGGGTTATCTCTGTTTAGTGTCATTTCCTTGTCTCATCTCTGGTTTACCACTTGGGGTTGGTTTTCTAAACAATGGAACCTGGAGTTCAGTTTTTCTATTCTAGACAAACTTAGTACCAACTGGTAAAAAGTGGGAATTTTTATATTTTACATTGTTTGGTTTAACTTTCCCTTTTGTTTTGGCATACTTTCAACATCACGGGTTTTCCTCATGGGTTTGGGGACTAGGATTTTGTTGGACAGCAGACTAATGTGCCATTGGATTTCACCACCAAGACAAGGCTGTGGTGATGCTCTCGTAAGGATAGGGGTTTGGTGACAAAGGGTGTGCTTTCTTCAAATTTCGTGGATATTCATTTTGAGAGGGTCAAGAAGGGTCGACCAGTTTGTGTTTTGGGAAAGGACATCACCTTTGACATGGTTTCAGCTCTCTCAAATTGGGCGCTGATTGGAAAATTTGATTATTTGAAGTTATCTCCTCTGGATCTTTTGAAATGAGTTAGAGATTGTTGGAAGCCCCACATCAAAAATATCCCTAGGGTCATCACTCTGTCTAATGGCTGGATGGTCTTCCTTTTCCTCTCTGAAGAAGACTAGAGGATGATAGAGGCATGGTTCTGGGTGGTTGGACGAGGTTCTCTAGTGCTTAGCCATTGGCATGTGGGTTTTGATCCAAAGCGGGAGAAACTTGGTAAGCGACACCTCTGGGTAACCCTTCTGGATTTTCCTCTACATGGTTGGAACCTGCAGGGTTTCATGGCAGTTGTAAATTCCATCGGGAATTGTATATTGATTGAAGATGAGTTCCTATTTGGTTCTGAGAGAAATACACCACAAATGCTAGTCGAGCTGGATACTAAAGAGGGTTTTCCTGAAGAAATGGAGGTCATATGGGAAGGAGGCTCATTTATCCAAGGACTGGACTATTGGAAGGTGGCATTTCGGTGTTTTCATTATAAAGCTACTAGCCACTCCAAAGCTGCTTGTCCAAGTTTCAAAAATCGACATTCTTCTTCACCTGTTGCGCAAGATGGGTTGGTGGAGGTTTCTGAAGACTTCGAAGGTGGAACCCTCTTGCCTCTACCGTTAGATATTGTGTAAGTTTATTCATACTCTTCCGGTGGTTTTAAAATTTATTACTACTGAGGAGCTTTGTAATTATCTTGAGGTTTTTTTTGGTGGATGGTTTGGGATTTTCGAGAGAGACTATCTCGGAGTCACTACCCATAGTGGATCCGGTGGGTTTTTGTGACATGATTGAACCTAGTGGGTCTCTAGGGGAGTAGGATGCTCCCGTGGAAGAGGTGAACCCAGATCCTAGTGCTCTGTGTATTGCTAACCAATCTGTTCCTAGTGATTTTGTTCATTTGTCTATTGTCCCTCCTTTGGAGAGATGCTCGAGTTCACCTATCACTTGTTCTCTTTTTCCTCCTTTGGATGAACCCTGACATGTTTCGTTGGGGATAAATCTCACGTCCTCTCTTGTTCCAGATGATTTGGCTATTGCGCCCCCCTCTGGCCATCCATTTGAAGTCTCTAATGAACCTGTGCATGTCTACACCGATACTGACATCCATAACTCTAGTACTATTCCCAATACTTCTATATTCAATGGTAATGTTACCATTCGAAAACCTAGAATGCCTAAGAAAGCATTCACTGCTACTTCTAAGGAGTATCCAGTGGACTGGTCCCAAAGAAACATTTGCACTAATCCTACAGTTACTTCCTTATTCGATAGAGGTTTGTCTTTAAACTCTGATCATCCTTCCACTGATTGGGATCTTAGAAAAGAGGCAGCCCTTGTTAAGGTTTTAAATGAAAATTTTATCTTTAAATATTCGGGGGTTTGGGAGTGGCCTGAAACATACTTCCCTGAGACGTCTTATGGAGAACTTAAAACCCCGTATTATCTGTTTGCAAGAGACGATGATCTCTATGGAGGAAGTGTGTAATTTTTTTCTAAAACTGAAGCCCAGTTGGCAGACCAGTGCCTTGGAATCCTCTCGATTATCTGGGAGTGTTTTGGTAGCTTGGAACCCGAATTTAGCTGATATGTTGGCTTTCTCCAATTGTGCGGGTTTGATGATTGAAGGAAGATTAAAGGGTTTTGGTCATCAGTTAAGGATCCTTAAGATCTATGGTCCCTATAACAATAGAAGGACTTTCTCAGAGAATATTTTCAACTCTGATTTATTGACCGCAGGACCTTTAATTTTGGATGGGCACCTAAATTTTACTGTATCCCTGGAGGAAGTGTGGGGATCGGGTCATAAGGTGGATCCTTTGGCTGATTTTTTCCTTAGTGGTTTTGAGTCCTATAGACTCATGGACATTGTTCCTTTTGCAATGTCACCGACTTGGGATAATGGGAGATGTGGGTCTGTTGGAGTTGCAAAATGTCTTGATCGGTTCTACATGTTTGATTTCCTCTGTGATGAGTTTGGTAGGTTTCATTCCTGGTCCTATTTTACTGGTTTCTCGGACCATAGAGCAGTTATTCTATAGTTGGAGGTTGATAAATATTTTGTTTCCTATCCTTTTAAATTCAATCCTGGGTGGTTGGAGGTTGATGAATTCAATCACTTGTTTAAGGAGAAGTGGAACCTGCTAGATGATCTGATGTGGGTATAGATGCATAACTATTCTGAAAGCTATCTACAGTTAAATTTAGGTTTTCAGCCCTCTTTATTATCCTCTCCAACTCAAGACTTAGATTGATCTCAGTCTTAATTGGCATTCATTCATCCTTAAGGAGTTTTTTTTTAATATCTATTTCAAGAAAAATGGAAACTCAGAAGTACTTACTTGCCACATAAAAACGTGACCCCGCTTGTTGTTGCATTTTGAGCAAAGGAATTATGGTTCATTGCCATGTCCAGGTCAAAGGTTCGACTTGCACTGTTCCAGATTTATCAACGTCAAGCATATGGTCTTCCATCCCACGTCATGTGATTTCATCTTATAATCACCTGTGCAACTATTACTGCACTTCGTGAGTCTACCCTGCTTCCTCTGCGTCCTCTTAAAATCTATTTCTGGTTATTGCTGCATCCAGATTGAAGATTGCGTTTCCAGATGTTCTTGTCACATAAGTCGTGAATTACTCTGTTCCACCGTGTTTAGTTAGCTTCCAGCTACACTAAACCTCACCAGTTCTGTCAAACGAATTTCAAAAATCTGCTACAGGATTCAAATCGAAATTGATCATTTCATTGATCAATTCGATCAAAAATCGAATCTTTAAAATATTTGATTTTCTCACCCAATCGATGGATTAGAGAGGTAAACAGTCCTGTGACAGATTCAAACGGATCATACATAACTTTAGTAATCTAGAAGATATACTATGAGAACCTAATTTAATTCTTTAGGTTCAGAACAAAATATATACATATATGTATTCTTTAGAGCTATGAATGTTTCCAGAATCCTTTTGTATTCAGCTTTCTGTCAGAAATTACAAATTGACTCTTTCCAGTTCCTCTCTTCAGAGAAATCTTCTAATCTTTTCCAATCTACTCTCTCTTGACTCCTATTACATACTCAGGTAGTCTCTTAAATATAACATTATTCAGATCAAATCCACAATACAGGGATTTGGATCTGTTTATCCTTTCAACCACTCTACGAGATATTCTCCTTAACTATCTCAACTAAATCTATTATAGACTATTACAATCAAATGAGGATTTGATGCCCTCTTATTTAATTCTAACTTATAAAAATCAATTGACAGCAAATAGACCCAACTCTATTGCTTGTAAACATTTTGTATTGTATTTAATAATCTTTCTAGTCCTTGGTTGCTCCTATGCCCCTGCATTAGAATCCCAAGGAAAAAATATTCATGGGCTCCTGTCCATGAGCTCCTCCACTGAACCATTCATCTTCTGCAACATTGCTTCAGTCACCCAAGTGGCATCTACGATTTGATGATCCTTCCATTTAACCAAATACTGGAAATATTCTTGTCCTCGGGTCTTTTTGTATACTTTATTGTCCAATATTCTTTCCGCCTACAATGTTTCTTTAATAGGTAATTGTTTTTCCCAATCAACCTCTAGTTCTTCAGCATCCTCTGTTTCAACACCTATATCTTCTCCCTGATATTTGTATAGATGAGCAACATTAAATATTGGAGATATTCCAACACCTGAAGGTAGTTCAATTTTGTAAGCATTGGCAGAAAAATTTCTAAGAATCTTGCAAGGCCCTATCTTCTTAAACTTCATCTTATTGTACTCCTTCTTTGGAAATATTTCTCTCCTTAGGTATGCCAACACTAAGTCTCCGACTTCAAAATTAACTTCCTTCCTCTTCAAATCGGCTCTGTTCTTGTATTTGATGATGTTATCTTGTAAATTTTGCTTCACTTGTTCATGAATATTCTTTATATCTGTAGCAAACTCTTCTCCCTCCGCACTTTTGAATTCTGCTTCTCCCAAATCTTTGAGCTCACTTGCTCCTCTAGGATGCACTCCATAAATGATATGAAATGGACTTTTACCCATGCTTCTGTTAGGAGAATCATTGTAGGAAAACTCTGCTTATGCCAACACATGATCCCATTGCTTAGGGTGTTCTCCTACAAGGCGTCTTAGAATATTACCTAAGCTCCTGTTGACAACTTCAATTTGTCCATCTGTCTTTGGGTGATATGCAGAACTGAAACTAAGTTTAGTACCAAGCTTTTTGCACAGTGTTCTCCAGAAATGTCCAAGAAATCTGGTGTCTCTGTCTGAAACAATACTCTTGGGTAGCCCATGCAAACGTACAATTTCTTTAAAAAACAAGTTAGCAACATGTGAAGCATCACTAGTTTTAAAACAAGGAATGAAATGGGCCATTTTTTAAAATCTGTCAACTACTACAAATATTGAATCATTGCCCTTTTGATTTTTTGGCAAACCCAAAACAAAATCCATACTTATCATATCCCAAGGTCTATTTGGAATAGGCAATGGTTTATACAGTCCTGTGTTTTGACTCTTTCCCTTTGCATACTGACAAATTTTACAATTCTTTACATACTTCTCTACTCCAGCCCTCATCCTTGTCCAGAAATAGAAATGAGACAGTTGTTCAAAAGTGTTGTTTGCTCCAAAATGTCCTGCAAGTCCCCCATTGTGCTTCTCCTTGATCAGATTATCTCTCATGGAACAACTTGGTATACATAACCGGTGTTTCTTAAACAATAAATCTACTTGTAAAGAGTATTCCATCCACTTACTGCTATCCCTCAGAACAGGATTCTGACATGCTTCAAAGGCTTCTCAAAAATCTGCATCCTCTTTGTATAACTCTTTAAGAAAATCAAAGCCTAAGACTTGAATTTGGCTTTCTTGCATTAGCAGATTTTTCCTACTCAAAGCATCTACTACCTTGTTAGATTGGCCGCTAATATGCTTCAATACAAAATTAAAACTTTGAAGATACTCTACCCATTTTGCATGTTTCTAATTAAGTTCTGGTTGTTGCATTATAAACTGTAATGCATGATTTTTAGAATACAGTACAAACTCTTTAGCCATCAAGTAGTGTCTCCATTTCTTCAATGCTTGAACAATTGCATAGAACTCCTTATCATAAGAGGAATACTTTATTCTAGCATCATTCAATTTCTCACTAAAATATGCCACAGGTCTGTCATCTTGACTCAATACAACACCTATAGCTTCTCCACTAGCATCACACTTGAAACGGTTTGTTAAAATCAGGTAAAACCAAAACTGATTTCTTTGTGACCTTCTTCTTTAATAGCTGGAAACTTCTTTTAGCTTCAACGTGTTAAATTTTGAGCCTTAATTCATAATACTCTAGGATATTTACTGAGAGAATAACATATACAGTATATCAATGCATAACAATCACAATATGCATGACAAGCATCACAAGAATCAAAAGCATGAGAGACAAGAGACATAGAGTTTCCATGGAGAAAACCCTAAGGTGAAAAACCACACAACTTCCTCGAAGATAGAGAGATCAATGGCTCAACCAAAATACACTTTAGATAGTCTCCAAGTAGCAGATGATCCTCCTCCTCACTAGTGCGCCACTTTCTGAGTGAGAGAAGTGTGACTTTCCGAATGATCAAAATAGAGATCTCCCGATCTCTATTTATACTAACTTGTTTGCCCGGTGACCTTATGGGGTCGACTTGTCTAGCTAGGTACATCCACAATATAATATATATATTTCAGGGCCGACCCCACACATGGTGGTCTAATAACCCATCGACAAGTACACACACTTGAGACACTTTTCAATCCACATGACAACACTTCCTTATAGAGGAATAACACATCTCTAATAAGGGTACAATAAATATATATGAAATACATAGATGAAATACATTCCGAAGTTACATATACATCAACACTCCCTCTTAACTAGGAAGGTATTTCTTGACACAGATCTTCTAGACAAGTCTTCTTCTCGGGATCATCGTCATCGATGCATCGTCATCATCATCGTCACTGCTGCTGCTATCTCAACCAATCTCTGACTCTGCCCGTCATAGGAAGTTCTACAGAGCCAGCCCTTTTTCATACTAGATGTAGGCCCACCACCTGCAAGTCTTCGTCATCACTGGCCATACTGTGGAAATCTCAAGACTTATTACGTGCATCACGAAACCTTAAAAGAGTCTCTTGACTAGCAAGAACCCTAAAGAGCATCTGAGGCCTTTTTCATCCTATCCAGATCTCCAGGACTTATTACATGTGACCCCACCACAAAACCTCGAAAGAGAATCCCAGGACTGATTACGAGCACAAGGCTCAACCTATTGGATCTCCCAGGGCACAAATTACATGTGGTCACCACAAAACCTCGAAAGAGCATCCCGGGACTGATTACGAGCACAAGGCTCAACCTATCGGATCTCCCATGGCACAAATTACATGTGGTCATGGTAAAACGTCAAAAGAGCATCCCAGGACTGATTACGAGCACATGGCTCAACCTATCAGATCTCCCAGGGCACAAATTACATGCCATAGGATAAAACCTCGAAAGAGCATCTGCCAGATATCCCAGGGCACAAATTACATGCCATAGGAAAAACCTCGAAAGACTATCTGCAGATCTCCCAGGGCACAAATTATATGTCCTCCCAAGCAAAATCTTGAAAGATCATTTTCCAGATATCCCAGGGTACAAATTACATGCCATAGGCAAAAACTCGAAAGACTATCTGCAAATCTCCCAGGGCATAAATTACATGCTTATCTACACAACCTGTTCCACGGCCACAGAGTATCAACCTGATACTCACCATACATCATCCTGATGTACACATGATCATTCTGATCATCATCACTGCAACATCCTGCTGCATGTCATCTGGAGCAACATCCTGAAGCTCGTCATCCATGATCATCATGATCATACAATGCATCTACTTGATGCATACCAAGTATCTTCCTGATACATATCATCATACATGATCCACCTGATCATACAGTGTATCCACTTGATACAAATATAAATACATGATACATATCAACATACATGATCTACCTGATCATACAATGTATCCACCTGATACATATATAGATACATGGTCCAAGCATCCAACATGATGCATATACAAAATACATACACATGATCCAACTGATCATATCCAACATCAACATGATGCGTACATACATATAAATGATCCAACTAATCATATCCAACATCCAACATGATGCATACATACATATACATATAAATGATCCAACTGATCATATCCAGTATCCAACATGATGCATACATACATATATAAATGATCCAACTAATCATACAAAGCAGAAACCAGAACATCATCTTGATGCTCATCATCCAGCGCTTACATCCACAGCCATGTGAAGGATCCTCCTTCCAACATGCTTGGAATGGCTTCAGCAAATGTGTCCATCACTTCTTCCTCGAAGTGTCATCAATCTGAAGAACACCAAGCCTCTCCCTGAAGTACTCGAACTTCACCCTGGCTAGTGGCTTCGTCAGCACATCTGCAATCTACTCATCCATCTCAATGTATAGGAGCTTCATAGCTCCTCTCTGCACCATATCCATGATGTAGTGATATTTGATCTCTATGTGTTTCGACCTGTCATGAAACACTAGGTTCTCGGACAACTTCACACAACTCTGGTTATCACAAAAGATACCAGTAGCATCCAACGGGAGATCAAATAAATCAGTCAGTAGCTTCTGTAGCCATACTACCTCACAACTAGCTGAACAGGCTGCAACATACTCTGCCTTAGCTATACTCAGTGCTACGCAGGACTGCTTCCTGCTAAACCAAGAGATCACACCTGATCCCATACTGAAGCAGCACCCAGATGTGCTCTTCCTATCTGCAGCACTCCCAACTCAATTTGAATCAACATAACCCTGTAGGTTAAACTTTTGATTTGCTTCATACTTGAGCCCATAATCCACTGTACCCTTCAGGTACCTCAGGACATGCTTTACAGCAACCAGGTGAACACTCCTCGGATCCGTCAGGAACTGGCTCAATGTGTTCACTGCAAAGCAAATATATGGTCTCGTGTTCATCAAGTACATCAAGGACCCAATCATCTGACGATACATAGAGACATCAACTGGATCAAATGAAGCATCACATAGAAGCTTCAGATTCGATGCCATAGGTGTGGCCATGGCCTTGCAATCCATCATCCCGAATCTCTTCAGGATATCTACTGTGTACTTCCCTTGACCAGGGAAGATCCCACCTACACTTTGCCACACCTCCATACCTAGGAAATAATGCATCATTCCCAAATCTTTCATATCGAACTCAGCAGCAAGCTTCCTCTTAGTATCTGCAATCAATCGGTCATCTCCTGTTACAAATAAGTCATCCACATATAGGAGTAGAATCACAGGATTCCCTTCCTCAACCTTGTAGTAAAGGTTGGAATCCGCTTTACTCTTGGTAAAGCCCAAACTAGATAGGAAACTTTCCATCCTACCATACCAAGTTCTGGGAGCTTGCTTCAAGCCATACAAGGCTTTCTTCAATCTGCACACATATGACTCCCTGTCATGAATTTCGAAACCGAGTGGCTGCTCCACATATACTTCCTCTTCAACTACACCATTCAAGAAAGCAGTCTTGACATCCATCTGGTGTATTTTCCATTTCATTGCTGCAGCCAGGGAAAGTACTGATCTAATGGAAGTATACATCGCTATAGGTGCAAAAGTTTCTTCATAATCTATTCCCTCTTTCTGAGAGAAGCCATGAGCTACGAATCTTGCTTTGTATTTTTCTACATTGCCATCTGCAGCATGCTTGATTTTGTAGATCCATTTGGAAGTCACAACAGACTTCTCTTTAGGTCTTGGGACAACATCCCAAACATCATTCTTCATTATTGATTGGTATTCCTCAACCATGGCATCCTTCCATTCTTTCTTTTCTGCTACTTCTTCATAACTAGAAGGTTCTTTGTTCATAATGTCACAGAGTAAAGCAACATAGCTGGTATGTGATCTGGTTCTTTTCTTTGCTCTGTGTTCTTCTTCTGGAATGCCATATCTTTCTGCATCTTGAATGAGCTCTCTAGCCCATGCAGGTTTCCTCTTGTGAGAGTTATCCT
Source organism: Larix kaempferi (assembly GCA_027924585.1). Taxonomy (NCBI): domain Eukaryota; kingdom Viridiplantae; phylum Streptophyta; class Pinopsida; order Pinales; family Pinaceae; genus Larix; species Larix kaempferi. The sequence continues at coordinate 3,664,028 of BSBM01000585.1, read as the reverse complement.
CATGGGGTGGATCTACAGGTTCTTGTGGATCTTCAAACTCACGAACAACTTCTGGAATTGCTTCAGTCATGGTAGTGTCTTGAAATCTAGTTTCCTTAGGTCCTTCATAAACTTCGATAGGTGCCTTCCTTGACTTGATGAATGCTGAGTTTTCATCAAATGTTACATCCCTGCTGACATCAATCTTCTTGAACCTTGGAAAGTATATTCTGTAAGCCTTCAAGCTTTCACTGTAACCCACAAAGATACCCTTCTTTCCTGAAGGATCTAGTTTGGTCCTCTTTTCGTTTGGGACATGAGTGTATACTAGACAACCAAATATTCTGAGATGGCTGACTTCAGGTTTCTTACCAGAAAAGACCTCTTATGGTGTCTTGTTTTCCAATATCTTGTGGGGTGTTCTGTTCTGCACATATGCAGCTGTTCTAGCTGCTTCTGCCCATAGATGCATAGGTAGATCCTGGTCATGCATCATTGCCCTTGCTGCTTCCATGATTGTTCTGTTCTTCCTTTCTGCAACTCCATTCTGTTGAGGATTATAAGGAGCAGTCAACTCTCTCTTAATCCCTGAATCACTGCAAAGCTTCTTGAAGTCACCTGAGGTGAATTCTCCACCATTGTCGGATCTGAATGTTTTGATCTTCTTGTCAGTTTGATTCTCCATCAAGGTTTTGAATTCCTTGAACTTATCAAACACCTCATCTTTGTTCTTCAAGAAGTATACCCAAGTCTTCCTGGAGAAGTCATCAATAAATGAGACATAGTAAACATACCCACTCAGATAACTGGATGACATAGTACCACATACATCTGAGTGGATGATTTCCAGGATGTCTAGGACCACATACATCTGAGTGGATGATTTCCAGGATGTCTTTTGCCTTGCTTTCATTGCTTGGGAAAGCCTTCTTAATGTTCTTACCTTTTGCACATCCTTTACAAACACCTTCATGTTTGGTCTTGATTTTAGGGAGACCCTCTACAGCCTTGCTTGCAATTGGAAGTGCCCTATAGTGCATATGAGCAAGTCTTCTATGCCAAAGTTCACTTGGCTCCATGGATTCATGTACCAAGGCATGTTCAGGTTGTCCCTTCAATTTATACAAACCTCCCTCTTGCTCTCCAATCACTACTGCATCATCTATGGTCTTTCCCTTTGGCCAAATTAGGACTTGGCCATCCACAAATGCAACCCTCATACCTTTTGCATCCAATGCAGAGATGGAGAGTAAGTTCTTCTTGAGCCCAGGTACATAAAGGACTTCTTTCATCTTCAAAGATTTTCCAGAATCTAGGTTGTAGGAGGATTCACCACTTCCTTTGATTAGGTATTGATAATCATCCGCAAGCTTCACCTTATGGGGTGATTCATGTTTAGATAGATTCACAAAAGATTCCTTAAACCCAGTCATGTGTTTGGAAGCCCCACTGTCAATCGACCAATCATTACAACCATGGGAGATAGTACCTGTGAGAGCAGAAATTAGAACATACTCTTCTTCACTTGATGAGTCATCATCACTATCACTTTCTACCCTAGCCTTCTTCTTTGGAAGTTCATCATCTTCGGCAGCATGAGCATGATATCTTCTTTTGTTATTCTTCTTCTTCTTGTTGAAGTTGGTGTTGTTGTCTTTCTTCTTCTTGGGACAATCTGAAGCAAATTGTCCCTTCTCATTGCAATTGAAGCATCTGAGATCTTTCTTATCTTTATGATAATGGTGGTGTGAGAATCTCCTGTTATGAGATGATTGCTTCTTGGACTTGCCTTTCCTGGCATGTGCTGTGAGAGCTTGATCTTCATTTTTCATCTTTTCTTCTCGGGCCACAAGCCTAGCTTCTTCTTGAGAGCATTCTTCCCGCAATCTGTTGAAGGAGATCAACTTCTTCCTTGCACAAATTCCTTGAATAAAGGAATCCCATGACTTGGGTAGGCCATTTAGAGTGGTCATCACCACTTCACCATTCTCCACCATTTCATCCACTGCTTCTAGTTGTTCCTTGATCTGGGAGACCCTTGAAAAATAAGATTGAATGGTTTCTCCATTCTGAAACTTTACTCCTTTCAATTGGTTCCACAGGGTCATCTTTCGATTTATGTTCTTCCCTTCAAATAGCTTGGTCAAAGAGCCAAACATCTCCTTGGGTGTCTTTAGAGAAGACACATGGGGTATGAGATGGTCTTTGATAGAATCAACAATGATTCTCTTTTCCTTGACCAAGTTCTTCTTATGCAATAACTTAGCCTCTTCATCCTCTGGGATAGGGATGTCTTCTTTTACATATGAGTCCAACTCATTCTCTTTCAGGATTAACCCAATCCTATACTTCCACACTCGGAAGTTATCAGCTCCTTCAAGGTTATCCTCAAGCTTGGTGTGGTGAGACATCTTAAAAAGTACTTCAAATGGAAATAGAAAAGATTTAGGTCTTACCACTTGAAATGCTGAAAACTGGATCTGGTCCCGGATTAGGGTTTGTCGAAAAAACCTTAAAAATTGAAAATGTGAATTTCAACTTCTGAAAGGATAGAAACATGCGCCTTGATGAGCTAATCAGCCTTGTGTATTCAGAATTTGAGATCAGCAAAGCCTTACCCTTCAGATTTTCCTTTTTGTCCTCCCAAGTACACTAGGGAGAGCCCTGAATTAGGGTTTGAGTTTCTCGGAGATCTACCCAGCCAAAAATCTCGATCCAAAGCTCTAAACTTTGATTTTTGCAAGGAGCTTCCAGCTATGTCTTCAGATTTCAGAAATTCCTATTTTTATGCAAACCCTAATTTTTAGGGCCAAATCTGAAAAAGCTCAGAATTGAATTTTGATTGGACAGATAGATTCTCCTTGATGAGTAGAGTCAATCTACTATACTGCATTTCCAAAAACTGTGGAGAGAAACCCAATAAACAAGAAACTCAAGTTTCTGTCACTGCAAAATGTCTTCTTCTCAAGTTAGCTCTGATACCATGTTAAATTTTGAGCATTAATTCATAATACTCTAGGATCTTTACTGAGAGAATAACATATACAGTATATCAATGCATAACAATCACAATAAGCATGACAAGCATCACAAGAATCAAAAGCATGAGAGACAAGAGACACAGAGTTTTCGTGGGGAAAACCCTAAGGTGAAAAACCACACAACTTTCTTAGAGATAGAGAGAGCAATGGCTCAACCAAAGTACAACCAAAATACACTTGATATAGTCTCCTAGTAGCAGATGATCCTCCTCCTCACTAGTGCACCACTTTCTGAGTGAGAGAAGTGTGACTTTCCGAATGATCAAAATAGAGATCTCCCGATCTCTATTTATACTAACCTGTTTGCCTAGTGACCTTATGGGGCTGACTTGTCTAGCTAGGTACATCCACAATATAATATATATATTTCAGGGCCGACCCCACACATGGTGGTCTAATAACCCATCGGCAAGTACACACACTTGCGACACTTATCAATCCACATGACGCCACTTCTTTATAGAGGAATAACACATCTCTAATAAGGGTACAATAAATATATATGAAATACATTCTGAAGTTACATATACATCAACACAACTATCCACCTGAAAGGTTGTATGTCCTTCTTAATAGTATCAATAATAGGAGCATTTATCTTGCTAAAGTTTCTTATAAATTTCCTATAGAAACTAGCAAGGCCATGGAAACTGCTTACCTCAAACACATTTCTTGGTATAGGCCATTCTGTAATTGCCTTAACCTTCTCTGGATAAATTTTTAATCTCTCATTAGAGACAACAAACCCTAAGTATACTAACTCTTTCTGCATGAAAATACACTTCTTCATATTCACCAACAATTTCTCTTGATGTAATTTCTGTAAGACATATTTCAAATGCCTCATGTGTTCTTCTTTGGACTGACTGTAAATTAATATATCATCTAGATATACTATTACAAATTTTCCTATGAATTCTTTCAGTACTTCGTTCATCAATCTCATAAAAGTACTGGTAGCATTTGATAAGCCAAAAGGCATTACCATCGACTCATATAGTCCATCATTTGTCTTGAAAGCAGTCTTCCATTCGTCTCCCTCTCTAATTCGTCTCCCTCTCTAATTCTATCTTAGTGAAATACTTGGCTCCACTTAAACAAAACATCAAATCTTCAATTCTGGGAAAAGGAAATCTGTACCTGATTGTTGTCTTGTTTATAGCTCTTGAATCTATACACATTCTCCACTCGCCATCCTTCTTTGGACTCAAGACTGTCGGTACTGCACAAGGACTTAAACTTTCTCTGATCAACCCCTTGTGTACTAATTATTACACATGTTTTATGATCTCTTCATTTTCTCTAGGAGTCATCCTATACGTTGCCTTGTTCGGTAAGCTTGCCCCTGGAATCAAGTCTATATGATGACTAATGCTTCTAACTGGAGGTAAGTCATCAGTTAAGGTATCTACAATGATATCTCTATAATCATTCAGCATGTCCTGGATTTCTAAAGGCAAATCAGAAATCATTGTGTTTGTAAGAATTACCTTTGGTTTGCAGATTATTGCAAAGTTCACTGTACCTTCTTCAATTTGCTACAGATACTCTTTTCCACCCAATAATAATGCCTTTGGACCATGACTTGTTGAGGCTCCTTCATCTTTCATTGGAACCAATGTATGATTAATTCTTTCTTTGTGAAACCTGTATGTGTTTCTTTTGCCATCATGTATGGCTCCTCTGTCATATTGCCAAGGTCTACCTAACAATATGTGACACACATCCATAGGCATCACATCACCCACCACTTTATCTATGTACTGTCCCAACTGCATCTCTAACTCAGATTGCTCAGTAACCAGCAATTGGTGTCCCTTTTGAAGCCAAGACACTTTATAAGGTGTAGGATGTCTTATCCTTTTTAGCTTTAATTTCTCCACTACCTCAGTGGATACCAGATTATCCGTGCTACCACTATCTATGATCAGCTGGCAACCTTTCCCTTGAACTTTACATATTGTTTTGAACAAATTTTTCCTCTGCTGGCTCAATAGCTTCCTTTTCTGGTTTCAGTAATACTTTGTTCATCAATAGTAATTCCCCAGTTCTGGTATGTTTTCTGCTTCTGGAATTTGATGTTCTTCTCCCTCAGCTAGAGCAACAACAATGTTCCTCTTATTTGTGTTTCCATTCTCTGGACAGTCATAGGATTTATGTCCTACCTTGTTACATTTGTAACATCGGAGTTCTCTTCCTCTGCCTCGACCTCTTTGTCCTCTAGACCAGCCTCCTCTGCCTCTAGAATCACCATATGTAGGTGCCTATTCTTTAGAGCTGCTGCTAGCTCTATTTTTAGGTGCAGTAGATCCTCCTCTACCGCCTTGACCTTCCTTTCCTTTGAAAGTCCGCCTACCTTTGGCAGATTGCTTTCTTAGAAGTTTCCCTTCAACTTTCAGTGTCATCTGATAAGCTTCTTCAGTTATTTTTGGAGACATCATACTTAATTCATCCCGAATCTCCATTGTGAGGCCATTTATATACCTAGCAACCTTCTCTTGGGTGTCTTGAATATGTCCATCCCTAATGCTGACTTTATAGAACTCCTCTGTGTACTCTGTGATTGTCAGCAATCTCTGTCTGAGATTCTGCATTTGTCTGTATAATGAGAATTGGTAATCATTTGGTATAAATTTCCCTCTCAATTTCACTACCAATCTATTCCAATTCTTGATTGGTTGTTTACCCAACCTCCTTCTCTCTGTCTGCACTCCATCCCACCAAAGTGATGCATGTCCTTTCAACTTCATGACAACAAACTTTACCTTTCTCTCTTCTGCCATTTCTTCATAGTCAAAGAAATTCTCCATCTCATTAATCTAGTCAATTAATTCTTCCGGATTAAGATTCCCTTTATAAACAGGAACTTCAGGCCTAGGTTTTCAAGAAGATCCAAACACATTTTTCAAGAATCTCATCTCAGGAGTCAATGTAACAACCTCTTCCTCATCTGGGGCTTCAATCTGAGGTTCACTAACATCTTCTTCTGGACTGTTCCTTTGGGTTCTTAGCTCTATGGCTTCCAACCTTGAGGTTACTCTCTCCATGACTTCCAATACTTGGGCATTGGCTATAGGCCTTCCCCTATGACCTCCACGACCTCCATGCATTCTAAAAGCCATGTTGTATCCCTTTCCCCTAATTCTGAGATTTGGATTTGTGGCAGTTTCCTGCTTTGATACCACAAATGATGGGGGTATAGATGAAGAACTGTTATGAAAGGTATCTACAGTTAAATTTAGGTTTTCAACCCTCTCTATTATCCTCTCCAACTCAAGACTTAGATTGATCTCAGTCTTAATTGACGTTCAATCAGCCTTAAGAAGTTTTTTTTTATATCTATTTCAAGAAAAATGGAAACTCATAAGTACTTACTTGCCACATAAAAACGTGACCCCGCCTGTTGCTGCATTTTGAGCAAAGGAATTATGGTTCATTGCCATGTCCAGGTCAAAGGTTTGACCTGCACTGTTCCAGAGTTATCAACGTCAAGCATACAGTCTTCCATCCCACGTCCTATGATTTCATCTCATAATCACCTACGCAGCTATTACTGCACTTCATGAGTCTACCCTGCTTCCTCTGCATCCTCTTAAAATCTATTTTTGGTTATTGTTGCATCCAGATTGAAGATTGTGTTTCCAGATTTTCTTGTCACATAAGTCATGAATTACTCGGTTCCACCGTGTTTAGTTAGCTTCCAGCTACACTAAACCTCACCAGTTCTGTCAAATGAATTTCAGAAATCTACTAGAGGATTCAAATCGAAATTGATCAATTCGGTCAAAAATCGAATCTTTAAAATATTTGATTTTCTCACCCAATCGGTGGATTAGAGAGGTAAGCAGTCCTGTGACAGATTCAAACGGATCACACACAACTTTTGTAATCTAGAAGATATACTATGAGAACCTAATTTAATTCTTCAGGTTCATAACACAACATATACAGTTATGTATTCTTTAGAGCTATGAATGTTTCTAGAATCCTTTTGTATTTAGCTTTCTGTTAGAAATTACAAATTGACTCTTTCCAGTTCCTCTCTTTAGAGAAATCTTCTAATCTTTTCCAATCTACTCTCTCTCGAATCCTATTACATACTCAGGTATTCTCATAAATATAACATTATTCAGATCAGATCCACAATACAAGGATTTGGATCTGTTTATCCTTTCAACCACTCTACGAGATATTCTCCTTAACTATCTCAACTAAATCTATTATAGACTATTACAATCAAATGAGGATTTGATGCCCTCTTATTTAATTCTAACTTATAGAAATCGACCCAACTCTATTGCTTTTAAACATTTTATATTTTCTTTAATAATCTTTCTAGTCCTTGGTTGCTCCTATCCCCCTGCATCATGATCCTACTTGTACCTCTAAGTTGTCCAAATTTACTAAGAAAATTTCTCTCTTGAAGGAAGATGTTATTATTTTGGAAAAAGAACAGAAACATGCTAACTCCAAACTTCTTTCTGAGATTGAAGATGAGATTCAAGTCTTATCGGGTAAATTGGATGAGGATTTATTTTCAAAAGATACGAAGGTGAAACTTTCTGAGCTAGAATGTGGGAAATTGTTCAAACTTTTGAGACTTTTGGAGGAGTCTTGGAGACAAAAAAGTAGAGCGGTCTGGCTATGGGCTAGGGACAATAATACCAAATTCTTTCACGGGTTTTCCAATCAGCACAGATTGATTAACTCGATCTAGGAAATGAAAAATGATAGGAATGATATCTATTATGGTTCATCATCGCTTAAATGTGCGGTTGTGGATCACTTCAAGGATATCTATTCCAACAAAAAATATTCAGCTATTGGTAATCAGTTGAAGGTGATTAAAAATTTCACCTGGTTGTTTAGTGAACAAGATTGTTTGGATATTGGTAGAAAGGTATCGGTGGAGGAAGTGAACTAGAATTTGAGGATTTTTTCCAAAGACAAGAGTCCAAGCCCCGATGGGTGGACTGTCGAGTTTTATTTTAATTTCTTTGACCTCTTGGGAAAGAAGATGACTGTTGTGATCAATGAAACCAGAAGTAAGGGATGGATACCTTCTTCTCTGACCTCTACCTATATTACTCTTGCGCCTAAAGTCGATCGACTGACTTCATTTAATGATTATCGTCCTATTTATCTATGTAACTTACTCTATAAGCTGATTACCAAAATCATTGTTGAGCACATTAAGCCTTTGTTGGGAGATCACATTTCGGAGGAGCAGTTTGGATTTCTCCCTAATCGACAAATTCAGGATGCGGTGGGGATAGCGTAGGAGGGTTTACATTCTAGAAAGCAGAAAAGATTGACAACCTTCATCCTAAAGTTGGATCTCAACAAAGCCTATGATCGGCTTGACTGGACCTACCTCTGGTTGATTTTTCTTCACATTGGTTTGACTCCAGAATTCACGATATGGATTATGGAGTGCATAACAACTTCTAAGTTTGTTGTCTTGGTTAATGGTTCTCCCTAAAATTATTTTTAGGGAAATAGGGGCATTTGTTAGGGCTATCCCCTATCTCTGTATTTAATTATATTAGCAATTGAAGGATTGAGTTTATTGTTCAAGTATGCTAAAAAACTGCAAGAAATCAAAGGGATGAAGTTAGCTAGTGCCCTATTTATTTCAAACATTCTCTTTGTAGACGATGTCCTCATTTTTGGGGAGGGATCGATTAATGGATGGGATCATTTTCGTGCTATTATGACTATGTTCTGTGATGCCTCGGGGATGATCATTAGCACTCAGAAGTCCTCCTTTTTATACTCTTGTGATGATACTGCTATGATTAATTATATTTCTAATATTTTTCCTTATCAGTTGAATCCTTTGGATTTGGGTATCTGCTACCTGGGGTTTTGGTTGAATCCTAATGCTTACACTTCTAAAGATTGGACCTGGATTTTATAGAAGATTCAGAAGAGGATTAAATCGCAGTCTCTCAGACTAATATCTCTTGGAGACAGATGGTTCTTTTCAAGCATGTAATCCAGAGTATTCATGTGTATTGGTTTTCTTTATTTTAGGTCTCGCGTGGTATTATTTCCTCGATCCGTAGGCTGATGTTTCACTACTTGTGGGAACGGAATTTTAACCTATCTAAGTTCCACTTAACGTCGTGGGCTAGCATTTCTCTCCCGAGGTATTATGGAGATTGGGCTATAAAGAACTTGGGTTGGTTTAACAATGCCCTTTGTGTGCGCAGTATGTGGCGTGTTTTATTTGATCAGGGACTGTGGGGGAGAGTGATAAAGTATAAATATTTGAAACATATTTATGTGGTTTCCTTATTATGTCAATTTGGTTATCTATCATCTTTTGGATCTTATATCTGGTGCAGCTAGTCAAAACCTCTCTGATTATCAATCACCACATCTGTTGGAATCAGGGTAATTTTTAAGGGTGAAATTTCACCAATTGGCTATTTTTCGGGCATTTTGCAGAAAAATAAATTCGCTATTTGGTCATTTTTGGTCTCTAATATCGCCTATATAGAATTAAATTATCTTTTTTTATCATAATTTTCACCAAAATTTACAAATTTCAGTAGTAAATTGTATGTTTCATATTTGATATTCGCCTACCTATCTATATATATGTTTTTTTCAATCCAAAATAATCGCCTAGAATACTATACTTAAGTATAATATTAGAATATTTAAAAAATACCCTGGTTGGAATATGGGGAGGGGCATTCAAGTTTTTGTAGGGGTGGATCCTATTGTTGGGTTTCCAAAGAAATATACTCTCTCAGTGAGGATGCTTGGAGATTTAAATAGCCAGGGGATCTATGTGCTAAAACAAGCGGTCATGGAACAGTTGGTGGACGTGGTGCATTGGAAGTCGTCTAGTGATTTGGAACTATCTGGTAGTTTGTTGCGAAATGGGACATTTTTGTTAGCAATTTGTATCATGCTAGTATTTCCTTGACCAACTCCTCCGATGAGTTGGTTTGTAGTTTTAATAGGAAGAATGGGATTGTTCGAGAAGATCTGGCTTATAAATATATCCTGGATTATGAAATTATTGAGTCTCTGTCGTAGTGGAACCAGTGGTGTTGGAAGGCTATTGTCCCACTGAAAATTAAGTGTTTCCTCTGGATGGCTTGTAGGAGGAAAATATTAACCCGAGATAATTTGTAGAAGCGTGGTTTTTCTGGGCCCAGTCAGTGGGTGGAATTGAGGGAGTATTTTCATTTTACAGTCAGTTGGGATGCGATTGATCTTGCAGCTAATTTATTATGTGGTATTTGGGAAAATTTCAGTGGACATATCTCCCCTTACTTATCATCTGGAAGGTTTGGAAAGCCAGAAATCTCGGTATATTTGAAGGCCTATTGCAGAATTGACTCAAGTCAGTATAAAAGTAAAGGCACAAAGCAGAGATTTTTCCAAGTTTTCTGCTACTAGGAGGATTAGGAGGGTTCGCTATCTGGTTCTGGAGCAATCCTTACCAATCATTTTCTTTGATGGGGAGTCCAAACAAGGTATGTGTGGGGCTAGTATGGTCTTGTAGTTGGATTCTATCCATTTATTTAAACTTAAGATGAAGGTTGGGTTGAGATCTAATACTAGAGCAGGGCTCCTAACACTCTAGGGTCTGCTCTCTTTTTCCAAGAGGATGGAGTTAAATGCTCTTTGTATTTAATTGGGATATGAAAAGGTTATCGTTGACTAGGAAAAGGGGCCTTCTACTATTGCATCATTATCTTTTGGAAATTGGCTACGTTGTAACCGATCCTTGATATAGGAGCTCCATCAGATTTCTTTCCAACATGTTTATAGGAAGTAAAATACCTCGACGGACGCGTTATCAGAACTTTCTATGTTTTTATGGATGATATTATATTTTTTGAGGATTAAAACTATAGTATGATCCTCCATTCATGTTTCAGGAATCTGTTTTAGGAGTTGTCTCGAGTTCTTTGAATTTGTATTAGGAGCTTGCTCTTTTTCTTTTTGAGGTGTTTTTTGCGAACTAGATTTTGGAGGTTATATTTTGTGGATACAGTAGATCAGACATTGGTCTTGGCTATGTTTTTTGATAAGGATTTTAATATGGCATTTGTGGTCAACTTTATCTAGGACATTCTGTTCTTATGAAAGATAGTGTGGATTTCTCTTGATGAAGAGTTGTTACTTGATGTATTATTAGACACAACTTTTCTATTAATAAAAGGTTTTTTTTTCGGTGTGAAAAACAACCTTTTCATTTGTGTACTCGCTAAATAATATTGCATGTAGTGAACTATTTCTTATTTTTGTTGTGAAATGGAGTTGGAATATTTCTCGACTGTTAAAAATAAATTTCTCTTTTGTAATAACTGTAAAAAAATGTTTATTGCAAGGAATTATATATGTAATTCTCAAACACATGAATTTAAATTGCAAATTAAGAAACTAGATCATTATCAAACAAAACAACAACAAAATGACAAAATATTAGAATTTAACAAATTCAAGGTATTGAGAATAAATTTGATACGAGCTTGCTAGTAAGAGATGAAAATATTTCTCACCTTAAAAAATCATAATCAAGAACTATTTGCAAAAGTCATGAATTCAAAGCATAAGTTGAATGTATTCAAAAGATAAAACAAAAGAATCAAGATCTTGAGAAGGAATTCAATAAAAAATTATTAGAAAAAGAATGACAAAGATTCTAGCCTAACAAAATTTAATCAAAGGTTGAGAAAATAAAAAGAGTAAAATATGAGGAATCATAAAAACAAAACGTTAAGGATATAAAGTTAAAAAGGTATAGATTGATGATGAGATTTCTCAAAGGTTCATCATCAAAGTTTACTTTCCCAAATCAAGAAGCTAAAAAATGGCAAGAACCTACTACATATCATGTTAGAAAAATACTAGTGAGGAATTCCTATTGATAAAGAAATAATGACCAATCTCCTTGATATAAGGAAGTCATCAAATGTAAAAATAGATACATTGGAGAAAAGAACTAATACAAAACCAATCAAAATATTATCAACCAATAAATCCTCAGAAGTATGAAAAGAAGAAGGATAAAAAATCAAGGCAGAAGATACAATGATGTTTTATCATCAGCCTAATTATACATGTGAACAATGAACTAACTAAAGACAAAATCAATTTGAAAAGCTTAGTAAATACCTTGTTATATTGAAGAGACATTCAAGTATGGAATCATATTATCTTCCAAATCATAGAATTCATTGCCACACAAATGTACAGAAGATCAAATTTGCCTGGCTTGGATCTTATATACTTCATCAAATTTATTTAAAGCTTAGAAGGTCATATCATCTCATATCCTCAACCATGAAAAAATTAAGATTGAAGAAGTTTGAGAAGACACTAGAAACCATAACAAAGATAAAAATTTTGTATGCTTTAAGGAAGATACATTTCTAAAGGGAAAGCGAATGCAATATAATAATAATAATAATAATGAAATCAATAGTTGATTAATTAGTTAATTAATGAAGTGGCATGATCATGGTCAATATATATGTATATTTTCCAAAAGCAGTGTAATCATATGTCTTATTCAATATAAAATTATTATATATTTGTCCTTTAGGAATTATGACCTGTTGTCCTTATTAAAATGGATATTTAATAAATAAACTATGTTCATGGTTCGGAAATGAACTTTGTTCATTTCATTAGGCTATGTGTTTTTTTTTCAAAGTAAAAAAAAAACATTTTTCTTGATATTCATAAGAATAAAAAAAAATGAGTTTTTACAAAAAACTACCCACCTCCATTCTTTCAATCTCCAAACTTGAAGGGAAAGAGAGAAAGACTACAACAAGGTATTTTTTAAGGATTCTAATATTATACTTAAGTATAGTATTCTAGGCAATTATTTTGGATGGAAAAAAACATATATAGATAAGTAGGCAAATATTAAATATGAAACCTACAATTTACTACTGAAACTCATAAATTTCGATGAATATTATGATAAAAAAACACATTTTATGTAAATATAGGTGATATTAGAGACTAAAAATGACCAAATGGCGAATTTATTTTTTGAAAAAGTCCCCAAAAATAGCCAATTGGTGAAATTCCGCCCCAAAAAATTACCCTGGACTATAATCCAAACTGGTTCAAGACAAAGCCTAAACTGAGCACTAATAGAAAAAACCAACTGAGGATTTGTTTTCATAGCACAACATGCTCAAACCCTCCTCATAAACAAAGAAAACATATGAACGCTTTCAGCAAAGGACTTAACAACCACATATTTAGAAATAAAAAATATCTACAATGCCTTCATGAACAATGGATCCCTCCAAAATTTCTTGAAAATGTATGAGACCTTCATCATATTGAACTGCTAATTTAGATAAACGATCCTCTTCCGAGTTGATGATTCTGGAAATATGGGTTAAAGAAATTTGATTGGAAGAGCCAATCAAATTTTGATCTTTGCTACACCAATGACAGAGCTGGAAAACCTGTCACTTCAATAATTAACTAATTATATATCTGTTATTAATTTTTACTTATTACGATTATTATTATTATTGTTATTATTAGTGATGCTTATATACAAGCACAAATTTATGTAGGGATGTGAGAAAAAAATATTACTCATGATTCACTAAAAGATAGGTGTTGCATTTCAAAGGACAAAAATCATCACTAAAATCTAATAACGACCTTCATATGTTCAGGAAGTTGTATGAGGAATTCCCTCTTCCTTGATTTGAATTTGATAGTATCTTGAAAAAAGGTCAAGTTTAGTGAATAAAATGACACAATGAAGCTCATTTAGGAAATCGTCAATAACTACATGAGAAATTTGTCTTAAATAGTCAACTTATTGAGCGAATGGAAATCATGACACATGCATCGATTACCTTGTTTTCTCAATACCATTACCATCGTTAATGAGGAAGTATTGGTAATGGGATGAATTATTCCTACCTCCAAAAATTCCTAAATAATATCTTCAACTTCATTCTTTTGTGAAAAAGGGTGCCTATAAGTATACATATTTAATGGCTGACTTCCTAGAATCAAAGGAATACCATGATCATACTGACCATATGAAGTGGGTAAGGAAAGGGTGTTTTAGAGTCTTTTTGATGTTTGGAAAAAACCAACTACAAGTTAAGGTGAATTTCATGTGTGGGCCTATCTGTTACTTAGATAGAATTGAATTGCGCAATAATGTTTGAGTGGCATTTATTTGAGAGATTCACCATATGATGAAAGATGATCATTTCAAGGGAACTAGATTAAAGTCCCTTGAGGGTATGTGCATAACTAACTTTAACGAAAATCATGTATAAATCCATGGTAACTAGATACAAATTCCATAACCATTCTTCCCATAGAGCTACATGAAAACCAACCATTTCGATAGAGACATATGAGTTTGAGATTAGACTCCCCCATTTGAAATTTCATATATTCACATATGCGACCATATTTCATCATACCTCCATTGGCTATAATAATTTGACAAATATGTAGTACATGGACATAACAATAGGTTTCTTCAACCACTTTCTTATGAAAAACATTTTTGGGGAGGTTTTTAAATATTCAAATTTATCTACTTAAATAAATTAATAGTTAAAAAATAAAAATAAAAGATAGATGTTTTTAAATATTGTTATAAGGTTTTACTTTATCCATTGTTGAGTTTCTCTATAAACACACAATTGGCATTCATGAACTGCTAAAAATATAAACCATAAAAATTGTAATATTGAAATACAAATAAAATTTTGAAAATAAAATTGTAACAAGTACTAAAATTAGAGTTGCATTTGACATGATTGTGGGTGAGTGGAAGCTAATGATGGTCTCTTTTCATGCATTAGATGTAATAGGAAACTAAAAAAACTGAGATCTCTCAACTTACATGAATATTTTGAGATACCCGCACAATGAATATTGCTTTCAATTAAAAAATATGAAATCTAGGAAATTGAATCACCTTTCTGAATATATAAATTTTATTTATTGGAAATTTGCATAACTAGCTCAACTTTGATTTTTTCTTACGATGTCATTTTTTTTTCGGAAATGATAAGGTATATGTCTGGGTTGATGTAGCATTTGGATGCCTCAATGATGAAATCAATATAAAAAAATGGTAAATATGTAGATAACAAATAGTACTAGTGCAATGTTATTTTTCCAAAAACAATTTAGTAATTTATTTATAATTCTCTAAGTGAAAAGACCTCAAAATTAGTTTTCCAAGGGTTGGTTCATGTTAGAGGTTATAATCCAAAATGTTTACCTTAGAAATTTAGTGAATAATTGCTTTAGTAAACATTAAGGACACCAACACACTCATGTGATTATGTGAAGTGTCCAAGTTAGTTTTAGATAATAGTATTTTCAATTATTAGTTTTGGGTTATTTAAATCCATCTTGTATTTCATTTGAGGTAGATTTTGGCCCTTAGCCCTCACACGGCTTGATGAAAAACTTGTGTGTCTGAAGACACTTTTCCAAAGTGGTATCAGAGCTTGGCATGCTTGGTTGGAAGATGTTGAAGAGGTTAATTCTACATCTCCCATTGAAGAAGGTGGAGGGATTTTTGGAGTTCTTGGAATAGAAAGATTTTAATCGTGAGTTGTTATTTCCAGTTCTTTTTATTGTTTAGCAAAATAAAGAAATTGTTGGGGAAGGAATTAATTTTTCCATTTTGTTGCATCTATTTAAAGGTTATTGGAGCAATTAGAACAATTCATTGTTGAAGGAAAATTAGTTTTGTGAAGGAAATATTAAATCTTTTCTTTGTCATTTAGAAAAAAATGATTCTTTGAGTTGATGTTGCATATCAAAAAAAAGCCACAAAGAAATAATTTTCTCCACCTATTCTTCCAATCATGTCTACCTGCATTTTGAAACCCTAAATGCCCCAACTGATTTGTGTTATGCTAATTATTTTGTGGGATCCTATGCCACAATATGGTAATCTCTAAGGATGAGCCTTGCGATATCTTCCTGCCAGATAAAAGTCACAATTTTATTCCATTCTATTTATTTTGTATTGGTTGTAATATGGAATTTTAGAAACCAAACACTTTTTAGAAACTTCCAATATGTAACACCCCAATTTTTATCCTAGCATGTAAATATGTAAATA
Organism: Larix kaempferi; assembly: GCA_027924585.1. Classification (NCBI taxonomy): domain Eukaryota; kingdom Viridiplantae; phylum Streptophyta; class Pinopsida; order Pinales; family Pinaceae; genus Larix; species Larix kaempferi. The sequence goes on along the minus strand of BSBM01000585.1, from coordinate 3,647,891 downwards.
TTGATGAAATGGCTAGAAGTTGGATATGAATGGTCCAACATGACCATATTATGTAATTATGTACAATTTCACTTTTTAATATAAAATCCATGACTGTTGTAGACTAAAGGAAAAAGAAGAGATGGGGAGTAATAATCCCATAAGAGGAAGAATGATAAGGGTGTTAAAAGGGGGATAACGCTAGGGACTTATGAGTTAAGTCATTATCCTTAATATTTATTTTTATCCTAAGTTTTATTAATCCATATTTATAAAATTGCACTAGCCATAATCTTGGGTTAGTTATCATAAGCTTGGGATTAAAGGGAAAAAAGTGTCAAATTCCATGTATGTCATTTGTCTAGTTCCTATCATCCTAGCATGCCACATGGCTAGTTTTCATCATGCATATAATTATTGAAAACTAGTCAATTCTACCATCATTCTTCCATGATTGAGCTATATGTTGTTGTCATATTTGAACCACCATCACTTGTATTGTAGTTTGTACCCATACCGAGAATGATTGAGTTCCCTAGAGCCACAACATGGAGATTTGTTGGCTAGCATCTGCTCGATCCCTAGAGGAGAATTGGGTTAACAAACCTGAGGGACTGTTAAATTATGGAAGGGTTCCCCATTCCTTGGGTTTTGCATTCCGATGGGTAAGGAGTTCTAGTGTGTTGGGATAATTGTACCTAGAAAAATCGGAACCTTCTTTTGGTTTAATTCTCCCACCTTGAGGGTGTCCCGTTAAAGAAGGATATGTCTTGACCGAGCATACAACTTGGAGGAATGCCTTTGGTATGTAGTCAGTAGGTTATATTTTTGAGATAACTCTCCATCTTTGTATAAATTATTCATATTTATTAATGTTATGTATTTTAATTAATTATTGTTTTTGTATGGTTGCAATGCACATAATTAATGCCATAGAGTGACTACATTCATGTAGAAAATCATCTGTAACAATTCCATGTATGTCTGTATTAAATTTATGTGTTTATTACATATATAATTACACCGTAAATTTCAAGTAAACCAGTAGAAAAATGAAATTAAGTATCATATTGTTAAGCAACAAATTTCCAAAAACTGTATGAAAAGAGCAGAAATAGATCAAAAAAACTACTCCAAGACTTGATTGAAGAAAATAGTTGAATAACAAGCCTCTTCGAGGGGGAAACCTACTTATACAAAGTACTAAGTACTCAATACAAGACAACACAAGACACTCCAAATGAAAGGTCTCCTTCCCATATATAGGAGACTAAGGGGTACAATCCTAACTAACTCACCCAAGACGACATAACTAATAAAACCATACTAATGAAAATTACCACTAATGGACCAAATTGGACATCAAAACTAATGTAATGAACCACAATATAGGGGAAACGTGCCCATATTTCGGGCTTAAAATGCCCCTCCCCTTCAAACAAGTGTTTTAAACAATGCTTGATTAGTTGTGGATGCCTTTGTATGAAGCACTCATCTTCCCATGTCGAATCTTAAACTGGTAAGTTCCAGTTTATGAGATACTCAGTAATAGCCCGATTCCGTAGCTGTTTAGTCATTGTTTTAGTGATTTGTTCAGGTTCTAATATGAATTTTCCTTCTTCATCAAGCTTCAAAAAGATTGTTTGAATTGGGATCTTGTCTCCTATTACCTTCTTTATGTAAAAAACATGGAAAACTGGATGTACTCTTGAAGATGAAGGGAGCTCCAGTTTGTAATCCGTACTACCAATCTTTTGCAACACTTTATAAGGACCATAATACTTGGATGCTAATTTATTATCCTTTTCTAATAGCTTTAGAGACATCTTCTTCTAAGGTTGTAGCCTGAGAAATACCCAATCCCCTTATTCAAAACTCATTTTACTAGGATGTTGATCATCTTGTTGTTTCATCCTATTTTTTGACATAGTCAGGTTTTCCTTAAGTATCTCCAGAACTTCTTGTTGTGCTCTATGTGATCTTCCACAGATTGAACTTTAAGTTTCCCTTTTAAGGTAATTGTGATAGATGGAGGATAATACCCATAAAGTGCCATAAATGGAAACATTTTTTATGATGTATAGAAGGAAGTATTGTACCACCTTTCTGACAAAGACAACAATTTCACCCACTACGTTAGTTTATCATATGCAAAGCAACGAAGATAACCTTCCAAACACTTGTTCACTATCTCAGTTTTCCCATCATATTAAGGGTGATAAGATGAACTATGAGCCAATTCAATACCCAAATAGGAAAATAATTCAATCAAAAATTTTCGAGTGAAAATTGGATCTCTATCACTTACAATAATATTCGGATTTCTGCGTAACTTCTGAATAGTTTCCATAAATGATGCAGCTACTGTACTTGCATTAAAAGGGTGATAGAGTGCACAAAAGTGTGCATACTTCGTGAGTCTATCAAAAGCCACCATAATAACATTCTTCCCTTCGGACTTGGGTATACCTGTGATAAAATCCATGGAGACTTCCTCCCAGTGATGGAAAGGTATGTCTAATGGTTGTAGAAGTCCTAGGGTCTTAACTGTTTCACCCTTATTTTTTTGGCAAACCAAGCATTCAGCCATGAACCTTTGAACATCAAATTGAAGATCTTCCCAAAAAAATTCCTTCTTGACCCTGTGGTAATTTTTCAAGAATCCTGAGTTCCCACCTATAGGAGAGGCGTGTAATTCTGAAAGGACCTTCTTCTTGAGTTGGTATTTTTTGCATAAATATAAGCAATCCTTATACCATAGTGAATCAATTTTCCACACAAAAGTATCTAATACACTGGGCTCATTCTGTAGCTTTTGAATGAGTGTCCACATAGATAGGTCTTTTTTCCATGCTTCCGTTGCTGTTACTATCCAATCTAGTTGTAGAATGGAAATGGAACAAAGTAATGCCCCAACATATTCATCTTTTCTGGAGAGTGCATCTTCCACCACATTATGTTTCCACTTTCTATATATGATTTCAAAGTCATATCCCAACATCTTGGTTACTCACCTTTTTTGCTCTTTTGAAGATAGTCTATGTTCCAAGAATTATTTAAGACTATCATGACTTGTTTTGACCTTGAAGTGCCTACCTATTAGATAAGGACGCCATTTCTTAAGAGTGTGTAGTATTGCCAACATTTACTTCTCATAAATGGGATTTTGTAAGTTCTTTCCCTTAATTGGATGATTTGTGAAATCAAGTGGGTGTCCATCTTGCATTAGAACATTGCCAATGCCATTTCCTGAAACATCACATTACACAATAAAGGTTTTTGTGAAGTGTGGTGTGGCCAATACAGGAGCTGTGCACATTGTTTGTTTAAGTTGTTCAAAAGCTTGATTTTCCTCTGCAACCCAAGATAATGCATCTTTATTCAATAATGTTGTTAGAGGCACTGATATTCTTCCATAATTTCAAACAAAATTGCGTTAGTACCCTGTCATACCTAAGAATCCTCCAAGATTCTTCAGGTTTTTGGGAATCAGCTAGTCTATCATGGATTTAATTTTTTTAGGGTCTACCTTAACACCTTCATGAGATACAATATGACGCAAATAACCTACCTCCTTCACCAAAAATAAACATTTGGAAGATTTTGCATATAGTTGTTGCTCCTATAGTAGTTTTAGTACCATGTTAACATGTTGAACATGTTATTCCCAAGCCTTGCTATAGATAAATATATCATCAAAGAATACTAGCACACATTTTCTAAGAAAAGGCTTGAAAATGGAATTCATTAAACCTTGAAATGTGGAAGGTGCATTTGTGAGACCAAATGGCATGACTATAAATTCATAATGACCTTCATGAGTTCTAAATGTTGTTTTTGGGATGTCTTAGTATTTCATTCTAATTTGATGATACCCAGAATGAAGATCCAACTTTGTGAATAAAATTGCTCCATGTAATTCATCTAGCAATTCATTAATGACCATAATGGAAAACTTATCTTTAATGGTGATCTTGTTGACCTCTCTATAATATAGACACATACACCATGATCCATCCGGCTTGTGTACCATTACCACTGGTGCAGAGTAAGAACTTTGGTTACACCTAATTATGCCATCCTCTAACACTTCTCCAACCATACGCTCAATTTCATTATTATGTCCATAGGTGTATGTGTAAGGTCTCATGTTAGGAAGAACACTTCCTGGGATTAAGTGAGTAGCATGATCAAAATGTCGGACGGGTGGAAGACCTTTCGGAATATCTTCAAATACCTTGGAATGATTATTAACGACCCTTTGGAGATATGGGGAAATAGGAGGCTTAGATGTTACAACATCTAATGAGCATAATTATGCAATTACACCTTGATGTCCCTTTTTCATCAATTTTGTCATACCATTAGAGCTTATCACCTTGCTTGGTTTCCCTGTGATACCTTGTAATTCATTTTCCTTTCCTTCCCATAAAAATTTCATGAAAATCTTCTGGAAATTAAAATCCACAATTCCCAAAGATTGTAACCATTGAACTCCTAAGACAACATCAGCACCACCCATTGGAATAACAATCATTCGACTATTCAATACATATTCTCCTATAGTAAGATTTATATTATGGAATTTCCCTCAGTAGTTAATATTTCCTCCATCTACAATCATTACATGAAAATATGGTGCTGGATATACAAAGCAATTGAGAGATTTTTCTAATTTATAGTGAATGAAATTATGGGTACTACTAGAATCAATCAACACTGTTACCTTTTTATTTTTGATAAATACTTCGATCTCGAAAGTTTGAGGAGTGCTAATTATAACTAATGCATGGCATGATATGATGGGAGTAATCTCTTCTGAAGTAATATATTTTATTTCTTCATCTGGAGATGGTTCTTTTTCTTTTGGTTATTCCTCTTAACATTCTATGTAAAATAATTTCTTCTCACCACACTTATGTCACTTACTATACTTGCTGTCACAATTAAAGCATAGGAATTTTGCTCTTGTTTCCTTTATTTGTTTAGGTGTCAACCTTTGAGGTGGGTTACAAAAAGTAATATTATTCTCTAGGTATGTGTTGGAGGTGCTCTTTCAGTAGTCATTATCATATTTTTACTTTCAACCTTCCTTTCCATAATGACGACCTTCTCCAAGGATGGTGGTTCAAAGAGATGCATCTCATGTTGAATGTTATCCTTCAAGGTGCCAATTAAGAGATCCAACAAATTATCTTCTGAAATGTTCTTCACTCTAAGAATTAGCTTATGAATCTGTTTGATGTGCTCTACAATTGGACCTTTTTTATTTAGATTTATTAACTAGCTAAAGAAGGTATTGTTATTAATATCCCCATAATGTGCGATCCATTCTTTGGTGAATATAGACCAAGATATAATAGAGTCATAGAGGTTGATTCTGGGTTTAAGGTTTTTCCAAGTTTTCACTTGTCCTCTCAAGGGAATTCAAGTAGGAAAGAGGATTTATTTATCTTCTTAAGTTTCAAAATTATTGAAATCACCAAAAAACACCTTTTTGAAAGGCTCCATAATCTCTTGAACTAGCAAGTCCCACAAGTTCATTTTTTCTTCAGCATCATTGGAGCATTAACATTGCCCATGCATAACATATAGAGTTTGAAATCAACAATACCCATACAACATAGTTGGTTCGGTCCAACCCATGTTGAATAATGGTGTACACCCACCTTGGAAATATTAGGGTTGCAAATCCACCTCTAGTATCATCATGGTTAGTGAAAAACTAATCGAATCCAACTATATTAACTAAAATGGCCAATTTAATCACAAACCCAAAAACTTTATACTATTGCAAGTACAAAATTTCAATCTCAGAAACTTCAATTCTTACTCTCTAAACCATGGATTTGTGATAAGGGTTAGTGAGTCCATGTACATTCCATGAAACTATATTCATCATGAACCTTACATAAGAAGTTCCATCTCTTCACCCTCCTACACTGATAGCGCATTGAAGGGATTGGAAGAGTTCACATTTTGCATCTCAAGTGGGAAATAATTACTAAAAGTCATGTTTCTTGTCTTTTTTTGGACATTGTCAATCACAAATGATTTCAAATCATCTAGACCTTATAAGATATCCCCGCTACTAGGAAAAGGTTGGGAGCTTCTAGGAGTGTATTTCAAGGTCACCATGGATCTAGAAAGCTTCTTTTAGGTTGAATTTAGAGAGGGTTGAAAATTTTAGATGTTATTTCGAAACTAGGTAACTTATAGTTCACAATGTTGGGAATATGTTATGGCCCTACCCTAACCTCCTTACTTTGGCATACTTAGTAATTAATCAATTAATGTATGAGACAATATTCTTTGAATAAGTATCAATAGGTAGTTAGAAAATAGTTAATGTAAAATGATTATCTTTATTAAATACAGTCTATTAAGTGGTTGGTACTCATTATTGATGGGACCACAAGTAGTTAGTTTTTTCCCAAACAAAATTTATTTATAGAGCAAGTAGGTTATGTAATGTTTTGTCCAGTGTTGTTATTATATTGAAGTTCTACTCGATATTAGTTGTCCCCCTCCAAGGGGATACTGAACTTTTCTTTCTATTTTATGGATTATTAATAGGTAGGTTACAGTATGCAAGTTCTATATCATTTTATCCCTTTACATTCTGTAGTTTATATTTCCTTAATATTGCTCAAAAAATTATGTTTTGGTCTACAAAATTGTTCCTAAGGTTAAATTACCTATCAAATGGGCCATGAATTAGGTAATGCCGTCCATCTAAAGTACCAAATATGGCTCTTCCATCAACAAATGTCCTTTTGTGTGACTCACAATAATCTTATGAAGTGTCGTCATGCGACCAAAAGATTTAAGTGTCGTCATGGACAGAGAAGTGCCAATTTTGGCTATAACACAAGTGTTATCATAACTCTTCCTATTCTAGCACAAAACTAAATTCTAGAAGAAAAAATAAGTGATATATATGTTCTTATATATTTAAACAAAAAAAATACAGTGTTCAATGAGTAAAACCATGATTGGAAAGCATACACATAGGGAATACAAGTGAATTCATATTGTTGGACACCCTTGTACACCTCTACTGGTACCTAGTGAGTAGTATCACATTTGACAGTCTATGTCTTAGATTTAATTTTCCACATACCTTCAAGTATATTATAACCCAATAGGCATGCTTAAAACTATATTTACATAAGCCTCTTGGTCATCTTGTTGCTACAATTCACCAAGAAAAACTTAGGTAGATCACCCTTGTTTACCAAGGAATTAGATAATATGGTTAAGGGTAGGGTATATCCTCCTTATTTTATGTTGTGAAAGATTCAAACAAGTAATATTGTTGGAAACCCTCAGGTATATCAAAGAGTTATATATCTTGGAGGCATTGTTCATATCTTTGGATCCCTTAATTGTATATTTAGGGACCAAGGCATAATCTTCTTCCCTGTATCACTTCTAAGGCCTTGAGACACATACATACTATTCAAACCCACATCCCCAAACATAGGCCAGTGACACCTTCAGGAATCCATTTATTGTTGTTCAAGTTAAAATTATTTCCCTTAGATGGATAGAAGATTCCTTAAGAGACTAAGGTTCAAGTTTCCTCTCCTGAGTATGTCCACAGCACCAAAAACCATACATAGTGCTAAAAAATTATAATGGATCCTATATACCTAGTCAAACGTAAAGCATTCCCTTGAATATTCCTTTGGGGCAATTCAAGGTGTCATTGTTGACCCCAAATGCTTGGAAGCTTCACTTAGGACATAAGGCTTGTGTTTCTACCCCAAACCATATCTAGATTTGAGACACCCATACTTAATGTTCAAAATATCATAGTGATGAGTATGCCTATTTGGAGACTAAGGATATCCTATTAAGGTCATTTGTGGTGATTTAACATGTTATTTTCCCTAGGTCCTACATGCTTAGAATCTAGTGCGCTAAAATCCTTCGATTAGATCCCATATCCCCTCTTTAAGGCCAAATATGTCACATAAAGATTATACATGGCGATTAAAGGCCTCATTCATATATGTTCATACTTAAAAGCTACATTTAAGGTATGAGTTTCCTCCCCCAGCCATTTTCAAGGAAAAGAGACTCTTACCTAGATCTTGAAACCTCCTAATGGTGTCCATATCCCAAATCAGAGAGATATGAAACTCTCAAGACATTAGGAGTGGTGACTAATGGCATTATTCTTGGAGTTGGATGACTAAAAAGTTACTTTCGGTCCCAATTCTTATTTTTCTCCCCTTGACAATGTCTATCTCCCCATGAGCCATCGTTGGTGCTCAAAACTTTTTAATGGTATCCATATTGAAACTTGAAGGAAAAAGATCCCACATAGATGTCATATATGGTGTTTAGAGGCTTCCCTGAAGGCTATTGATCCATATAAGATACTTTTTATGCATACTACATGAGTTTCATCACATAACCTTGGACCAAGCCTACATACAAATACCTAGTTCCACAGAACCCCTAATGGTTGCAATATTCCAACTACGAGGACAAGGTTACGCTTAGGATGTCATGTGTGTGGGTGGAGGTGTTGTTCTTGGCCCTGGATGAACAAAATATTCCTTTAAGGACCCCTTGACCCATATCTTGTCATCAAAATTGTAATGGTGCACATAAACATCGCATGAAAAGTAGTCACAATAGTGTGTGTGTGTGTGTGAGTGTTTTAGAAACATGCATGAAATTTAGAACTGCGAGATTTTGTGAGATTTTCCTAGATATCTAGAGACAAAGATAAATTCACACTAAGTCTAATAGAGATCAAAAGAATTGAGTAGGAAAAATAGAGAAGAAAAAACTGTGTTATAACACAAGAGAATGAAGAACAATTGAAAAAACTTTCATTACCTCTATTATTCAGTAAATGTTTACATAAATAATACATCTCCAAAGGAGAAATTCATGAGCCTTAGAGCCATAATGAATCTAGACATGTGGAAGGCTTAGATAGGAACGATTCACATCACCAGACTAGAGAACTAGTTGTAACTCCAAATGGTAGTTTCAGTTGGCTAATTAACTAACTCTAACCGAGTCTAACTGAGTCTAACTAGTAGTAGGTAATCCTAAGGGAGAATTAGGGAGTTAACTAAGTATAAATAATAGTGGAAGGGAACATTAATGAGTTGTTGTGGTCATCAGGGCTCAATTAGTACTCTGTTAGGAACCCATATCTCTACTTTGTTAGTATGTTGTTGTTGGACGCATATGCTTTGTAAGTCGTCCCGTAGTATTTTTTGATCAATAGTTTGTGTTATTATTGTTGGCGCATATGCTTTGTAAGTCGCCCGTAGTATTGTTGATCCATAGTTTGTAACGGCCCATGGTTTCGACCCATAGTATTGGCGCCTAGAATTAGTATATAAGTGTGTGTTGAGACCTATGAAGGCACCGTGAAGTTATTTGTATTGAGCTTGCTCAAAGTAGGTTGCCCCCTCGAAGTGGCCTGTGATCAATACAAAAGTGATTCTGAGTTCTGTCATTTCTGCTATTTCGCGTATTCTTGTTAATTAATTGTTGCAGGTGCCTCACATCTGGTATCAGAGCACTTTCTTGGGCTCGCTGGGTGAAATTTCTGCCAAAATTTTTTTTCACATCTGTTGCAGGTTCGGATTTGGGAATAATCCTTATCCGCTCAACTGTGGGAAGTACTTGGGCATAAGCCCTAAAACTCATTGTGAGGAGTACCACAGGAACCCCGAAGTAGCTGGCCCATTGAGAGGACCTGCCGGCGAAAAGGGCAATGACCCCTACCTGATTGACTAGTTCCCACCCATGAGGTAAACCAAGAGCTGTCGTTTGTGGCAAAGCGGTTATCAGTTTTACCTGAGCTGTGGAGTGAGGGGTACTGCCCCAATACGCAAGCCGTCAGACAGCATTGGTGGCCGAGTGAAAACCCTGAACTGTTAGGAAGCCGCACATACCTGGGGTCCATATCTACTTTCAGCTGAACTATTGTCGATCACTGCTGCGCCATTTCAGATTCATTTTGCAAACCGTTCCAGATCCCGCCGTTCGACGTTGTTCTAGAATCCTTCGAACCGGAGATCCCATTCTGCAAGCAGAGCCGTAGCCGCTCCAATCTGTAAAAAAAAAAAAAAAAAAAACACCGAGCCGTAGCGCTCCAGTCTGGAAAAAAAAAAAAAAAAAAAAAATTCCGTTTTTTCTCCATATCTCCCTTGTTTTACCTCTGTTTTCCTTGAAAATTTCAGGGAACCCCTGTCATTCCATTCTGCATATTTCATCCCTGAGGACCCTATCCTCAATTCCCTTTCCTACAGTCCGAAATCCCACATTTGTCTATTTTTAGGGTTTGCCATACCTTCCTCAGATTTCACCCAATCACCTTCAATTTTTACCACAGATTTCCTTTCTGAATTCTGCTTCTTTGTTCCCCTCTGCCAAATTTTCCCATCCTTTCACCCCACTGCTGAAATCCTCATTTTTGCTTCCCTGTCTATCCAACAGTGTCCAAAAAACGAGTCAAACCCCAATTACCCTTCTGATTTTTTCCCAAATCCAAATTTTCCTTTACTGAAGTAGTTCCTGTTTTTGTTTTCCTACCCAGTCAAAAAAAAAAAAAAATCCCTGGTTATGGTTGTCACCCGTGCAGGAGCAAAAACCATGGAGGAAGCCCTTGCAGCCATCCAAGCCAAACTCTAGGATCTTGATGAAAAATTTCTTGGTCTCCATCTTGAACATTCAGCTATGAACAACAAACGACAGTCTGAGTCTTCAGTAGACAATGGGTTCTCTTCTTCCAGCAATTTCCGTGGTCCGAAGCTTGATTTTCCTCGCTTCAATGGTACCGATCCAACTGGATGGATCTATCATGCAGAACAGTATTTCAGTCTGCATAATACTTTTGATGTCAACAAAGTTCCGTTGGCATCCTTTCATTTGGAACAGGAAGCTCTTCAATGGTACCGTTGGTACATCAAGGCTCATCCAGAGCCCAACTGGCCAGACTTTTGCCAGCTCCTTTTGCAACGATTTGGTCCTAGTGCTTTTGATGACTTCACAGGAGCCCTCACTAAACTTCGCCAAACTGGCACTGTGAGAGAGTATCAAATAGAATTTGAGAATCTAGCGAACCACACCGAAGGATTGTCTGATGAATTTTACCGGAGTTGTTTTATCAGTGGTCTAAAGGATGCCATCCGCTCTAAGGTCAAAATGTTCTGTCCCAACACAATGATGGAAGCACTCGGGTTGGCTAAATTGGCAGAAGACAAGATTGCAGCCCAACAACGCTCCAAGCCCACTTTTGTTCCCTTCCGAAATATGGGGTCTCAGCGACCTCCTATACCGCAGGCTCCTCGATCGACTCCTATCAAGCGTTTGTCGGAAACAGAGATGCAAGCACGCAGAGAAAAGGGTCTTTGCTATAATTGTGATGAGAAATTCACTCGGGGACATAGATGTGTTCAGCAAAAGCTCTATCTCCTGGATGTGGAGTCTCCACCTGCCTCTGAAATGGGTGACGAAGATCCAAAAACACTGGATGCTCCGGTCGACATTCAGGAACCGCCTATTGACCCTCCGTCTCAGGATGACCAGCCAGAGATATCTCTCCATGCTTTAGCTGGAATCACCACCCCCCAAACAATGCGGGTCAGGGGTTACTTCAAGAAGCTTCCTCTTACAATCCTCATTGATTTTGGTAGCACTCATAATTTCATTGACCCTCAGATTGCGAAACAAGCTGATTGTTTTATCCATCCTTGCTCCAACTTTGAAGTCATGGTTGCTAATGGGGGTACCTTACCTTGCAAAGGGAAGTGTCGAAATGTGCGTATCTCTATGGGAGATTATACCATGCGCTCTGACATGTTTTCCTTGCCCTTAGGCGGATGTGATGTGGTTTTGGGTGCTCAATGGCTACGCACACTCGGCCCTATCTTATGGGATTTTGCCGAACTTTGGATGCAGTTTTCCCTCAATGGACACAAACACACATTGACAGGATTACAACCAGGTTCTCTCAGCATCATCAGTTCACATCGCATGGAAAAAATCCTCAAGAAGAATTCACATGGTGTCATCGCTCAGATCCATTCCATCCAGATGAAACCATCAGCGGTCTCCACTACTCCTTGGGATCTACAACAAATTCTGGATCGATATACAAGTGTCTTTGCTGAACCAGTGGGATTACCACCTTCCAGGCCAGAAGACCATCGTATTCAGCTCCTTCCTGGCAGCGCTCCTCCCAACATCAGGCCCTATCGCTACCCATTCCACCAAAAAACGGAGATTGAAATGCTCGTTCGGGACTTATTGAAGCAAGGTATTATTCGCCCAAGCACTAGTTCCTTTTCTTCTCCAGTTATTCTCGTCCGCAAAAAAGATGGGTCATGGCGCCTCTGCATTGACTTCCGAGCACTTAATCACCTCACCATCAAGGATAAGTTTCCAATTCCTGTTTTTGATGAACTTCTTGACGAGCTTCATGGGGCTCACTTTTTCTCCAAGTTGGATCTTCGTTCTGGGTATCATCAAATTCGGGTTCATGAGGATGATATTCCTAAAACAGCTTTCCGCACACATGATGGCCATTATGAGTTTTTGGTCATTCCCTTTGGCCTCACTAATGCTCCTTCCACATTCCAGGCCTTAATGAATAAAATATTTCGACCCTACTTGCGGAAATTCATTCTGGTATTCTTTGATGATATCCTCATCTATAGTAAAACATGGGATGAACATCTCCAGCATCTGGATCTTGTCATGCAACTTTTCTCTGACCATCATCTCCATGCCAAGCAGTCTAAATGTGTTTTTGGACAAAAGGAAGTTGAGTATCTCGGGCACATTATCTCAGCACAAGGGGTTCGCATGGATCCTGCCAAAATCAACGCCATGAACAATTGGCCACGTCCTCAGACACTCAAGATCCTTCATGGTTTTTTGGGGTTGACTGGCTACTACCGCAAGTTTTTCAAGGATTATGGGAAGATTGCAGCTCCATTAACCGCTCTATTGAAAAAGGATGCTTTTACATGGACACATGCTGCTCAGTGTGCATTTGACAAACTAAAACAAGCTATGTGTACTACACCTGTGCTAGCTATGCCTGATTTTTCCAAGCCCTTCACTATTGAGAGTGATGCTTGCGGCAATGGACTTGGTGTTGTTCTCCTTCAAGATGAACACCCCATTGCGTTCACCAGCAAAGCCCTTTCAGGTAAGAATTTAGCTGCCTCTACCTATGAGAAGGAAATGATGGCTATTTTGCATGCAGTACAGAAGTGGCGTCCATACCTATTAGGGAATCATTTCTGCATCAAGACTGATCACCAGAGTCTGAAATATTTCTTGGACCAGCGTGTCTCCTCCTCGGCACAACAGAAATGGGTTAGCAAACTCATGGGTTATGACTATGAGATCACTTACAAGAAGGGTAAAGACAATATTGTGGCAGATGCTCTTTCTCGCACATTTGGTGCCCAAGGTTCTCTTTCAGCTATTTCTATGCCTGTTCCAAATTGTTGCAATCTGTTCAACAGGGTTATGTCAATGACTCTTCCTTATCTTATATCATCCAACGCTTGACCAACAACCCTTCTGTTGTACCACATTACTCTTGGGATGGTGCTTCTCTGCGATACAAGGGTCGTCTGGTGCTTCCCCAGAGCACAGATCTTCAACAGGCTGTCTTCTATGAACTCCATGCTTCTCCATCGGTCGGGCACTCTGGGTTCCTCAAAACATATGAACGAGCACGGCGTAACTTCTTTTGGCAGGGCATGAAAAGGACAATTCAACAGATGGTGGCCGAATGTGATACCTGCCAGCGCAATAAGGGGGAAACAACACTCGTTCCAGGATTGCTTGAACCCTTACCCATACCTACACGGATTTGGACAGATATTTCTATGGATTTCATTGAAGGGCTCCCTAAATCTGGAGGGAAGACAGTGATTCTCGTTGTGGTTGATCGCCTCTCCAAATATAGTCATTTTTGTGTTCTCAGTCATCCCTATACAGCCTCCTCAGTTGCTCAAATTTTTATGGACCAGATCTTTCGTCTTCATGGCATCCCTTCTTCCATTGTCTCGGATCGTGATGCGACTTTCACTAGTCATTTTTGGACAGAACTATTTCGCCACACTTGCACCAAACTGAAGATGAGTTCAGGGTATCACCCACAAACAAATGGTTAGACTGAAATTGTCAATAAATGCTTGGAAACTTATCTTCGTTGCTTCACCTCAGAACAACAACATCAGTGGGCAAAGTGGCTCCCTCTTGCTGAATGGTGGTACAATACCTCTTACCACACTGCCTCTAAAATGACCCCATATGAAGCAGTCTATGGTCAAGCACCTCCAGCCCTTCTTCCATACACCCCCACCAGTTCACCAGTTCAGGAAGTTGACACGGTCCTTCGCAACCGCGATTAGATTCTTCGCATTTTGCGGGACAATCTTCACATGGCAAGAAATCGCATGAAGCAACAAGCGGATCAGCACCGTTCAGAGCGCACTTTTCAAGTCGGCGATATGGTTTTTCTTTGTCTCCAGCCGTACAAACAATCCTCCTTGAAACTCAAAGGGCATCATAAGCTTGCTCCAAAGTTCTATGGGCCATATCGGATTCTTCAGAAGATTGGGTCTGTTGCTTATAAATTGGAACTTCCTCCTTCTTCCCGCATTCATCCAGTCTTTCATATCTCTTGTTTGAAGAAAGTTCTTGGCACCAACATCAGCGGCCAAACGATTTTACCCGAACTGGATAATGAAGGATCCATCCTTTTGGAGCCAGAGGCCATCCTCAATCGGCGCACACGTCAGCTTCGCTCTCGCTCTATCACAGAGGTCTTAATTCAGTGGCACGGCATGCAACCAGAGGATGCTACATGGGAACCACTCCTTCAGATTCAACAACAATTTCCACATCTGAAGCTTTGAGGACAAAGATTTTTTTAAGGGGGAGGGGATGTTAGGAACCCATATCTTTACTTTGTTAGTATGTTGTTGTTGGACGCATATGCTTTGTAAGTCGTCCCGTAGTATTTTTTGATCAATAGTTTGTGTTATTATTGTTGGCGCATATGCTTTGTAAGTCGCCCGTAGTATTGTTGATCCATAGTTTGTAACGGCCCATGGTTTCGACCCATAGTATTGGCGCCTGGAATTAGTATATAAGTGTGTGTTGAGACCTATGAAGGCACCGTGAAGTTATTTGTATTGAGCTTGCTCAAAGGAGGTTGCCCCCTCGAAGTGGCCTGTGATCAATAAAAAAGTTATTCTGAGTTCTGTCATTTCTGTTAGTTTGCGTATTCTTGTTAATTAATTGTTGCAGGTGCCTCACATACTCAGACTCATGAAATCAAGGACTGGCGGTCAGTTAACTAGTGGTGATTGAAGACATGCATTAAATCAAGGTAACTAACTTAGATGCTCCTAAAATCATGCATGAGGGCTCCTTTGGACTTCAGTGATGTAACTAAGGCGATCTAAGTGGATAAGAGGGCTAATGATAGCCAAAGTTAAGCTCTAGGGGGTAAAAATAAAGAATATGTGTTAGGAGACTTACCTACCAATACATGGAATGCATGCAAAACCAAGATGAGATGGTTAGAATATTCCAATACCCCCCCTTAATGTTGAATGTGTGAGGAAAGATCAGAAATAGGTCCCTGGTAACTGAGACCAAAGGTCACCCTTTACAAATTTATTATTCCATTTAAGTGAGGAATGAGGGAAAACCATGTGTGAACAAAACCCCCCCTCCAGATGGACGTTAAGCACAATAAAAAAATGATTAACTGCTCCAAACTCAAGTAGGTGTGATGCTTGAATCAATTCTTGGAGGTATCTTCCTCTTGGGAAGAAGTGGATCATGCTCCCAAAACATTTTCTTGAATTCTCCTTCAATGGGTGCAAGCAGATTTGAAGGCTCTCTGAACATGCTCTTCACACCAAACATGGTGAGAACAAATCCAAAAATATGAAGATCATCCTGGAACTTGAAATTCAAACCAGCCGAGGTAGGATCAACTCTAGGAATGTGTAGATGTTTCTTAGATATATCCTTTGAACCAACATAGGTGAGATCAGAACCAAATGAACCATGACATGATGGTGGTGGTTTTGACTTTAAATCAACTCCAAGTGAGAGGAGAATGTGTCCAATCGAATGCAGAATGTATCCAACTTCATTTGTAGCTTGTGGAAGTGTGTATTTGATCATTATGGAATAGGGATGAGGCATGGAACCAAGAAGAGAATATGAATCAACTCCAAATATTGTTCTAGCCTCAAAAAAATCTAGTAGATCACAATCTTCCACATCAGTAAGCTCATGGGAAGTAGAGAATACAAAACTTTCTTCAACCTCTAGAGTTGTAACTGACATATCTTGCTCAGAATTTGAAATAGAAGACATTGAGAACATGAGTGAGGAGTGGATAATCTCTCCAAAAGGATCAACTTCATTAGTTGTATTGCTTTCATATGCATTAGCTACATGGGAAGGGGACAATACGAAATTGTCTTCAACTTCTATAGCAACACTGGAAGGAAAGTCTTCAACATAAACTTGAGCAGTTGGATATGCAATTTCTTCTTCATATTGAACAACTTCATCATGAGAGATGATTGAGGCCGAGACATAATCAGAGAGAACACTTGAGGAGGTATAACTGGGCTTGTTCTCCAAATGGATAGCATGATCCCATTCCTTTTGCTTTCTAAAATTTCTATCCAAATTGGTCCATAGATCACTTGGATATTTAGCATTATCAATGAGGTAGCGCATACTAGAGACATAGAAATGCACATTACTCAAAAGGCTCCATCACAGTCATTTAGCCAATCATTCTCCTTTTCATAGGAATCAAAATGTCTCATAACACCAATACACATATAAAAAATACATTGTTCCTTCAAATATGCTATCATCTTTGGTTTCCACTCATCATAGTTGAATGGAGAGAGAGGAGGAACTGCTTTCAAATTCATGAAATTTGTTTGGAGAATACTTGCGCAAAAAAAACTTGAAAAACTCCAAGGAAGATTACTTTGCTCAGTAAATCTCTAATACCATGTGAGATTTTGTGAGATTCTCACAGAGATATACAGACAAATATAAAATTCTCACTAATTCTAACAGAGATCAAAAGAATTGAGTAGAAAAAATAGAGAAGAAAAAATTGTGCTACAATAGAAGAGAATGAAGAACAATTGGAAAAACATCCATTACCTCTATTATTCAATAAATGTGTAGATAAATAATACATATCGAAAGGATAAATTGATGAGCCTTATAGGCATAATGAATCCAGACATGTGCCAGGCTTAGATAGGAAAGATTCCCATCACTATGTACTAGAGAACTAGTTGTAACTCCTGATAGTACTGTTAGTTGGCCAATTAACTAACTCTAACTGATTCTAACTAAGTCTAACTGAGTGTAGGTAGGAATAAGAGCACATTAGGGATTTAACTAAGTCTAACTAATAGTGGAAGGGTGCATTAGGGATTTGTTGTGATCATTGGGGTTCAATAAGTACTCAAACTCATGAAATCAAGGATTGGTCCTCAGTTAACTGGTGGTGGTTGAAGGAAAGCACCTTAAATCATGGTAACTAACTTAGATGCACCTAAAATCATGCATGGGGGTGCCTTTGGACTTCAGTGATGTAACCAAGGTGCTCTGAGTGCCGGATAAGAGGTCTAATAATGGCCAAAGTTAAACTCAGGGGGGGGGGGAATAAGGACAACGCGTTAGGATACTTACCCACCACTACATGGAATGTATGCAAGATGCACGCATGAAAAACCAATATGAGATGGTTAGAATATTCCAACAAGAACACACACATGCTCTAGAACATGCATACACTTTTGTCCTTTAATTCAATTTATTTTTGGCACCATTCGCATTTTCTAAATACATGTTTGTTGGCTCAGTTGCTTTGGATTTAGGTTCATAATGAAAAACTTGGTGGTTTGGGTTAAAAAAACAACAAAACCTTCATTTTTCATAATGTCTATCAATTAGTTAATAAAATTATTTTTATACAATCTACACAAATTTATCATCAATGAATTTATGCACACACATAGATTGGTCAATATAGATTCCACAGGTATAATATAAAATAAGAAAAAACATTGTTTACTATTTTAAATTTATTCTTGTCTTGGTATGTATCACAATCTTAAAATGCATACAAGTATAATATAAAAGAAGAAAAAATATTGTTTACTATTTTAAATTTATTCTTGTCTTGGTATGTATCAAAATCTTAAAATGCATACTTATATTGCTCATGCTATAAAATTTTCTCATTTGAACCATTTTAAAATTAAATTATACATTGTGTAATATACCTAAATAAGTATATTACCATTATTATTAATTCATATAACAATTAGGTTAAATTAGTATTATTGGTCAAAGGGCACCTCTTTTCGTGGTGCGACCATTCATAGGTTAGCTACCATATATATAATGTAAGCTATCATTGTAACAGACATCAATTCAATATTATAAATACATATATATTATAAAATATGATAATTATGTAAAGATGTTTCTTTACAAGTGGTATCATAGCTTTAGGCTCTCGACGCTCACACTCAACTCCTCTGGTTCAGCTCCTCTAACCCCATAACCCACTCTTCTGCCATCTTCATCTTCCACACACGATCATCCTCTAGATATCCATTCACATGTACCTCCATGAATCTTCTCCACCACCCTACGCCAGCTCCTCCCTCGTCCATGCAACCTATCATCTCCACTTCTGTTGCTCCCATCTATCTCCCTCCACACATTGCTCACTCCTCCCTTGCGCCCCTCCTCCCAACATCTGCTCTCATCTATCTCCCTCCATGCACTTCTTGCTCCTCCCTTGAGCCCCTCCTCCCAACCTCTTCTCCCATCCATCTGTGCATTTCCCATTGCATTCCCCCCAACCTATTGCATCCACTATCACCCCACAGAGCCCACCCAACGCTGCTCCACCCCGTGCATCCCATTGCATGTCCACGCCACTCCCCCTTCACGAATATTCTCCACCCCAAACCTCTAGCTCCACCACCCCCATTCCACCAACTACTGTTTCCACCACCCCCTTCGTCCCACAATCCTTCCCCCATAGCTACCACCACCCGTGTATCACCCCAGCTCATGCTCCCTTCTGAGCTTCACCTCACAGCCTGCTCTGGTTCATCCCTGCTCCACCTCACAGCTTGGTCCCCTCCACGACCTACGTTCACCTCTTTTTCCCTCCATCATCTTGCCATCAAGCCACTCCAACACTGCCTTCTTACATTCCTTCGCACGACCTGCACAATCCAAAAATATAGGGTTAAAACCTAATTCCTAGTTCAAAACATATAATACTATAATATTATTATTATAGTATTCCAAAAAAAATTATATTATTATTATTATTAGTATAAATAACAATAATTATTATAAATTTCAAAAATATATAAAAAAGGTTATATAGTTTTAGTAATAATTATTATTAATTAATTATTAATAATAATTATTATCTTTTATTAAAAAGAAGAAAAAAGAAAAAAGAAAAAAAAATCAAATTCCTTTTGGAATATTTTTAAAGCTATAAGACCATGTTCTCGTCATTTAATAAGATCATTATTATCCCATTCCACAAACCTAAAAGAGATGAAAGAATTGAAGTCGAAGATATGAAAAGGATCGATGCTAAAGAAATAAAAAGAAACCAACATGAAGAAATAAAAAGCATATCATTATCAAATTAGTTAAGGAATTGAAGTTGATGATAACACAACGTCAAGAAGAAGCTACAATGACTTTCGAATTCCTAGGTCAAGAAGAAGCTACAATGACTTTCGAATTCCTAGGTCAAGAAGAGTTGGAAACTGCAACTACACCCATGTCAGAAGAAGGGATTCCTATCATAAAGGAACAAGCTATGTCGGCTCCCAAGTTCTCAAGTCAAGCAGAGGTGGGGTTTGCATCGGTACTCATGATAGAAGAAGTAACTACGACCAGAAAGGAAGAAGCTATTACGACTTCCGAGTTCTCAGGTTAAGAGGTGTTGGGATCTACACCCACGAGAGAAGAAGTAATTGTGACTCTCAAGTTTCCAAGTCAAGAGGAACAAGGGACTATTGCGACTCCTACGTATTCAAATAGGGATGAATATAAAATCGCTACTACCCCCAGGAAGGAAAGGAAGCCTGGTCAACCGACTCCTTATACCCCCCTCACAAAATATCCATACCACCACACACCAAGTTGGATAAGAAAAGACATCCCAACTACAAACCTCAAAATGCGATACTTAGTAAAAAGTATGCACGCCTATCGGAAGTTCGGTGTGGCTTCTTACAAGGTAGGGAAGTAAGGCACATTAACACGCCAGCTGAAAAATCTATAAAATTTACTAGTAAAAATCCAGAACATGGACTTGTTAAGGAATTTGATGATAAGGACGATGAAATAGAAGATGTAGATGACAAGGATAAGGAAGATCAAGATGATATTGACAATCACAATGTCAATATCAATTGTAAAGAAAATAACGATGTCGTAAAAATCAAGGAAGTCATTAAAATCAATGTTAAGAACAATTATGAGAGAATTGAAGTTGTATAAGAATGCAATGATGAAAATAAAAGTGTCGAAGATGACCTTAATCATGATAATGTAGAAAAACGAAACCCCGAAGATGTTGTGACAAATGATGAGATGAACATTCTATCAGTAGTTGCAACTCAAGATGTCCTAGAATCTCAATATCAAAAGGTTCCTAGGGAACAACTAAAGAGAAGGTCGTCATACAATGAAGTAAGTACATTATTAGTAGTTGCCGCTACAGATAAGAAAACCATATTAAAGCATGCAGAAATATCATAAATCTACATCAAATTAGAAGAGAAAAAGAACACCGTCAGATTAGAAGCTCAGAAAAATACTCCATATAGTTGTTATGCATTTATCTATAGAATCATATGCATGAGAATATTTGAATGGAAATGAGACCAATTATTTCAAGAACTGCTAAACCGTGGCACCATTATTCGTGGCAAAAATTTCAGCTGCAGCAAGCTCATAGAATATCTGTGGACGAATCTTTTCAGAGCATGATGACTTGTAATATACCTAAATAAGTATATTACTATTATTATTAATTAATATAACAATTAGGTTAAATTAGTATTATTGGTCAAAGGGCACCTCTTTTTCGTGGTGCGACCATTCATAGGTTAGCTACCATATATATATATTGTAAGTTATGATTGTAAAAGACATCAATTCAATATTATAAATATATATATATATTATCAAATATGATAATGATGTAAAGATGTTTCTTTACACATTGCACTAGTACAAAACAAAGATTTGCAATCTATAAAAAAATATTGTTTGATTATGTTAATACCATTGCACTTTGTAGTAATGCATGGCCTAGTGCATTCATGGGTATAATTACTTTCGTAATTTAATATATATAAAGCTAAGATTATAAATTTTGAAAAAATAGTTATGCCCAAGAACAATCTATTTTCTACAACTGTAAAATTTTTTTTAATGAAATTCCATTAGTTAGGTACTCAACACTCACACTAATGGGAACACATGCATTATGCTTTGGAAGAAAAATAACAAACCAATGCTAGAAAAACTCAAATTTAACACACTTGTACAAAAATTTCATAAACAAAACTTATAAATTTTGGAAGCTAATTTGATTTCCTACATTTCATCTTCCTACATCATATTCAAATTCATTAAGAAAATACCTTGAATCGTCCCTCCACGTCAACATATTGTTGTTTTTCCATATTTACATTGCTACTAACACAACATGAGAGACCATCATTAACTTGCACTAACCCAATTACTTTGATAAGTTTTAACATACTATTAATTAAGATAAAAATTTAGTAATATTAAAAGTGGTCTATAAATTGTCACTTTTCCACTTTTGTTATATAATTCAACAATAGAATTAAAAAAATAAAAAAATTCAACTATAATGCTATAATGCTTGAATTGTACTACATCATTATGTTTGATGTAATAGTCGAAAATCAAAAACTTTCTGAAATATATTTCTGTATTTAGTTTTCATTGAGCTAAAGGGTTAGATACATACTTAAAGTTTCTATACAAAGTGTTTTATTTTAAATAATGAAATGCGTGTTTTAAAAATAAAAAAATTACCGGAGAAACAATGAATATTTTTTTTAATTATTTGAATAAATGCTTTCCTAAGTATTTATGTTTTTCTGTGAAATAAAAGTTAGCTAAAGCTTTTTGAGTCGTCGAAATATTATCGTAATCATTATCATTTTACAAGGGTTTGATCGGAGAATGGGAAGCGGGCGAAACAAAATATGTAAGATTATGTGCTTTTTTGGGTCATGCGGCCGCCATTTTGTAAAGTAATATGAATGGCATCGGAATCTTGGGAACAATATTTTTTTAATCTATAATATATGCTAGTTAAATAATAAATCTATTTATTTAAGTTAATTTAGAAGCCAATAATTATATTATAGTAAAGTTTTAAAAAGTAAAGTTAAAAATTACAATTTCGATCTTTTTGAACCATATTAATGTATTATAAACTTCGAACGCAATGGCTTATGGGGAAACACGATGCTTTATGTGCTCTTTCACCCGGGGATAAGGCCGATGTTTCTTTAAGATATAATAATCTTTCGTGTAAAGTTTCCCATTTAAAATAAAGTATACTTTTATTATAAATAAATAATAATTTCAAACACTTATTATTATAAAACTATTAAAATATAATTTTATAAAAATATCATTCATATTTTAAAATAAAGGTGAGTTAAGAAATCGATTAAAAATATTGAAAGAAAAGCACATGGTTCCTGAAAAGTGAAGTCTATTAAAAAAATAAGAATATTGAAGCATGCGCTTAGATGTCGTCTTCTTAATTAATGCGCAAGCAAATGGGCAAGTTGCAAGAAGACATGTATTCGTATTCATGGAACATTATTGTTTGTCCTGCTCTCAATTGGTCACCAATGGAGGCACTTTCCAAGTGCTTCTAGGTACAATGTTGAAGGTGAAGCTTCAAGAAGACTTTGGCATTGCATCCAATATTATTAATGAATAATTAGTTCTAATATACATCAGTAATGAAGCTTTTGTGGCATTCAACCCAAAACTATCAATGAAGAATTGGTTATAACATTCACCACTAATGAAGCTTTTGTTGCATTGCTTTACGAAGTGTATGCTGTGTAGTTTACCTCATATTGAAAAGAAGTCCAATCAAAACTAGTTTATTGAGGTTGGTGCCCCTAAAGAAAAAAACTAATGGATCCCAAGGGATGGGGAATTCATCCTTTAATGGAAGGTAAGACTTGGCTTTCTACACTTAAAAGGCCTTCCTTTTCTAGCCCCACCACCTCTACGCAAGTAATCCTCAAGTGTTGGTGTCATAAGTGTGCATTGCAAACAATGCCCACCTTTGTGTTTCTTAGTGCAATTGTATATAGAGTTTTCGATCAATCTCGCATTAAATCAAAGCTTTACCCTTCAGATTTGCCCCTTTGTCCTCGTGGGTTCATTAGGGAGAGCCCTGAATTAGGGTTTGAGTTTCCCGGAGATCTACCCAGCCAAAAATCTCGATCCAAAGCTCTAAACTTTGATTTTTGCAAGGAGCTTCCAGATATGTCTTCATATTTTAGAAATTCCTATTTTTGTGGAAACCCTAATTTTTAGGGCCCAATTTGAAAAAGCTCAGAATTGAATTCTGATTGGACAGATAGATTCTCCTTGATGAGTAGAGTCAATCTACTATACTGCTTTTCCAAAAACTGTGGATAGAAACCCAATAAACAAGAAACTCAAGTTTTCGTCACTACAAAATGTCTTCTTCTCATTTTAGCTCTGACACCATGTTAAATTTTGAGCATTAATTCATAATACTCTAGGATATTTACTGAGAGAATAACATATACAGTATATCAATGCATAACAATCACAATAAGCATGACAAGCATCACAAGAATCAAAAGCATGAGAGACAAGAGACACAAAGTTTCTGTGGGGAAAACCCTAAGGTGAAAAACCCCACAACTTCCTCAAAGATAGAGAGAGCAATGGCTCAACCAAAGTACAACCAAAATACACTTGAGATAGTCTTCTAGTAGCAGATGATCCTCCTCCTCACTAGTGCGCCACTTTCTGAGTGAGAGAAGTGTGACTTTTCGAATGATCAAAATAGAGATCTCCCGATCTCTATTTATACTAACCTGTTTGCCCAGTGACCTTATGGGGCCGACTTGTCTAGCTAGGTACATACACAATATAATATATATATTTCAGGGCCGACCCCACACATGGTGGTCTAATAACCCATCGGCAAGTACACACACTTGCGACACTTGTCAATCCACATGACGACACTTCCTTATAGAGGAATAACACATCTCTAATAAGGGTACAATAAATATATATGAAATACATTCCGAAGTGACATATACATCAACACAATAGTCCACCTAAAATGCTGTATGTCCTTCTTAATAGTATCAATAATAGGAGAATTTATCTTGCTAAAGTTTCTTATAAACTTCCTATAGAAACTAGCAAGGCCATGGAAACTCCTTACCTCAAACACATTTCTTGGTATAGGCCATTCTGTAATTTCCTTAACCTTCTCTGGATCCATTTTTAATCCCTCATCAGAGACAACAAACCCTAAGTATACTAACTCTTTCTGCATGAAAGTACACTTCTTCATATTCACCAACAATTTCTCTTGATGTAATTTATGTAAGACATATTTCAAATGCCTCATGTGTTCTTCTTTGGACTGACTGTAAATTAATATATCATCTAGATATACTATTACAAATTTTCCTATGAATTCTTTCAGTACTTCGTTCATCAATCTCATAAAAGTACTGGGAGCATTTGATAAGCCAAAAGGCATTACCATCCACTCATATAGTCCATCATTTGTCTTGAAAGTAGTCTTCCATTCATCTCCCTCTCTAATTCTTATTTGATGGTAGCCACTTTTCAAATCTATCTTAGTGAAATACTTGGCTCCACTTAAACAAAACATCAAATTTTCAATTATGGGCATAGGAAATCTGTACCTAATTATTATCTTGTTTATAGCTCTTGAATCTGTACACATTCTCCACTCGCCATCCTTCTTTGGACTCAAGATTGTCGGTACTGCACAAGGACTTAAACTTTCTCTGATCAACCCCTTGTCTACCAATTCTTGCACATGTTTTATGATCTCTTCATTTTCTGTAGGAGTCATCCTATAAGCTGCCTTGTTCGGTAAGCTTGCCCCTGGAATCAAGTCTATTTGATGACTAATGATTCTAACTGGAGGTAAGTCATCAAGTAAGGTATCTACAATGATATCTCTATAATCATTCAGCATGTCCTGAATTTCTAAAGGCAAATCAGAAATCATTGTGTTTGTAAGAATTACCTTTGGTTTGCAGATTATTGCAAAATTCACTGTACCTTCTTCAATTTGCTGCAGATACTCTTTTCCACCCAATAATAATGCCTTTGGACCATGACTTGTTGAGGCTCCTTCATCTTTCATTGGAACCAATGTATGATTAATTCTGTCTTTGTGAAACTTGTATGTGTTTCTTTTGCCATCATGTATGGCTCCTCTGTCATATTGCCAAGGTCTACCTAACAATATGTGACACACATCCATAGGGCATCACCTCACCCACCACTTTATTTGTGTACTGTCCCAACTGCATCTCTAACTCACATTGCTCAATAACCAGCAATTGGTGTCCCTTTTGAAGCCAAGACACTTTATAAGTTGTAGGATGTCTTATCCTTTTCAGCTTTAATTTCTCCACTACCTCAGTGGATACCAGATTATCCGTGCTACCACTATCTATGATCAGTTGGCGACCTTTCCCTTGAACTTTACATATTGTTTTGAACAAATTTTTCCTCTGCTGGCTCAATAGCTTCCTTTTCTGGTTTCAGTAATACTTTGTTCATCAATAGTAATTCCCCCAGTTCTGGTACGTTTTCTGCTTCTGGAATTTGATGTTCTTCTCCCTCAGCTAGAGCAACAACAATGTTCCTCTTATTTGTGTTTCCATTCTCTAGACAGTCATAGGATTTATGTCCTACCTTGTTACATTTGTAACATCGGAATTCTCTTCCTCTGCCTCGACCTCTTTGTCCTCTAGACCAGCCTCCTCTACCTCTAGCATCACCATATGTAGGTGCCTATTCTTTAGAGCTCCTGCTAGCTCCATTTTTAGGTGTAGTAGATCCTCCTCTACCACCTTGACCTTCCTTTCCTTTGAAAGTCCCCCTACCTTTGGCAGATTTCTTTCTTAGAAGTTTCCCTTCAACTTTCAGTGCCATTTATATACCTAGCCACCTTCTCTTGGGTGTCTTGACTCTGTCCAGCCCTAATGCTGACTTTATAGAACTCCTCTGTGTACTCTATGACTATCAATAATCTCTGTCTGAGATTCTGCATTTGTCTGTATAATGAGAGTTGGTAATCATTTGGTATAAATTTCCCTCTCAATTTCACTACCAATCTATTCCAATTCTTGATTGGCTGTTTACCCAACCTCCTTCTCTCTGTCTGCACTCCATCCCACCAAAGTGATGCATGTCCTTTCAACTTCATGACAACAAACTTGACCTTTCTCTCTTCTGCCATTTCTTCATAGTCAAAGAACTTCTCCATCTCATTAATCCAGTCAATTAATTCTTCCGGATTAAGATTCCCTTTATAAACAAGAACTTCAGGCCTAGGTTTTGAAGAAGATCCAAACACATTTTTCAGGAATCTCATCTCACGAGTCAATGTAATAGCCTCTTCCTCATCTGGGGCTTCAATTTCAAGTTCACTAACATCTTCTTCTGGACTGTTCCTTTGGGTTCTTAGCTCTATGGCTTCCAACCTTGTTGTTACTCTCTCCATGACTTCCAATACTTGGGCATTGGCTATAGGCCTTCCCCTATGACCTCCACGACCTCCATGCATTCTAAAAGCCATGTTGTATCCCTTTCCCCTGATTCTGAGATTCGGATTAGTGGCAGTTTCCTGCTTTTATACCATAAATGATGGGGGTATAAATGTATAACTGTTCTGAAAGGTATCTACAGTTAAATTCAGGTTTTCAACCCTCTCTATTATCCTCTCCAAATCAAGACTTAGATCGATCTCAATCTTAGTTGACGTTCATTCCGCCTTAAGGAGTTTTTTTTTTATATCTATTTCAAGAAAAATGGAAACTCATAAGTACTTACTTGCCACATAAAAATGTGACCCCGCCTGTTGCTGCGTTTTGAGCAAAGGAATTCTAGTTCATTGCCATGTCCAGGTCAAAGGTTCGACCTGCACTATTCTAGAGTTATCAACGTCAAGCATACGGTCTTCCATCCCACGTCCTGTGATTTCATCTCATAATCACCTATGCAGCTATTATTGCACTTCATGAGTCTACCCTGCTTCCTCCACGTCCTCTTAAAATTGATTTTTGGTTATTGCTGCATCCAGATTGAAGATTGCATTTCCAGATGTTCTTGTCACATACGTCATGACTTACACTGTTCCACCGTGTTTAGTTAGCTTCCAGCTACACTAAACCTTAGCAGTTCTGTCAAACGAAATTCAGAAATCTGCTAGAGGATTCAAACCGAAATTGATCATTTCATTGATCAATTCGATCAAAAATCGAATCTTTTAAATATTTGATTTTGTCATCCAATCAGTGGATTAGAGAGGTAAACAGTCCTGTGACAGATTCAAATGGATCACACACAACTTTAGTAATCTAGAAGATATACTATGAGAACCTAATTTAATTCTTCAGGTTCAAAACACAACATATATAGTTATGTATTCTTTAGAGCTATGAACGTTTCCAGAATCCTTTCGTATTCAACTTTCTGTTAGAAATTACAAATTGACTCTTTCCAGTTCCTCTCTTCAGAGAAATCTTCTAATCTTTTCCAATCTACTCTCTCTCAACTCCTCCTATTACATACTTAGGTATTCTCTTAAATATAACATTATTCAGATTAGATCCACAATACAGGGATTTGGATCTATTTATCCTTTCAACCACTCTACGAGATATTCTCCTTAACTATCTCAACTAAATCTATTATAGACTATTACAATCAAATGAGGATTCGATGCCCTCTTATTTAATTCTAACTTATAAAAATCAATTGACAGCAAATAGACCCAACTCTATTGCTTGTAAACATTTTATATTTTCTTTAATAATATTTCTAGTCCTTGGTTGCTCCTATGCCCCTGCATCATGATCCTACTTGTACCTCTAAGTTGTCCAGATTTACTAAGAAAATTTCTCTCCTGAAGGAAGATGTTATTATTTGGAAAAAAGAACAGAAACATGCTAACTCCAAACTTCTTTATGAGATTGAAGATGAGATTCAAGTCTTATCGGGTAAATTGGATAAGGATTTATTTTCAGAAGATACGAAGGTGAAACTTTCTGAGCTTGAATGTGGGAAGTTGTTCAAACTTTTGAGACTTTTGGAGGAGTCTTGGAGTCAAAAAAGTAGAGCGGTCTGGCTATGGGCTTGGGACAATAATACCAAATTCTCTCACGAGTTTTCCAATCAGCACAAATTGATTAAGTCAATCTAGGAAATGAAAAATGATAGGAATGATATCTATCATGGTTCATCATCGCTTAAATGTGCGGTTGTGGATCACTTCAAGGATATCTATTCCAACAAAAAATATTCGGCTATTGGTAATCAGTTGAAGGTGATTAAAAATTTCACCCAGTTGTTTAGTGAACAAGATTGTTTGGATATTGGTAGAAAGATATCGATGGAGGAAGTGAACCAGAATTTGAGGATTTTCGCCAAAGACAAGAGTCCAAGCCGCGATGGGTGGACTGTCGAGTTTTATTTTCATTTCTTTGACCTCTTGGGAAAGAAGATGACTGTTGCGATCAATGAAACCAGAAGTAAGGGATGGATATCTTCTTCTCTGAACTCTACCTATATTACTCTTGTTCCTAAAGTTGATCAACTGACTTCATTTAACGATTATCGTCCTATTTATCTATGTGACTTACTCTATAAGTTGATTACCAAAATCATTGTTGAGCACATTAAGCCTTTCTTGGGAGATCACATTTCGGAGGAGTAGTTTGGTTTTCTCCCTAATCGAAAAATTCAGGATGCGGTGGGGATAGCGTAGGAGGGTTTACATTCTAGAAAGCAGAAAAGATTAACGACCTTAATCCTAAAGTTGGATCTCAACAAAGCCTATGATCGGCTCGACTGGACCTCCCTCTGGTTGATTTTTCTTCATATTGGTTTGACTCCAGAATTCACGATATGGATTATGGAGTGCATAACAACTTCTAAGTTTGTTGTCTTGGTTAATGGTTCTCCCTGAAATTATTTTTGGGGAAATAGGGGCATTCGTCAGGGCTGCCCCCTATCTCTATATTTAATTATATTAGCAATTGAAGGATTGAGTTTATTGTTCAAGTATGCTAAAAAACCTACAAGAAATCAAAGGGATGAAGGTAGCTAGTGCCCTATTTATTTCAAACATTCTCTTTGTAGACGATGTCCTCATTTTTGGGGAGGGATCAATTAATGGATGGGATCATTTTCGTGCTATTATGACTATGTTCTGTGATGCATCAGGGATGACCATTAGCACTCATAAGTCCTCCTTTTTATACTCTTGTGATGATACTGCTATGATTAATTATATTTCTCATATTTTTCCTTATCGGTTGAATCCTTTGGATTCGGGTATCTGCTACCTGGGGTTTTAGTTGAAACCTAATGCTTACACTTCTAAAGGTTGGACTTGGATTTTATAGAATATTCAGAAGAGGATTAAATCGTGGTCTCTCAGACTAATATCTCTTGGAGATAGATGGTTCTTTTCAAGCATGTAATCCAGAGTATTCATGTGTACTGGTTTTCTTTATTTTAGGTCTCACGTGGTATTATTTCCTCGATCCGTAGGCTGATGTTTCACTACTTGTGGGTAGGGAATTTTAACCTATCTAAGTTCCACTTAACATCGTGGGCTAGCATTTCTCTCCCGAGGTATTATGGAGGTTGGGCTATAAAGAACTTGGGTTGGTTTAACAAGGCCCTTTGTGTGTGCAATATGTGGCGTGTTTTATTTGATCAGGGACTGTGGGGGAGAGTGATAAAGTATAAATATTTGAAACATATTTATGTGGTTACCTTGTTATGTCAATTTGGTTATCTATCATCTTTTGGCTCTTATATCTAGTGCAGCTAGTGAAAACCTCTCTGATTATCAATCACCACATTTGTTGGAATCAGGGTAATTTTTAAGGGTGAAATTTCGCCAATTGGCTATTTTTCGGGCATTTTTCAGAAAAATAAATTCACTATTTGGTCATTTTTAG
Source organism: Larix kaempferi (assembly GCA_027924585.1). NCBI lineage: Eukaryota > Viridiplantae > Streptophyta > Pinopsida > Pinales > Pinaceae > Larix > Larix kaempferi. The sequence goes on along the minus strand of BSBM01000585.1, from coordinate 3,617,496 downwards.
TCTCTAATATTGCCTATATATACATAAAATATCTTTTTTTATCATAATCTTCGCCAAAATTTACAAATTTCAGTAGTAAATTGTATGTTTCATATTTGATATTCGCCTACCTATCTATATATATGTTTTTTTCAATCCAAAATAATCACCTAGAATACTATACTTAAGTATAATATTAGAATCCTTAAAAAATACCTTGGTTGGAATGTGGGGAGGGGCATTCAAGTTTTTGTAGGGGTGGATCCTATTGTTGGGTTTCCAAAGAAATATACTCTCTCAACGAGGATGCTTGGAGATTTAAATAGCCAAGGGATCTATGTGCTAAAACAAGCGGTCAGGGAACAGTTGGTGGACGTGGTGCATTGGAAGTCGTCTAGTGATTTGGGACTATCAGATAGTTTGTCGTGAAATGGGACATTTTTGTTAGCAATTTGTATCATGCTAACTTATTTCCTTGACCAACTCCTCCGATGAGTTGGTTTGTATTTTTAACAGGAAGAATGGGATTGTTCGGGAAGATCTGGCTTATAAATATATCCTGGATTATGAAATTATTGAGTCTCCGTCGTAGTGGAACCAGTGTTGTTGGAAGGCTATTGTACCACTGAAAATTAAGTGTTTCCTCTGGCTAGCTTGTAGGAGGAAAATATTAACCTGAGATAATTTGTAGAGGCATGGTTTTTCTAGGCCCGATCAGTGCGTTTTGTGTGGTTTATTTGAAGAATCACTTGATCATATTTTTGGGAACTGTAATTTCTTTCAATAGGTGTGGGTGGAATTGAGGGAGTATTTTCATTTTACAGTCAGTTGGGATGCGATTGATCTTGCAGCTAATTTATATATGTGGTATTTGGGAAAATTTCAGTGGACATATCTCCCCTTACTTATCATTTGGAAGGTTTGGAAAGCCATAAATCTCAGTATATTTGAAGGCCTGTTGCAGAATTGACTCAAGTCAGTATAAAAGTAAAGGCACAAATCAGAGATTTTTCCAGGTTTTCTGCTACTAGGCAGATTAGGAGGTTTCGCTATCCGGTTCTGGAGCAATCCTTACCGATCATTTTCTTTGATGGGGCTAGTATGGTCTTGTAGTTGGATTCTGTCCATTTATTTAAACTTAAGATGAAGGTTGGGTTGAGATCTAATACCACAGCAGAGCTCCTAACACTCTAGGGTTTGCTCTTTTTTTCCAAGAGGATGGAGTTAAATGCTCTTCGTATTTAATTGGGATATGAAAAGGTTATCATTGACTGGGAAAAGGGGGCTTCTACTATTGCATCATTATCTTTTGGAAAGTGGCTACGTGGTACCCGATCCTTGCTACAGGAGCTCCATCAGATTTCTTTCCAACACGTTTATAGGGAGTAAAATACCTCGACGGACGCATTATCAGAACTTTCTATTGTTTTTATGGATGATATTATATTTTTTGAGGATTAAAACTATAGTACGATCCTCCAGTCATGTTTCACGAATATGTTTTAGGAGTTGTCTCGAGTTCTTTGAATTTGTATTAGGAGCTTGCTCTTTTTCTTTCTGAGGTGTTTTTTGCGAACTAGTTTTTGGAGGTTATATTTTGTGGATACAGTAGATCAGACATTGGTCTTGGCTATGTTTTTTGATAAGGATGTTAATATGGCATTTGTGGTCAACTTTATCTGGGACATTCTGTTCTTATGAAAGATAGTGTGGATTTCTCTTGATGAAGAGTTGTTACTTGTTGTATTATTAGACACAACTTTTCTATTAATAAAAGGTTTTTTTTTTCCGTGTGAAAAACAACCTTTGCATTTGTGTACTCGCTAAATAATGTTACATGTAGTGAACTATTTCTTATTTTTGTTGTAAAATGGAGTTGGAATATTTCTCGACTGTTAAAAATAAATTTCTCTTTTGTAATAATTGTAAAAAAATGTTTATTGCAAGGAATTATATATGTAATTCTCAAACACATGAATTTAAATTGTAAATTAAGAAACTAGATCATTATCAAACAAAAAAACAACAAAACAACAAAATATTAGAATTTAACAAATTCAAGGTTTTGAGAATAAATTTGATAAGAGCTTACTAGTAAGAGACGAAAATATTTCTCGCCTTAAAAAATCATAATCAAGAACTATTTGCAAAAATCACGAATTCAAAGCATAAGTTGAATGTATTCAAAAGATAAAACAAAAGAATCAAGATCTTGAGAAGGAATTCAATAAACAATTATTAGAAAAAGAATGAAGAAGCTTCTAGCCTAACAAAATTTAATCAAAGGTTGAGAAAATAAAAAGATTAAAATATGAGGAATCATAAAAACAAAATGTTAATGATATAAAGTTAAAAAGGTATAGAATGATGATGAGATTTCTCAAAGGTTCATTATCAAAGTTTACTTTCCCAAATCAAGAAGCTAAAAAATGGCAAGAACCTACTACATATCATGTTAGAAAAATACTGGTGAGGAATTCCTATTGATAAAGAAATAATGACCAATATCCTTGATATAAGGAAGTCATCAAATGTAAAAATAGATACGTTGGAGAAAAGAACTAATACAAAACCAATCAAAAGATTATCAACCAATAAATCCTTAGAAGTATGAAAAGAAGAAGGATCAAAAATCAAGGCAGAAGATACAATGATGTTTTATCATCAGCCTAATTATACATGTGAACAATGAACTAACCGAAGACAAAATCAATTTGCAAAGCTTAGTAAATACCTTGTTATATTGAAGAGACATTCAAGTATGGAATCGTATTATCTTCCAAATCATAGAATTCATTGCCACACAAATGTAAAGAAGATCAAATTTTCCTAGCTTGGATCTTATATACTTCATCAAATTTATTTAACGCTTAGAATGTCACATCATCTCATATCCTCAACCATGAAAAAATTAAGATTGAAGAAGTTTGAGAAGATGCTAGAAACCATAACAAAGATAAAAATTTTGTATGGTTTAAGGAAAATACATTTCTAAAGGGAAAGCGAATGCAATATAATAATAATAATAATAATAATGAAATCAATAGTTAATTAATGAAGTGGCATGATCATGGTCAATATATATGTATATTTTCCCAAAGCAGTGTAATCATATCTCTTATTCAATATAAAATTATTATATATTTGTCCTTTAGGAATTATGGCCCGTTGTCCTTATTAAAATGGATATTTAATAAATAAACTATGGTCATGGTTCGGAAATGAACTTTGTTCATTTCATTAGGTTATGTGTTTTTTTTTCAAAGTAAAAAAAAACATTTTTCTTGATATTCATAAGAATAAAAAAAAATGAGTTTTTACAAAAAACTATCCACCTCCATTCTTTCAATCTCCAAACTTGAAGGGAAAGAGAGAAAGACTACAACAAGGTATTTTTTAAGGATTCTAATATTATACTTAAGTATAGTATTCTAGGCAATTATTTTGGATGGAAAAAAACATATATAGATAGGTAGGCAAATATTAAATATGAAACCTACAATTTACTACTGAAACTCGTAAATTTCGTCGAATATTATGATAAAAAACACATTTTATGTAATTATAGGTCATATTAGAGACTAAAAATGACCAAATAGCGAATTTATTTTTTGAAAAAAGTCCCCAAAAATAGCCAATTGGCGAAATTCTGCCCCTAAAAATTACCCTGGACTACAATACAAACTGGATCAAGACAAAGCCTAAACTGAGCACTAATAGAAAAAACCAACTGAGGATTTGTTTTCATAGCACAACATGCTCAAACCCTCCTCATAAACAAAGAAAACATATTAACGCTTTTAGCAAAGGACTTAACAAACACATATTTAGAAATAAAAAAATATCTACAATGCCTTCATGAACAATGGATCCCTCCAAAATTTCTTGAAAATGTATGAGACCTTCATCATACTGAACTGCTAATTTAGATAAACGATCCTCTTCTAAGTTGATGATTCTGGAAATATGGGTTAAAGAAATTTGATTGGAAGAGCCAATGAAATTTTGAACTCTGCTACACCAATGACAGAGCTAGAAAACCTGTCACTTCAATAATTAACTAATTATATATTTATTATTAATTTTTACTTATTACGATTATTATTATTATTGTTATTATTAGTGATGCTTATATACAAGCACACATTTATGTAGGGATGTGAGAAAAAAATATTACTCATGATTCCCTAAAAGATAGGTGTTGCATTTCAAAGGCCAAAAATCATCACTAAAATCTAATAATGACCTTCATATGTTCAGGAAGTTGTATGAGGAATTCCCTCTTCCTTGATTTGAATTTGATAGTATTTTGAAAAAAGGTCAAGTTTAGTGAATAAAATGGCACAATGAAGCTCATTTAGGAAATCATCAATAACTAGATGAGAAATTTGCCTTAAATAGTCAACTTATTGAGAGAATGGAAATCATGACACATGCATCAATTACCTTGTTTTCTCAATACCATTACCATCGTTAATGAGGAAGTATTGGTATTGGGATGAATGATTCCTACCTCCAAAACTTCCTGAATAATATCTTCAACCTCATTCTTTTGTGAAAAAGGGTGCCTATAAGTATACATATTTAATGGTTGACTTCCTAGAATCAAAGGAATACCATGATCATACTGACCATATGAAGTGGGTAAGGAAAGGGTGTTTTAGAGTCTTTTTGATGTTTGGAAAAAACCAACTACAAGTTAAGATGAATTTCATGTGTGGGCCTATCTGTTACTTAGATAGAATTGAATTGCGCAATAATGTTTGAGTGGCATTTATTTGAGAGATTCACCATATGATGAGAGATGATCATTTCAAGGGAACTAGATTAAAGTCCCTTAAGGGTATGTGCATAACTAACTTTAACGAAAATCATGTATAAATCCATGGTAACTAGATACAAATTCCATAACCATTCTTCCCATAGAGCTACATCAAAACCAACCATTTCGATAGAGACATATGAGTTTGAGATTATACTCCCCCATTTGAAATTTCATATATTCACATATGCGACCATATTTCATCATACCTCCATTGGCTATAATAATTTGACAAATATGTAGTACATGGACATAACGATAGGTTTCTTCAACCACTTTCTTATGAAAAACATTTTTGGGGAGGTTTTTAAATATTCAAATTTATCTACTTAAATAAATTAATAGTTAAAAATAAAAATAAAAGATAGATGTTTTTAAATATTGTTATAAGGTTTTACTTTATCCATTGTTGAGTTTCTCTATAAACACAAAATTGGCATTCATGAACTGCTAAACAATATAAACCATACAAATTGTAATATTGAAATACAAATATAATTTTGAAAATAAAATTGTAACAAGTACTAAAATTAGAGTTGCATTTGACATGATTGTGGGTGAGTGGAAGCTAATGATGGTCTCTTTTCACGCATTAGATGTAATAGGAAACTGAAAAAACTGAGATTTCTCAACTTACATGAATATTTTGAGATACCCACACAATGAATATTGCTTTCAATTAAAAAATATGAAATGTATGAAATTGAATCACCTTTCTGAATATATAAATTTTATTTATTGGAAATTTGCATAACTAGCTCAACTTTGATTTTTTCTTACGATGTCATTTTTTTTTTGGAAATGATAAGGTATATGTCTGGGTTGATGTAGCATTTGGATGCCTCAATGATGAAATCAATATAAAAAAATGGTAAATATGTAGATAACAAATAGTACTAGTGCAATGTTATTTTTCCAAAAACAATTTAGTAATTTATTTATAATTCTCTAAGTGAAAAGACCTCAAAATTAGTTTTCCAAGGGTTGGTTCATGTTAGAGGTTATAATCCAAAATGTTTACCTCAGAAATTTAGTGAATACTTGCTTCAGTAAACATTAAGGACACCAACACACTCATGTGATTATGTGAAGTGTCCAAGTTAGTTTTAGATAATAGTATTTTCAATTATTAGTTTTGGGTTATTTAAATCCATCTTGTATTTCATGTGAGGTAGATTTTGGCCCTTAGCCCTCACATGGCTTGATGAAAAACTTGTGTGTCTAAAGACACTTTTCCAAAGTGGTATTAGAGCTTGGCATGCTTTGTTGGAAGATGTTGAAGAGGCTAATTCTACATCTCCCATTGAAGAAGGTGGAGGGATTTTTGGAGGTCTTGGAATAGCAAGATTTTAATCATGAGTTGTTATTTCTCGTTCTTTTTATTGTTTAGCAAAATAAAGAAATTGTTAGGGAAGGAATTAATTTTTCCATTTTGTTGCATCTATTTAAAGGTTATTGGAGCAATTAGAACAATTCTTTGTTGGAGGAAAATTAGTTTTGTGAAGGAAATATTAAATGTTTTCTTTGTCATTTAAAAAAAAATGATTCTTTGAGTTGATGTTGCATATAAAAAAAAAGCCACAAAGAAATAATTTTTTCCACCTATTCTTCCAATCATGTCTACCTGCGTTTTGAAACCCTAAATGCCCCAACTGCTTTGTGTTATGCTGATTATTTTGTGGGATCCTATGCCACAATATGGTAATCTCTAAGGATGAGCCTTGAGGTATCTACCCGCCAGATAAAAGTCACTATTGTATTCCATTCTATTTATTTTGTATTGGTTGTAATATGGACTTTTAGAAACCAAACACTTTTTAGAAACTCCCAATATGTAACACCCCGTTTTTTATCCTAGCATGTAAATATGTAAATATTGATGAAATGGCTAGAAGTTGGATATGAATGGTCCAACATGACCATATTATGTAATTATGTACAATTTCACTTTTTAATATAAAATCCATGACTGTTGTAGACTAAAGGAAAAAGAAGAGATGGGGGGTAATAATCCCATAAGAGGAAGAATGTAAGGGTGTTAAAAGGGGGATAACGCTATTGACTTATGAGTTAAGTCATTATCCTTAATATTTATTTTTATCCTAAGTTTTATTAATCCATATTTATAAAATTGCACTAGCCATAATCTTGGGTTAGTTATCATAAGCTTGGGATTAAAGGGAAAAAAGTGTCAAATTACATGTATGTCATTTGTCTAGTTCCTATCATCCTATCATGCCACTTGGCTAGTTTTCATCATGCATATAATTATTGAGAACTAGTCAATTCTACCATCATTCTTCCATGATTGAGCTATATGTTGTTGTCATATTTGAACCACCATCACTTGTATTGTAGTTTGTACCCATACCGAGAATGATTGAGTTCCCTAGAGCCACAACATGGAGATTTGTTGGCTAGCATTTGTTGGATCCCTAGAGGGGAATTGGGTTAACAAACCTGAGGGACTGTTAAATTATGGAAGGGTTCCCCATTCCTTGGGTTTTGCAGTCCAATGGGGAAGGAGTTCTAGTGTATTGGGATAATTGTAGCTAGAAAAATCGGCACCTTCTTTTGGTTTAATTTTCCCACCTTGAGGGTGTCCCGTTAAAGAAAGATATGTCTTAACAGAGCATACAACTTGGAGGAATGCCTTTGGTATGTAGTCAGTAGGTTATATTTTTGAGATAAGTCAATATCTTTGTATAAATTATTCAGATTTATTAATGTTATGTATTTTAATTAATTATTGTTTTTGTATGGTTGCAATGCACATAATTAATGCCATAGAGTGACTACATTCATGTAGAAAATCATCTGTAACAATTCCATGTATGTCTGTATTAAATTTATGTGTTTATTACATATATAATTACACTGTAAATTTCAAGTAAACCAGTAGGAAATTTTAATTAAGTATCATAGTGTTAAGCAACAAATTTCCAAAAATTGTATGAAAAGAGCAGAAATAGATCAAAAAAACTACTCCAAGACTTGATTGAAGAAAATAGTTGAATAACAAGCCTCCTCGAGGGGGAAACCTACTTATACAATGTACTAAGTACTCAATACAAGACAAGACAAGACACTCCAAATGAAAGGTCTCCTTCCCATATATGGGAGACTAAGGGGTACAATCCCTACTAACTCACCCAAGACAACATAACTAATAAAACCATACTAATGAAAATTACCACTAATGGACCAAATACAGGGGAAATGTGCCCATATTTAGGGCTTAAAATGCCCCTCCCCTTCAGACAAGTGTTTTAATCAATGCTTGCTTAGTTGTGGATGCCTTTGTATGAAGCACTCATCTTCCCATGTCGAATCTTAAATTGGTAAGTTCTTCCAATTTATGAGATACTCAGTAATAGCCTGATTCCGTAGCTGTTTAGTCATTGTTTCAGTGATTTGTTCAGGTTTCAATATGAATTTTCCTTCTTCATCAAGCTTCAAAAAGATTGTTTGAATTGGGATCTTGTCTCCTATTACCTTCTTTATGTAAAAAACATGGAAAACTGGATGTACTCTTGAAGATGAAGGGAGCTCCAATTTGTAATCTGTACTACCAATCTTCTGCAACACTTTATAAGGACCATAATACTTGGGTGCTAATTTATTATCCTTTTCTAATAGCTTTAGAGACATCTTCTTGTAAGGTTGTAGCCTGAGAAATACCCAATCCCCTTATTCAAAACTCATTTCACTCGGATGTTGATCATCTTGTAGTTTCATCCTATTTTTTGACATAGTCAGGTTTTCCTTAAGTATCTCTAGAACTTCTTGTTGTGCTCTATGTGATATTCCACAGATTGAACTTTAAGTTTCCCTTTTAAGGTAATTGTAATAGATGGAGGATAATACCCATAAAGTGCCATAAATGGAGACATTTTTTATGATGTATAGAAGGAAGTATTGTACCACCTTTCTGACAAAGACAACCATTTCACCCACTGTGTTAGTTTATCATATGCAAAGCAATGAAGCTAACCTTCCAAACACTTGTTCACTATCTCAGTTTTCCCATCATATTAAGGGTGATAAGATGAACTGCGAGCCAATTCAGTACCCAAATAGGAAAATAATTCAATCAAAAATTTTCGAGTGAAAATTGGATCTCTATCACTTACAATAATATTCGTATTTCTGTGTAACTTCTGAACAGTTTCCATAAATGATGCAGCTACTGTACTTGCATTAAAAGGGTGAGAGAGTGCACAAAAGTGTGCATACTTCGCGAGTCTATCAAAAACCACCATAATAACATTCTTCCCTTCGGACTTGGGTATACCTGTGATAAAATCCATGGAGACTTCCTCCCAGTGATGGAAAGGTATGTCTAATGGTTGTAGAAGTCCTAGGGTCTTAACTATTTCACCCTTATTTTGTTGGCAAACCAAGCATTCAGCCATGAACCTTTGAACATCAAATTGAAGATCTTCCCAAAAAAATTCCTTCTTGACCCTATGGTAATTTTTCAAGAATTCTGAGTGCCCACCTATAGGAGAGGCGTGTAATTCTGAAAGGACCTTCTTCTTGAGTTGGTGTTTTTTTCATAAATATAAGTAATCCTTATACCATAGTGAATCAATTTTCCACACAAAAGTATCTAATACACTAGGCTCATTCTGTAGCTTTTGAATGAGTGTCCACATAGATAGGTCTTTTTTCCATGCTTCCCTTACTGTTACTATCTAATCTAGTTGTAGAATGGAAATGGAACAAAGTAATGCCCCAACATATTCATCTTTTCTGGAGAGTGCATCTTCCACCACATTATGTTTCCCCTTTCTATATATGATTTCAAAGTCATATCCCAACATCTTGGTTACTCACCTTTGTTGCTCTTTTGAAGATAGTCTATGTTCCAAGAATTATTTAAGACAATCATGACCTGTTTTGACCTTGAAGTGCCTACCTATTAGATAAGGACGCCATTTCTTAAGAGCGTGTAGTATTGCCAACATTTCCTTCTCATAAATGGGATTTTGTAAGTTCTTTCCCTTAATTGGATGACTTGTGAAATCAAGTGGGTGTCCATCTTGCATTAGAACATCGCCAATGCCATTTCCTAAAACATCACATTACACAATAAAGGTTTTTGTGAAGTGTGGTGTGGCCAATACAGGAGCTGTGCACATTATCTGTTTAAGTTGTTCAAAATCTTGATTTTCCTCTGCAGCCCAAGATAATGCATCTTTATTCAATAATGTTGTTAGAGGCATTGATATTCTTCCATAATTTCAAACAAAATTGCGTTACCCTGTCATACCTAAGAATCCTCAAAGATTCTTCAGGTTTTTGGGAATCAGCTAGTCTATCACGGATTTAATTTTTTTAGGGTCTACCTTGACACCTTCATGACATACAATATGACGCAAATAACCTACCTCCTTCACCAAAAATAAACATTTGGAAGGTTTTGCATATAGTTGTTGCTCCTATAGTAGTTGTAGTACCATGTTAACATGTTGAACATGTTATTCCCAAGCCTTGCTATAGATTAATATATCATCAAAGAATACTAGCACACATTTTCTAAGAAAAGGCTTGAAAATGGAATTCATTAAACCTTGAAATGTGGAAGGTGCATTTGTGAGACCAAATGGCATGACTATAAATTCATAATGACCTTCATGCGTTCTAAATGTTGTTTTTGGGATGTCTTAGTATTTCATTCTAATTTGATAATACCCAGAACGAAGATCCAACTTTGTGAATAAAATTGCTCCATGTAATTCATCTAGCAATTCATTAATGACCATAATGGGAAACTTATCTTTAATGGTGGTCTTGTTGAGCTCTCTATAATCTAGACACATACACCATGATCCATCCGGCTTGTGTACCATTACCATTGGTGCAGAGTAAGAACTTCGGTTACACCTAATTATGCCATCCTCTAACATTTCTTCAACCATATGCTCAATTTCATTATTTTGTCCATAGGTGTATGTGTAAGGTATCATGTTAGGAAGAACACTTCCTGGGATTAAGTGAGTAGCATGATCAAAATGCTGGACGGGTGGAAGACCTTTTGGAATATCTTCAAATACCTTGGAATGATTATTAATGACCCTTTGGAGATGTGGGGAAATAGGAGGCTTAGATGTTACAACATCTAATGAGCATAATTGTGCAATTACACCTTGATGTCCCTTTTTCATCAATTTTGTCATACCATTAGAGCTTATCACCTTGCTTGGTTTCCCTGTGATACCTTGTAATTCATTTTCCTTTCCTTCCCATAAAAATTTCATGAAAATATTCTGAAAATTAAAATCCACAACTCCCAAAGATTGTAACCATTGAACTCCTAAGACAACATCAGCACCACCCATTGGAATAACAATCATTTGACTATTCAATACATATTCTCCTATAGTAAGATTTATATTATGGAATTTCCCTCAGTAGTTAATATTTCCTCCATCTACAATCATTACATGAAATTATGGTGCTGGATATACAAAGCAATTGAGAGATTTTTCTAATGTATAGTGAATGAAATTATGAGTACTACTAGAATCAATCAACATTGTTACCTTTTTATTTTTGATAAATACTTCGATCTCGAAAGTTTGAGGAGTGCTAATTATAACTAATGCATGGCATGATATGATGGGAGTAATCTCTTCTGAAGTAATATCTTTTATTTCTTTATCTGGAGATGGTTCTTTTTCTTTTGGTTATTCCTCTTAACATTCTATGTAAAATAATTTCTTCTCACCACACTTATGTCCCTTACTATACTTGTTGTCACAATTAAAGCATAGGACTTTTGCTCTTGTTTCCTTTATTTTTTGAGGTGTCAACCTTTGAGGTGGGTTACAAAAAGTAATATTATTCTCTCGGTATGTGCTGGAGGTACTCTTTCTAGTAGTCATCGTCATATTTTTACTTTCAACCTTCCTTGCCATAATGACGACCTTCTCCAAGGATGGTGGTTCAAAGAGATGCACCTCATGTTGAATGTTATCCTTCAAGGTGCCAATTAAGAGATCCAACAAATTATCTTCTGAAATGTTCTTCACTCTAAGAATTAGCTTATGAATCTGTTTGATGTGCTCTACAACTGTACCTTTTTTATTTAGATTTATTAACTGGCTAAAGAAGGTATTGCTATTAATATCCCCATAATGTGCAATCAATTCTTTGGTGAATATAGACCAAGATATAATAGAGTCATAGAGGTTGATTCTGGGTTTAAGGTTGTTCCAAGTTTTCACTTGTCCTCTCAAGGGAATTCAAGTAGGAAAGAGGATTTATTTATCTTCTTAAGTTTCAAAATTATTGAAATCACCAAAAAACACCTTTTTGGAAGCCTCCATAATTTTGAACTAGCAAGTCCCACAAGGTCATTTTTTCTCCAGCATCATTGGAGCATTAACATTGGCCATGCCTAACATATAGAGCTTGAAATCAACAATACCCATACAACATAGTTGGTTCGGTCCAACCCATGTTGAATAATGGTGTACACCCACCTTGGCGATATTAGGGTTGCAAATCCACCTCTAGTATCATCATGGTTAGTGAAAAACTAATAGAATCCAACTATATTAACTAAAATGGCCAATTTAATCACAAACCCAGAAACTTTATACTATTGCAAGTACAAAATTTCAATCTCAGAAACTTCAATTCTAACTCTCTGTACCATGGATTTGTGATAAGGGTTAGTGAGTCCATTTACATTCCATGAAACTATATTCATCATGAACCTTACATAAGAAATTCCATCTCTTCACCCTCCTACCCTGATAGTGCATTGAAGGGATTGGAAGAGTTCACATTTTGCATCTCAGGTGGGAAATAATTACTAAAAGTCATGGTTCTTGTCTTTTTTTGGACATTGTCAATCACAAATGATTTGAAATCATCTAGACCTTATAAGATATCCCCAGTACTAGGAAAAGGTTGGGAGCTTCTAGGAGTGTATTTCAAGGCCACCATGGATCTAGAAAGCTTCTTTTAGGTTGAATTTAGAGAGGGTTGAAAATTTTAGATGTTATTTCGAAACTAGGTAACTTATAGTTCACAATGTTGGGAATATGTTATGGCCCTACCCTAACCTCCTTACTTTGGCGTACTTAGTAATTAATCAATTAATGTATGAGACAATATTCTCTGAATAAGTACCAATAGGTAGTTAGAAAATAGTTAATGTAACATGATTATCTTCATTAAATACAGTCTATTAAGTGGTTGGTACTCATTATTGATGGGACCACAAGTGGTTAGTTTTTTCCCAAACAAAATTTATTTATAGAGCTAGTAGGTTATGTAATGTTTTTTCCAGTGTTGTTATTATATTGAAGTTCTACTCGATAGTAGTTGTCCCCCTCCAAGGGGATAGTGAACTTTTCTTTCTATTTTATGGATTATTAATAGGTAGGTTATAGTATGCAAGTTCTATATCATTTTATCCCTTTACATTCTGTAGTTTATATTTCCTTAATATTGCTCAAAACATTATGTTTTGGTCTACAAAATTGTTCCTAAAGTTAAATTACCTATCAAATGGGCCATGAATTAGGTAATGCCATCCATCTAAAGTACCAAATATGGCTCTTCCATCAACAAATGTCCTTTTGTGTGACTCACAATAATCTTATGAAGTGTCGTCATGCAACCAAAATATTTAAGTGTCGTCATGGACGGAGAAGTGCCAATTTTGGCTATAACACAAGCGGTATCATAACTCTTCCTATTCTAGCACAAACCTAAATTCTAGAAGAAAAAATAAGTGATATATATGTTCTTATCTATTTAAACAAAAAAATACAGTGTTCAATGAGTAAAACCATGATTGGAAAGCATACACATAGGGAGTACAAGTGAATTCATATTGTTGGACACCCTTGTACACCTCTACTGGTACCTAGTGAGTAGTATCACATTTGACAGACTATGTCTTAGATTTGATTTTCCACATACCTTCAAGTATATTATAACCCAATAGGCATGCTTAGAACTATATTTACATAAGCCTCTTGGTCATCTTGTTGCTACAATTCACCAAGAAAAACTTAGGTAGATCACCCTTGTTTACAAAGGAATTAGATAATATGGTTAAGGGTAGGGTATATCCTCCTTATTTTATGTTGTGAAAGATTCAACCAAGTAATATTGTTGGAAATCCTCAGGTATATCAAAGAGTTATTTATCTTGGAGGCATTGTTCATATCTTTGGATCCCTCAATTGTATATTTAGGGACCAAGGCATGATCTTCTTCCCTGTATCACTTCTAAGGCCTTGAGACACATACATGCTACTCAAACCCACATCCCCAAACATAGGCAAGTGACACCTGCAGGAATCCATTTATTGTTGTTCAAGTTAGAATTATTTCCCTTAGATGGATAGAAGATTCCTTAAGAGACTAAGGTTCAAGTTTCCTCTCCTAACTATATCTAAGGCACAAAAAACCATACATAGTGCTAAAAAATTATAATGGATCCTATATACCTAGTCAAACGTAAAGTATTCCCTTGAATATTCCTTTGGGGCAATTCAAGGTGTCATTGTTGACCCCAAATGCTTGGAAGCTTCACTTAGGACATAAGGCTTGTGTTTCTACCCCAAACCATATCTAGAGTTGAGACACCCATACTTAATGTTCAAAATCTCATAGTGATGAGTATGACGATTTGGAGACTAAGGATATCCTATTAAGGTCATTTGTGGTGATTTAACATGTTATTTTCCCCAAGGCCTACATGCTTAGAATCTAGCGCACTAAAATCCTTCGATTAGATCCCATATCCCCTCTTTAAGGCGAAATATGTCACATAAAGATTATACGTGGCGATTAAAGGCCTCATTCATATATGTTCATACTTACAAGCTACATTTAAGGTATGAGTTTCGTCCCCCAACCATTTTCAAGGAAAAGAGACTCTTACCTAGATCTTGAAACCTCCTAATGGTGTTCATATCCCAAATCAGAGAGATATGATACTCTCAAGACATTAGGAGTGGTGATTAATGGCATTATTCTTGGAGTTGGATGACTAAAAAGTTACTTTCAGTCCCAATTCTTATTTTTCTTCCCTTGACCATGTCTATCTCCCCATGAGCCATCCTTGGTGCTCAAAACTTTTTAATGGTATCCATATTGAAACTTGAAGGAAAAATATCCCACATAGATGTCATGTATGGTGTTTAGAGGCTTTCTTGAAGGATATTGATCCATATAAGTTAATTTTTATGCATACTACATGAGTTTCATCACATAACCTTGGACCAAGCCTACATACAAATACCTAGTTCCATAAAACCCCTAATGGTTGCAATATTCCCACTATGAGGACAAGGTTACGCTTAGGATGTCATGTGTGTGGGTGGAGGTGTTGTTCTTGGCCCTGGATGAACAAAATATTCCTTTAAGGACCCCTTGACCCATATCTTGTCATCAAAATTGTAATGGTGCACATAAACATCACATGAAAAATAGTCACAATAGTGTGTGTGTGTGAGTGTTTTAGAAACATGCATGCAATTTAGAACTACGAGATTTTGTGAGATTTTCCTAGATATCTAGAGACAAAGATAAATTCACACTAAGTCTAATAGAGATCAAAAGAATTGAGTAGGAAAAATAGAGAAGAAAAAACTGTGTTATAACACAAGAGAATGAAGAACAATTGGAAAAACTTTCATTACCTCTATTATTCAGTAAATGTTTACATAAATAATACATCTCCAAAGGAGAAATTCGTGATCGTTAGAGGCATAATGAATCTAGACATGTGGAAGGCTTAGATAGGAAAGATTCACATCACTAGACTAGAGAACTAGTTGTAACTCCAGATGGTAGTTTCAGTTGGCTAATTAACTAACTCTAACTGAGTCTAACTGAGTCTAAATAGTAGTAGGTAATCCTAAGGGAGAATTAGGGAGTTAACTAAGTATAAATAATAGTGGAAGGGAACATTAGTGAGTTGTAGTGGTCATCAGGGCTCAATTAGTACTCAGACTCATGAAATCAAGGACTGGCGGTCAGTTAACTAGTCATGATTGAAGACATGCATTAAATCAAGGTAACTAACTTAGATGCTCCTAAAATCATGCATGAGGGCTCCTTTGGACTTCAGTGATGTAACCAAGGCGATCTGAGTGGATAAGAGAGCTAATGATAGCCAAAGTTAAGCTCTAGGGGGTAAAAATAAAGAATATGTGCTAGGAGACTTACCTACCAATACATGGAATGCATGCATGGAAAATGCATGCAAAACCAAGATGAGATGGTTAGAATATTCCAACACCCCCCCTTAATCTTGAATGTGTGAGGAAAGATCAGAAATAGGTCCCTAGTAACTGAGACCAAAGGTCACCCTTTACAAATTTATTAGTCCATTTAAGTGAGGAATGAGGGAAAACCATGTGCGAACAAAACCCCCCCTCAAGATGGACATTAAGCACAATAAAAAAATGATTAACTGCTCCAAACTCAAGTAGGTGTGATGCTTGAATCAATTCTTGGAGGTATCTTCCTCTTGGGAAGAAGTGGATCATGCTCCCAAAACATTTTCTTGAATTCTCCTTCAATGGATGCAAGCATCTTTGAAGGCTCTCTGAACATGCTCTTCACACCAAACATGGTGAGAACAAATCCAAAAATATGAAGATCATCCTGGAACTTGAAATTCGAACCAGCGGAGGTAGGATCAACTCCAGGAATGTGTAGATGTTTCTTTGAAATATCCTTTGAACCAACGTAGGTGAGATCAGAACCAAATGAACCATGACATGATGGTGGTGGTTTTGACTTTAAATCAGCTTCAAGTGAGAGGAGAATGTGTCCAATCGAATGCAGAATGTATCCAACTTCATTTGTAGCTTGAGGAAGTGTGTATTTGATCATTATGGAATAGGGATGAGGCATGGAACCAAGAAGAGAATATGAAACAACTCCAAATATTGTTCTAGCCTCAAAAAAATCTAGTAGATCACAATCTTCCACATCAGTAAGCTCATGGGAAGTAGAGAATTCAAAACTTTCTTCAACCTCTAGAGTTGTAACTGACATATCTTGCTCAGAATTTGAAATAGAAGACATTGAGAACATGAGTGAGGAGTGGATAATATCTCCAAAAGGATCAAGTTCATTAGTTGTATCACTTTCATATGCATTAGCTACATGGGAAGGGGACAACGCGAAATTGTCTTCAACTTTTATAGCAACAATGGAAGGAAAGCCTTCAACATAAACTTGAGTAGTTGGATATGCAATTTCTTCTTCATATTGAACAACTTCATCATGAGAGATGCTTGAGGCCGAGACATGATCAGAGAGAACACTTGAGGAGGTATAACTGGGCTTGTTCTCCAAATGGATAGCATGATCCCATTCCTTTTCCTTTCTAAAATTTCTATCCAAATTGGTCCATAGATCACTTGGATATTTAGCATTATCAATGAGGTAGCACATACTAGCGACATAGAAATGCACATTACTCGAAAGGCTCTATCACAGTCATTTAGCCAATCATTCTCCTTTTCATAGGAAGCAAAATATCTCATAACACCAATACACATATAAAAAATACATTGTTCCTTCAAATATGCTATCATCTTTGGTTTCACTCATCATAGTTGAATGGAGAGAGAGGAGGAACTGCTTTTAAATTCATGGAATTTGTTTGTAGAATACCTGCACAAAAGAAACCTGAAAAACTCCAAGGAAGATTACTTTGCTCAGCAAATCTCTAATACCATGTGAGATTTTGTGAGATTTTCACAGAGATATATAGACAAATATAAAATTCACACTAATTCTAACAGAGATCAAAAGAATTGAGCAGAAAAAATAGAGAAGAAAAAATTGTGTTACAATAGAAGAGAATGAAGAACAATTGGAAAAACATCCATTACCTCTATTATTCAATAAATGTGTAGATAAATAATACATATTGAAATGATAAATTCATGAGCCTTATAGGCATAATGAATCCAGACATGTGCTAGTCTTAGATAGGAAAGATTCCCATCACTATGTACTAGAGAACTAGTTGTAACTCCTGATAGTAGTGTTAGTTGGCCATTTAACTGACTCTAACTGATTCTAACTGAGTCTAACTGAGTCTAACTGAGTGTAGGTAGGAATAAGAGCACATTAGGGATTTAACTAAGTCTAACTAATAGTGGAAGGGTGCATTAGGGATTTGTTGTGATCATTGGGGCTCAATAAGTACTCAAACTCATGAAATCAAGGATTGGTCCTCAGTTAACTGGTGGTGGTTGAAGGAAAGCACCTTAAATCATGGTAACTAACTTAGATGCACCTAAAATCATGCATGGGGGTGCCTTTGGACTTCAGTGATGTAACCAAGGTGCTCTGAGTGCCGGATAAGAGGTCTAATAATGGCCAAAGTTAAACTCTAGGGGGGGGGGGAATAAGGACAACGTGTTTGGATACTTACCCACCACTACATGGAATGAATGCAAGATGCATGCATGAAAAAACAATATGAGATGGTTAGAATATTCCAACAAGAACACACACATGCTCTAGAACATGCACACACTTTTGTCCTTTAATTCAATTTATTTTTGGCACCATTAGCATTTTCTAAATACATGTTTGTTGGCTCGGTTGCTTTGGATTTAGGTTCATAATGAAAAACTTGGTGGTTTGGGTTAAAAAAACATCAAAACCTTCATTTTTCATAATGTCTCTCAACTAGTTAATAAAATTATTTTTATACAATCTACACAAATGTATCATCAATGAATTTATGCACACATATAGATTCCACATGTATAATATAAAATAAGAAAAAACATTGTTTACTATTTTAAATCTATTCTTGTCTTGGTATGTATCAAAATCTTAAAATGCATACAGGTATAATATAAAAGAAGAAAAAATATTGTTCACTATTTTAAATTTATTCTTGTCTTGGTATGTATCAAAATCTTAAAATGCATACGTATATTGCTCATGCTATAAAATTTTCTCATTTGAACTATTTTAAAATTAAATTATACATTGTGTAATATACCTAAATAAGTATATTACCATTATTATTAATTAATATAACAATTGGGTTAAATTAGTATTATTGGTCAAAGGGCACCTCTTTTCGTGGTGTGACCATTCATAGGTTAGCTACCATATATACAATGTAAGCTATCATTGTAAAAGACATCAATTCAATATTATAAATACATATATATTATAAAATATGATAATTATGTAAAGATGTTTCTTTACAAGTGGTATCATAGCTTTAGGCTCTCGGCGCTCACACTCAACTCCTCTGGTTCGGCTCCTTTAACCCCATCTTCATCTTCCACACGCGATCATCCTCTAGAACTCCATTCACATGTACCTCCATGAATCTTCTCCACCGCCCTACGCCAGCTACTCCCTCCTCCATGCAACCTATCATCTCCACTTTTTTTGCTCCCATCTATCTCCCTCCACACATTGCTCACTCCTCCCTTGCGCCCCTCCTCCCAACATTTGCTCTCATCTATCTCCCTCCACGCACTGCTTGCTCCTCCCTTGCGCCCCTCCTCGCAACCTCTTCTCCCATCCATCTGTGCGTTTCCCATTGCATTCCCCCCAACCTGTTGCGTCCACTATTACCCCACAGAGCCCACCCAACGCTGCTCCACCCCGTGCATCCCATTGCACGTCCACGCCCCTCCCCCTTCACGAATATTCTCCACCCCACCCCTCCAGCTCCACCACCCCCATTCCACCAACTACTGTTTCCACCACCCCCTTCGTCCCACAATCCTTCCCCCACAACTACCACCACCTGTGTATCACCCTAGCTCATGCTCCCTTCTGAGCTTCACCTCACAGCCTGCTCCACCTCACAGCTTGGTCCTCTCCACGACATACGTTCACCTCTTTTTCCCTCCATCGTCTTGCCATCAAGCCACTCCAACACTGCCTTCTTACATTCCTTCGCACGACCTGCACAATCCAAAAATTTAGGGTTAAACCCTAATTCCTAGTTCAAAACATATAATACTATAATATTATTATTATAGTATTCCAAAAAAAATTATAATATTATTATTATTATTATAAATAACAATAATTATTATAAATTTCAAAACTATATAAAAAAAGTTATATAGTTTTAGTAATAATTATTATTAATTAATTATTAATAATTATTATTATCTTTTATTAAAAAGAAGAAAAAAGAAAAAAGAAAAAAAAATCAAATTCTTTTTTGGAATATTTTTAAAGCTATAAGACCATGTTCTCGTCATTTAATAAAATCATTATTATCCCATTCCACAAACCTAAAAGAGATGAAAGAATTGAAGTCGAAGATATAAAAAGGATCGATGCTAAAGAAATAAAAAGAAACCAACATGAAGAAATAAAAAGCGGATATGAAGACATTATCAAATTAGTTAAGGAATTGAAGTTGATGATAACACAACGTCAAGAAGAAGCTACAATGACTTCCAAATTCCTAGGTCAAGAAGAGTTGGAAACTGCAACTACACCCATGTCAGAAGAAGGGACTCCTATCATAAAGGAACAAGCTATGTCGGCTCCCAAGTTCTCAAGTCAAGCAGAGTTAGGGTTTGCATTGGCACTCACGATAGAAGAAGGAACTACGACCAGAAAGGAAGAAGCTATTACGACTTCCGAGTTCTCAGGTTAAGAGGTGTTGGGATCTACACCCACGACAGAAGAAGTAATTGTGACTCTCAAGTTACCAAGTAAAGAGGAACAAGGGACTATTACGACTCCTACGTATTCAAATAGGGATGAATATAGCATCGCTACTACCCCCAGGAAGGAAAGGAAGCCTGGTCGACCGACTCCTTATACCCCCCCTCACAAAATATCCATACCACCACACACCAAGTTAGATAAGAAAAGACATCCCAACTACAAACCTCAAAATGCAATACTTAGTAAAAAGTATGCACGCCTATCAGAAATTCGGTGTGGCTTCTTACAAGGTAGGGAAGTAAGGCACATTAACACGCCAGCTGAGAAATCTATAAAATTTACTAGTAAAAATCCAGAACATGGACTTGTTAAGGAATTTGATGATAAAGACGATGAAATAGAAGATGTAGATGACAAGGATAAGGAAGATCAAGATGATATTGACAATCACAATGTCAATATCAATTGTAAAGAAAATAACGATCTCGTAAAAATCAAGGAAGTCATTAAAATTAATGTTAAGAACAATTATGAGAGAATTGAAGTTGTATAAGAATGCAATGATGAAAATAAAAGTGTCGAAGATGACCTTAATCATGATAATGTAGAAAAACGAAACCCAGAAGATGCTGTGACAAATGATGAGATGAACATTCTATCAGTAGTTGCAACTCAAGATGTCCTAGAATCTCAATATCAAAAGGTTCCTAGGGAACAACTAAAGAGAAGCTCGTCATACAATGAAGTAAGTACATTATTAGTAGTTGCCGCTACAGATAAGAAAACCATATTAAAGCATGCAGAAATATCATAAATCTACATCAAATTAGAAGAGAAAAAGAACACCGTCAGATTAGAAGCTCAGAAAAATACTCCATATAGTTGTTATGCGTTTATCTACAGAATCATATGCATGAGAATATTTGAATGGAAATGAGACCAATTATTTCAAGAACTGCTAAACCATGGCACCGTTATTCGTGGCAAAAATTTCAGTTGCAGCACGCTCATAGAATATCTGTGGACGAATCTTTTCAGAGCAAGATGACTTGTAATATACCTAAATAAGTATATTACTATTATTATTAATTAATATAACAATTAGGTTAAATTAGTATTATTGGTCAAAGGGCACCTCTTTTTCGTGGTGCGACCATTCATAGGTTAGCTACCATATATATATATTGTAAGTTATGATTGTAAAAGACATCAATTCAATATTATAAATATATATATATTATCAAATATGATAATGATGTAAAGATGTTTCTTTACACATTGCACTAGTACAAAACAAAGATTTGCAATCTATAAAAAAATATTGTTTGATTATGTTAATACCTTTGCACTTTGTAGTAATGCATGGCCTAGTGCATTCATGGGTATAATTACTTTCGTAATGTAATGTATATAAAACTAACATTATAAATTTTGAAAAAATAGTTGTGCCCAAGAACAATCTATTTTCTACAATTGTACAATTTGTTTTAATGAAATTCCATTAGTTAGGTACTCAACACTCACACTAATGGGAACACATGCATTATGCTTTGGAAGAAAAATAACAAACCAATGCTAGAAAAGCTCAAATTTAACACATTTATACAAAAATTCCATAAATAAAACTTATAAATTTTGGAAGCTAATTTGATTTCCTATATTTCATCTTCTTACATCATATTCAAATTCATTAAGAAAATACCTTGAATCGTCCCTCCACGTCAACATATTGTTGTTTTTCCATGTTTACATTGCTACTAACACAACATGAGAGACCATCATTAACTTGCACTAACCCAATTACTTTGATAAATTTTAACACACTATTAATTAAGATAGAAATTTAGTGATATTAAATGTGGTCTGTAAATTGTCACTTTTCCACTTTTGTTATATAATTCAACAATAAAATTAAAAAAAAAATAAAAATTCAACTATAATGCTATAATGCTTGAATTGTACTACATCATTATGTTTGATGTAATAGTCGAAAATCAAAAACTTTCTGAAATATATTTCTGTATTTAGTTTTCATTGAGCTAAAGGGTTAGATACATACTTAAAGTTTCTATACAAAGTGTTTTATTTTAAATAATGAAATGCGTCTTTTAAAAATAAAAAAATTACCGGAGAAACAATGAATTTTTTTTTAATTATTTGAATAAATGCTTTCCTAAGTATTTATGTTTTTCTTTGAACTAAAAGTTAGCTAAAGCTTTTTGAGTCGTCGAAATATTATCGTAATCATTATCATTTTACAAGGGTTTGATCGGAGAATGGGAAGCGGGAGAAACAAAATATGTAAGATTATGTGCTTTTCTGGGTCATGCGGCCGCCATTTTGTAAAGTAATATGAATGGCATCGGAATCTTGCGAACAATATTTTTTTAATCTATAATATATGCTAGTTAAATAGTAAATCTATTTATTTAAGTTAATTTAGAAGCCAATAATTATATTATAGTAAAGTTTTAAAAAGTAAAGTTAAAAATTACAATTTCGATCTTTTTGAACCATATTAATGTATTATAAACTTAGAAAGCAATGGTTTATGGGATGCTTTATGTGCTCTTTCACCCGGGGATAAGGCCGATGTTTCTTTAAGAAATAATAATCTTTATTGTAAAGTTTCCCATTTAAAATAAAGTATACTTTTATTATAAATAAATAATAATTTCAAACACTTATTTTTTTTTCCTTGGAATTTCAAACACTTATTATTATAAAACTATTAAAATATAATTTTATAAAAATATCATTCATAGTTTAAAATAAAGGTAAGTTAAGAAATCGATTAAAAATATTGAAAGCGAAGCACATAGTTCCTGAAAAGCGAAGTCTATTAAAAAAATAAGAATATTGAAGCATGCGCTTAGATGTCGTCTTCTTAATTAATGCGCAAGCAAATGGGCAAGTTGCAAGAAGACATGCATTACTATTCATGAAACATTATTGTTTGTCTTGCTCTCATTTGGTCACCAATGGAGGCACTTTCCAAGTGCTTCTAGGTACAATGTTGAAGGTGAAGCTTCAAGAAGACTTTGGCATTGCATCCAATATTATTAATGAATAATTAGTTCTAATATACATCGGTAATGAAGCTTTTGTGGCATTCAACCCAAAACTATCAATGAAGAATTGGTTCTAACATTCACCACTAATGAAGCTTTTGTTGCATTGCTTTACGAAGTGTATGCTATGTAGTTTACCTCATATTGAAAAGAAGTCCAATCAAAACTAGTTTATTGAGGTTGGTGCCACTAAAGAAAAAAACTAATGGATCCCAAGGGATGGGGAATTCATCCTTTAATGGAAGGTAAGACTTGGCTTTTTACACTTAAAAGGCCTTCCTTTTCTAGCCCCACCACCTCTACGCAAGTAATCCTCAAGTGTTGTTGTCATAAGTGTGCATTGCAAACAATGCCCACCTTTGTGTTTCTTAGTGCAATCATACATAGAGTTTTCGATCAATCTTGCATTAAATCAATAAGTGATATCGTGAATCAGTAAGTAGTGGGTTGTTCATTGACAATAGCTAAGGTGGGAAACACACATGATTTCAGGGTGATTGAGTGGAATGACAAACTAGGTATAGAGCTTGATGAGGTATTGGTGAATTCAAATTCCCAATTTGGTCAATATTTGAATCTCAGATTAACTAGATTAAGAGAGAGTAATAAGAAACAAAATTGCATCTGTTACATAAATAGGAAGCCCGTTCTATGTGCCAAAAACATTCATTCTCATTTTGTACTTACTTCATGAACAACAAGGATCTTAAGCATAACAAGAGGAAGGATGAGCATATTATTGTTATCCATGCACTGAAAAGAGAATTGGTGATCTAATTGAACTAAACCCATATTTTTTCTCCATGGTTTGAGGACTCATCAAATTCAAGCAATGTGAACAAATAATATGAGTGAGGAGAGATAGGGATTGTGGTGTCATGTTCAAGAGTATTCTACTATGGCCCTTGGAGATGTAATTCCATGGATGACCCAACTAGTTATATTGAAACATCTAGTGAGAAATAAAAGGGAAAAAACAAGTTACTTTTTTTGACAACATAGTTGATTGTGTTGGAGTATTTTAAAACCCATCCATGTCATTTAATACTTAGGATAGCATTAATTAGTCATTTTGATTAATTACTAGGTGTTAGACTACGTAGTTGGCCAAATTACCCTTGTGTGGACCACAATTCTCCTTTGTGTGGACCACAAGCATCCATGAGTCACTAGAGCACATTTATGAGATTATGGATAAGAAATGATATGATTATGTTAGATTTTATCCAATTCAGGGCTAGAAAGGTGCCTTACTGTTTTTTACTATTTTTTGTGAAAAGGTTAAAGCTAGTTGACTTGCCTTAAATGTTTTTTGGACAACTCATCCTCCATGATGTTTCATCTTCCTAAACTCTCAACTTAGGATGCTTTTCCATCATGCATCACCATTCGATCACTAATTCACCAATTCGTGAGCTTTAAAGGTGACATGGAAAGCACTCTTTGAACTTAGGGGGGTTTTGCATAGATTTAGTAAGCCTGCTTTTGTGAGGATTTCAAATGGCATATTTCAAACCCTTGCCCATCCCTACACAGCTTTGGCCAACTATTTCTATGGATTTCCTAACAGTGCTCTGGTGGTACAATACCACATCTCAAAGGACACCATATGAAGTAGTCTATGGAAAAACACCGCCAATTCTTCTTCCATACACCCTTAGCAGCTCCCCAGTTCAGGAAATTGACTCGGTTCTTCGAAACCGCGATTAGATTCTTCTCATTCTGCAGGACAATCTTCACATGGCCAGAATTCGCCTGAAACAACAAGCCGATCAGCACCGTTCTGAGCACATTTTCCACACAACTGATAGGGTTCTTCTTCATCTACAGCCTTCCAAGCAATCCTCCTTGACACTCCAAAGGCGTTAGTGGCCCGAAATGCAACTCGAGGATGCTACCGGGGAACCACTCCTTCAGATTCTGCAACAATTTCTCCAACCAAAGCTTTGAGGACAAAGCTTTTTCTAAGGGAGAGGGGATGTTAGGAACTTATGTCAACCCTTCTCTTTACTATGTTAGTATATTGTTGTTGGACGCATATGCTTTGTAAGTCGTCCCGTAGTATTTGTTGATCCGTAGTTTATATTAGCCTATAGTATTGACCCATAGTATTGGATGCATATGCTTTGTAAGTCGTCCCGTAGTATTATATGTCCCATGGTTTTGACTCATAGTATTGGGCATAGACTTAGTATATAAGTGTGTGTTGAGGTCATTGAAGGCACCGTGAAGTTAATTTTATTGAGCTTGCCCAAAGGAGGTTGCCCCCTCGAAGTGGTCCGTGATCAATATAAAAGTGATTCCGAGTTCTATTATTTTTGATATCTTGTGTATTTACATTAATTAATTATTGCAAGTTCATCACACCAACCATGTATTTTTGTTGGCTATTCTGAAGACTCCAAGGGCTATAATTTGTTGAGCATTCCCTCTCAAAAGGCCTTCATTGAGAGGAGTGTTCATTTTGAAGAAGAGCCCTTGCAATCTGTTGAAATTGAAGAACCGTCTACACCACCACCTGAGAGTGTAAGTGATGATTCTCTTGAATTTTATGATTCTGATATTTATGATGATGAATACCCTCTTATTTAAGATCCAATTTCACCTACAATTCCTAAGTGGGATGGTAAGACTCTTCAAGGAACTGTTGAACTTGTGGGAAATCCTCAGGATCCTAGGAGGACTATATCACAATTTGAGAGTGCTCTTACTGTGAATGATCCTTATCTATATGAGAAGTGTTTTTTGATGGTTCATTCAAATCCTCAAACATATGAGTAATCCTCACATTACCCAATATGGCAGGCTTTAATGGATGAGGAGTTTTATTTATTTCAAAAGAATGAAACTTGGGAGCTAGTCAACCTCCCCCCAGGTAGAAAATTGGTAAGGTGTAAGTGGATCTTCAAGACAAAATTTGCAGCTGATGGTGAATATGTGAAGTATAAGGAAAGTCTTGTGGAAAATTGATTCTCCCAAGGCCATGGCCTTTACTACAATGATACTTTTGCACTAGGTGCACAAAAGGATTCGATAAGACTAGTTTTGGCAGTTTTTGCATCCAAGCATTGGGAAGTGCATCACATGGATTTCAAGAGTGATTTAATCCATGGGGATATTGAGGAGGAGATCTATATGCAGCAGAAAAAATGGTATACATCATATCCTAACCTTTTTTGAAGGTTGAGTAAGTCCTTATATGGGCTTAAGCAAGCCCCCAAGGCTTGGTATGCCAAGATGGACAACTTCCTCTCGTCACAATATTTTGCTAGATGTAAGTATGATCCAAATGTTTACGTGAAGCTGATTGATGAATCCATATTTATTATTGTGTTATATATCGATGACCTACTAATCACAGGTATCTCTACTGATCAAGTAGCTTCATTAAATACCTCCTTGCATCAAGCTTTTTCCATGTCTGACTTGGAAATTCTTAAGCAATTTTTGGGGCTTGAGATTTCACAATCTAATTTTGGAACTAAGGTATCTCAGTAAAAATATGCTTCATAAATGATAAAGAAGTTCAACATGGCTGATTTCAATCCTTCAAAGACTCCCTTCCTTTCATGACTCATAGTTGAAGAAGCAGATTCTACGCCATTGGTAGATAGCACCCTGTATAGGCAGCTAGTTTGCAGCTTGTTGTACTTGACTCATAATCGACCTGATATTACTTATGTTGTGAGTGTGGACTCAAGATAGATGGATCATCACATGAGCTTCATTGGTGGGATTAAAAAAGAATCTTGAATTATGTGCAAGGCACCAGGTCTGATGGGATTCACTGTGTGGCACCAATCTTAGTTTTATTGACTCAGATTGGGCTAGTGATAGCCTTGATAGGAATTCCACTTATGGATTTTTTTTCATGATTGGAGGAGGCCCTATTTTCTAGTCAAGTAATAAAAAAACTTCAATTTCACTATCTTCAGGAGAGGCCGAGTACAAATGAGTAGTGAATGTTGCAACTCAGTGTGTGTGGTTGCAGGGTATTCTTTCATAGTTTGGGATTTCCTTTAGCACTCCCATAGTAATATTTTGTGAAGATAAGATTGCTATAAGGGTCTCAAATGATCCCATACAAATAAAAAGAACCAAGCATATAGAGATCCACATGCACTACATTAGGAGTTTAGTGCGTGATCACATCATTGATCTACAATATTGCCCATCAACTGAGCAAATTGCAGACATCTTCACCAAATCTTGTAATGAGAATACTTTCAGCCATATTAGATCACTGATTGGGATGGTTGAACATGTGGTGGAGTTAAGCATTGATCAGCAATATTTCAATTTTGTTCATGTCCATTCTTGAGGGGAGGTTTTCCCCATGACGTTTTCCTTCTATCCTTGTTTTCTGGACAAGGTAGTATGTTAAAGGGTGACCATGCCAAGTTGTTGGGCCCTAATCATTTATGATTTTTAGCACATAAATTCAAGCTTAAGGGGTGGTTTTGGAGTACTTTAAAACCCATCCATGTCATTTAATACTTAGGATAGCATTAATTAGTCATTTTGATTAATTACTAGGTGTTAGACTAGGTAGTTGGCCAAATTATGCATTGTGTGGACCACAAGAATCCATGAGTCACTAGAGAGAATTTATGAGACTCTGGATACGATATTATTTGATTCTATTATATTTTATCCAATTCTGGAATAGAAAGGATCCTTATTGATTTTTATTGATTTTTACTAGTTTTTGTGAAAAGGTGAAAGCTAGTTGACTTGTCTTAACTGTTTTTTGGCCAACTCATCCTCCATGATGTTTCCTCTTCCTGAATTCTGAACTTAGGATTATTTTCCATTATACATCACCATATGATCACTAATTCACCAATTCGTGAGCTTTATAGGTGACTTGGAAAGCACTCTTTGCACCTAGGGGGGTTTTGCATAGATTTAGTAAGCCTTCTTTTGTGAGGATTTCGAATGCCATCTTTTGGACTTCAAATCTATGATGTAATTATATATATGTACAGCCATTACATTGCCTAAGTTTGTCTGATGTAGACTTATTCAATAGATTTATACTGTTTGCATCAAATACATGATTGTTTTCAGTGTTCTATGACTTGTTTTTGCAAGGAAATTTGTGAGAGTTTGTAATTGCTTGAGTAGATCTTGGTGTGTAATAAAATTTCATAGATTATGAGGGCCATTGTAAACCATAAGTTTAAATATAACTAGCGTAGATCAATCTTAACTCCATATCTATCATGCACCAAGGTGGATCAAATCCCTCGAGGTGCAAACCATTTTTAAAGTGCAAAATATTAAGGAAAGGTTTGCACCTTGAGGGATTTGATCCCTTTCAATGCATGACAAGTCCATTGTTAAGATGGATGTACATTTGTGGTTATAAAGTGGGGCTCATCCATAAGAGCATTGAACAATGAGAATATTGAATAGTAAAAACAATCAACAATGAACAATAAGAAATTTAGACCTAGATAGGGAGAATGTTTCTTGGATAGCATGCGGATCCTAGAACTTGCATGCATATAGTCCAATTACCTCTTTAGTTTTAATCAGCTGGAATGTATATTGTTGGTTTAGGAATTAATGTTAGGGGTGACATTGTAAAATTTATGTTTACTTGGTATTTTATTAATGTTCCTTGTGTCAACTCCATGTGGAGCATGGAATTACACTTCTCCTTCATATTAGGCTATAGAAATCACCTCTTGGCGCAATCATCTAACTCTATCTATGTCTATCTATGATGTAAGTTGGTAACACCTAGTTCTAGTTCAAGTTCAATTTTGGGTGTAGTAGTGTGGTTACCAGTGCAAATTTCAAAAGTAGTGTAGGAGGAAAAGGAATTATAATGATGTGTTATATATGCAATAAAAAAAGTTTACATTTAAAGTGTAAATTTTCAAATATTTTTACCAAATTTTATGGGTTCAAAAGTTTAATCCAATGACTTAGATGCTATGAATTGAGATGTTGTTGAATCGGTTGTTGTTGCTTTTTTGAATGGTGTATCAACTAGGTTAGATTCTAGCTATGAATCAATAACCATTGG
The DNA here is from genome assembly GCA_027924585.1 of Larix kaempferi. Lineage (NCBI taxonomy): Eukaryota > Viridiplantae > Streptophyta > Pinopsida > Pinales > Pinaceae > Larix > Larix kaempferi. The sequence goes on along the minus strand of BSBM01000585.1, from coordinate 3,587,925 downwards.
TGGTGTCCCCTCTCTTCCACTTGTGGTGGTCCTAGTAAATAGTTGGGAGCTACATATTAAACTACTAGTTAAGGTAAGCTCAAAACTTTGTTTTGTGCAAAGCTCCATCAACCTAATTTTTGGGACTTCATTCTTTCTTGGTTTGAGCTAAAAACATTCTTAGATCTCAATAAAATTTCTTAATTTACTATAAACTTGGTTTTCTTGGTAAAAATTTAGGTAAAGTGGTTAGAAGATTCATCATTGGAGACATATAACCTCTTCCTACATAAAAATATGTAAAGGAATGAACACTATATACAATCATATTTAACATTGCGCTAATCAAGATTTCAAATATAGATCATTCACATTGAGGGCATTGCATGTTCAATGAAATATTTTCAATTATACATATATCCATTCTTTGAATATGGTATCCACAAAAAAAAAAGTATATATTTGTTACACAACACTATTGCATATATTGTAACAATGGTGTAAAATAGAACAAGAGCGTAGAAAATTGGAGTAGAGATTTTCCATTGTGAAAACACTGTGCAAAATTGATTGAATTTGATGAATGGAAAAGTAGGTATTGGTTTTTTATTAATGGAGGAAACATATTCCATCATAGTGCACATTCTTATATTGTTAATATCATATTGAAGCAGTGAGGTGGTATCAAGGAGGTGGTAAAGGAAGATCAGTGAGGCGAAGCATATGGAAGAAGATTGGTGAGGCCACGTGTCATAGGAATTAAGACAGAGTTATGAAGCAATAAACGGTTTCTAAAATCATAATTTCAAAACTTAGCAAATATGAGTTTCAACTAGAAATCAATAAGAAAAGGTAACACGCCTCACCAATATCATATCAAAATGCATTATTAGTCCACATGTAGCTAATAAAAATGATTTTCCTTAAGTTCAAGTTTGGAAATTTTTATACGAGTGAAAAATAAATTTGTTTTCCTTAAGTTCAAGTTTGGAAATTTTTATAGAGTGAAAAATAAATTTGTTGATTGGTTACCTTGCAAGTAGACATTAATATACAATAGTTCTTAAATCGATGCAAATTGATTGCTAAGAGTCCTTACTAAAGGTAGGAAAGGAATAATAATGTCATTGCAATTCATATGAAACAAAATGAAGCATACCATACATGTGTATTACAATGTGCCATACCAATACCACAATTGCTAAGAGATGGGAGAGTTGTAACCTTACCATAGTGCACACTCTATGATCTCCTTATTCTCCTCTCAGTTTATATTGGTCAATTAGATATTAGACTTAGGTATTAATAAATTGAATTCAAACTTTATTTTATTTTATTTTATTATGCTTTATTTCACTTTATTTTGTTTCTCTCTCTATCCCATATTCATCGAGTATATTGACTCGACCTCATTGTAATCCTTTATAAGAAATATTTTACTTTGTCATTTATGTAATACAATATAAATAACACTTCCAAGTTGTCTTTGTTTATTTATGTGTTTAATTTATGTCTTATGGTATTACAACTCAACTAGAGCCACAGATTCTATGAAAGGAACAAGACCAAGGGACTTTTCTTAGTAGATATGAAGACAATCTAGGGATTGCTAACATAATACATCAAAGAGACAAAAGGGTTTTGTTGAATCTAGGTACTCTTTCAATTTTTAAATTAGAAGCAAAGTCAATTTATTTTAAGTGGAACCCTACCAAATCAAGGTTATTAAAGAAAAAGGAGTGTACGAAAAATATACAACCAACAACCATCATACAACAACTGTTAATCACCAATTCCATTTGTCACTTACCCACTAGCTGTTAGAGCATACAACAACTCATTTTTTTTGCAAGTTGGTCATATGATATTATACAAAAAAAATGAAAAGCTACAAATTTTGAACAGTAAACTTCTATCTATTATGTATGGAAGAAGGATTGGATATGTACAATAGGTAGTTCATATGATTCTAGAGGTGTACTGTTGTACCAATCTATATGGAACCATATACACATCACATAAAACAATTTTTTACAATTATTTTTACACCTATGACTAGTTTGATAAAAGATCGGTGAAATTTCTCTAAATGTTGTCCAATTCAAATGATCTGGGAGTAGGCTGGATTTTATTCCTGGTTGAATCAGTGCCCATATTTGCAGATATGGAAGTTTTAGTTGCTTATCTTGTTGATGTATTTGTAACTTCGGAAGATATTTCACTTGTATATTTTATATTGTATTCATATGTCATTGTACTTTCGATGGAGAGGTTTCATTCCTCCGATCGGGAAATCTATTATTGTATTTGATAGGGTTATTAGACTCCCCTAGTGGGGTTGGCCCAGAGTGAAGTTGTAGGGGGTTATTAGAATCTCCTAGGAGAAGTCGGCCCAGTTAGGGTAAAAGGAAAGTGAAATTAAAGTATGAATATAGAGGATCACCTCTCTATTTATTCATTCACTCACTCACTCATTCGCATAAGTGAGAGAGAGAGAAGTTCACACAAGTGGAGGAGGAGGAAGTTGCTGGAGACCATCTCTTTGTTTTGGGGTTTTGTATTATTGCTCATTCTATCTCTAAGGAAGTTGCAGGGTTTTATCCTTTATGGTTTCCCAGGTGAAATGATTTGTGTCTCTTGTCTCTCGTGTTTGATTTGTTGTGCATGTTGTTCTCTCAGATAAGATCCTAGATCATATTGAATTAAATTGTGAAAAACTAACATGGTTTCAGAGCTAACCAGAGAAGAAGACACTGTGCAGCTGCAAAAGCTAGGGATTCTTAATTTTTGGGTCTCTTTCCACATATCATCAAGGGCAGTAGGCTAGGCTATCTCTCCTAAGCAAGGCGTATCTTTCTGTTGAAGCATAATTGGATTATGAGCATTTTCACTTTTTGGCCTGTCACTGCTGCGGGAAATTAGGGCTTTTGACAGAAGTGGAATTTTGGAGTGGTCTCAGCATAGGATTGTTCTCCTCATCAAAATCGAAATTTAGAGACAAAGATCAAATTTTTTGGTTGGGTAGAACCCGGGAATTTGTCAAACCCTAGTTTGACTTTTGGACAAGAAAAACCAGAAAACCAGTAATTGAGAGAAATTGTAGATCCGAAATTTGCAAGTCACTTTTGAGGGGTCAATTTTTGGAATTTTCAAAATCCAAGCACACCAACTTGCTCACCTCATTCAAATACATCTTTCTATCCAGACATAAGTTTGAAATTCCAAGTTTGTCTTTTTAGGGTTTCTCTGTCAAACCCTAGCTAGCTCCAGATCCAGTTTCAACAAATCAAGTGGTAAGACCTAAATATTTTTTATTTCCATTTGAGTTTGTCATTAAATATCTCTCACCACACCAAGATTGAGGATAAGCTTGAAGGGGCTGATAACTTTCGAGCATGGAAGTATAGGATTGGGTTAATCCTAAAAGAGAATGAATTGGACACCTACATAAGTGAAGAGGTTCCAGTTCTAGAGGGAGATGAGGCTAAGGCCTTACATAAGAAGAACTTGGCCAAGGCCAAGAGGATTATTGCAGATTCTATCAATGACCATCTCATACCACATGAGTAATATTTAAAGACACCCAAGGAGATGTTTGATTCCTTGACCAAGCTATTTGAAGGAAAGAATATAAATAAGAAGATGACATTGCAGAACCAATTGAAGAATCTAAAGATTCAAAATACAAAGACCATGCAGTCATACTTTACAAGGGTCTCTCAGATAAAAGAACAACTTGAAGCTGTGGGAGAAGACATAGAAAATGGAGAAATAGTGATGACCAACTTGAATGGTCTCCCTAGGTCATGGGATTCCTTCATTCAAGGAATTTATGCTAGGAAGAATCTCATCACATTCAATAGTCTATGGGAGGAGTTATCAAAGGAAGAAGCTCAGATTGTAGCTCAAGAAGAAAAGATGGGTAATGAAGACCAAGCTCTCACAACACACACCAAAAAGGAAAACAACAAGAGGGCGCATCATCATCAAAAGAAGGGTAAACATCACCACTAGAATCAGAGGGAGAACCTTGGAGGATCCAGGAGAGATCTTTCTCACATTCGATGTTATAATTGTGATGAGAAGGGACACTATCCTAGAGATTGTCCCAGGAACAAAAGCAGCTCCCACAAGAAGAAGAACAACAAGATAAGACATCATGCTCACACTGCAGAGGATGATGAACCTCCCAGGAAGAGAGCTAGAGAAGAAAGTGAAGATTCTTCAAGCGATGAAGAGTATGTTTTGATCTCTTCCCTCACAGGGACTGTTACACATGGAAGCAATGATTGGCTTATAGATAGTGGGGATTCCAAGCATATGACGGGATTCAAGGAATCCTTTATGAACCTATCTGAACATGAGTCACCCCACAAAGTGAAACTTGGGGATGACTACAAGTATCCTATAAAAGGAAGTGGTGAAGCCTCTTATAAGATAGAATGTAGAAAGTCTATGAAGATGAAAGATGTCTTGTTTGTACCAGGACTAAAGAAGAACCTTCTCTCCATATCTGCATTGGATGCAAAAGGTATGAGGGTTGCATTTGTAGATGGCCAAGTTATTATGTGGCCAAAGGGAAAGACCATAGATGATGCAGTAGTGATTGGAGAGTAAGAGGGAAGGTTATACAAACTGAAGGGCCAACTAGAATAGGCCTTGGTCCATGAATCCATGGAGCCTAGTGAACTATAGCATAGAAGGCTTGCACATGTGCACTATAGAGCACTACCTCTTGCAAGCAAAGCCGTTGAGGTCTTCCAGAAATCAAGGAAAAGCATGAAAGAGTTTGCAAATGATGTTCGAAAGGAAAGAACACAAAGAAGACATTTCCAAGTAGCGAAAGCAAAGCAAAAGGAATCTTGGAAATCATTGACTCCGATGTATGTGGTCCGATGTAATCTAGTTCTTTGAGTGGGTACGTATATTATGTTTCTTTCATTGATGATCTTTCTAGGAAGACATGGATATATTTCTTGAAGAGAAAAGATGAAGAATTTAGTAAGTTTAAGGAATTCAAGGCCTTTATCGAGAACCACATAGAAAAGAGAATCAAGACCTTTTGGTCAGACAATGGCGGAGATTTCACATCAAAGACTTCAAGAAATTATCTAGAGATTCAGGGATTAAGAGGTAGTTGACCACTCCATATAATCTACAATAGAATGGAGTTACAGAAAGGAAGAATAGAACAATTATGGAAGTAGCAAGGGCGATGCTTCATGACCAGGATTTTCCTATGCACCTATGGGAAGAAGTTGCAAGGAAAGCCGTGTATGTACAGAATCATACTCCACATAAAGTAATTGACAACAAGACACCAGAAGAAGCTTTCTTCGGTGAGAAACCAGAAGTCATCCATCTCATAATATTTTGTTGCCCAGTGTACATACACATTACCAAAGAGAAGAGGACGAAATTAGATCCTTCAAGAAAGAAGGGTATATTTGTGGGATATAGTGAAAAGTTGAAGGCTTATAGAATATATTTCCTAGGATTCAAGAAGATCGACATTAGAAGGGATGTAACATTTGACGAAGATTCAGAATACAACAAATCCATAAATCTACCTGTTGAAGACATTGAAGAACCAGAAGCACCCAAGATCTGAGTTATAGCAATGAATGAGGTAAATCCAGAAGAAGACCGTGAGATGGAAGATCCATAGGAACCTTTAGATCCACCTTGTGAGAAGAATTCTCACAAGAGGAAACTAGCATGGCTACGAGAGGTAATTCAAGATGCAGAAAGATATGGCGCTTCAAAAGGAATGCACAGAGAAAGAAAGAGACTGAGGCCATACACCAGTTATGTATCCCTACTGTGTGACATCATTGACAAGGAACGTGCCAACTATGAAGAAGTGACAGAAAGGAAGGAATGGAAGGATGCCATGATTAAGGAGTACTAGTCGATCATGAAGAATGATGTCTAGGATGTTGTCTCGATGCCAAAAGGGAAGTTTGTGGTGACTTCCAAGTGGATCTACAAGATCAAGCATGCTGCAGATGGAAGCATAGAGAAATACAAGGCAATATTTGTGGCACGTGGCTTCTCCCAAAAAGAAGGGATAGACTATCAGGAGACATTTGCACCTATAGCCAAATACACTTCCATTAGAATAGTACTTGCTCTGGCAACAGTGATGAAATGGAATATACACCAAATGGATGTCAAGACATCGTTCTTGAATGGTGTAGTGGAAGAGGAAGTGTATGTGGTGAAACCACTCGGGTTTGAGACACATGACAAGGAGACTCATGTGTGCAAACTAAAGAAATACTTGTACGGTTTGAAATAGGAATCTAGGACATGGTACGGAAGGATAGACAACCTCCTGACTAGTTTAAAATTTACCAAGAGTAAAGCATATTCCAACCTTTACTATAGGGTTGAGGAAGGGAACCCAGTGATACTCCTACTGTATGTAAATGACCTGTTTGTGATAGGTGAGGATGGGTTGATTGCTAACACGAAGAGGAAGCTTGCTACCGAGTTTGAGATGAAGGACTTTGGTATGATGCACTATTTTCTAGGCATGGAGGTGTGGCAGAGTGCAGATGGAATCTTCCTTGGACAAGGGAAGTATGTAGTAGATATCCTAAATAGATTCGGGATGATGGACTGCAAGGCCATGGCCACACCTATGGCATCAAAACTGAAGCTATGGAGTGATGCTTAATCATAGTCGGTTGATGTCATGATGTATCGTCAGATGATTGGGTCCTTGATGTACATGACGAATACGAGACCAGATAGTTTCTTTGTTATGAACACATTGATCCAATTCCTGAAGGATCTGATACATGTTCACTTGATTGCTACAAAGCATATTCTGAGGTACTTGAATGGTACGGTGGAGTATGGGCTCAAGTATGATGCGAATAAGAAGATTAACCTGGAGGGTTATGTGGATTCGGATTGGGCAGGCAGTGCCATTAATAGGAAGAGCACTTCAGGGTGCTGCTTTAGTAAGGGATCAGGTGTGATCTCTTGGTTTAGCAAGAAGTAGTCCTGTGTGGCACCGAGTACAACCAAAGAAAAGTATGTCGCAACTTGTTCGGCTAGTTGTTAGGAAGTATGGCTGAGGAAGCTACTGTCTGATTTATTTGATCTCCAGTTGGATGCTACTTGCATATATTGCGACAACCAGAGTTGTGTGAAATTTTCCGACAACCCAATGTTCCATGGGAGGTCGAAGCACATTGATATCAAGTACCACTATATCAGGGATATGGTGCAGAGAGCAATAGTGAAGCTCCAATATGTTGTGACAGGCGAGCAGATAGCCAATGTATTGACCAAGCTGTTGGGCAGAGTGAAGTTTGAATACTTCAGAGATAAGCTTGGTGTAATTTAGATTGAAGTTCCTTCCAAGAGGAAGTGATGAGTCTGGAAGGTGCAGATGCACAAGGGGTTTTCCGACATGGTGGCAGGTTGGTCCTCCCATGGTCGTCTATGTAATTTTCGAGCTTTTGCGACATGGTGGTAGGTTTGTCCTCCCATGGTCGTTGATGTAATTGTCGAGCTTTTCCGACATGGTGGTAGGTTGGTCCTCCCATGGTCATTGATGTAATTGATGAATATTTTCTGACATGGTGGTAGGTTGGTCATCGCATGTTCGTTGATGTAATTGTTGAGCCTTTCCCGGATGGTGGTAGGTTGGTCCTCCCATGCCAGTGGATGTAAGTGTTGTGTGATGTGCACTTGGTCTGTGCTCTATTGACGATGAGATGATATGAAGATGATGAGGTGATAGTAGAGTACATAGGTTTTCCAGTGGCATATAATCAGTCTTGGGATGCTCCTTCAGGTTTTGCAGTAGCATATAATCAGTCCTGGTAGATCTTGTACATTTAGCGGTGGCATATAATCAGTCCTGGGATGCTCCTTCAGGTTTTACAGTAGCATATAATCAGTCCTGGTAGATCTTGCAGGTTTTGCAGTGGCATATAATCAGTCCTGGGATGCTCCTTCAGGTTTTGTAGTAGCATATGATCAGCTTTGGGAGATCTTGCAGGTTTTGCAAGTGGCATATAATCATTCCAAGGATTCTTCTTCAGGTTTTGTAGTAGCATATAATCAGTCCTAGGAGATCTTGTAGGTTTTGCAGAGGCATATAATAAGTCTTGAGATGTACCTACTTGATGGATTGCTCGCAGAGATGATGATGACCTACATGGAGGCTAGGCCTACATCCAGCATGAAAAAGGGCTGGCTCTGTAGAAATTCCCATGACGAGTACATTGGAGATTGATGGTCGAGATAGCAACAGCAATGACGATGATGATCTAGTTTTGATGATGAGCTATCTTTTATGATGAACCAGTGACAAAGACTTTTGCTAATGAACTGTGTCAAGAGAATACCTTCCTATTTAAGAGGGAGTGTTGATGTATTTGTAACTTTAGAAGATATTTCACTTGTATATTTTATATTGTATTCATATGTCATTGTACTTCTGATGGAGAGGTTTCAATCCTTCGATTGGGAAAGCTATTATTGTATTTGATAGGTTTATTAGACTCCCCTAGTGGGGTTGACACGGAGTTAAGTTGTAGGGGGTTATTAGACTCTCCTAGGAGAAGTCGGCCCATTTAGGGTAAGATGCAAGTGAAAGTAAAGTATAAATAGAGAGGAGCACCTCTCTATTTATTCATTCACTCACTCACTCATTTGCATAAGTGAGAGAGAAAGAAGTTCGCACAAGTGGAGGAGCAGGAAGCTGTTGGAGACCATCTCTTTGTTTTGGGGTTTTGTATTATTGCTCATTCTATCTTTGAGGAAGTTGCGGGGTTTTCTCCTTTATGGTTTCCCCGGTGAAATGCTTTGTGTCTCTTGTATCTTGTGTTTGATTTGCTGTGCATGTTATTCTCTGAGATAAGATCCTAGATCATATTGAATTAAATTGTGAAAAGCTAACATATCTATTATTTTTCAGTGGATCTAAGGAGAAATATATTAATTTGGTTCTAGTTTGAGTATATATAAGTGCTTTTGATTTTCTTGAGGGTAGGTCTTTGGTTTTCAAGGTGTTTTTGAGAAGATTTTCAAAATTTGCGTGTTTTGGGGTTGTTAGTTAACAAATATATAAAATATTTGCATTATCATTAATAATATGTGGCTTCTGTAGTAATTTAGAGCCAGTTTCCAGGGGTTCTGACATGCATTTTTCAACACTTTAATTTTTGACTTAAATCTATGGTCTATTACTAGACATCATGTAGGAATCTAGATGGTTGTTCTTTGGAAAAAACTACAATATGTGGAAGCAATGTATGTTGGCAATTTTTGAGTATAAGTGTCTGGTTGATATTGTCCTAAGTAAAGATATTCAATCAATAGTTGTAGCTAGAGAATGAGACAAGTTTGATGAGTGATATAGAGAAGAAGTATTGTTTCTTAATTAAGATGTCGATGATAGATGCAATGCTTCTTGAGGCCCAGACATGGAAGGCTTCAACATGGAATTGGAAACATTTGAAATATCTGCATAAGAGTTCAGAAAATAGTAGATTTTTCTTTCTAAAGAATATGTTGTTCTTGATCATGAGGGATGTGAGTGAATCATTATAGGATAAATTCCTCAAGATTAAGGATATCCAATAAAAACTAATGGCCATTGATTTAAAGAGAGAAGAAGAGGACACAGTGGTAATCATGCTGAAAAACCTATTATGTGCTTATGATCACTTTATGAGTGTTGAATAGAAATTTGATTAGTTATGAAATAATTTATTACAGTAGGATATATGGAAGAAATAATTCGGTAGAAATAGTGAGACAAAGTCTTCAAAACATGTCTTTGTTCATAATTTCAATGGAAAAAGTAAAAGGGAAATGAATAAAGGTTAGGGAAATGGAGAAGATAACAAAAGGATTCAGAATAATATCACTTTTTATTACTATGGAAAGGAAATCCATATGAGGAATTTATGAAGAAACAGATTGGTTGAACAAAAGATCAATTAGAGAGGGCCTCAACTGAAGTCTCATGTCGTAGAACATATAGAGGAGAAGGAGTCAACCTTTTATGCATTCATGGCCAAGCAAAAAATATATAATAATATCTCATTTTCTTTGTAGATTGACCCAAGAGAACCATGCCATTTCACCAACACATGGGACTAATTCACAAAGTATAGTCCTTGCACATCTAAGGATTCAATGATATTTAGTGATGGGGAATAGTACATAGTTCTTAGCAAAGGAAATTTGAAGATTTACTTTGTAGGGAAGATGCTTATTTGATTTAATGTGTACTATGTTCCATGTATATATATTAACCCTCTATTAGTTAGTCAAATTATAAGACATTGTCCCCAACTAGATGTCAACTTTAGCAATCACAAATGCTACATAGTTGACAAGGAAACTCAACAAACCATTTCTTTTGATATGGAGGATCATGGGATATTCATATTAGTTGACATTGGATAGGTCAAGGAGAATGCATTAGTGGCTAAGAGTGCATTAAACATCACTACATTTTAGCATTAGTAGTAGTATGGGCATGTTGAGGCCTCGGGTGTGCTGGAAGTGTTCGAGGAAACAACGCATAAAGAGAAAGCCTAGCCTAAAAGGATTCAAATAATCCTACGCAAGGATTACCCTATCCCTAAGGTGTTTGGTAGAGATGACTCTTACAAATATCAGGGCTCCGCTGGCTCTGTGGGGGCGATCCTAATGGATCTTTCCTCCAAATGACGAAGATGCGAAAATTTGTTGCAAAGAAACAAAATAAAAGTAAAAAGAAAACAAGATTGTTAAATCTAACTTAACTAAACTAGATCTAAGAAGGTGATCTAGGATTCAAAACAATCAAACCTATAAGTTTAAGAAAATATTATTACTAATCAATGAAAACAAAGACCAGACCTAATATCACCAAGTTTCAATCAAACAAAGAAGTGAAAACCAATCTGTTTGAATTTAAAGTTTTCAATTATTTAACTGTTCTGCAACTGATATGTCAATTAACAAATTAGCATATAAATATTTAACAAAAGAATAGCTGCTTTGTAATTGTTCAACATGAAATGATATGGATCAAGCAAAAACATTTATGGATAGATAACTTGCAGACAAATCTTATGATGAGACATCAACACAGAGATCTATATGTATTATGAATAAACAATAGAAAACAGTGTTATTAAATATATGACTGAAATCAAGAACTATAATGCATCAAGCAAACTTAATACACATAACAAAAGAAAGGAAAAGAACTGACTGAATTGCATTAAAGATTGTAAAACATTACAATTCTCCAAATTACAAAAGGTCTCCAAGTTTTTCCTCGGATGGTTTTTCCATTGGTTCCAACCCCCTTTCCCTGAGATCTCAGTCTCTTTAAATAATGAATTACAAAATTACATAGAAACTGATTTCCCATGAAAATAGGGATTGCAAATTATCAATTTAATATTTTCCAAGGAAATATTGCCACTTGGAAAATACATCTAGGAGATCATCTACATCCTTATATTGTGCATGCTCTAGTTGTAGTTGGGATTTGCAGATATAATCCTCTATATCTTTACTCTTATTCTTTGACCACTCCCACAAGAAAACATTGATCTTCATTCCCAAAAAACGGGTGTCTCAACTAACTCCTTGAGATCTGTAATTTGAATCTGTGTGAGCTAATCAATCCACTCCTTGGACTTCTGATATTTTTCTTCAACCTGTTGAATCATGAGCTTAGGAGGAAGGGTAGTCTCGATCTGGGTCATAACAGGAAAATCTATCATGCCAAGCAAACTATTAGAAGTAAACCACCTTTTTCTGCAAACCTTCTGACCTTGTTCAGCGGTTGCTTCAACAATGTCACAAACATTGTCCTAAGATTCCAAAGAGAACTTGATTCTCCTTAGTTTGATTTTATCTAGAATAGGGATTTTTGCAGGATTGTCCTTCATATATTTATTCCAATCTATGAAATCTTCAAAGGATTTGGTAGCATCAATTCTCCCTTGATTATGATTTGACAAAATATCTGAGCAATGTTCAAAAGAATTAAAGATTTCCTGAATATCATCCAAGCCCTGAAAGAATTCAGTTAGAAAATTTCTGAAATCATCGTTGATTCTCAATGTGAATTTTTGAATTTATTCCTTGGAAAATTGTGAAAATGAAGATGCAGCAGGAGCATATTGTGAGGCTTCAATCTGTTTGAATTTAAAGTTTTCAATTATTTAACTGTTCTGCAACTGATATGTCAATTAACAAATTAGCATATAAATATTTAACAAAAGAATAGCTGCTTTGTAATTGTTCAACATGAAATGATATGGATCAAGCAAAAACATTTATGGATAGATAACTTGCATACAAATCTTATGATGAGACATCAACACAGAGATCTATATGTATTATGAATAAACAATAGAAAACAGTGTTATTAAATATATGATTGAAATCAAGAACTATAATGCATCAAGCAAACTTAATACACATAACAAAAGAAAGGAAAAGAACTGACTGAATTGCATTAAAGATTGTAAAACATTACAATTCTCCAAATTACAAAAGGTCTCCAAGTTTTTCCTTGGATGGTTTTTCCATTGGTTCCAACCCCCTTTCCCTGAGATCTCAGTCTCTTTAAATAATGAATTACAAAATTACATAGAAACTGATTTCCCATGAAAATAGGGATTGCAAATTATCAATTTAATATTTTCCAAGGAAATATTGCCACTTGGAAAATACATCTAGGAGATCATATACATCCTTATATTGTGCATGCTCTAGTTGTAGTTGGGATTTGCAGATATAATCCTCTATATCTTTACTCTTATTCTTTGACCACTCCCATAAGAAAACATTGATCTTCATTCCCAAAAAACGGGTGTCTCAACTAACTCCTTGAGATCTGTAATTTGAATCTGTGTGAGCTACTCAATCCACTCCTTGGACTTCTGATATTTTTCTTCAACCTGTTGAATCATGAGCTTAGGAGGAAGGGTAGTCTCGATCTGGGTCATAACAGGAAAATCTATCATGCCAAGCAAACTGTTAGAAGTAAACCACCTTTTTCTGCAAACCTTCTGACCTTCTTCAGCGGTTGCTTCAACAATGTCACAAACATTGTCCTAAGATTCCAAAGAGAACTTGATTCTCCTCAGTTTGATTTTATCTAGAATAGGGATTTTTGCAGGATTGTCCTTCATATATTTATTCCAATCTATGAAATCTTCAAAGGATTTGGTAGCATCAATTCTCCCTTGATTATGATCTGACAAAAGATCTGAGCAATGTTCAAAAGAATTAAAGATTTCCTGAATATCATCCAAGCCCTGAAAGAATTCAGTTAGAAAATTTCTGAAATCATCGTTGATTCTCAATGTGAATTTTTGAATTTATTCCTTGGAAAATTGTGAAAATGAAGATGCAGCAGGAGCATATTGTGAGGCTTCAATCTGTTTGAATTTAAAGTTTTCAATTATTTAACTGTTCTGCAACTGATATGTCAATTAACAAATTAGCATATAAATATTTAACAAAAGAATAGCTGCTTTGTAATTGTTCAACATGAAATGATATGGATCAAGCAAAAACATTTATGGATAGATAACTTGCATACAAATCTTATGATGAGACATAAACACAGAGATCTATATGTATTATGAATAAACAATAGAAAACAGTGTTATTAAATATATGACTGAAATCAAGAACTATAATGCATCAAGCAAACTTAATACACATAACAAAAGAAAGGAAAAGAACTGACTGAATTGCATTAAAGATTGTAAAACATTACAATTCTCCAAATTACAAAAGGTCTCCAAGTTTTTCCTCGGATGGTTTTTCCATTGGTTCCAACCCCCTTTCCCTGAGATCTCAGTCTCTTTAAATAATGAATTACAAAATTACATAGAAACTGATTTCCCATGAAAATAGGGATTGCAAATTATCAATTTAATATTTTCCAAGGAAATATTGCCACTTGGAAAATACATCTAGGAGATCATCTACATCCTTATATTGTGCATGCTCTAGTTGTAGTTGGGATTTGCAGATATAATCCTCTATATCTTTACTCTTATTCTTTGACCACTCCCACAAGAAAACATTGATCTTCATTCCCAAAAAATGGGTGTCTCAACTAACTCCTTGAGATCTGTAATTTGAATCTGTGTGAGCTACTCAATCCACTCCTTGGACTTCTGATATTTTTCTTCAACTTGTTGAATCATGAGCTTAGGAGGAAGGGTAGTCTCGATCTGGGTCATATCAGGAAAATCTGTCATGCCAAGCAAACTGTTAGAAGTAAACCACCTTTTTCTGCAAACCTTCTGACCTTGTTCAGCGGTTGCTTCAACAATGTCACAAACATTGTCCTAAGATTCCAAAGAGAACTTGATTCTCCTCAGTTTGATTTTATCTAGAATAGGGATTTTTGCAGGATTGTCCTTCATATATTTATTCCAATCTATGAAATCTTCAAAGGATTTGGTAGCATCAATTCTCCCTTGATTATGATCTGACAAAAGATCTGAGCAATGTTCAAAAGAATTAAAGATTTCCTGAATATCATCCAAGCCCTGAAAGAATTCAGTTAGAAAATTTCTGAAATCATCGTTGATTCTCAATGTGAATTTTTGAATTTATTCCTTGGAAAATTGTGAAAATGAAGATGCAGCAGGAGCATATTGTGAGGCTTCAATCTGTTTGAATTTAAAGTTTTCAATTATTTAACTGTTCTGCAACTGATATGTCAATTAACAAATTAGCATATAAATATTTAACAAAAGAATAGCTGCTTTGTAATTGTTCAACATGAAATGATATGGATCAAGCAAAAACAGTTATGGATAGATAACTTGCATACAAATCTTATGATGAGACATCAACACAGAGATCTATATGTATTATGAATAAACAATAGAAAACAGTGTTATTAAATATATGACTGAAATCAAGAACTATAATGCATCAAGCAAACTTAATACACATAACAAAAGAAAGGAAAAGAACTGACTGAATTGCATTAAAGATTGTAAAACATTACAATTCTCCAAATTACAAAAGGTCTCCAAGTTTTTCCTCGGATGGTTTTTCCATTGGTTCCAACCCCCTTTCCCTGAGATCTCAGTCTCTTTAAATAATGAATTACAAAATTACATAGAAACTGATTTCCCATGAAAATAGGGATTGCAAATTATCAATTTAATATTTTCCAAGGAAATATTGCCACTTGGAAAATACATCTAGGAGATCATCTACATCCTTATATTGTGCATGCTCTAGTTGTAGTTGGGATTTGCAGATATAATCCTCTATATCTTTACTCTTATTCTTTGACCACTCCCACAAGAAAACATTGATCTTCATTCCCAAAAAACGGGTGTCTCAACTAACTCCTTGAGATCTGTAATTTGAATCTGTGTGAGCTACTCAATCCACTCCTTGGACTTCTGATATTTTTCTTCAACCTGTTGAATCATGAGCTTAGGAGGAAGGGTAGTCTCGATCTGGGTCATAACAGGAAAATCTATCATGCCAAGCAAACTGTTAGAAGTAAACCACCTTTTTCTGCAAACCTTCTGACTTTCTTCAGCGGTTGCTTCAACAATGTCACAAACATTGTCCTAAGATTCCAAAGAGAACTTGATTCTCCTCAGTTTGATTTTATCTAGAATAGGGATTTTTGCAGGATTGTCCTTCATATATTTATTCCAATCTATGAAATCTTCAAAGGATTTGGTAGCATCAATTCTCCCTTGATTATGATCTGACAAAAGATCTGAGCAATGTTCAAAAGAATTAAAGATTTCCTGAATATCATCCAAGCCCTGAAATAATTCAGTTAGAAAATTTCTGAAATCATCATTGATTCTCAATGTGAATTTTTGAATTTATTCCTTGGAAAATTGTGAAAATGAAGATGCAACAGGAGCATATTGTGAGGCTTCCATCTGTTTCTCAAGAGCTATCAGCTTTTCAGCATAATGTGCATTCTGACTTTGGGCTTCTGAAAGATGGTGTTTAAGATCCTCATTCAAGGATTGGATCTTCTGAAGCTGATATTCATAATTAACTTTCAAACCTTGTAACTGCAACTGATGATCTTTATTCTATTAGGATATTCCTATACTCCATCCTAGTCCTACCAGCATTATGTCAGTTCTGCATGCATCCACACAAATGCATGCCTTCCAGTCATCAGTATGGTGTCTCCCAACACCTAGTGCTTAGTTTACTATCCCCAGGAGCCTGTTTCCACTCAGTTCAATCCCTCCTAGTCTGTGATGTGCCCTCTCTCACCTACCACCAGTGACACACTCAGTTAGTTACTAGATTTGTGGATATGATCCTTGATTTGAGGACATATTGACTTGTTTACTGACTAATACACTCAATGAGACCTCCAGAGAGACTACTTGATCTGCTCTGACTACAGACAGTGTCACATCTATCAGTTGCACTTAGTTACATCTATTTAGACTCAGTTACATTCAGTTATCTCAATTTGACACATGGACAACCACTTGTGATCTGATGACACCACTACTGATATGATGATTAGGACTCCTAGTGCAGATAAGCCATGCTCATGCAAGCTAATTCGAATTGCTACCTTGGCATTCGAATCCTATCCATTGTATTATTTATTTTTCATATTATGATTAATGAATTAGTGTGATGTTATTCTGCTTCTATCCGAGTTCTACTGTATCATAATTCTGCTGCTCTTTTACACTGCATTGTCCACTCTTCTTCTATTTTTCTGCAGTTCTTTCTTGTGAGGTATACATTAGCTCTTAGATCTGCTGTGAGGATTTTCACATGGTATCAGAGCATGTTGAGAGTATAGTCTATCTCCATTGCTGAGAGTTTTTTTTGCAGGTTATTGCCAAGATTTCAAGTGCAACAGTTTTCTGTAGTTTTGCAGTAGTAGCAGTTGCATATATTCTCCATTGTTTTTGTAGGTCTTCTGCAATAGCTTCCATGAATGTGGAAGGAATTCCTCCTCTCTCTCCATTCAACTATGATGAGTGGAAACCAAAGATGATATTAGCATATTTGAAGAGACATGGTCTTTTTTATTATTGTCTTGAAAGAGAGTTTGAATCCTCTGAAGAGGAGATTGATTGGTTAAATGAAGGTGACAGAGCCTATGGAGCAATCTTGACTACTATGTCTCATTGTATGTTACCCCACTTCCATGATTCTACTGAATCTCCAAAAGAGCTATGGGCCCAGCTGGACGAAATTTTGGAAAACATAATGAAGGGATTGGTGCAAGCTATTTGGAGAGCAAGCCCAGTGATGCATTCGCCCTCTTTGATGGTCCCTCTAATCATGCTTCAGTATCAAACATATCTCATAATGAAGTTGTCCAAAAAGAATAAGAACTTTTAGATTCAACACTCATGTTCTCAATGTCTTCTATTTCGAATTCTAAGCCAACTCACACTTTAGAAACCGAAGAGGTTCTTAAATCCTCTCTTGCACAAGAGACTGTTGCTTTGCATAATGATGATCTATTAAATGTTTCAGAGGTTAAATCAACAATTGGAGGTGATGCATTCGATCTCCTTGATCACTTACCTCTTATGTACTACTATATGATCATTTGTAAATGCTCTCAGAAGTTCATTGCAGATGTACGACATTACCATTCGCTTGTGATCATTTCTCGTGCATATCATGGTTTATTTGGTTTTGATCTCACCCTTGCTGGTTCAAAGGAGATCTCAAGAAACCATTCATCATTTCTTGGAGATGATTTGAAATCCAAACCATTACCATTGTTTCATGGTTCGTTTGGTTTTGATCTCACGCCTACTGGTTCAAAGGAGATCTCAAGAAACCATTTATCAAATCTTGGAGCTGATTTGAAGTCCAAGCAACCACTATCATGTGATGGTTCTTTTGGGAATGATCTCACCTATGATGATTCAAAGGAGATAACGAAAGACTATCTACACATTCATGGATTTGATCCTACCTCAGCTGATTCGAATCAAAGGTTCTAGGATCATCCTCATACCTTCGGATTTGTTTTCATCACATTCAGTATGAAGAGCAAGTACAAGCACATGCCTCCATATTCACTTGCATCCACTGAAGGAGAACAAAAGCACATGTTTTTGGAGTATGAACCACTTCTTCTGAAGAAGAAGATACCTCCAGACATATGACCAAGTATCACAATTGCTTGAGTTTGGAGCATTTATTTTTTGGTGTGCCTTACAGTCTCTTTTGAGGGGGGATATTTTTCCCATGAGGTTTTTCTCCATTTCCTTGTTTCATGGACTATTCTTTATTATTCATTGTATTGGGTGACCTTTGGTCTTAGTTACTAGGGCCCAGGATGGATTACAAGGGGTTTTAGGATATTCCTATACTCCATCCTAGTCCTACCAGCATTATGTTAGTTCTACATGCAACAGTTTTGCATGCAGTCATGCAATTGCATGCATCCATGCAAATGCATTCCTTCCAGTCATCAGTATGGTGTCTCCAAGCACCTAGTGCTTAGTTTAGTAGCCCTGGGAGCCCATTTCCACTCAGTTCCATCCCTTCTAGTCTATGATGTGCCCTCTCTCACCTACCATAGGAAGAAGTTCTCCCTCTCTCACCTACCACCAGTGACACACTCAGTTAGTTACTAGATTTGTGGATCTGATCCTTGATTTGAGGACAGATTGACTTGTTTACTGACTGATACACTCAGTGAGACCTCCAGAGAGACTAGTTGATATGTTCTTACTACCGACAGTGTCACATCTACCAGTTACACTTAGTTACATCTAGTTAGACTTAGTTACATTCAGTTAGCTCAGTTTGACACATGGAAAACCACTTGTGATCTGATGACACCACTACTGATCCGATTATTAGGACTCCTAGTGCAGATAGCCATGCTCATGCAGGCTAATTTGAATTGCCACCTTGGCATTTGAATCCTCTCCATTTTATTATTAATTGTTCATATTATGAATAATGAATTAGTGTGATGTTATTCTGCTTCTATTTGAGTTCTACTCTATCATAATTCTACTACTCTTTTACACTGCATTGTCCACTCTTCTTTTATTTTTCTGCAATTCTTTCTTGTGAGGTATACATCAACAGATCTGCTGTGAGGATTTTCACACATTCAACTAAGCCTGTTTCTGTTTAAGTTCTTTCAAGATCTCTTCTTTTTTCTCAATTTCTCTGCTGAGTGAGGCAATAGAGTCATAATTTGCACTAGCAAATGCTCCCATAGCTGCAGTTGTTTCTAAAGCTTTTTTTTTACATATGTGGAAGCCCTTTTCCACATAATCATATTTGGAACTGAGCCTTGAACCATTGCACCTTCCCTTTCTCTTTTAGAACCCTTTTTAGTCACTACCTTTTGGGTGAAAACATGACATTGGGAAACAATTTTGGCTTGTTTTTGACAATCAAAACTTCTAAATTTTATGTTTTTCAACTTCGACCTCTTCAAACCTATATCTCCCTTAGGAATTTCAACATGTAGTAAACACAGATGTTTTAGATAATTGAATTATCTTTCTACCTGTATTTTTTTAAATTTTTTTATGGACATATCGTGGGACAACTTGGTTGTCAACCAACGACATATACTTGAAAATTTTAGGTATGGATAATGAGTGACCTGTGTTGACGTCGGTTTTTTGATAGATGGTAATTCATTTTAGGGAAAAAAATTGTAGGCTCATAATCTACACTCTACATTATGCATGGACTATATTTTGAGTTTTTTAAGACTTGGGAACTATTTTTTATTTTTTATCGAAACAACATATGTTTAGAAAATGGTGCATTATCGACGCATGTTTTTGTCTTCGCATTTTCTTTCAAATGTGACTATTATTGGAAAAACTAAAAGTACCCTTTTGAAGAGGATGAGCCAATTATGATCTCTATGAAATTTCAAATTTTTTGGTGTTGTCTTTGTTATGATATTGAATTTTTATTTCGGGTGATTTTCAGAGTAATAAAATTCTTAAGGGATAAGGTTTAGAAAAAAATATTAATAAATAGAAATTCAAATCGAAATTAAACAATTATTATATCATTGGAAACTATATTTGGAGATGAATCCATTGCTACCAAGTCCGATAAATAATATTTAGAATTTGCAGGGGTTTGGGATTGCCGAAGTTGTAGGTTCCAAAAAGATGCCATATATTTTCGTAGGTTTGTTGACCATAAACTCTCGGCCGAAATAATATCTTCCAAACTCTAGCCGAGAGTTTAGTTCAAACTCTCATCCGAGAGTTTTTTTAGAAATACAGTGCGACGATTGGTTCAAACTCTTTGCCTAGAGTTTTATTAAACTCTCGGCTGAGAGTTTGAACTCTCACAAACTCTCGTCCTAGAGTTTGAGGTTGACTTTTTTTCGCGTGATCATTTGCCCGCACTAGTGTTTTTTCACTCCATTTGTCATAAAGTTGTTTTCTAGGTTCACATTTTCACCTTGTTCCATCTTACTCCAATAATATTGGCCAAGTGATACCACTGCATCATCACCGAAGTTTGCAATTTCTTTACCAATTGAGGATGACACTCCTGACAGTGATACCAAAGGCATAGGTTGGGAAACAACATGGGTAGGGATAGGCATATTTAGTTGAGGTAGTTAAATAGAAGTGGGCATGCTAGTAGTAACTAGAGGAAGAGAAATAAGTATCAAAGGTGAGGTGAGAGGATCTGATGGTATGAAAAAAAATTTCACTTCAACTAAGTTAGGGGGAGTTTGAGGTTGAGAGGTAATAAATGAATCATATGGAGGGATTAGGGGAAGTGCAACGTTTGTTGAAGGTGGGGATGGTAAGCTAGTGGGAATGGTAAGGTATGGATAAGATGTTGCAGTAGAAGTAGTAATGATGTCTGGAAAGTGCCATTAAGAAAGGAATCATCTCCCAATGGATCTCCAGGTGGATCAGAAAAGGTCTGGGTGACCATGGCAACTTTTGTCAAACTAGTAGGAATAGTGACATGACATGGTAACTCCTCCTCCCAGTCCCTATCCTCAATATTCATGTAATGGAGTCTCTTTTTTCTGCTTCTTCGCCATAGGATTTGAAGCTGTGGTATGAGTCTCAATTGTTGAACTCATCAAAGCTAAAATTTTCTTCACCTCTTCTGTTGATTTTATCAAGGCATTGAGATTCTGCAGAGGCTGAGGTTGCTTAGGATCTTCAACAAGAGATTTTCCTTTATCATGATATTGATAAGTCAAGAGCAAAACTTTTTTGGCTCGATTAGTTCTTTTTGTGTTTTTTCTTCATCTGTGAACTTCAAGTTTCTGTCTTGTATCACTCTTATCTTTAGTTCCTACTGAAAGTGAAATATGATACCTTTCTCCTCTTGAGAGTAGGCTTTGTTTAGAACATCCTGAAATGAATTAACACCTTCATAGATGAAATCATTTGGTTATGTTTGATGTACATAGGTGCTTTTGATATGCTCCTTGGTGAAGTGATTAGCCAGAAATGACTTAGGATCACGCATTCTATTTGGGGCTTCCCCAAGCTTTAGGGTTGCGATCCTTTTTCCAAGTAAGGTAGCATGAGTGGAATTATGGATTACCAATGGTCCAAGAGTAAGGGGAAACTTGGGCTAGCCTTTCCTCTTAGCTCGAAAGAAACAAGGGAAGGCACCATCAATTGCAGTTTGAAATGATATTTATTCAATTACCATTCTATCTGGAACTATTCTGGGTAACAAGTGGATTGTTTTGCTTCCCTAGATTCTAATGTAAGAGAAATTTTCTCCCACATACCAGTCCCCCATTGTAGCTATCAATGTCATTGCTTGTGCATAAAAAGCAGAAGGTTTTTACTTGAAAATCTTGTAGTAAATTGAGCAAAGGAAGTGATCACGGATATCATAAATGAAAGGTATAAAGTTATATTCCTAGAGTGTTGAATAGTAGATGTGGATAGGAGGTGCTTCCCTAGTCCAATTCCATCCCATAGAAGGAAAAGGAAAAGATGAGCAGAAAACATCAATGACATAGCCACTAAGGAAAAATGCAGGCTTCCTGGAGGTAGGAGTCTTCTTATTTTTTTCAATTGCTTCTTCAAGGACAATCGGCAAGATATGAGCCCAGTTGAATGATTCTCTAGTAGTAAGAACATGGTGTTCCACAGGATCCCATTCTTCTTTGAAAACTGAGCAATTTGGTAACCCATATAGTCTGCATAGCATGGCTACAAGCAAAGAAAAAGGATATATGAACTAGGTGATTGGGTACAACCTATCAGCCTTGGGGGTAAAGTTAGTGGGGTTTTCCATCCAAGACTTGATCATTTCATCAAAATTTTAAACTGAGTAGTAGAATCCTCAAGGAATTGTTTGGTGAGAAGCTGCTGGGGGATCCTAAGGGCATAAACCCTAGAAAAAACCTCAAGTCGAAAAGACGCCAACAGAGTTTGGTTAATGTCGTTGAATGAATGGTCTTGAGGGTTAGCATGGTAAATTATCCATTTGACTACATCTGTGTAATGCATAACGGATGGCCCCTAGCTGCAATAGCATGTATTTGGGATTTACTAATGTCGAGATAGGTTGTTTGGTCACGCTGAATCTCAGAGAAGTAATCATTATCGAAAATGGCATAAATTCGTGAGCAATCTAGGTAATAGGTTTCAAAAACCCTCCCCTCAGTGTCAGAGAAAATTCCACTATTTGGGTCCTTGTTCTTAAGCTCATCGAGGGCGATTTTAGACCTGGTGTTCTTCGACATGATTGAAAGATGGGTTTTTTTTTCTGATAAAAATAACCAAAATAGATTTCAATGAAAGGAATAACAAAATCAAATTAAAATAAGAAGATGATCGTTAAAGAACAAAGAAACTTATCCGTGAATAAATGGAGAAAGTAAAACTGGTAGCAGGGTGCAAATCATAGAGAAATTCACGTGCAGGAGGTAAAATTCGCAGACTGAAAAAATGGTAAAAGAAAAACAATTTTACTTAGCGTATTTAACCCCAAAATTATCATTGACAAGTTTAAACCAGAATCGTAGATCTAAAACCAATCGACGACCATGATCAAAACAAGAAAAAGTGGAAAACGAAATTGCGGAAGCATTTTTTTTTAATTATATGATTTGAGCCTCTCACAATCCGCATTGCGGGTTGCAGGAATGTAGAAATGCCTTTTGAAAATAATGATAGTTATTGTTTCTACAATCCACAATCTGAAGTTAGAAATGTAGAATGATCAAGATATGAAAAAAAAAATCAGTCTTCCCGCAATCTGCATTGCGGGTTCCGGGGATGCGAAATTTTGCGGAAATGTTGATATCCGTAATCCGCAAATTATTTGCGGGTTCGTAAAAGATGATCCAGAATTACTTTTCAATTTGGTTTCCAACTTCCGCAATCCACATTGCGAGTTTCAGAAGTGCGGAACCGAAAAAGTGATTTTATTGAAAAATGGTTTCCAACTTCCGCAATCTGCATTGCGGGTTGTAGAAATGCATAAGTGAAAAAGTGATTTTATTGGAAAAATGGTTTCCGATTCCGGAATCCACATTGCAGGTTGCGGAAATGCAGAAGTAAGAAATCCAAAGTTCAAAAAATGCAGATTGCGGATTTGCGAAACCATTGTATTTTTAAGAAAAACAAGGTTTTCCACAACTCACAAATATGCATAAAAACAAGTGTAATTTGAGAGTTTTATTGGATTCAAAGCACACAGAATTAAAAATGAAGGACAACTAATTAGGGAAACCCATAAGAAAGATAGGAAATTTTTTATGTTACCATCACTAGTTTTAGCTGGGGCTCCCATTTTTATGAGCAAAAAATGGGATCTGTTGTGCCTACAACAGGGCACCTTAACCTAACCTACATCTCTTAGTTGGATTTAGAGAATCTGGTATATAAACTTCTTGACATATAACTAAATATTTAAAGTGTGTGCATAGATTGAAAGGAAATGAAGCAACACATAATGCCATCTGAAGAAAGACATGCTTAGAGAGTGAACAAATTCCTTTAGATAATTCATGTAGACATTTGTGGACTAATGAACACGATATCGACCACTAGTGCCAAGAATTTCCTTTTATTTGTTGATAACTAAAGTAGGAATATGTGGGTTTATTTTTTGAATTCAAAATCTAAAGTGTATATTGAATTCAAAATTTCCTAGCATGAGTAGAAAATTAGTTTGGATTTTCATATAATCACTATTATTTTTTCTACTAGTGAATCATTTTTCTCCAAATAATTCCATAATTTGTGTGATAAGCATGGGATCAAAAGACAATAATATACAACCTACACTCCACCACATAATGGATTAATTTATAAGTGGAATTGCACAATCATGGAGATAGACAAATGTATGATGTAGAATAGGTCTATTCCCAATAGATTTTTGGATGGAGTAGTGATCACAATAGTATTTCTACAAAATAAATCTCCAATGATGGTGTTGAAATAGAAGACCATATAGGAATCATGGTATTGGAGGAAGCCTAAATTAAGTCACCTTAATAATTTTGGTTTGTTTTCCTATGCATGGATTTCATATGAGAAGAGAACCAACTTAGAACCTAAGAGCAAGGAAATGGTGATTACAAGGTACACAAAATTTCATAAAGATTACAAGTTGATTCATGTCAAAACCAATAAGATGATATTTGGTAGAGATTTCATAGTTGATTAGGAAGTCAAACCCTTCAAATATTCTTCCCAATTGAGAATTACCATGGAGAGACCCATCATGGCTTAAGGTTTAATTGTTAAGCTCAATTATCTCCACTTGGAAGGGGGGATATTATGATAATTTTTAGGAGTCTCACAGGCTAGTAATTTATGATGCATATAACTTGAATAAACAATTAGATGAAATTGGTACAAGTATCCCAAATTATAGTGATGATATCAACTTGGATGAGAAAGTTACCAAGAAGAGAATCAAGTGGTACTGCAACACATTGAATATTTTCGAGCGATAGAAATGATCAACGAACAATCATTGAGAGTTAGGAGAGAATAGAAACCAAATATGGATAATGTTTCTCTAATAGCCAATGTTCAAGAAGTATATGAGACACAAGTTTTCAAAGAGGAGAAAGGAAGACCTAAATGGGACAATAAAATGAATGAGGAACATGAATGTTTTATGAAAAAGGAAACTTAGAATTTTGTAGATCTTCTACCAGGGAGGGAACCCATTGAATACAAATGGGTGTACAAGGTCAATTGCAAGGCATATGGAACGCTTGAAAATTAAATGGTATGGTTTGTCACAAAAGGGTTCTTTTAGTGAGAGGGCATTGATTATGATTCCTATAATAAATATGAGCACCATTCAGTAGTTATATAGGTGGAAATACAATTTTGCTACAAGGTCCATTAGATGGATGTGAAAATCCCCCTGGTCAATGAATATTTGGAGGAAGAGGTATATATATGTATCAACCATGTGGGTTTCAGGATTTAGGGAAAGGATATTTTGTTTATAGTATGAAAAAGGGTCTATATTGCATGAAGTGGACACCTAAAGCATGGTACATTAAGATTGATATGTACTTGGTATAGGAGTTCTAGTGGAGTCCTATAGATGGAAAGAAACATGTAAAAATAATTTAAAATGATATCATCCTACTAGTCTCTATGTAAATAACATCATTATTATAGATAGTAAGGAAACTAATATGAATTAGTAGATAAAATCCAATATGATTAAATATTTGATATGACAGGTCTAGGCCCTCTATATTACTATTTGGTTATAGATGTTTGGAAAACATGTAGAATCATTTTAGTCTCATAAACAAAATATAATGGGAGTTTGCTTGACACTTTTAGAATGGTAGATTCCAATATTTCATCTACAACTATGGATAAAGGGATGAAACTTTTAGCCAAGACTAACCATAAGGTAGTTAATGAGCCAATATATAAGAAGCTAGTTGGAATATTAATACATCTTATATCCACTAGACCTAATTTGAGTTATGTTGTGAGCATAATTTCCATAATTATGATAAAACCCAAAGCAGATCATTGGACTATAGTAAAGAGGGTGTTGAGATATGTGAAAGGACACTTGACTTTGGTGTTATGTGTACAGTATAATCAAACATCCTATGTTGTGTGTATTTATAAATTTAGATTGGGTAATATGTGGGAAGAAATAAAATCAAACATTTGGTATGCACTCATCCTTGGAATAGGTGCAGTCACATGGACCAACAAGAAGCAACATGAAGTATCCATTTGATTTACAAAAGCATAATACCAAGGAGAAAATTGGAAGGAGCATAGAACATAGTTTGTCTCAAGAGGATGCTTCAATATATGAAGATGCAATTTACAAATATGACACCCCTACTCTATGACAATCAAGGGTTCATTAAAGAAAAAAAACAATTATTTCGTGAGCATACTACACATGTTGAGATACAATGTTGCTTCATCAGAAAACTTCTAGAATATGGAATGTTGAGTTGTAGAATTGTCTCGTAGAGGACTAAACTAAAAACATTTTCACCTAGTCTTTGCATCCTAAAAAGCATAATTTTTTTTGGAATAATCTTTGTGTAGTTATTAGATTCACCATTAAGGGAGGGTGTTAAAGTAAATCTTAGTTTATAATGGTCAATTAGATATTGCATTTAAGTATTCATTTTTCCACTTAAGCATTGATAAAGTCACTTCATACTTTATGTTATTCTATGTGTTTATGTTTATTTATTGTGTTTCCCAATCTATCCAACATCCATAAAGATGATGGAATCAACCTTATTGTAATTCTTTATAAGAAATCTTTCACTTTCTCATTTATGCAATAAATAAGGATAACATTTTCAAGTTAGTCTTTGTTTCTTTATGTGTTTGATTTATGTATCTTCTTCATATTCATAATCCTCCTCAATTGAAATGTATTTGTCTTCACTATCCTCCATGTCAACCTAAAAATTATTTTCTCTACATTCTCCAAGGCATCCATTCTTCACAGCAATTGATCCATTACTTCCAACTACTCATATTAAGTTAGAGGTCTTATTTCTCCATTATACTCTTCAAGCATTCTCCTAGTCAAGGGTTTTGTGGTCCATCTTCAACTTTGATTTCTTCTTTCAACCAATTCCTTGGACTACATCCATTACTTCTATCCTTTCCACCATAATCTTCCTTGACTACACACACGATTCCTCTAAGGCCTCATCCTAATAAAACCTCCTTCTACTCACACGTCTAGTCTTTTATAACCCATATTCGCACTTTTGGATGTGCATTTTCTTTTTCAAATTACATTTCTACCCAACTCAAATGTTAAAGCTATTTTCAAATACCCATTTGTAGATTTCAAATATTTATTCAATTCTCCAAACCCACAATGGAATTCCTTTTTCCTCATTGTGTTTCATATTCATATCTCCATAACATTTACCTAACTATAGTTGGAGTTATTTTTTTTCTTTCTTCTACAACTCTACCCAACAACCATTATTGTTGGAGTTTTGATTCTTTAACATGATATACTTTTTCTCATATCACTTAATCAAAAGGGGACCTTGGTCCCTTGCATATTTTATATTAACCAACACATAGATAAAACACAAACAAGAGCACTGCATGCTTTAAACAAATACGCAAAGGAACAACAAATCAAACTCACAAACTCACAATAACTAAAAGATAGACAAAGGGGAAATTTGCATTAACCGACTCAATGGGATTTTAATTAAACCACATAAATTATATAAAATTTACACTCATAGGACCTCAATGGAATGACCTATATTTTTTAAACTAAAATCATTATAGACCCACTAGTCACAGTCTTAATTAGGCAATACAACCTCTTAGAAATTCACAAAACCCACACCGAAATTTACCTTCATATTTTCTACTCTAAAACATGGTTATTTTTTATATTTTCTATTCATTGTATCATATGTTCCTATCCTTCAAATCCTTTCTCCTTGTCTCTATTCTAATTCTTCTCCTTTAATTCTTCGTTCTCCCATCTTGTTATTCTTCTCTCCCATTTCTACATGAGCAAAAGTTCTTCTCCTCTTAAGGGAAATGAGCATATATTTGTTTACTCTCCTTCAAATACCCTCCCCATATTAACAATCACATATCCAAAATAAATAGCATCGAACCATGATAATCATTCCCCTTGTCCAAAATTTTATGTCCTTTCTTTAAAAAAACTCCACTTGGTCCTACAAGAAACTCATTCAAGTCTTGTCTACCATCATTAATATAATTAAATAGAATCACTAAAGTATGAGTATGATATCTTGAGCAATAATAAAACTTCATGTAGGGTCTCAATTGTTGTCTTAAGCATTGGATATGAACACATATTAACCCTTCTATATGCAAGAGAAGAATCAAGAAACCATGGATCATTTTGAAATATTTCTTTGACAAGTGGCCCCCAGAATTCTCTAAGCTAACTACTTGATGAGGGAATGACTGGACAACATAAAATTATTCACACAACTCCTCCTCGATTAACCTCTACCAAAAAAGTGTGAATATTTAAATCTATTCATTCACAACATTTTATATCAATAGTTGTAATATGATAGAACCTCCACATGTGCCTAGGCTCCGTGATGAAAGGTTGTCCATTAGAATTATGATAAATTGTTAATTGAATTGATAGAGGTGCATTGATAATTGGTATAGGAAACTACTCCATTATTAGAGGAAATTTGAGGTCTAAAATGGGCCTCCTAAGCAAAATAATAAAATAATAGTTAAAATAATAAAATAATATTTATTAATTTTGGAGGAAAAAGAAAAACAATACTTTTTTTGTTCATATTGTCAACATATATCCTTGTGTTTTTACTCAAGTTTCGAGTGGGAGCACTTGTTGGATGTGAAATTAAATTCCGCATCCAACGAGTATCCACAATGCATACTTTTGATGGACCACCCTACCCCAAAAACAATAAATACCTTGAAAACTATGATGATGATGTCATCATCACATTTTTTTCAGGTATTTCTTGTTTTTGGGGTAGATAGGTCCATAAAAAATATGTCGTTTGGGTACTCGTTGGATGCGGAATTTAATTCCGCATCCAATGAATGCTCCCGATCGAAACTTAAGTAAAAACACAGGGAGATATGTTGAAAATATGAACAAAAAAGTACTTTTTTATGACAAATATCTCAAGTCAACCATTATGGTGACTCATTTTATTGAAATTCGATTGGTTCTTGAATTCCAACGCATCATGAAATTATGGTTGGCTCGTTTTCTGAAAAGGCCCATTTTAGACCCCAAATTTCCTTGATAATATATTATGTTATTCTCTATAGGAGGAAGAGTATTTCCATTCTTAAGCTAAATATCCAGTCATATAGCTTAGTATCTACTACATGAACCTTGGGAAACTCAATGCCAATTAGAGTGATTGTAGAAAATGACCTTCCTCATTTTGTTTCCATTTATCGAGAATTTCATTAGGAAAATGAGCCACATCATTCCATTTATGGTGAAATGTATATATATTCAAGGAAAAAATTGAGGGATCATCGATTTTCCCTAGAATATTTAAATAGGAGGCTCAATTATGAGCCACAATAGTGGCTGCAAATATCTAGTAATCTCCCATTGACAACATGCCTTGGGTTGACAGTTCAGTGGATTGAAATAATCCTCGGAGATAGTGCACACGCGTGCGCACACAGATATTCCATGGAGAATGACCCAATCGTTACCAATTTTTTTTGTTTGGTTTAAGATTTTTACCTTTCTTCTATGATTAATTTGAACTTTAGGATTTTTTTGTTATTGGTAAACCATTTCTTGTAACTTAATTTATGATATATTTTGCAAGAGACTTGGGAAATTTATATATGCAATTAACCACTATGTAGGAGCGATAGTGGGTGTTCCCATCTAGATGTGTAACACGTTTTTGCAAGCAGAGGTGGAAAAAGGGAGCCCGATCAAGCTTCTATTAAGCCCTCGATCTAGCTTTTAAAAGCTCGATCGAGGGCTTGACAAAGTGCTCAATTGACCTAATTAAAAACTCTCGATCGAGCCTCTCATTAACCTTTCATTGAGATCTATTTCTCAATATAGGGTTAGTAGCTAGATCGAGATAATGTCTCGATCAACACAATGTCTCAATCGAGACAATATCTCGATCGAGACAATGTCTCAATCGATACAATATCTCGATCAAGCTCTTCAATTTTTTATAAAATTGAGAAAAAACTTCCAGTGGATTATTATCATGGTGGCTAGTGTTCAAAGTCTCAAATGAGCTACGACAAACAACTCGACAGAGGTTTGTGAATCCTTTACGAAAAACCACCACGAACGAGTACCTCTTGTTTCCATGCACTCCAGATGAGTAGGTAGGGTCGAAAAACTGTTGAACCCATAAAATATATATAGATATTTTAATTTAGTTCTTGTAAATTAATTACTATATATTTAAAAAAAATTGTAAAACTAATTGTTTTCAGTAGTTTTGTTTTTAAATATAGATTTATTATTTATTTTATTTAATAATTTTATTTAGATTTAGTATTTTTAATTGCATTTTATAATTTAGATTTAGATTGTGTGTGTGTATTTACAAAAGAAAAAAAAAATATTGTTTGAAATTTAGGGATCATAGAATCAGAGTTAAATATACTTAGTTCTCATTAATATAATTAAATAGAATCACTAAAGTATGAGTATGATATCTTGAACAATAATAAAACTTCATGTAGGGTCTTAATTGTTGTCTTAAGCATTGGATATGAACACGTCTTAACCCTTCTAAATGCAAGAGGAGAATCAAGAAACCATGTATCATTTTGGAATATTTCTTTGATAAGTGGCCCCCAGAATTCTCTAAGCTAACTACTTGATGAGGGAATGACTGGACAACATAAAATTCTTCACACAACTCCTCCTCGATTAGCCTCTACCAAAAAAGTGTCAATATTTAAATCTATTCATTCACAACATTTTATATCAATAGTTGTAATATGATAGAACCTCCACATGTGCCTAGGCTCCGTGATGAAAGGTTGTCCATTAAAATTATGATGAATTGGTAATTGAATTGATAGAGGTGCATTGATAATTGGTATGGGAAACTACTCCATTATTAGTGGAAATTTGAGGTTTAAAATGGGCCTCCTAAGGGAAATAATAAAATAATAGTTAAAATAATTAAATAATATTTATTAATTTTGGAGGAAAAAGAAAAAAAATACCTTTTTTGTTCGTATTGTCAACATATATACCTTTGTTTTTACTCAAGTTTCGAGCGGGAGCACTCGTTGGATGTGAAATTAAATTCCGCATCCAACGAGTATCCACACTGCATACTTTTGATGGACCACCCTATCCCAAAAAAAATAAATACCTGGAAAACCGTGATAATGATGTCATCATCACGTTTTTCTAGGTATTTCTTCTTTTTGGGGTAGACAGGTCCGTAAAAAATATGTCATTTGGGTACTCGTTGGATGCGGAATTTAATTTCGCATCCAACGAATGCTCCTGCTTGAAACTTGAGTAAAAACACAAGGAGATATGTTGAAAATATGAACAAAAAAGTACTTTTTTATGACAAATATCTCAAGTCAACCATTATGGTGACTCATTTTATTGAAATTCTATTGGTTCTTGAATTCCAACGCATCATGAAATTACGGTTGGCTCGTTTTTTGAAAAGGCCAATTTTAGACCCCAAATTTGTTGGATAATATATTATGTTATTCTATATAGGAGGAAGAGTATTTCCATTCTTAAGTTAAATATCAAGTCATAGAGCTTAGTATCTACTACATGAACCTTGGGAAACTCAATGCTAATTAGAGTGATTGTAGAAAATGACCTTCCTCATTTTGTTTCCATTTCTCGAGAATTTCCTTAGGAAAATGGGCCACATCATTCCATTTATGGTGAAATGTATATATAT
Source organism: Larix kaempferi (assembly GCA_027924585.1). Taxonomy (NCBI): domain Eukaryota; kingdom Viridiplantae; phylum Streptophyta; class Pinopsida; order Pinales; family Pinaceae; genus Larix; species Larix kaempferi. Next base: position 3,556,049 of record BSBM01000585.1, on the reverse strand, counting down.
TCAAGGAAAAAATTGAGGGATCATCGATTTTCCCTAGAATATTTAAATAGAAGGAGGCTCAATAATGAGCCACAATAGTGGCTGCAAATATCTGGTAATCTCCCATTGACAACATGCCTTGGGTTGACAGTTCGGTGGATTGAAATAATCCTCGGAGATAGTGCACACGCGTGCACACACAGATATTCCATGGAGAATGACCCAATCATTACCAATTTTTTTTGTTTGGTTTAATATTTTTACCTTTCTTCTATGATTAATTTGAACTTTAGGATTTTTTTTATTATTGGTAAACAATTTCTTGTAACTTAATTTATGATATATTTTGCAAGAGACTTGGGAAATTTATATATGCAATTAGCCACTATGTAGGAGCGATAGTGGGTGTTCCCATATAGATGTGTAACACTTTTTTGCAAGCAGAGGTGGAAAAAAGGAGCCCAATCAAGCTTCTATTAAGCCCTCGATCTAGCTTTTAAAAGCTCGATCGAGGGATTGACAAAGTGCTCAATTGACCTAATTAAAAACTCTCGATCGAGCCTCTCATTAACCTTTGATTGAGATCTATTTCTCAATATAGGGTTAGGAGCTCGATCGAGATAATGTCTCGATCAACACAATGTCTCAATCGAGGCAATATCTAGATCAAGACAATGTCTCGATCGAGACAATGTCTCAATCGAGCTCTTAAATTTTTTATAAAACTGAGAAAAAACTTCCAGTGGATTATTATCATGGTGGCTAGTGTTCAAAGTCTCAAATGAGCTACGACAAACAACTCGACAGAGATTTGTCAATCCTTTATGAACAACCACCACCAATGAGTACCTCTTGTTTCCATGCACTCCAGATGAGCAGGTAGGGTCGAAAAACTCTTAAACCCATAAAATATATATATATATATTTTAATTTAGTTCTTGTAAATTAATTACTATATATTTAAATTTTTTTGTAAAACTAATTATTTTCATTAGTTTTGTTTTTAAATATAGATTTATTATTTATTTTATTTAATAATTTAATTTAGATTTTGTTTATTTAGATTTAGTATTTTTAATTGCATTTTATAATTTAGATTTAGATTGTGTTTGTGTATTTATAAAAGAAAAGAAAATATCGTTTCAAATTCCAAGATCGTAGAATCAAAGTTAAATATACTTAGTTCTCATTAATATAATTAAATAGAATCACTAAACTATGAGTATGATATCTTGAACAATAATAAAACTTCATGTAGGGTCTTAATTGTTGTCTTAAGCATTGGATATGAACACGTCTTAACCATTCTATATGCAAGAGGAGAATCAAGAAACCATGGATCATTTTGAAATATTTCTTTGACAAGTGGCCCCAAGAATTCTCTAAGCTAACTACTGGACGAGGGACTGACTGGACAACATAAAATTCTTCACACAACTCCTCGATTATCCTCTACCAAAAAAGTGTCAATATTTAAATCTATTCATTCACAACATTTTATATCAATAGTTGTAATATGATAGAACCTCCACATGTGCCTAGGCTCCGTGATGAAAGGTTGTCCATTAGAATTATGATGAATTGTTAATTGAATTGATATAGGTGCATTGATAATTGGTATGGGAAACTACTCCATTATTAGAGGAAATTTGAGGTTTAAAATGGGCCTCCTAAGGAAAATAATAAAATAATAGTTAAAATAATAAAATAATATTTATTAATTTTGGAGGAAAAAGAAAAACAATACTTTTTTTGTTCGTATTGTCAACATATATCCCTGTGTTTTTACTCAAGTTTCGAGCGGGAGCACTCATTGTATGTGAAATTAAATTCCGCATCCAATGAGTATCCACACTGCATACTTTTGATGGACCACCGTACCCCAAAAACAATAAATACCTTGAAAACCGTGATGATGATGTCATCATCACGTTTTTTCAAGTATTTCTTGTTTTTGGGGTAGACGGGTTCGTAAAAAATATGTCGTTTGGGTGCTCGTCGGATGAGGAATTTAATTCTGCAACCAACGAATGCTCCTTCTTGAAACTTGAGTAAAAACACAGGGAGATGTGTTGAAAATATGAACAAAAAAGTACTTTTTTTTGACAAATATCTCAAGTCAACCACCATGGTGACTCATTTTATTGAAATTCTATTGGTTCTTGAATTCCAATGCATCAAGAAATTATGGTTGGCTCGTTTTTTGATAAGGCCCATTTTGGACCCCAAATTTCCTTGATAATATATTATGTTATTCTATATAGGAGGAAGAGTATTTCCATTCTTAAGCTAAATATCCAGTCATATAGCTTAGTATCTACTACATGAACCTTGGGAAACTGAATGCTAATTAGAGAGATTGTAGAAAATAACCTTCCTCATTTTGTTTCTATTTCGCGAGAATTTCCTTAGGAAAATGAGCCACATCATTCCATTTATGGTGAAATGTATATATATTCATGGAAAAAATTGAGGGATTATCGGTTTTCCCTAGAATATTTAAATAGAAGGAGGCTCAATTATGAGCCACAATAGTGGCTGCAAATATCTAGTAATCTCGCATTGACAACATGCCTTGGGTGGATAGTTCGGTGGATTGAAATAATCGTTGGAGATAGTGCACATGCGTGCACACACAGATATTCCATGGAGAATGGCCCAATCATTACCAATTTTTTTTGTTTGGTTTAAGATTTTTACCTTTCTTCTATGATTAATTTGAACTTTAGGATTTTTTTATTATTGGTAAACCATTTCTTGTAACTTAATTTATGATATATTTTGCAAGACACTTGGTAAATTTATATATGCAATTGACCACTATGTAGGAGCGAGAGTGGGTGTTCCCATCTAGATGTGTAACACTTTTTTGCAAGCAGAGGTGGAAAAAAGGAGCTCGATCAAGCTTCTATTAAGCCCTCGATCTAGCATTTAAAAGCTCGATGGTGGGATTGACAAAGTGCTCAATTGACCTAATTAAAAACTCTCGATCGAGCCTCTCATTAACCTTTGATTGAGCTTTATTTCTCAATATAGGGTTAGGAGCTCGATCGAGATGATGTCTCAATCGAGACAATATCTCGATTGAGACAATGTCTCAATCAAGACAATATCTTGATCAAGCTCTTAAATTTTTTATAAAACTGAGAATCAACTTCCTGTGGATTATTATCATGGTGGCTAGTGTTCAAAGTCTCAAATGAGCTACGACAAACAACTCGATAGAGGTTTATCAATCCTTTACGAACAACCACCACCAACGAGTACCTCCTATTTCCATGCACTCCAGATGAGTAGGTAGGGTCGAAAAACTCTTAAACCCATAAAATATACATATAGCTTTTAATTTAGTTCTTGTAAATTAATTACAATATATTTAACAAAAATTGTAAAACTAATTATTTTCATTAGTTTTGTTTTTAAATATAGATTTATTATTTATTTTATTTAATAATTTTATTTAGATTTAGTATTTTTAATTGCATTTTATAATTTAGATTTAGATTGTGTGTGTGTATTTACAAAAGGAAAAAAAATATCGTTTGAAATTCCAAGATCATAGAATCAGAGTTAAATATACTTAGTTCTCATTAATATAATTAAATAGAATCACTAAAGTATGAGTATGATATCTTGAACAATAATAAAATTTCATGTAGGGTCTTAATTGTTGTCTTAAGCATTGGATATGAACACATATTAACCCTTCTAAATGCAAGAGGAGAATCAAGAAACCATGTATCATTTTGAAATATTTCTTTGACAAGTGGCCCCCGGAATTCTCTAAGCTAACTACTTGATGAGGGAATGACTGGACAACATAAAATTCTTCACACAACTCCTCCTTGCTTAGTCTCTACCAAAAAAGTGTCAATATTTAAATCTATTCATTCACAACATTTTATATCAATAGTTGTAATATGATAGAACCTCCACATGTGCCTAGGCTCCGTGATGAAAGGTTGTCCATTAAAATTATGATGAATTCTTAATTGAATTGATAGAGGTGCATTGATAATTGGTATGGGAAACTACTCCATTATTAGTGGAAATTTGAGGTCTAAAATGGGCCTCCTAAGGAAAATAATAAAATAATAGTTAAAATAATAAAATAATATTTATTAATTTTAGAGGAAAAAGAAAAAAATACATTTTTTGTTCGTATTGTCAACTTATATCCATGTGTTTTTACTCAAGTTTCGAGCGGGAGCACTCGTTGGATGTGGAATTAAATTCCGCATCCAACAAGTATCCACACTGCATACTTTTGATGGACCACCCTGTCCCAAAAACAATAAATACCTGGAAAACCATGATGATGATGTCATCATCACGTTTTTTCAGGTATTTCTTGTTTTTGGGGTAGACAGGTCCATAAAAAATATGTGATTTGGGTACTCGTTGGATGCAGAATTTAATTCCGCATCCAACGGATGCTCCCGCTCGAAACTTGAGTAAAAACACAAGGAGATATGTTGAAAATATGAACAAAAAAGTACTTTTTTATGACAAATATCTCAACTCAACCATTATGGTGACTCATTTTATTGAAATTCTATTGGTTCTTGAATTCCAACGCATCCTGAAATTATGGTTGGCTCGTTTTCTGATAAGGTCAATTTTAGACCCCAAATTTCCTTGATAATATATTATGTTATTCTATATAGGAGGAAGAGTATTTCCATTCTTAAGTTAAATATCCAGTCATATAGCTTAGTATCTACTACATGTACCTTGGGAAACTCAATGCTAATTAGAGGGATTGTAGAAAATGACCTTCCTCATTTTGTTTCCATTTCTTGAGAATTTCTTTAGGAAAATGGGCCACATCATTCCATTTATGGTGAAATGTATATATATTCAAGGAAAAAATTGAGGGATCATCAGTTTTCCCTAGAATATTTAAATAGAAGGAGGCTCAATTATGAGCCACAATAGTGGCTGCAAATATCTAGTAATCTCCCATTGACAACATGCCTTGGGTGGACAGTTCAGTGGATTGAAATAATCATCGAAGATAGTGCACACACGCGCACACACAGTTATTCCATGGAGAATGACCCAATCATTACCAATTTTTTTTGTTTGGTTTAAGAGTTTTACCTTTCTTCTATGATTAATTTGAACTTTAGGATTTTTTTATTATTGGTAAACAGTTTCTTGTAACTTAATTTATGATATATTTTGCAAGAGACTTGGGAAATTTATATATGCAATTAACCACTATGTAGGAGCGATAGTGGGTGTTCCCATCTAGATGTGTAACACTTTTTTCCAAGCAGAGGTGGAAAAAAGGAGCTCGATCAAGCTTCTATTAAGCCCTCGATCTAGCTTTTAAAAGCTCGATCTAGGGCTTGAAAAAGTGTCAATTGACCTAATTAAAAACTCTCGATCGAGCCTCTCATTAACCTCTGATTGAGCTCTATTTCTCAATATAGGGTTAGGAGCTCGATCGAGATAATGTCTCGATCGAGATAATGTCTCGATCGAGACAATGTCTCAATCGAGACAATATCTCGATCAAGCTCTTAATTTTTTTATAAAAGGGAGAAACAACTTCCAGTGGTTATTATCATGGTGGCTAGTGTTCAAAGTCTCAAATGAGCTACGACAAACAACTCGACAGAGGTTTGTCAATCATTTACGAACAACCACCACCAACGAGTACCTCTTGTTTCCATGCACTCCAGATGAGTAGGTAGGGTCGAAAAACTCTTAAACCCATATATATATATATATATTTTAATTTAGTTCTTGTAAATTAGTTACTATATATTTAAAAAAAATTGTAAAACTAATTATTTTCATTAGTTTTGTTTTTAAATATAGATTTATTATTTATTTTATTCAATAATTTTATTTAGATTTTGTTTATTTAGATTTAGTATTTTTAATTGCATTTTATAATTTAGATTTAGATTGTGTGTGTGTATTTACAAAAGAAAAAAAAATATCATTTGAAATTCGAAGATCATAGAATCATAGTTAAATATACTTAGTTCTCATTAATATAATTAAATAGAATCACCATAGTATAAGTATGATATCTTGAACAATAATAAAACTTCATGTAGAGTCTTAATTTTTGTCTTAAGCATTGGAAATGAACACGTCTTAACCCTTATATATTCAAGAGGAGAATCAAGAAACCATGGATGATTTTGAAATATTTCCGTCGGTGAACCACCCTGCCACTCCGGAAGTACTCTCCTTCCTTCCGAACCCCCGAGCTAGTCGGGTCATAGAGATCACACACGTTTTTCAGAAATCCAGCTTGGGTTTTCCCCTCCCCACCAGGATTTCTTAGCCAAACCCTTTAAATAGCAGCAAGTCTTTGAGGCATTCGAAAATTATGACAATCGTCCAAATTATGGGCCCCTTACCCATTCCTTAAGCCTTCCTTATAAAGGGAAATCTCCTGCGACATATGTCGCTTCATGCATAATTAAATATTTTTAATTATTTATTTAATTAAAACACTCACCCATCCAAGTGTCAGTTTCTCTGGGAAGTGCACCTACATCCCTAAGTTTGCTCTAGTTTGCCCCCCAGATATTTTAATCAACTCCTAGCATTTAGTTGACTAGGTGTCTAATCTATTTTGCTCCTAAATAATAATTTCTATTATTTTAAATGCTCAACAAAATAACTATTCATGTGAAAATGTCCAAGCTATTGTTATGCATTTGCTAAGTAATAATCTAGAGTTATTCTTTTAAGTTTTTATGCAGTTTAATTTAACAATCAAACTCACTAGGATCACGGTGCCGCGTCATTGGGATCCTGGTTCCTTAATTTTTTTAACCCCTGACATGGCACCACTCCGTTGGGTCCAATCATCCATGGTTTCCATTCCTTGGCATGGTACCACCTCGTTGGGTCCTTGCGTCCATTCTTTCCGTTCTCGACAGGGTACCGCATCGTTGGGCCCTTCTGCCACCATCTTTTTGTTTTGACTTGTGGGAACTCTTGTAGGGATTTTAGGAATCGTTACCATTCATCCTCCATCTACATGCTATCTATGGACTAATGGCGCTGAGGAGTGAGTCCGTTCTCACTGCGCGCCCCTCAACTCGTACGTGACCAACTCCATCATGGCCCACCTCGTACGCCCTCATGCATTCCTCTTGAGAAAGCGGATCAATGCTTATCTGCTCATGCGTGGTATTCTTGTCGGAAGTCGACATCGTCGTCGCTTCCTTTGTGTGTGATTTACCCGTACTCTACGACCCTCCATGTTCCTTTGTGTGTCCGCTGGTGAACCGTCTCACTTGTTTCTACACACACTTCTGACAACAAATTATTAGTAGCACTGTCCTCAACAATCATCATCTGGTTTCTAACTCTAGTATTGTTAAACATTTATGATTTATTCAAACTGCTCATTCATCTTATCAAATATACATTTCGTTGTCAAATACATAATCACCATACAGCTAGTCGTTAAGCATTATCCATCAACATAATTTTCCATAGTCATAGCTAATCGTTTAACATATGCAATTATTCATTTACCTCAACAGTTCAGATACACATACTCAAAAAAATAATGTCAAAAGGTTATTTAATTAATGTTTCAATCAACCGGGTCACTCAACAGGTGCCCTCAATGTCTACACAAGTCTAAGGGCACTACATACACCCCTACTTATTTAGAAATTCGTCCCGAAGTTCAGAATAAAGATGGAAAACTACGACGCATCTCAGTTGCGTCCTCCCAAGTCACAGAGCTTGGACTATAGTTGTCCCACTGTAATTTGACTTGATCAATCACACGGTGCCTAAGCTGCCGTGTTCGCTGGTCTAAAATCCAGATCGTTTTGGCCATCACGGCCCCGTCGTCCGTTATCTGCACATTACTCAAGTCAATGATATGTGAAGTATCGGGAACATAGTGGCGCAATACAGAAATATGAAAAACATTATGAATTCTACTTAATGATGACGGTAAGTCAAGACGATAGGCAACCGGTCCTATCCGTTCTGAAATCCTAAAGGGTCCTACAAACCTAGGTGACAACTTGGCTCCCTTTCCAAACTTTATAGAACTCTTCTGTGGTTTTACCCGTAGAAATACCCTATCCCCTATTTCATAGTTACGATCAGTCCTATGCACATCTGCATAACTCTTCTGGCGATCCTGTGCTTCCTTTAGTCGAGCACGAATCGTGAGCATCTGGTCTTCCATCTCTTGTATTACTTCAGGGCCAAGTAATGTCCTATCCTCTAGTATATCCCAACTTATGGGAGTCCTACAAGGTCTCCCATAGAGAAATTCAAATGGAGCCATCTGAATAGAACTCTGATAACTGTTGTTGTATGCAAATTCTACCAAGGGTAGATATTCTTCCCACTTATTTTGTTGATCCATTACATACATTCTTAGCATGTCTTCCAATACTTGGTTTACTCTTTCCGTTTGTCCGTCCGTTTCAGGGTGGTAGGCAGTGCTAAAGTTAAGTTGAGTACCAAGAGCTTCTTGAAAGCTTGTCCAAAACCTTCCAGTAAATACTGATCCTCTATCAGAGATAATTTTTTTTGGAATTCCATGTAGTCTTACTACTTCATTAATGAAGACTCAGGATATCTCCGGAGCTTGATACGTGTTCTTAATCGGTAGGAAATGTGCACTCTTGGTAAGAGTGTCAACGACCACAAAAATTGTGTCGTGTCTCCTGTTGGTTAAGGGTAAACCAACTATAAAATCCATAGAAATAACCTCCCATTTTGATTCTGGGATAGCATGTGGTTGCAGCAATCCGGCTGGGTGTCGATGTTCCGCCTTTACCATCTGGCACTCCATACATTTCGCCACAAAACTTACCACATCCCTCTTCATACCATGCCAAAAGAACAAAGGTTTCAAATCTGCATACATCTTTTTTATTCCAGGATGTGCTCTATAGACGGCTCGGTGAGCCTCAGACAGTATTAAACCTCAAATTTCTTCATTATCAGGGACATACATGCGACGGTTATACCGTAATAAACCGTCCATGTCCAAAGAGTACCCTTCAAACTTGGGTATCCTCATCTGTTCATTCTCCAACTCAGCTTTTACTTCATTATACCAAGTTTCCTTCTGTTGTAGTGTCAAGATCTTTTCTCTTAAGTTGGTCTTTAATGGTATGATAGAGAATATCCTAGGTCTACAACTAAGTGCATCTGCCACCTTGTTTAAGGTCCCTTTCACATAAGTTATGTCAAAGTCGTACTCACTGAGTACTTTTGACCATCTTCTCCATCTTGCATTAAGGTCACTTTGGGTGAAGATGTGTTGTAACCCACAATGGTCAGTCTTTAATTCAAATTTTCTCCCTACCAGATAGTGTCTCCATAACTTCAAAGCATGCATCACCGCAGTCATCTCCATATCATGGGTCGCATAGTTCTCTTCATGCGACCTAAGCCTTCTAGACGTGTACGCAATTACTCTCCCATCTTGCATCAATACACAACCAACATCCTTTGAAGCATCCGTGCATACTAGGAAATCTTTATCCATATCGGGAACTTTTAGGATTGGTGCCGTAGTCAGTAATTCTTTTAATTTAGCAAAGGCCTCTTCGCATTTCTCCATCCAAATGAAAGGACGATTCTTCTTTTGCAATTCAGTAATAGGTCCCGCTACTCTAGAGAAGCCTTCCACAAAACGTCTATAATACCCGGCAAGCCCCATAAAGCTTCGTACATCATGTATGTTTGTGGGTGACGGCCAATCCCAAATGGCTTCAATATTGGTTGGATCTACAGCTATCCCTTTGCCGAATATGATGTGTCCAAGATAATGAATCTCCTTCTGGAAGAACGAACACTTTGATAATTTTCCATAAAGGTGATTGTCTCTCAAACATTTTAGGACTATCCTCAGGTGTTCCTCATGTTCTTCCAGTGTTCTTGAATAAATCAGAATGTCGTCTAAGAACACCTGTACAAACTTGTCAAGGTGTTGTCGAAACACACTGTTCATCAGGTTCATAAATACACTGGGTGCATTTGTTAAGCCGAAAGGTACTACGACAAATTCATAGTGTCCAAATCTAGTTTTAAATGTTGTCTTGGGGATATCTTCATCCTTGATCCTCAACTGGTGGTATCCCAACCTTAGGTCGATTTTTGAGAATATCGTCGCACCCTTCATCTGGTCAAAGAGGTCATCTATTCTCGGTAGGGGATACTGATTTCTTACGGTCGCCTTGTTCAATTGACGGTAGTCAATGCACAAGCGCCAAGACCCATCCTTCTTCTTCACAAAAATAACAGGTGCTCCCCAAGGAGACACACTAGGTCTGATTAGTCCTAAATCTAACAACTCTTGTAGTTGAATTTGCAACTCCTTCAATTCTGGTACTGACATTCGGTAAGGGGTTCTAGCTATGGGTTCGGTTTCCAGGTGTTAGTTCTATGGTGAAATCTAGTTCACGTTGTGGCGGTAATCCGGGTAATGCATCAGGAAACACATCCGTGAATTCTGAGAACAAGGGGTGATTAATTACTTCCATCTTATCACCTTCCTTGTTTAATGCAATCACTGCATACAATTGACACCCTTTTCTCATGCTCTTCTTCAGCTGCATAGCTGATATCATTCTCAAGGAAACTTTCTTTTTCTTCCCAGTCAACATCCTCTTGTAACCTTCATCGTCAATGAAAGTTAGTGCCCCTAGACTTGTGTAGACATTGAGGGCACCTGTTGAGTGACCCGGCTGATTGAAACATTAATTAAATAACCTTTTGACCTTATTTTTTTGAGTATGTGTATCTAAACTGTTGAGGTAAACGAATAATTGCATATGTTAAACGATTAGCTATGACTATGGAAAATTATGTTGATGGATAATGCTTAATGACTAGCTGTATGGTGATTATGTATTTGACGACGAAATGTATATTTGATAAGATGAATGAGCAGTTTGAATAAATCATAAATGTTTAACAATACTAGAGTTAGAAACCAGATGATGATTGTTGAGGACAGTGCTACTAATAATTTGTTGTGAGAAGTGTGTGTAGAAACAAGTGAGACGGTTCACCAGCGGACACACAAAGGAACATGGAGGGTCGTAGAGTACGGGTAAATCACACAAAGGGGAAGTGACGACGATGTCGACTTCCGACAAGAATACCACACATGAGCAGATAAGCATTGATCCGCTTGCTCAAGAGGAATGCGTGAGGGCGTACGAGGTGGGCCACGACGGAGTTGGTCACGTACCAGTTGAGGGGCGCGCAGTGAGAACAGACTCACTCCTTAGCGCCATTAGTCCCTAGATAGCATGTAGACGGAGGATGGATGGTAACGATTCCTAAAATCCCTACAAGAGTTCCCGCAAGTCAAAACGGAAAGATGGTGGCAGAAGGGCCCAACGATGCGGTACCCTGTCGAGAACGGAAAGAATGGACGCAAGGACCCAACGAGGTGGTACCATGCCAAGGAATGGAAACCATGGATGATTGGACCCGACGGAGTGGTGCCATGTCAGGGGATTAAAAAAATTAAGGAACCAGGAGCCCAACGACGCAGCATCGTGATCCTAGTGAGTTTGATTGTTAAATTAAACTGCATAAAAACTTAGAAGAATAACTCTAGATTATTACTTAGCAAATGCATAACAATAGCTTGGACATTTGCACATGAATAGTTATTTTGTTGAGCATTTAAAATAATAGAAATTATTATTTAGGAGCAAAATAGATTAGACACCTAGTTAACTAAATGCTAGGAGTTGATTAAAATATCTGGGGGGCAAACTAGAGCAAACTTAGGGATGTAGGTGCACTTCCCAGAGAAACTGACACTTGGATGGGTGAGTGTTTTAATTAAATAAATAATTAAAAATATTTAATTATGCATGAAGCAACATGTGTTGCAGGAGATTTCCCTTTATAAGGAAGGCTTAAGGAATGGGTAAGGGGCCCATAATTTGGACGATTGTCGTAATTTTCGAATGCCTCAAAGACTTGCTGCTATCTAAAGGGTTTGGCTAAGAAATCCTGGTGGGGAGGGGAAAACACAAGTCTGATTTCTGAAAAACGTGTGTGATCTCTACGACTCGACTAGTTCGGGGGTTCGGAAGGAAGGAGAGTACTTCCAGAGTGGTAGGGTGGTTTACCGAGGTGTCCGTTGGTGACTGTGGTGATCGGCGACGGATTTGGGGCTGCGACAACACAGAAATTCATCTTCTGACCGGAGCTGCCTTCATTTCAGGTTCTATTTGCACAGTTAATTTATTTATAATTTTGTATGGTTAAAATGTATGGATCTACAATTTCTGTGAAGTCGTATATATGTTTACTTGCACCAAGATTTAAATTTATTATCCATGTCTAAAGAAAATAGTTTGTACGCGGTTGTAGAATTGAAATCCTAATTTGTCTTAGGGTTTGGGACAAATATCCGATATGCGATCACAGATCCGAGAATTTTTATTTGATCTCTGTCTTAGAACTAATACTCTGATGAATCTCTTTATGAATAAGTTTGGACCGATTTCTTGCACCAGAATTTTTGGTTTATTACGAAATGAAAGTTTGTGAGCTAATTTAGTACCCGAATCGACTCTGCATTTTAAAATGACAGAGTTCGGACAAGTATTCATATCGACTTCCCTATGCATTTCCAGGGTTGAATGTGTGTCTAGGCTGTCTCTGTATTCTACTTACAGAGTTTTCCTTCTTAATTCAAGAATAATATTCATGATGTGAACGTTTAGATCAATTACAAACTCAGATCTTGGATCAGTGTGTTAGATCGACTCTGTAGCTTCCATTACAGAGCTCCCTAATACACAGAATACCTCTAGCTTCTGGGCAAATTCGTTTAATGGTTTTAATTGCTTGCGTCTTCTATTCTGGATCCATATTCATGATGTGAAGGTTTAGATCAATTACAAACTCAGATCTTGGATCAGTGTGTTAGATCGACTCTGTAGCTTCCATTGCAGAGCTCCCTAATATGCAGAATACCTCTAGCTTCTGGGAAAATTCATTTAATGGTTTTAATTACTTGCGTCTTCTGTTCTGGATCCATATTCATGATGTGAATGTTTAGATCAATTACAAAATCAGATCTTGGATCAGTGTGTTAGATCGACTCTGTACCTTCCATTGCAAAGCTCCCTAATACACAGAATACCTCTTGCTTCTGGGCAAATTCGTTGATGGTTTTATTTACTTGCGTCTTCTATTCTGGATCCATATTCATGTTGAATTTGTGTATTGACCTATTCTTAGCTCGACTCTGCATTTTACAAGGGCAGTATTCGACTTTCAGACTTTAGGTCAATCTTGGATGATATTTTTTAATTGTCTACAATTTCCGTTTTGAATTTACTTTTCAATTTGAGTTTCGGGCGAACCTTACCATTGGATTGACTCTGTATTCCTTTTAGGGCAGTACTCGATACGTAGATTGAATCGTATCCTTTCCTTGGCAGAGATCCATCTTTTAAATATTAGATCGATTTTGATAAACTAGAGTGTGGATCGATTATTCGATGTTTGTGGGTAATCTCACAGTAATCACTTGTTAGCTTATGACTCCATTTTTTTATTATGGGCGTTAAAAATAGAGTTGGTGTGATATCCCTCTCTTTTTGTATCCTATTGTTTTGTAAAAATGTCGTAATTTGGAAGTGGCCCTTACATGTATTATAAGGGAACATTAGGAGTAATTGTGATTGATATAAGGTTTATTATTATGTATATAGATGCATATACGGTAAGAGTTATCAAATAAATTTTATAATCTAGTATGAAGCAGGTGTTGACTTATCAGATTATGATAGGTGAGGATATAAGTCGTCCTGGTAGGATTACTATTCACCTTAAGTAATTTAGCTAAGATATTATGGCCTAAGTTATTCTAAACAGGATTAAACCATAATGATATATTTATAATGATATATTTAGAAGAAAGTATAGATATTTTATCTCTACATGGTAGATGAGGGAAAAGTGCTTTAAACAATTATCATAGAATAATTTATAAAGTCAAGAAGAAACAAATATTATTTAAATATGAATAGAGGGCACAAGCCTTAAAAATGCATCAACATCTATGTGTTATGAGCAGGGGAGACAATTCGATCAAATAAATCTTCTTTCATTTAATAGAACTGGAGTGGAGTTGGTATAGTAATGGTGTTCGTTACAATGCCTCCCTCGAGGGCATCATCCTTGGATATTTGGGGAGTGTGTTGTCTCCACCACTTCCATTACTGGAACATAAAATCGCTACATTAGTGGAGCATTAAACTTTTAGTGGGAGTTTGTTCCCTGGAGCACTTCCATTACCAATTTTGCCACCTGTCACAAGAGAGATGTCTAAAAATAGAGTAACGATTTTTTCTCCATGATGGAATATCTTTTCTTGACACCTTTTCATTTCCCCCATTACGTTTAGTTGGAGATCTACATTTAAGAGAGATATTTTCTTAAATCAGAACACTACCATCTTAAATTTCCACGTATCTTCCTCGGAGCGGGTTGATGCTTGTTCGGTTGTTGTTTTAAGTGATGGAGCCCTCAAAAAGGGGGATACCGTCTGGAATGGCGGTCTTTTGGGTGGACACCCGAAGGGCAAACGCACCTATTTTAGGGAGAAGGGAGAACTCTTGAGGGGGGAAGGAAAAAGAAGAAGGTCAATAAGTTGGGGATTGCTGCGTTGAAGGGACAAGATGGCTCGGTGGATCCTGACCCTTCTGTCAGGGTCAAAGGTTTCTTGTGGCTACGTTATGGGTACAGTAATGAATGTATTTTATTCTTCTCTGTAGCTTTCATTTGGATGAAGCGAGCTCCGTATATTTTCATGTGTGATGGCTGTGATTTTTTTTTATCGATCCCTTCATTTTGCGCATTATTTGTTTTATCTATTTAGTCATGGGCTACGCAGACAGTGAGCTTGGGAGATACCTCTGTAATGAAGATCGACCCCCCCCCCCTTTTCCATTGCTCCATTATTTGATTTGGTTTATTTATTTAGGTGTTGGTAGTTCTTCTTTTGGTTGCACAGGAAGGGAGGGCTGAGCTCGGTGGAGAAAGCCTGATCCCGTCATTTAAATATTTTATAGTGTAGATCTACATTGGAATGGAAGTCCGGTGTTAAATCTTATTTTTTTGTGTGTCACTGACGAAGTCATTTAACTCTGCGTGACGCTTTTCCAGTATGATGTTTGACAGAGGGTCATATTCAGTGGTTCTCTGCACAATGCATTTAGTTTCAGTTCAATCATTTTATTATATTTTGATTTACTGTGTCTTTTTCAAATTAAGACGCCCTGTCTATGGAGTTGATCTGGAACTCGGTTTAGTTTTCTTTTCATTAGATATATGACATTTTGTGTATTATCCTCGAAATAAACGCTCTGTCTATTGGAATCGTGCAGTGAATTAGGTTCAGGTTGCATTTAATTTGTTAAATGATGTATTAAGTGTTATGTCTTTTACATGTTGCATTCTCTCTGCCTTTTTCGAGTCTGGGGACAGGGAAGCTTAAATGTTGGTCTCCAAGTTTGAAATGTTTGCATGCGGTGAGATCCCTACATTATTAATACGAACCAGTTGATACTTTGTATCCTGTTTTGCGAGGGCATTGTCCTCGGCAAGGGTTAAGTCACTTATATTTTAACATATGCTATAACTCCGTCCATTCGTACTGCACGAGGATAGCCGAACGGTGTGACCTCTGTATCTTTACGTTGTCATGATTTTAGTTGAACCAGCTGGGGTCTTCTTAAGTTTATATATTTTGCTGTCCTGGATTTGCTGAGATCCAGATCAAGGGTTTCCTTATTTATATTTTGTTTGGTTATATGGAAAACGAATTTTCCATTCGGTATGATATTTACCTTGAATCACATTCATGTTAAATCTCCACGTATTATTGTTAGGAATCGGATATCCGTTGCATTATTTCCATTTAAAATATTACTATCTGGTATTGTAATTTCATTTCCTGATATGTTGCCTGCATATGACGGTTATTTATTAATTGATCAAAGGTACTACCAATGGGCAATACCGATTTCGGTAATCACTTTATATAAGTATTGCTAATGCATGCATATGTCCTTATTGTACATAGTTCCATTGTGAATAATCACTTTATATAAGTATTGCTAATGCATGCATATGTCCTTATTGTACATAGTTCCATTGTGAATCCGCTTCAGTTCTTTAAGCAATGATAGTACAGGGTGTAGATGCCATCTGCGTGTTTTCTTCCTGTGCTAGTCGGTTGTTTGATCTATGTTCTATTTAATCCTTGCATCATAAATGAATTGAAAGGAACAACGTGAAAAATGTTCCATCGTGAATATTCTTCAGTTATTTTAAGTGATGATAGTTATTTACAGCAAAGATCTATGGGTCAATCAGCGTCGATCCTATCGTAGAAGATGCATGGATCATTGTTCCAGTTGTTAAAATTATACCAGTATTGATCCTTGAAGTTGTTGTGGTTTTACTTTTGCTATATGTTTTATTTGATCTGCCATCATAGATCTGTGGGAGCCCCGAAAGACTTGCGAATGCTTGAAACTCAGTTTTGTATTGTTAAAAAACTCTACTGTTATGTCGTGTGAATAAGAAATCACTGCGTGAAAGGGAATGCTTGTTTGTATACTTTCCTTTTATGTATCACTATAGCATTTTCTGTCCTCTGCATTCTTAAGGAAATATGCATAGCAATTGGGTACTGGTTATTTTCCTTGGATAAGGAAATCCTTGCGCCAAAGAAATGTTGTTGTCTATTGTTGATCTCTCTCTGGAGGAGAAGCTGGAAGAATAGCAACATTGTGTTGCCGAATGTAACCCTTGACTTGAATATTACAAGAAATGACCTGACTTTGTGGACGTAGCCCAGGCGGGGTGAACCACCTATATCTTTGTCTCGATCATGTGTGTTTCAATTTTGGCTTATTGTATTGTCAATTGGAATGTTGTATTTAGATGTATGGGATAAATTATAAATGTTGCATTTAAACGAATCTGATAAATTATAAATGTTGTATGGGATAAATTATAAATGCCATAAATTCTTCGGCAGGAAAATCTTGTTGAGTTTGATGTATGTAGTGAAAGAATAGGGAATCAGTAGAATATGTTACTTAGTGGATTATTTATCTTTATTATGTGAGATGAAAGGAATTTTTTTAACAATTCACTAAATCCTAACATCATCGGATTTAGGGAGATGTTACATATGGTATCAGAGCACAGGTTGCAAACACTCGGGCTTAGTTGGGCTCAGTTGAAGAAATAATATAAGCTCGTCAAGGGAACTCCATCGATAAGACGCAAACAAAGGATTTATGTTCTAAAGAATCAGCAGAAGGTAATCGACAAGATGTCTTCTAAATCGCAAGTAAGTATACTCCACTTGTTGAAGCATTCTAAAGGAAAGGCATTGTCGATGAGTGAGCAGTTTGTATGTTTTATTTCGTATCTAAAATGATCCTGTATTAATAATTATTAGAGGACGAATATCTTCTCATGCAATTCCATTGAATGACAAGAAAGTATTCTTTGAAAATGATTATACTAATTGGACTATGTTCCTATCTTTATCTTAGTGATCTTGTTAATATTTCATGTATATTGATCAAAAGGATAGTAACATAGGAGCCTTGAATGTTCATGAGGGCTGTATAAGCATAATTAGGATCATTCACCCTATGAAAGATGTACACTCCTACCCGGTCGATTGATGCCACGAGTAAGGTTTTAGTACTTATATGGGTCAAGTCATAGACATTCATCATAAGTACTTGATTGCTTTAATTGTGTATTATGATGTTTAGAAATGTTTTAAGGCTTGGAAATGTGAGTGTACAAATGAAGGCATGATAGCAAGTATATCGAATTATAAGAGTTGAATGGACAATGGTTAGGACATATAAAATATGTAGGTATAGGTTAAAGGGTTGAAGCACTTAGAAAAGTTGATATAGTATATGAATTATGAAATGAGTAAGGTGCAATTAGGTCATTATATGAATGACTATAAATTGGTCATGAATTACTTGGTTATTGATTTTCTCGCACTTATTTTGAATTGATTGTATTAATTATGTACATGAGATTGTAGGATTGAGATAATCCTTATCATGTTAGAAGATACATAAATTGTACTAAGGGAGTAAGCCCTGAAATTCTATATGTAGGCTATCTGTTATATAGAAAGAAAATTTTCATTTTATTAACGATCTCGGAATTAGAATAATAGACGTCTTACAGTGGAGGATTGATTGAAAGACGAATATAAGAATGGACAAAATGTTATTGAGGGAGCTATATTGATCTTAGCCCTTGATAAGTAGAAGATATGGAAG
Organism: Larix kaempferi; assembly: GCA_027924585.1. Classification (NCBI taxonomy): domain Eukaryota; kingdom Viridiplantae; phylum Streptophyta; class Pinopsida; order Pinales; family Pinaceae; genus Larix; species Larix kaempferi. Next base: position 3,537,738 of record BSBM01000585.1, on the reverse strand, counting down.
ATGTTGGTGCATTATATTGAATGTTATAGGCGATGGTTCCAACTTAAAATGTTAGTATGTGTCCTTACGTCTATGCTTTATTTTACGTACGAAACAGATGATATGGTAGATAAGATGGTTAATATTGAATACGCACTAGATATTCAAAGTTATTGTAAGTAATGAAACTGTAGGATTCTATTTTTATATATATATTCTATCTCGGCAATCCTTACTAAGAATGTTGGGATACTGGGAGTGGTTGACAGAAGGATTATACTTTTGTGTGATTAAGACTTATGTTATATGCATGGATACCTTGATAATCTGTTTCGTTTTGATATATAGATTATATGATATGGAGAGGATTACTAATGTGTATTAATGTAAGTTAAACGTGCACCTTGGCAAAGGAGGGCCATACGATAAAGCGATATGCGGTCTCCCCCATAAAGGTATGTGATTATCCTTAGAAAAATATATGCAAGTACATATGTAGACGATTTATTGTTACTAACATGATGTTGGCATATGCAAGAAGAATGGGTGCTTAATACAGTAAAGGAAAAGGATTGAGGTGAAGTGATCGTAATGCCCATAATAAGGAAGAATGTATTTTAAGACATTATGTAGTCCGATTAATTGAGTTGGTTATGCTTAGTGTGGAAATAATGTTTATGTTAGATAACCACATGCGGAGATTGTAGTATGAAGGATGACTTTCTTATTTTTATACATAGAAGAAAAACCTCCTTACAATATTTGGTTATGTTATTATGACAGATGGTCAAAAACTCGGTTGAACTTGTGGAAGAGCGTAATATATATTATGCGGGTATATGTCGCCTTGTCAACAAGACCTCGACGCAAGTTATAAATGTTGGGTGGTTAAATTATATTATCTCACTGATGACACTATAGGTTTTCGCTATGAGTATAACAAATCAAAATGGAAGTGACTATTCCCGTGGATTAATAGCTGAGTTAACCACTCAAGAGTAAGTAATGATTCACTTAAATGCATCTTATTTACTGGTCATATTTCGAGACACTTATAACCAGGGATTAACAATGGATTATGTTGTTTAGTCACTAACATTTTCAAGATGTTATCATAATTACGACCAATGTGATCGACAAAAAGAAACGTGGATTATAAGTCCATTGGCGAAGGTGAGCAGAACAAAATCGCTCAAGAGAAAGTGATTACCTTTTATTATAGCATGGATTACAGTATGGCACAAAACCTGATTTGGTGATTGATGTGTGCTACATATCATGAATGATAAGCAAATAAGTGAAACTACTTACCGTTATTACAAGACATATTGTAATTTACAAAAAAAAATAAAATTGTAAGAATTAATAAATGATTGGTTATCGAAATAAATTCCGGGACTCAAGCGAGAAGGCTTGAGGGGAATTGTGTAAAGAGTGTCATAATGGCATTTGAAATACTCCCTAAAATCAGGGATTGAACAGCCACTAGGATTCTCGGAGAATCGGCTGGCTGTAAGACCTAGGCAAGCTATAAGAAAATGTATATGTGGGAGGCAGGACGCTGCTTAGTATGCATGAAAGAAATGTTTGCTGCGTGAGCACTAAGGTGTTAGGCAAGACATGAAAGAAATGTTTGCTGCGTGAGCACTAAGATGTTAGGCAAGACATGAGAGAAATGATTGTTGTATGAGCACTCGGGTGTTAGACAAGAATTTCCTGGATCAAGTGAAGGGTTGGTTGTGATTAAGTTCATAATCTACATTCCTGGATCACCGGAATTATGTGTGCTTGTGATAATAAAAGCACAAACAATGACTAAATACATTCCATAAACTGCAAATGTTATGTTACAATAAATGACTGAGTATTTATGAATATGAGTTTGATTGTGAAGTTGATGATAATTTTACGGTTTCTTTGAATTTCGGTTTTAAAAAAAAAAAATGCAGGGTGATTGATAGTGACTTGCGAGAAATTCATGAAAGACCAAAGAAGGTAAAAATAGAAATGATGAAGCAAGCAGAAAGGTGACTCAAGAAGAGAGGATGAACTATTCGAATATATCAACACCGAGGACGGTGTTATTTTTAAGGGGAGGAGGATGTGATATCCCTCTCTTTTTGTATCCTATTGTTTTGTAAAAATGTCGTAATTTGGAAGTGGCCCTTACATGTATTATAAGGGAACATTAGGAGTAATTGTGATTGATATAAGGTTTATTATTATGTATATAGATGCATATACGGTAAGAGTTATCAAATAAATTTTATAATCTAGTATGAAGCAGGTGTTGACTTATCAGATTATGATAGGTGAGGATATAAGTCGTCCTGGTAGGATTACTATTCACCTTAAGTAATTTAGCTAAGATATTATGGCCTAAGTTATTCTAAACAGGATTAAACCATAATGATATATTTATAATGATATATTTAGAAGAAAGTATAGATATTTTATCTCTACATGGTAGATGAGGGAAAAGTGCTTTAAACAATTATCATAGAATAATTTATAAAGTCAAGAAGAAACAAATATTATTTAAATATGAATAGAGGGCACAAGCCTTAAAAATACATCAACATCTATGTGTTATGAGCAGGGGAGACAATTCGATCAAATAAATCTTCTTTCATTTAATAGAACTGGAGTGGAGTTGGTATAGTAATGGTGTTCGTTACAATGCCTCCCTCGAGGGCATCATCCTTGGATATTTGGGGAGTGTGTTGTCTCCACCACTTCCATTACTGGAACATAAAATCGCTACATTAGTGGAGCATTAAACTTTTAGTGGGAGTTTGTTCCCTGGAGCACTTCCATTACCAATTTTGCCACCTGTCACAAGAGAGATGTCTAAAAATAGAGTAACGATTTTTTCTCCATGATGGAATATCTTTTCTTGACACCTTTTCATTTCCCCCATTACGTTTAGTTGGAGATCTACATTTAAGAGAGATATTTTCTTAAATCAGAACACTACCATCTTAAATTTCCACGTATCTTCCTCGGAGCGGGTTGATGCTTGTTCGGTTGTTGTTTTAAGTGATGGAGCCCTCAAAAAGGGGGATACCGTCTGGAATGGCGGTCTTTTGGGTGGACACCCGAAGGGCAAACGCACCTATTTTAGGGAGAAGGGAGAACTCTTGAGGGGGGAAGGAAAAAGAAGAAGGTCAATAAGTTGGGGATTGCTGCGTTGAAGGGACAAGATGGCTCGGTGGATCCTGACCCTTCTGTCAGGGTCAAAGGTTTCTTGTGGCTACGTTATGGGTACAGTAATGAATGTATTTTATTCTTCTCTGTAGCTTTCATTTGGATGAAGCGAGCTCCGTATATTTTCATGTGTGATGGCTGTGATTTTTTTTTATCGATCCCTTCATTTTGCGCATTATTTGTTTTATCTATTTAGTCATGGGCTGCGCAGACAGTGAGCTTGGGAGATACCTCTGTAATGAAGATCGACCCCCCCCCCTTTTCCATTGCTCCATTATTTGATTTGGTTTATTTATTTAGGTGTTGGTAGTTCTTCTTTTGGTTGCACAGGAAGGGAGGGCTGAGCTCGGTGGAGAAAGCCTGATCCCGTCATTTAAATATTTTATAGTGTAGATCTACATTGGAATGGAAGTCCGGTGTTAAATCTTATTTTTTTGTGTGTCACTGACGAAGTCATTTAACTCTGCGTGACGCTTTTCCAGTATGATGTTTGACAGAGGGTCATATTCAGTGGTTCTCTGCACAATGCATTTAGTTTCAGTTCAATCATTTTATTATATTTTGATTTACTGTGTCTTTTTCAAATTAAGACGCCCTGTCTATGGAGTTGATCTGGAACTCGGTTTAGTTTTCTTTTCATTAGATATATGACATTTTGTGTATTATCCTCGAAATAAACGCTCTGTCTATTGGAATCGTGCAGTGAATTAGGTTCAGGTTGCATTTAATTTGTTATATGATGTATTAAGTGTTATGTCTTTTACATGTTGCATTCTCTCTGCCTTTTTCGAGTCTGGGGACAGGGAAGCTTAAATGTTGGTCTCCAAGTTTGAAATGTTTGCATGCGGTGAGATCCCTACATTATTAATACGAACCAGTTGATACTTTGTATCCTGTTTTGCGAGGGCATTGTCCTCGGCAAGGGTTAAGTCACTTATATTTTAACATATGCTAGAACTCCGTCCATTCGTACTGCACGAGGATAGCCGAACGGTGTGACCTCTGTATCTTTACGTTGTCATGATTTTAGTTGAACCAGCTGGGGTCTTCTTAAGTTTATATATTTTGCTGTCCTGGATTTGCTGAGATCCAGATCAAGGGTTTCCTTATTTATATTTTGTTTGGTTATATGGAAAACGAATTTTCCATTCGGTATGATATTTACCTTGAATCACATTCATGTTAAATCTCCACGTATTATTGTTAGGAATCGGATATCCGTTGCATTATTTCCATTTAAAATATTACTATCTGCTATTGTAATTTCATTTCCTGATATGTTGCCTGCATATGACGGTTATTTATTAATTGATCAAAGGTACTACCAATGGGCAATACCGATTTCGGTAATCACTTTATATAAGTATTGCTAATGCATGCATATGTCCTTATTGTACATAGTTCCATTGTGAATAATCACTTTATATAAGTATTGCTAATGCATGCATATGTCCTTATTGTACATAGTTCCATTGTGAATCCGCTTCAGTTCTTTAAGCAATGATAGTACATGGTGTAGATGCCATCTGCGTGTTTTCGTCCTGTGCTAGTCGGTTGTTTGATCTATGTTCTATTTAATCCTTGCATCATAAATGAATTGAAAGGAACAACGTGAAAAATGTTCCATCGTGAATATTCTTCAGTTATTTTAAGTGATGATAGTTATTTACAGCAAAGATCTATGGGTCAATCAGCGTCGATCCTATCGTAGAAGATGCATGGATCATTGTTCCAGTTGTTAAAATTATACCAGTATTGATCCTTGAAGTTGTTGTGGTTTTACTTTTGCTATATGTTTTATTTGATCTGCCATCATAGATCTGTGGGAGCCCCGAAAGACTTGCGAATGCTTGAAACTCAGTTTTGTATTGTTAAAAAACTCTACTGTTATGTCGTGTGAATAAGAAATCACTGCGTGAAAGGGAATGCTTGTTTGTATACTTTCCTTTTATGTATCACTATAGCATTTTCTGTCCTTTGCATTCTTAAGGAAATATGCATAGCAATTGGGTACTGGTTATTTTCCTTGGATAAGGAAATCCTTGCGCCAAAGAAATGTTGTTGTCTATTGTTGATCTCTCTCTGGAGGAGAAGCTGGAAGAATAGCAACATTGTGTTGCCGAATGTAACCCTTGACTTGAATATTACAAGAAATGACCTGACTTTGTGGACGTAGCCCAGGCGGGGTGAACCACCTATATCTTTGTCTCGATCATGTGTGTTTCAATTTTGGCTTATTGTATTGTCAATTGGAATGTTGTATTTAGATGTATGGGATAAATTATAAATGTTGCATTTAAACGAATCTGATAAATTATAAATGTTGCATTTAAACGAATCTCATAAATTATAAATGTTGTATGGGATAAATTATAAATGCCATAAATTCTTCGGCAGGAAAATCTTGTTGAGTTTGATGTATGTAGTGAAAGAATAGGGAATCAGTAGAATATGTTACTTAGTGGATTATTTATCTTTATTATGTGAGATGAAAGGAATTTTTTTAACAATTCACTAAATCCTAACATCATCGGATTTAGGGAGATGTTACAGTTGGATAATGACTGATCCACAATTCATGGTTGTTCTTCCCCTAAACTATTTATCCTGCGGGTATCCGCCATCATCTTCCCCTCGAGCTTGCCAGAATAGAAAATAGATGAAGTTATCCTCCACAGCTCACCTCTAATTGTTAGTAGAATCAATGTACAACGAATCATTATGTTTATCCGTCTCTAAATTGATATATATCCGTGATTGGTAGTTCAGTTATTAATTGATTTTACAGCATTGAACTCAATAGATTCAATTGTTAATATTCCAATATGGATTTATTTCAGACCTGGTAATTTTGATTCAGCATTGTTGAAATGGAACATAATTGCTTCAATACGTAATTAGTTCAATAGACAGTGAATCATTATATTTATCCATCTCTAAATTGAATATATATATCCGTGATAGGTAGTCCAATTATTATCTGATTTTATAAATAAAAATTCCGTATTTTCAATTGGAAACAGTAGTTCTAGATGTTACTGGTTACAATATATTTTAAAATTATAGAGAATGTGTCTACAAACTCAGTAAATTTTATTTACAGTTACCATTCCACTTAGCATTAATATTCAACGAATAATGGGATTGGTTATCTTGACACATGAAAAGATATATGATTACAGATATCTATATTAATTGAATTAAAATGAGGAATGATCATTCTTATTCAAAAGTCCTTATTTGAGAACACATAGGAGCATTTCACTCTTTTATATAAAAACTTATGCCCTATATACAAATATATATATGTATTGATATGTGTTTATAAATAGAGGAAAATTATAGGGTGTTCACTATTTAGCATATCTCGATTGTTAGAATAGTATAAATTGATGAAAAGTGAAGTTCGACTCTCGCAGTATACAGACAGTCAACTGACAGAAAACTTACATTTATGTTCAACTTACAGCGTATTCCAATTCTTGATTGATCAAGTCGCAGTAGGGATGTGAACGCTTCCCTTATAGCATAAATTATTTCAAAATAATTTTGTTTTAAATAATTTGGATATCCGTTATGTCAAGAACATGAGTTAATTCAAAAATAAATTTGTCTTAAATTTTTGGATATTCGTTATGTCAAACTCATAGATTATTTCAAAATGAATTTCTTTTAAATGATTTGATATTCGAATATTCATATGAAATTGTTTAAAAGAATTGGACATTCGTTTATGTCAAAATCATATGCATATTCAAGAAAATTGTTAATTAAGAGTTATTATGAAGTTGCCCTGTAATTATGTAATTTGTTTATATAAATAGAATCATTATAGAATTTAAGTTTGACTTGTTCCATTATATTATATGAATATATTAACGTAATGAATTGCAGGTCCATATTACACATGTTGAGAGAAAAGCATTGGTACAGTTTTACTTTTATTAAGGAATAATTTCTTTTTACCATGTGTGTAGAGAAGGAATTATATTAAATTATAAGTTAGTTTAGTGAAATGCTTGAAATTGCATGTATATATATATTAATGCACTGAATTACAAGTTAAATATTATATAAGTTGAGAGAAAAGAGTTGATGTGACTTTACTATTATTAAAGGAATGAAATTTAAGTTTGTCTTGTAGAGAAAGAACTTATATTAAAATTATAAGTTAAATTATCAAAATGCCTTAAATTTCATTGATATATTTAATACATTGATTTACAAGTTATATATTTTATAGGTATGGAAAAACACATTGTTTACCTATTGTTAAAAAAAAAAAAAAAAAAAAATATGCTTAAGTAGCAAAGACCTTACATAGAAGGGCCCGCCGAAGAGGTACCTAGACAAAGAAAAGTGGGAAAATAAAATTATTCATGCATACATATTTAAAAAAAAAATGTGTGGAGATTCTAGAAAATTTAATATTAAAAGAATTGATATTTTATTTTTATTATCATGATGTTTATATTATTATTTATGAGAAATGAGATTTAAAAATTGAAAAGTCAATGATCACTTCTTTATCTTTAGTTGAAATATATTTCTTTTTGTTTTAAAAGAAAAAGAAAGAAATTAAATAAAATAGAAAATGTCTTAATTAAAATATTCTTTTTTATTATTATTTTAAAAGAAAAATAAAGTAAAAAAAAAAATTGGAAAACTTTTTGTTTAGAATAAAATATTCTATTTATAAAAAGAAAAAGAAGAGAAATCTAGATTGAACATGTGGTTAAATACAACAACTATATTGGAGAAGACAAACACAACTGGGACTCTATCAAAGACAACTACACCTACCTTGCACTGATTTAGGGAATTAGGTGTACACATTGAATTAGAAACAGACACTTGTACTTGAGAATAAAATTAATAAAATATTAAAATTAAATAATATATGTGCATGTGAGGACACATGGCACCGGGATTTTTGTTATAAAAGAAGGGAGGAGAAGGAGAAAGGGATCTCTTACTCCCTAATGCTGGATGGTCATCATAATATCAGATTATGTTATGATCATTGGAGTTGGGATTAGCCGGAACAAGGATGGGAGATCCTTTCGGGAGGCTATTTGTGTGTGTTCTTACGACCCCATGAGCTAGGGGGTTCAAGGTGAAGAAGAGTAACCTCGATATGGTAGGGTGGTCAACCGAGGGGCTGTCGATAACTATGTCGAATGCGGAACTGCACTGGATAGCTGATACAACCACTACGTCAATGGTTTCATGAGCTTGACAACCCAAATCAAGTTCTGCAAATTATTATTTGATTAGTTATTTCTTTTATATATATGAGAATGAATTAAGAGCAATATTTTGGAACCAATCTAGTTTGTAAAATATTAGGTACTGTGTTCATGATATATGCATAACCGAACTTATAGAATTTGAGAAACACTCAGGAACAAAAATGAAAGATGATATAATCCCTTTTGTTATAAAATCAGTTTAGTATATAATTGCTTTCGTATTCCTGTAGCGGCGTGGAAGTCTCAGCCGAACTACTTGACTCTTAAACTCTATTTTTGTTTTATATACATACTGTTCCTCTAACGTTTTTCTAGATTGATATTCGAGTTAGTTTTTGCACTATGAGATGGTTATTATTACCCATCCTCTGGAAGTTAAATTACATTATCCCGATTTGACTTTTGTTATAAAAAACTAGAGATATTCGATATCAGAACCTTGCAATCCTTTTAAATGTTATAGCATCTCAAAATCCATACCATAGCCTTGGCCTTGAATTCCGATCTCAGTATTTAAACTATGAATGCATAGTATTTGCGTTGCCAGAGTGGGACATTCCATCAAGCCCATTGTTTAGATCCTACGGATAACCCCTGATCTACTAGGCGTTTAAGGATTTTAAGCCTATCTATTTATTTAATTTCATAAAGAGTTTCAACCTTTGTGTTTAAATTTCGACCTGGTAAGGCATTAATGACAATCAGTTTATTCATTTTAAGTTCGTGATTGGATGGTTTCAAATAGCATTGACTTATCTGATCAATTTCTTTTTTTTTCCCCTTCTATGATTCTTTACTGTTCATGGGTTTTTGATATTCATCAAACTTCCTGGACTTGTTTACCCTCTGCCCGTTGATATTTAGACTAAGATCTGTGACTCATCCTTCTGCGTGATGGCATCTCAGCCAAGATCTCGACATCTAATTTGCTGTATTGCTCACCATCCCGATCGAGATCTAATAATTTTTATCTTAACCTAGGTGATTAATTAGATATCAGCGTTTCCAGGATCTACAAACGAATTGTATTTAGGTTTTAAACTCTTTCTATGGATCCCTCTCTTGGGCGCTTTCAGAAATCTTGAACGGTTTGTATTTGACTGGTGAATCCAACTTGGCTCAAATCGCAGACCACTTAGATTGCAGAATAATTATCGAACCCTGTTTCAAATTCATAACACTCTGTGTTGAGCTCCGATGTTTATGATTTTTATTAAAAGCCCTTAGCATTGAAATCTAGATCAATATTTATCCAGTTCGAATTCATAATACTCTGTACTTGAACCTTGGCGTTTCTGTTTCTTTTTAAGCTCATAACATTCATAATTTGGATCTTTGTATGTCAAATCTTACCACATTCCAACAACTTGCATTTATGAAATGAAATTGTTTTTATTCTCTGTGTATCGGTTCCTATGCAACGTTTCTAGGATTTTGCAGTTGCAAATTACCCTTTCGCCATTCTTTTGCATCTCTGCGCTAGCGATTTGCATGTGATGCGCCCATGTTGGGTAAAGAAGTAGAATCCCGCTCTATATTTTATATTTGTATTTTATTAAACTTTTCCAGGAAGTGTGTGCGAATGGTATTCAACATTAAAAAGCCTCTATTTAGAAATTAATTCTCCATTTTAGCTGAGGTCGAATATTTTAAATTTGTGAGGGCCGTCATCTAGTTTATCTCCATGTTGGCAGAGAACAGAGTATTATTCGTTTAGGTCCCTCAATTCGAAATCTCCATTGTCCGAGTCCTATCTCTTTCCTTATTGCTGGAACTAAAATTATAGAATGTGAGACTGTATTTAACTATGTGTACATTTATTTGAAAAGCAAGTATTTTTTTTATCCACTATGGAATGCATATTTATATTTAGGGTATCAATAAATTAACTAACTGTATATGAGCATATGAGTATTTATTTCTCTTACACTAACGGAATGTGCATGGTATCAATACTCTAGTTGATTTGGTTGTTTACAAATGATTATATGTGCATGGTAAAAGTCATTGAATTATAATTGCATACTATGATCATGTTAAATTATACATATACTCTATTCACTAGAAAAGCTAAAGTGTTAATATTATACCTTGGAATTTTTAAATATATTGTACACCAATCTTAAAGATAGAAGTAAAATGCTCCTATTGATGAGACTTTATATTTTTAGGCTTTAAAGGTAGAAGTAAAATACCTTTATTATGTGAGATTATATGTTAAAAGATAGAAGTAGAATACTCTCACTTATTGAGTCTTGTATTTTCAAACGGTAGAATTGAAATACTCGTAGTTGCTATTATTGGAAAATTAGAAACAAACTACATCTGATTGTATCATCATGTTCAAACAATGATTTTAAGATCATAAGTCATCATTCATTATTGTATTAACTATTCTAAATAGATTGGATACGAATGATGATAAACACTTTATAAAATTCTTGATCTTATTGGAGAGAAGACTTTCGATATAGATATTTGCCAAAAAAAATAAAAAAAATTCTGACTCAACTAGAGAGACCTTACATCTCCAATCGCTACTTCATAATCTATGGTCTTACCTTTTGGCCACATAAGTACTTGGCCATCCAAAAATGCAACTTTCATCCCCTTTGCATCCAAAGATGATATGGAGAGAAGATTATTATTGAGTCCAGGTACATATAGAACTTCTCTCATTTTCAAAGACTTCCCAGAGTCTAACTTGTAGGAGGCTTCACCACTTCCTTTTATAGGGTATTGATAGTCATCCCCAAGTTTCACCTTATGAGGTGACTCATGTTCAGATAGGTCCATGAAATATTCTTTAAATCCCGTCATGTGTTTGGAATCCCCATTGTCAATAGGCCAATCATTACACCCATGTGTAATAGTACCTGTGAGAGCAGAGATTAAAATATACTCTTCGTCACTTGAAGAGTCTTCACTTTCTCCCTTAGTCTTTTTCTTGGGAGGTTCATCATCCTCTGCAACATGAGCATGATATATGTTCTTGTTTTTGTTGAATCCTTTTCTGTTCCTGGGACAATCTTGAAAAAAGTGTCCCTTCTCATCACATATGAAGCATCTAATGTGAGGGTATCCTTTCTTAATGTTCTCCTTTTGATGATGGTGAGAAGATCTCTTGTGATGAGGTTGCTTCCTCTTGAACTTACTTCTCTTGGTGTGTGCCGTGAGAGCTTGATCTTCACTTCCCATCTTTTCTTTTCAGTCCACAATCATAGCTTCTTCTTGTGAGCATTCCTCCCATATCCTACTGAAATAAATCAATTTCTTTCTTACACAAATTCCTTGGATGAAGGAGTCCCATGACCTAGGTAGGCCATTCAAAGTGGTCATCACAATTTCTCCATTCTCCACCACTTCATCCACAACTTCAAGTTGTTCTTTGATTTGAGACGCTAGTAAAGTAGGATTGGATGGTCTCTCCATTATGTATCTTTACACTCTTCAATTGGTTTCACAATTTCATCTTGTAATTTATATTCTTTCCTTCAAACAGCTTGGTCAAGGAATCAAACATCTCCTTGGGTGTCTTTAGAGAAGACACATGTGCTATGAGATGGTCTTTGATAGAATATGCAATGATTCTCTTGTCCTTGACCAAGTTCTTCATATGTAAGGCCTTAGCCTCATCTCCCTATTGAACTGGAATCTCTTCACTTATGTAGGTGTCCAATTCATTCTCTTCTAGGATTAACCCAATCCTATACTTCCATGCTTGGAAGTTATCAGCCCCTTCAAGCTTATCCTAAAGCTTGGTGTGATGAGACATCTTAATGAGAAACTCAAATGGAAATAAAAGATTTTAGGTCTTACCACTTGATTTGCTGAAACTGGATCTCGAGTAGGGTTTGATAGAAAAACCCTAAAAATCCAAAATTGAAATTTCAAACTTCTCTCTAGATAGGGAGATGCAATTGAATGAGGAGAGCAAGCTACTCGTGTGCTCAGATTTTGAAAACTCCAAAAATTGACCCCTCAAAAATGACCTACGAAATTCGGATCTGCAATTTCTGTCAAAATCTGGTTTTCTGGTTTTTTTGGTCCAAAAGTCAAATTAGGGTTTGACTTTCCGTGATATTCACCCAACCAAAAAGTTCGATCTTGGTCTCTAAATTTTGATTTTTCTGAGGAGAGAAATCATATGCTAAGAGCACTCCAAAATTCCACTTTTGTTAAAAGCCCTAATTTCCCACAGCATTGAGAGGCCAAAAATTGAAAATGCTCAGAATCAAATTCTGTTTTGGCAAAAATATGCACCTTCCTTAGGAGAGTCAGCGTAGCCTCCTTCCTTTGATGATCTGTGGAGAGAAACCGAAAAATCAAGAAGCCCTAGCTTTTGCAGCTGCATAATGTCTTCTTCTTAGTTTTGCTCTGATGCCATATTATAATTTTGATAATTTCATTCAAATATTATCTAGGATCCTAATAATAGAATAACATGCACAACATAGCAATCATAGACACAAGAGACACAGTGTTTTCATCGGGGAAAACCATAAAAGTGAAAAATCCCACAACTTGCTCAGAGATAGAATAAGCACCAATACAAAGATCACAAAGATAAAACCCCAAAAGATGAATGTCTCCAGGAGCTACTCCTCCTCCACTTGTGCACACTCCTCTCTCTCAACTATGCGAGTTGGATGTGTGAGTGAATGAGCAAATAGAGTGGTGCAACGAGTCTATTTATACTTTAACTTGACCTACCTTTTACCCTAACTGGGTCGACCCCTTAGGGGAGTCTAATAACCCTCCCACTTTACTCATACTGGGCCGAGCCCTCTAAGGAGGTGTAATAACCCATCAAATATAAGTTACGACACTTACAATATAACTTGCCACACTTGCAAATACAAGTTACGACACTTCCGATGCGAGGAATAAGAACATCTCCGTCGGGGATACAATAAAGTACAAATGTAATACATACAATATACAAGTGAATATCTTCCGAAGTTACAAATACATCAACAATTAATTTCTTGGAATCATCTTTTATCGTGGTGTAGTTGTGCTTCTACTAAATATATAATTTAAGAGTTTTTTTTAATATAGTGGTAGTTTTTTCAAAGTTGCATGTATTAATCGGTTCTTTGTGGTTTCTACCGGGTTTAAACAATTCATATCCTTTCATAGTATAGGGATTCAATCCCTGTCATTAACGCATCCAAATTATGAAATTCGTTTAGTAATGGGAATAATTCCTCTCGAGGCTATATGGAGTTAGTATAATCAATGAAATCGGTTAAGCATGGAGATCCAATCTGTGTCAGTAATGCACAATTCTGTTTCAAAGCTTTTAGTGTCTAACGCTAGTAGAAGATGTAAGCCTAGTTCGCAATATGACGATCTCTTTTAGTGTCGATGTAAATTTAATTGAGATCGCTGTAAATTTACAGTCACTATTAATATACTCACACTGTAAACGTAGATATTGGACAACAGTACATATGCGGATATTTTACAGGCTTACTTAAAACTCTGTGAGGAATGAAGAAAATCGATTTCATATATATTTAAAGGATGGATTAGCCAAATTGCTAACTATTCCTATCCATGTAAAGGTGAAGCGATTTCAAATTTATGAAAGTTAAAGGCTCTTGCGGCAATTTTATGACATTGAGATAGTCTTGCCAAATCAAATTGAATATTGTCCTTCCGGATTAGAAGTATTCAGATCGACCTCTTGTTATGCGTTAAGGGATTCAAAACAAGGTAGACGCGTGATCTGTAAAAGTCCATGAGTTATTGTGATAGATTGTTTTTGTAATATCGACCTTCTATTTCGTTTTCTTTGTCTCTTACCTCTGCGTATTAATAAACCTTTGCATGTTGAGTCCTATATATCAGCATGAACGTCAATGCTCCATTTCATTACCTCAACTTATTGTCGATTTTGTAATTCTTTCCCTCTACATGATGATTATGTGATTATTTTTGTGTGCTGTCTTTTTCCTTGTTGGTTGACTGTGTGTTAAATAAGTGGTGGGCATGTGAAGTTACAAAAAAAAGAACTCCTAGCGTTTCCCATTTTTTTACCTCTGTAGTTACTAACTGATCGTTCGTTGTGCAAAACATAAGTGTGGACAATGTGTTACTCTTCTCTGCGCTGACCTTCATAGCTTTCTTGATCGTCGTTGAATGTCAGTTAACGTTGCCATCTCTGCATGTTAAATAAATCGTTAACCTCTGCAAGGTCTGCGCGTTGCTTAAGAGTGAAGCATGTAACTAACTCTGCATAGATTATAATAATCTTGAACATGGTGGATGCATTTCTCTCCAATCAATTATGAATTTGCTTATGTTCCCTTTTGTGGATTGTGCGATACTTGATGTTGCTTAAATGTTAAATCCTCGATCTTATATCCATTGAATTTTGATTATCGTTAACATGAGCGATGTTAACTGGTTGTTTCATTAAAATACCATTTAATATTAACCATTGATCTAGTGTTTTCTTTGGTTAAGTTACTGATCTTGTTAGCGGTGAATTAAAGTTTTGGGATGGTAATGATTATTTTAATATTAAGTATTTATGTTTTCATGCTAAGGGTGTTTAAAGGTTCGAGCCAATGCGGTAGATACCATAGTTTTAAATAACGCCCTTCTTTCCTTGTGTTACTTGATTGAACTCCATGATGATTGGATCACATAAATCACACAAGTACCAAGACTTCGATATCTAAACGTTTATCACCAGTGTGGATTGTGTAGCTTAATCTCATTAACTGGCAACTCTGGCGTGTTCCTTTTTCTGGGAAGCTCTGTTTGGTCTGAGCATAAGTCTGAGTACTCGACGGTCTCTTAAACATGCTCTGTATATTACGCCTGCAAAATGCATATTAAAACACCTGGTAAACCGGCGTAGACAATGAGTTCTGCACCATACATAAAATCTAACTCCGCAGTGGTATGCGAGTTAATCCTTAAGTTCCTATGATGGGCAGGAATGAAACTCCAGTTAGGTTCTAAGTTTTCATTTTTAAAGGCTTAGCATAGACTCATATATATATATATATATATATATATATATATATATATATATGGCTAATTAAACTGGAAGTTGCGATATATATATATGGTTAATTAAACTGGAAGTTGCGGTTTACTTGAGATGTCAAATTTATGCCTTTTGAAATATGATAAACCTATGAAAACCTTTACGTTTCATTAATATGTGTATATTGGTTTCTAATGATTAATATATCTATATCTATATATATAATTGCAATGGAAATTAGTTGTGCTGTCATCTAAAAGGGGCTTGATATATATAAATAAATTTGAAGTTATATTAGATTTGTCCCTTATTATGATTAAATGTTAAATAGGTAATTTAGTGGAAAAAAATTAAAATGTTTTGTTAATCCAAATATATATATATATATATATATATATATATATATATTTTGGTGGGTAGGAAAAATTAGAATGAGATATTCTAATTTATAATTGAAATATAGATATTATCCTCTTTAGTAATATAGGAACTATATTTAGTGGTCACATAGAAAGAAGCTCATGTCATAATTAGGTTCTCAATAAAATAAATTATTAATATATAATTGAGAAAGAAACGTTTATTCCTCACATCAAAGAAAAATGCTAACTTTAAACTCATATGATGCATGAAATAGTCTTTACTCTAAGCTAGGCAATTGTTACATTTTATAGGAGTAGGATCATGAGATCAAATGATTGTGGGAATGCCATGTTCTCTATATGATCTAGTATATCGAAAGAAATGTAAATTGGTAAGCTCAATTCAAGTATACATAAAGTGTTACAAGGTATAATTTGCTATATATGACGTGTAAAAGATTGATGAGATAGATTATAAGTTAATCTTTAAACTCGTTATATGAGTTTGGATGAGGTGGAAAAAAGTCTAGCTATGTCTTGAAGAGCGGCAGAATCATAATACTCTTTAGATCAAAAACCTATATAAGGTTAAAATATTAAAATTAAGGTCTTATAAGTTGTGCTAGAGAAGCACATGAAATGAAGAACAGCTGGAAAAGATTTAAGAAGTATTTCAAGGAAAAATACCTTTTTTGTAGGTATTATGATAGCAAGAGGACAGAGTTTAATGAAATCAGGTTGGGACATAAATCTATGGAAGAGCATGTCCACAAATTTTTGGAATTGTTGAGGTATCTAGACTATATCAAAAATGAGAGGATAAAGATCCAATGCTTCCTTGGAAGTCTACCTTCAAGTTTTAAAGATAGAATTGAGTTTGTTAATCCACCAAGTCTTCATGAAGCCATTAGGATGTCAATGCATTGCTATGAGCAGAATAAGGAAAAATT
Organism: Larix kaempferi; assembly: GCA_027924585.1. NCBI lineage: Eukaryota > Viridiplantae > Streptophyta > Pinopsida > Pinales > Pinaceae > Larix > Larix kaempferi. The sequence goes on along the minus strand of BSBM01000585.1, from coordinate 3,520,982 downwards.
AGAGGTTCACCCAGCATGTAAAGGAAAGCCAAGAGAGAGATTTGATCAAAAGAAAAGTGGCTTCAAGCCATCATTCAAAAATTAGCCCAGAACCTTTCCACAAGGGCAGAAAGCAAGGAGTGGATTCAAGCCAGCAGTAGCAACAAATAAAACATCAAAATGACCACTTTAGTGTCGGGGATGTGGAGAAAATTACATGCTTAAGGATTTACCACATCGGAAGGAGAATCCTTGGAGCTTGCACAGCTTAAAAGGAGCATCTACAATGGAGGATGTGGCAAGGGAAATGCCTCGAATTTATGTAGCATTGGATTCATCAAGCATACCATCAATCAGTAGTGGTGGAAGTTGAAGGTAAGATTGCTAAGCAATCTATTTCTATTTTGATTGATCCAGGATCTACTCATAGTTATGTTTCTCCAAAAGTGGTTGAAGGTTGTTCTCTTAGGAAAGTGAAGCATAATAAGTATTGGCTAGTTCAATTAGCCACGGGGACTAAGAGAAAAGTAAGTGAAGTAGTGGTGCAGTGCCCCATAGAATTGAATGGACTCCACACACATGCAGAATTAAATGTACTACCATTAGGATCTTGTGATGCCTTAATTGGCATGGATTGGTTGGAAATACATAGAGCCACGTTGGACTGTTATGAGAAATCACTTGAATGCATTGATAAAGAGGGAAGGCCACGATTGGTAAGAAGAATTCCCAAGCAAGTTTCAGTAAGACAGATTTCAACCTTACAATTGAAAAAGTTTTACAAGAAAGGTAGCCAATTATATGCAATTCATATATCAAACTCGTCAGAGGACAAAGGACCAAGGATTGAAGACTTCCCATTGTTGCAAGAGTTCAAATATGTGTTTCTAGATGAAGTGCTGGGACTACCACCAAAGAGAGATATTGATTTTACCATCGATCTAGTCCCAAGGGCAACACCAAATTCCAAAGCTCCTTATAGAATGAGCACACCGGAATTGGTAGAGTTAAAGATGCAACTACAAGAGTTAATGTAAAAGAAGTATATCGGGCCAAGTGTATCTCCTTGGGAAGCACCTGTGCTATTTCTTAAGAAGAAGGATGGGACTTTAAGGTTGTGTATTGATTACATGCAGCTAAATAAAGTGACAGTCAAGAATAAGTATCCATTGCCAAGAATTGATGATTTGTTTGATTAAATGAAGAAAGCTAAAGTGTTTTCAAAGATTGAATTGAGGTCTGGTTATCATCAAGTTAGGATAAAAGAAGAAGATGTTCACAAGACAACTTTCAGAACTAGATATGGTCATTATGAGTTCACTATGGTGCCATTTGGTGTTACCAATGCACCTACTACATTCATGTGTCTCATGAATAGTGTTTTCAACAAATATTTAGATAAGTTTGTAATTGTGTTCTTGGATGACATCGTTGTCTATTCAAGGAATGAAGAAGAACATAATGAGCATTTAAAAATGGTGTTGCAAGTCCTTAGAGAACACTATCCGTATGCCAAGTTAAGCAAGTGTGAATTCTATCAAAAGAGGGTACAGTACTTGGGTCATCTCATTTCATAAGAGGGTATTGCAGTTGATCCGGAGAAGATCAATGCCATCATGGATTGACATACTCCAAGGAATGTTTCAGATGTTAGATCTTTCATGGGTCTCGCTGGTTACTATAGGAGGTTCATTGAAGGATTCTCGAAGATAGCTCATCCAATCACTTCATTGCAGAGGAAGAATGTCAAGTTTGTATGGTCTGAAAAATGTGAGAAAAATTTCCAGCAGTTAAAGGAGTTACTTACTAGAGCTCCTATTTTGAAGATAGCAAATCCAAAGAAGGATTTTGTAGTGTGCACAGATGCTTGCATTGAAGGGCTAGGTGGACTGCTCTTGCAAGAATGATTTGTAATTTTCTATGAGTCAAGGAAATTAAAAGAGCATGCAAATAATTATGCCACACATGATTTAGAATTAGCAGCCATAGTACATGCTCTCAAAATGTGGAGACATTATTTGTTGGGAAGAAGATTTGAGCTTGTGATAGACCACATGAGCTTGGAGTATTTGTTTGACCAACCAAACTTGAATGCTAGGCAAGCTAGATGGATGGAATTTCTTTGTGAATTTGATTTTGAAATTAAGAATGTAAAAGGGAAAGAGAATAAGGTTGTAGATGCCCTTAGCAGAAAATTTCATGTTGCGGCATTAATGTGTGTAAATCAGATTTGAAGACAAGAGTTCTTGAAGCCCGAAACAGTGATGAAACTTGCCTTCAAATTAAGGAGAAGTTACAGCAGGGTAATGTGGATGAAACATGTGCAAGATATCAGATGGGTGAGTATTATGTTCTCATTTATCATGGTACCAAACTGTACATTCCAAACAGTTCAGATTTGAATAAACTTATGATGGATGAAATACATCAAATGCCATATTCTGGACACCTAGGATATAAGAAAACTATAAAAGCAACAAGAAAGAAATACTTTTGGCATGGTATGAAGAAGGACATAGATGAGTATATTTCTAGGTGTCAGAAGTGCCAACAAGTCAAGGAAGAGCACCAACATCCAGCAGGATTGTTGCATCACTTACCCATTTCGTAATGGTAGTGGGAAGTGGTCTTTATGGATTTTATAACAGGTCTTCCCATGATAGTGAAGAAGCATGATTCAATCATGGTTGTGGTGGAAAAGATATCAAAGGTAGCTCACTTTATTCCAGTTAAGTCCACTAATAAGGCTAATGACATTGCAAATATCTTCATGAGAGAGATATTCAGATTACATGGATTTCCCAAGGCAATAATTTCTGATCATGATACAAAGTTCACTTCCAATTTTTGGAAGGGATTATTTCAGGAATTGGGAACTAGATTGAATTTCAGTACAACATATCATCCTCAAATAGATGGCCAAACTGAGAGGGTGAATCAGGTTCTTGAAGATATGCTGAGAATGTATGTGATGGATAAACCATCAAAGTGGGAAGACTACCTACACTTGGTAGAATTTGCATACAATAATGGGAATCACGTATCATTGGGAATGAGTCCATTTGAGGCATTGTATGGCAAAGGGTGCAAGACTCCAGTGAATTGGGATAGTCCGGTGAACAGGGTAGTACTTGGGCCAGAGATGATCAAGGAAATGGAACAAGAAGTTGTTAAGATTAGGAAAAATTTAACGGTAGCTCAGGACATGTAAAAGAGTTATGCATATTTGAAAAGAGTGCATAAGGAATTTCAGATTGAGGATCATGTTTATTTGAAAGTGAAACCAAGGAAAAGTTCTCTCAAGTTGGGGAGTTGTGCCAAGCTGACACCAAGATATTGTGGGCCATTTGAAGTCCTTGATAGGATAGGGCTAGTTGCATATAGAATTGCATTTCCTGCTAATATAAGAGCTCATAATTTTTTCCATGTATATTTGCTTAAGAAGTATGTACATGATCCTAATAATATGATTGATTGGAATGTGATACAGGTGGAACCCAAGGGAGAGCTCCAAGTAGATCCTATGTGCATCCTCGACGAGAAGGTCATATTTCTCTAAAACAGAGCCATCGGGCAGGTAAAGGTCCAATGGGAGCACCTTATTCCCGATGAGGCTACATGGGAGCTAAAGGATGCCATGCGAGAGGCATTTCCATTTTTGTTTAGTTTTGAGAACATCGAGGACAGTGTTGTTCTAAGGGGGAGGGGAATGTAATACCCCATTTTGACCCTTAGGAAATATTGGCTTTTAATGTAAATATTGTATACATGCGATGTATGTTTCCCTAGCGTGGAGTTCAAGGCCAAAGCCCTGCTAGTGTATGCTCGTATTTTATTTAGAAAGGCAAGTATTTGATATTTTTCCATCCATGTGCTATTAAGCCATGGAATATTGTAAATTGATGTAAATATTACACTAGTAAAAAATGAGGGATAAGTGACTAGGCGACTAAAAATGTTAGTCACCACAGTTTTTTAAGGGATAAATGACTAAAATTGACCAATTTTAAGTGATCCAACTAAAAACGACTAAGATAAACAACTAATTTAGTCATAGGATAACATTTACAACTAAAAAACAAGTGACTAAAATAAGAAGTTTTGACGTAAATGACTAATTTAGTCACATGAATACAATTATGACTAGCTAACAATGACTAAGGATATGAATTAGTCGTTTATATTAGTGATTTTTAGTTGTATCATCCCAACAATGGGAAATTGCAATTTTGACAATGAATTTGTACAATTTACTAAATATTAACACCGTAGATGGATTCAGAGACCCCTTTCTTGTACATGAGTTTTACAATTTTCTAGATTTTAACACTACAGATGGATTCAGAGGCCCTTGTGTCACTCAACAACATTTTCTTCTTTCAAGACATCCAACGCAGAGGTGAAGTAAATTTTCAGAGATTTTTTGTTTCCTTCTTTGTACATATTCATGTCTTTTTTTTTATACCATCATGTTTAGCTCATCACCCTAGCCATGCCCGTATCTTGTTTGAAAAAAATCGTCACTGTTTGACCCTTTTGACAGTCGGTTGAATTTTCGACAAGCCAGAGTATTTTACTTCTTATTAGTGAAATTCACCAAGTTTGCGTCCTACGTTAATTCATTGGTTTTCCCCATCTTCTAGTTTTCTTGTCACGACTATGTTTAGAATGTAATAAATTTTCCACGAGACGTACCCCTTTGCAAAAAAAATCCAATGACCTTTTTTAAGTAAAAAAAATGAGGCTCCCTCCTCTTTTGTAAATATATAAAAATCTTTTCATTTTCGTTGTCATGGATTTTCAAATATGATGAATGTAAAAGCTATTTTTCCCTTAACCCCTCTATCCTAAGTCCTACCCCTTCCCTTCTACATTTCATAAAAAAATAAATAAACAATATTTAATCCTTTTGACCCATCCCTCTACCCATTGATAAAATGTATTTTATTTAAACCTTTACCTATGGTACTTAACCCTAAAATTTCTGTCACTCTTTCTTACATCGTTATTCTTTTTTATTTCTATCACCTTCAAAATATTAAAAATGCTTCCCTTTTCACTTAGCCGTTTCATTTCAATGTCACCAGAGGTTAATGTAAAATCTTGGCTCCTAATTATTGAATGATGCACCACTGATATGGTTCAAGATTATTTAAAAAGGAAAATGACCCAAATTTTCAAGTAGAAAACATGTATAATATAAATAATATAGTTAACATAAAGGAATTATCTAGTGATTATTTATTTAATTAATATGTAATCTAATATATTTTAGTTATAAATATTAATATACTTAATTTTAAATAATATAAATAATTATATGTTAATTATATTATAGTTGATACATTAATATATTAATGTGTTATACCATATAATATGGAATAATATTAATAGATATAAACCTATTACAATTAAATATTGTATTATATGTCATATTAATAAAAAAAAATAAAAAATAAAAACAAAAAGTACTAAACAAACACAATGAAATTAAGCGGAAAAGGCATATAATATGGAATAATATTAATATATATAATATAAATAAAATAAAATAATTAAATCAACACATATAAAATAAATAATAAAAATATATAAAATAGAAAGAAAGAAAAAAACACATAACAAAAACATATAAAATAAATAACAAAATATATAAAACAAAATACATAAATAACATATAAAACAAAAACTAAGAAACAAAAAATACAAATAACATCTAAAACAAAAACAAAAAACAAGAGCAAAACACAACAGAAGTATCATTTGCATTTTGAGTAGCAGGCGAAATCCTGAGTGTGCATCTCTCGTCCAGATACTTCATAGTTATGAATTTTGAAACCCTAGCAGGCCTTTATGGACTCAATGGAGCAGATTGTGTAAATTGTGGCATCTTTCTACGCCTAGGCCTTTATGGACTCAATGGAACACATTGTGTAAATTGTAGCATCTTTCTACGCTTGATCGAATACTCTGTTATTGCATTTCATGTTGTTGGGATACAATGGTAGTTTTCACTCTCCATGCTTTTCTTATTTAGCAATTCAATATTTTGTTTGATCTTCGAGTTCTGAAATGTTAGCTCTTGTTAAAAACATTTTGAGTGCCATGCTAGGGCTGATGCAAGAGCTCCTACAGCTAAAATTTAGGCAATTGGTTTACCCATACATACATTTGCACATTGTTCTTTGTCAAATTTCATTTAGACCCTAAAGCATGCGAAAGATATGAAGTAGTTTGCAAGCTAATCCAAACTCCAAATCCTTGGCATGATCTTGAGTTTGGTAAGTGCTAAGAACCCTTTTTTTCTAAATGTTTATTTTGTTGATGATGGCCATGATCTGGCCACTCATTTGTGACTTTATTTTTTATGTCAATGTAACCATAATTCTAGATATAGTATCTATTCATGCATCTACACTCTTATTGTTGTAACGTCATTAGTAGAAAGAAATAAGAGAAGGAGCCTAGGCACACAGCAACCTGCTTGGAGCCCCGAACCCTACCGCATGAGATTCTCTAATCGGAATAATAACTAGGGTTGGATCAAATTTGATTGGAATTTGATTCTTCTTGGATGATGATCAACTCTTCTATTGCAGTTAAACTTGTAGTAGAAGGTATGTCGATTTTGGATTTGGATGTGGAATCAACTTAAAGGCATACTGCAACAGGATTGGAGCCTATTTATTAAGAAGTATATTTTACACCCAATTTTTTCCTACTATTAATTGACTTTCTAGTGTGTTAATATACTGGGTCAGAGAGTTACACCCAAATTTCTATAGAAACCAAACCATCCTAGAAAACGATGGAGTCAAGCGTGCTTAAGATAGAATTGAAAAGGATACACGATGCCGATAAATCTACTAATGATGTGAGAATGATCATGATGATGGTTTAAGTTATTCCCATGGTTTTTATTATGTAGGTGCTGTCTTTAGTAGTCACTATTGAAGTCATGCCATGGAATATACCAAGTGTTCTTGCATTTTTTGTGAATACTAATATTTAAAAAAATAGTATATTTCTGGAGTGTAAATATTGATAATGTCATGCTTTAGACTAATTATTAAGTGTTCTTCTCGGGTAATTATTGAGGGTTTCAAAAGTTACAAGGAGCAAGTTGCGACAGATCCATTTAGTCCTAAGCATAATTGTGTGGGTAATGTTCTTTTGGAATCTTATGCTTCTATAAAATGAACATGTTGCATTGCTTCTTTACAAATTTTGGATACTGTTTCTTTTGAAACCTGTAGGACTTAGTTTACTTAGTCTGTATTTATGTTTTCTTGAATAGTTGATACCTTAGTGTTTCTTGACACATTAGAAGTTTATTATTTGCAGTAGTTGTCCTGAAACTTTCCTAAAAGTGGGAAGGGAAACCATTTAATACCAACATCTTCTCATTTGCATCGGATTGACATTTTTTTAGGGCTCGGAGATTTGGGGATTTATTGGGGTCATATTGAAAGCCTTCCAACTATTAGGGTTTAGCTAATTATATGTTGCAATTGGAATGTTTGTCAAATCAACGTACTAACATATTTTGGGGCTTATCTCCTCTATCTTGAGATTGTTTTCAAACTCATCATTTTCAATGGGTATGTAAGATGCCAAAATTGATTCTAGGAGAAACAAATATTCCTTCTTAGTTCTATGCTTCCCTTAGAGATTAATATCTTTGGATTAGCAAGGTTTAAGGACCTATAGGTTTTCTAAGATCTCTTTACTCTTATAGGTATCTTTCAATCATTTCTCCTTCAAAAACTTCAATCCACACTTCCTCTTGTTTTCTCCCTGCTAAGAAGGAAATTAATGGCATGATTAACAGAGGCATTTGTAGGAGCATTGCTTGGATCTTTTGGACCACACCACCCATGCTTATCAATCCCATGTTGGAATCCTTGGTTCTCTCTATGTCAACTCTAGGTATGTTCACACCAGTTATAGGTCAATTCCATGTTTCTATTAAGAAAGGAAATTACATGCTTTGCTCTTTGCATGACATAAAAATTGAGGAGGATTTTATGTTTAGATTCTTGATTTGTTTATGAGATGAGACAGAGATATTATTTTTATTTTGGGATTCTAGAGGATCATTATTTTCCTTGTTTAGATATATTGATAAAAAAATACCTAGCTTTGTTTCTTGGAAAGTTGAATGCCTTCAAGGGTTGTTCACTTTGGAGCTCTCTTGTGACATCTATATGAATTACCTTTGTTCCACCCTATTATAATTTACAAGCACTAGTAGTGTGAAACAACCTACAACTACTGCTAATCTACCTATGATGACAATCATGGACCTACCAGACAAACTTTTCAGGCTAAGTTACTTGGAAAGTGAGTTGTGTTATGAGAACCAGGGAGATATTATTTGTATTTTGGGACTCTAGAGGATTATTATTTGCCTTCTTTAGATATATTGATAAAAAAATACCTAGCTTTGTTTCTTCAAAAGTTGGATACCTTCAAGGGTTGTCCACTTTGGAGCTCTCTTGTGACAACAATATGAATTACCTTTGTTCCACTCTATTATAATTTACAAGCACTAGTAGTGTTAAACGACTTGCAACTACTGCTAATATATGTATGATTACAAGCATGGACCTTCCAAACAAAATTTTCAACCTGAGTTACTTGGAAAGTGATTTGTGTTATGAGAAACAAGTCACAAAGGAGGGTCGTTTATTCTTGACAATGGTACCATTTCCATATTCCAGTTCACAAATGCTTCCTTACCAGTATTTTGAGCTCTATTAGAATTGATGTGTCCTTTAGTATTTAATGTTATCGGTTATTTTTTTATGCTCCAAGTCGAATACATAAATTCCATTGAATATTGCTTTCAAGGGCCCCATCTGTCCAGGTCATTCAACAACAAACACTCGGTAATAATTTTATGTTCTTACTTCTAAGGATGAGGGGAACTAATTCTTTCCTCATTTGCATCGTTGGATGCAATTTATCTTGATGCATTTATAGATTTTGTTTCATTACTGGCACTATTCTTTTGGCTTGGCCATCTTTACATCTTGTTGTACCTTTTGTACAACTTGAGTGAGCTTAATGGTTAGAAACAAGTGTTTTCTCCTAGGAGGTCATAGGTTCAAATATGAAGGCATGTAAGGTATGTACACCCTGTAGACTTTTAGCAGTCAAATCGTGGTGTGGAGGGGGTTTGTTGTCCCACAAACAAGTGGGTCTCATGCACCAATTTGGTGCTTGGATAGGCTATGGACTTAAAATTAGATCATTATTATTATTATTTTATTTCCATTGTTGGAGGGATTGCCCTTATTAGGTAACCCTGTTGTTTGTTATTTCTGGCCAATGTATTCTAGGAGGGATTAGCTCTTTCCTCTCTCGCATTGTTAGATGTAAATTTTGTTGTCATTTTCTATAGATTTTGTATCCCTGCTGCCACTACTATTAGGGACCTGGGGGATCTTTCAAGACCTTTGTCTATTTTTGTAATTTTTGTATTTTTTTTCCTTTTGTTGGAGGAATTGTTCTATGTTGGGTGTTCTTATTGCCTTAAGTACTCTAGTCCCATAGACTTAACATTATATGATCATTATTAATCTACACCTAATAGAGATTATACATATTTAACATAGGAAGCTTTAAGGGGTGCTATATGGCATTGAAAGATTTGAAAAATTATTTGGACTGAATATGATATTCTCAGAAGTTGGGAGCATTGATGGATTTGAAAAATCATTATGACCGGAGTATGATAGTCTCGGATGTTAGAGGCCTCTCCAAATAAAGAAAATGGTGACTTAAAACATGCCCCAAGATTAGGGTCTAGTCTACATAAGACAAGCTTCTTTCAACTCAAGTGTCAGATGTAAGTGGTAACTATTGTGCCAAATTTATGGGACTTGCACCTGACGTTATCCATTTTCTTTCAGACATACCACTTCAGTGAGGAATACATTATCAATAATTGAACCTTGTTGGATGGCTTAATACTTTGTAAATCTCTCCATTGAACCTTGTTGGTGACTTGAAAACTTTTTATTCCAAAATTCTTTTGTATAGTTTGATTTTTTATAGAAATGTTTCTTTGATCTTGGACAAGGCTTCTACGTACTATGCTTGGGAACTTAGTTCTTGATGTTTTATCATTTATCTGGGTTTGAACTATGTGAATCCTTTTAGGGATACTTCCAGATTTTTTGGATTGGAAATTTACACTCCTTTATAGGTCATATAAGTTAGTTTTTCATGATTGATTTATTGTTTTAGGATAGACTTACAAACTCTCCTTATAGTTGCAACAGAAACACTTTAATGTTTTGAAATTGAAGTAGAAAAAAAAACTTTTTGTCAAAAAGCCTTCTATTATATTCTTTCAGGGTTTAGGTTGAATTCATGTTTGAAGACTGCACTATGCTATACTAGCATATTCATGACTCTTGCTCTGATGATGCAGCAAGTACATCTATAGGGGCCCAAGGTGGGCTATCCATAATACAAAACTATGGCTCTCCCAAGTTAGTCATGCCTAAATACATCATTATATACTATATGTTGGTTAAAGTGGAGTAACTCCTAAGCCAATAAACTTAGCATTATAATTTATTATATAGCATTGATTACATATAACAATCATACTCCATATTTTAATGTTATACTCTTAATAATGTTATCTTGAATTTATATCTCTGCTAGTTGATTTATATACCATTGGTTTGAACTTGCCAATTTTTAAATTTTTCACTAGAGAGCTATCGCTATGATAGATTAATTTTTTGGTAGGCTCATTCTTTTAGATGGTGAAAAGTTCTCATTTTTTTCAGTTATGTACATTCATGAAGGATGTTTATAAGGTTGGATGGAATTTCCAACTCCTTAAGTTTGTCCATTTTAAAAGAAATGTTTTTAATTTAATGGTGGATTTTTCTGTATTTTATGCTATCTAACTTGTAATACTCTTAATATGTCATACAGTTGACATCAATGGGTCAAGGAAGACAAATTTTTTCATGGTAAAGAATTGTTTCTTTCCAAAATAATAAGCAATGGAAATATGAATTTGTTTGATTATTTTCATGGCTGTAAATTTTATGTTATTTGCACAAGGAACGGAACTGAACTAATGTACACAATCTCCCTTACATGCTTGTCTGCATTGATATTGGATTTTTATTTCCTTATTGCATTTGCTATTTTGTCCTTGCATTATTCCTAGGAAATTGGGATCTATAGCTATACGGTTTGTTCTCAGCGAATTATTCCACAATATTCGTGTTGAAGATAGACAAGCATTGTTACATGTAACTCTCCTCTCTAACACTATATATGTTATAAGTTAGTTGCAGTTATTTATTCATGGATTGATTGTTTATGATGGTTAATTTCACTGACATGAAGGTACAGGCCATCAAGTATTGTCCTTTATTATGGTGGTTGTGGATACATATAAGGTCGAGAATGTCCCATTCCAGAATCACAAACAACCACTGTTAATTAAACATGCCCTATCCTCTTAATGGCTTAATCACAAATAATGACATTTGACTTAATTACCTCAAATCACTTTATTTAAAACTTAACTTCTATTACTAAAGTATATGGTTGTTATAATAAAATAAATCTGAACGCTTTCCCTTAGTAGTCATACCGATGAAACATTTTTGTCCCAGAATGTAAATTTCTGTCTACCAAACATGTCAAATAGGTCTAAAGTCCATGTTTTAAATGTAGTCCAAAAAACAGCTTTTGGAACTGTCACCAAATGCTCAAAAATGATGATTGTATGACATGTAACTGGCATGGGTGATCCAACATAAAATAGTGTATCAACCACCTGATCAACCATTGACTCTTTGCTTGATGAGAGTTAATGTTGGATGAAGATTTCATCTCATATACCACAGATGTAGATACTCATTTCAACCTTATGAATATATCCTGTTGCACACCTAGGTACCAGATTGTTTTAAAATTCACAAATGCAACCTCTAGAGACTATAATAATGTGTAAAGGGTCTCTTCCACTCCTACAACATGCATGTTATGTCATTGATCCACCTCCTCATGTGATTGATTCATGTTCTTATGTGGCTGAGTGTGGTCCCTTTACACACATTCATGAATCATACTGATTTACTATAGTTGATACTAATACGGATCATTTTTATCCAAACCAGAATAGGAAAGCCAAAATTTTGAACTAGACTAGAACTAGGAAAATATCTGGAAAATAAATAGTTGTTTAAAAAGACATATATTGAAATTTTAATAAAATGATTATATATTTCTCTACATTCATTTAAATCCAAACCTTTAGACATCAAATATGCAAAGTTTGATCACATTTAAAGCATATAACGGTGAACATTGATTATAATGAACTGGCATATAGTGCAATACATATATGAACTAAAATACATAAACATTGAGGCCCTAAATGGCCTCTAGTGTCGTGAAAAAATCACACTACAACAAATTACTACAACGTATAATCAAAATCAGCTATTGACTTTGACACTTTTTCTTTGTACTTATCTTTGTTGTTAAAATATTTGTTTTCCTAGGGCTATCCATGTTCTCTGTATCTACTTAGTTGCTTATAACAAGATTGCATGGGGTGAGATTGACAAAATTCTCAACAAATAGAAAAAAAAATTGATTAAAATATGTGTTCATGATGTGGAGAGATGGGGTTATTTCTTGGTATTTGCCAAAGATCCTGTAGGGATCGTACAACATATAAATCATACCCTGTATCCCAATTTTTGAAATCTCCATTTTTTCTGATTTCAATAAGTTTTGTTTGTTACTAATGACTAGACTAATGTTGTTGCTTCTTGTTCAACATTAGATTGCACTTGTCATTCATTGGGATGCAACTATCCTTTTGTTATCGAGTTGTTTCTTAGTGGAAACGATGGTTGAGTTTGATATATTTGCTTACTTTTGTAGTGACATGTAATGTAACATTTAGTTAACATCCTTATTATGATGGATCCAATGAAGGTTATAATAAATTGCTGGCTACATATTCAGTAAATTTGAAGTTTATAATTTGTAAGATATATATTCAATAAATTAGAATCACAAATTGTGTGATAGACTACATCATTGTTTCTACATGGTATGGTTCTTTGATTGTATGGTTGATTGCTCTATGCAGGCAACAGTAATGGAAGGTGTGAAGAGTAGCCTTCAGACTGACTATATTCTAAAGGTAAATGAATTTGAAGGAAAATCTAGCTATAATTCAAAGCTTTGAATAAATACATATAGGTAGCAGTTGAGATGCTGGAATTCATTGTTGTACAATCCTGTGTCTATACAGATTCTGGGCTTAGATCTTTGCAGAGATAGAATATTTGGCAATGACATGCAGAGAGGAATATTTGGTGGACAAAAGAAACATGTCACAATTGTTATGGCCGATAATCATATTGAAAATTCCTCTTCACAAACCAGAGCTATGTAATCAATTATAGATGTCATTACTATAACTAAAATCAGTACAATTCTGTTAATATTCTTAAAAGTTTCTTTTTTATAGGGGAGATGATCATTCGACCTACAAATACTCTCTTCATGGATGAGATATCAACGAGTCTGGACAATTCTACCACCTATAAGATAGTGTAAATGTCTGCATCAGTTCACCCATCTCATAGATGCAACAATTTTCATGTCGCTATTGCAGCTAGCACCAGAGATATTCGAGCTCTTTGATGACATAATACTCTTATCAAAAGGTCAAATTGTCTACCATGGACCTAGGGACAATGTCCTGGAATTTTTTGAAAGCCGTGGATTCAAATGACCTGAAAGAAAGGGTGTTGCCAATTTCTTACAAGAGGTACTCAGATTATAAAAAGTTCAAAATAACCCATGACAACTTGGCTCTCCAATTCAATTAGAATATTTTACTTATATTTCCTCACTAGTATCCATGGTTACAGGTTACATCAAAGAAGGACCAGGAACAATACTGGGAAGACAAGAAGTAGCCTTATCGATACAAACCCGCCAAGGAATTTGTATTTAGATTCAAGCAGTGTCATGCCAGTTTGCATTTGGAAAATGAGCTCTCTGTCCCTTAAGTGTTGATTTTCCTTTTGATTCTCTTCAATTAATTAGTATTGTTTTTCTTTTTGTTTTTACAGCTGCAGTCAGTTCAAAAATAGCAAACAATAAATCTACAACCTCACCTGTAGACTTTCCATATGAGCAACAAATGGCTATAGCTCCACCTTTGACTGGGCAGACAGGTGGTTCATAGTTGTCTAGGGAGCATGCCATTACATATGAATCTATCACTTGTCTCCCTAAGCCAGATGTTGGAAAGCAAAGGGAAAGGGCCTCTACTTTAGCTTTGACACCAGTATTTGAAGGGCGGCTTCAAAAAGCTAGTGTGGGCTCCACACCAACAGATTTATGCAACCTGTTAATTACACAATTAACAGAAAACCCCAAGGGAATGACAATCAAGGTACTCTAACTAAAGTTTCTTTACATCTTGACATAATAAACAAGTTGGAAAATGCAAATCTTGCACCCAATGACACAAGGTCACTTTATCAAAAACTTTTGTGTTTTCTCCTTCTTCCTTTCATCCATTCTTACTTTGTGTTTGACCTCTCAAAATGTTCATCTCAGTAATGAAATGTTGTTTTAATAGAAAAAAAACACTTCTCTAAATGATTTCTAACTATTGAAGATGTGCAATCCCTTTCTTACATATTTTTTAGTGTTTCATAGAGAAAATATGATGATAGATTTACCTTGCACAAATTAGTAGGAAAGTTGTGTTATTTTTTTCATATTGACAGAGGCAAAAGTACCTCTGACATAATAATCCATGTAATGGTTCCTATACCAAGAGAGAAGGCAACTATGTACACCTGCAACAAAACAAGGCCTTTTACTCTATGCCTCTGAAGGCATTTGCATAATGGAAACATGACACCATTTGCTGACATAAAACAAGTCTTACCAATACACCAGTTAAGGCAAAAATACTGTAGGCTATTTTGTCAGAACCTCTTGGAACATGGTCCTGCAAGGTACATTGTTACAATAAAAAAACATTCTAAGCTTCCGATACCAAATGGTACTTTCACAAGACTTGCATGATTAAATTTCAAGCTTATGCTTCATTCCTTCTGCTCTTTGATCTCAATATTCAAAATATTCCTCTAAATTTGTCTCCCACAAACAAAAATCGTAATGAATAATACTGGATAACAAATACCAGAGAGAGATATTACCTCCAAGAAGAATGCAAGACCAACAAGAAAAAGGCAAATAGCCATTCCCCCAGATGAGATATGTAGAATTGAACAATCTCATGTGAATTACTATGAATGAATTCAAGTTACTCAATACATAAAATGTTATGGTGGCCAAAGAAATACAGAGGATAGCTGTGAATCTGGATAGCTATGGAGCAGGTCACATTAAGATAGCATGGCCAGAATGCAGAGAAATATACAGTTGCTAGGTAGAGTTTTCTTTCAAACTTCTAAATGTTAGCAGACTTGCCATGATGGGATGGCAAGTAGATTGGAGGAGGGAAGAGTAGAGAGACAGAACCACAGTGCTTGGAATAACACAGACCACAGGGCTCAGAATAGCTCTGATACCACTGTTAGAATACCTAGCAATGGATAAGAAAAGACAAAGAGATCTCAGTGTGAATTGCACTTCTCATTAAGAATGGTACACATATAAATACAATTTCATCTGACGCTTGGTTTCATCTTCCAAGCTGTATCTTGGAGTCCAAGATGACTTGTCGTATTTCTTAATTATTTCCTAACCCAAAGAATTAGGTTTCCAACACTAGAAATGGTTTGAGCACTTTAGAAAATTCCAGGATTGAAGGGAGGAGGATTCCTGGAGGGAGCTGAATTTTCTACCAATTTCCCATCCTCTTTATCAAATGAAATTTTCTTGTTGAGACTCTCTTTAGTGTTTTCTACTGTTAATTCAATGAAATAGATTTATGTAATATTTTATGCCACATAACAAAGAAAATTCATGAGTCTTTTGTTTCAGTTCTATCACTGTCCAAGATAATGATTTTATGATTTTGAGTCGAGGATTCTCAGTTCTCAAACATATTGTGCTGATTAGGCACCCATGTTCTCAGTGGCTTGGGAGGTCTGCACCAGCCATGTATGAATTTTCGATCATTATGCACCACGTGCTCGGAATTTTCTGATAGTGGTCATGGTGACCCGGTGCACTCTACTAATATCCCACTGACTGTTCACAAATTTATCTTCAGATGAAATGTTTGTTGCAGATTAAGCAGATTTTATTTTCCAATGTTTCTTTGCTTGCATTATATCTCATGTCTACATGTTAAATTTTTAGAAAACATAAGGGTTATATATGCAGATACATTGCAGATCGAATATTCTTGTTGCTTTTTGACAAATATCTTTCTTTTCCAATCAATGTTTTGAAATTTTATACAATAGAGATATATTTCAAGTTTCATCTTGCTACAATTTTAAGCAATGTAATTTTTTGAAATGTATCATGCTTTAGAGATGAGATTTTTTGTTGCTTAAATGCTTATAAAAGTGCTTGTTATTGTTTCCCTCAAGTTGCATCTCTGCATATATGCATGGTAATTTGCAACAACTATAAAATGTCCAAGTTGCATATAATGTTGTTTTCTGGTCATATCTGATTGATCCTTTGCAGTTTCTTATCCTTGACTTAGTTGGTGGGAGCAAAGAGTTATGGTCATTTGTTTGATCTCATGACTGATGCTTGACTATTAAGCTACCAATAAAAAGTTGATTGTTAGCACAAGCTCATTGCTTCTTGCTCTTCCACTATGCCTAAAGTTTGTTGCACTTTCTATCTCCAAGTATTATTCCCTTTTGTTACTTTCCTAACTTAGATGATACTAGCAAATATAACCTAGATCCTAAACATTGACACTAGATTCGCTGAGTCTCTTTTGCTTCGGTCAAAATTGCAAAGACTGTACAAGTTTAACCATGTCTTTGCATGTTTGACCAAATTTGACCATTTTGACCAGTTTTGATGGAATTGTCATCTATTTTAAGTAATTTTTTTTATTTTTTAAATTTATTTATTTTATTTTATCTGAGTTTTTCCAAAATCGAGTCATACTCTTATTCTTTGATTTTGCGGTGTCATTCACAAGTCCAATTCATGTGATTATCCTAAACAATAGCCACCTACTGAGCCATGCATTTAGCTATTTTCTCTCATTACACCAATCCACTTATTGGTACGTAGTTACTAGTAAGATTTAAAACTTATACCTGGCTTAGAATCTTCAATGATCTGTTCTATATTTTGCACCAGAAGGTGGAAGTGAAACCTAGCATACCCTATCCTACTGAGTAAACAGTTCTATTCTCTCTATTTTTATATAATGCCTGTTACAACACATTACTCCTGTGATTTCTGTGAATAGTTTCTTACAGGAGTCATGAATGGACCATGTCGATGGAGATAAAAGCTACAATTTTCATTTTAGTGGGAACATTCATTTCTTCTAAAAGTTGTATGTTGTTATCAGATAAATCTCCATCTCGATGGATGAAGGTGAATGAAAGAAAGACTCTTCTAGATGTTCTAAAACAACTTGGCTATGTGATTCCTGGAATTCCAGGTAAATTTTAATTGAGGGTTACTGGATTTCATTCTCTTTTATGATTTTTCTTAACAAGTGTTGATGAATAATCAACAATATTTCCACAAACTACAGGACATTGCCACTAAACAATTTTTTATTTTGCATTTCCCATTGTGTGGTTGCAATTTTTTATTTGGTATCATGCTGATCAAGTTTCTATGAAGAATTTGTGTCAGGGAATTGGTCTCCTCCTTAGCAATGTTGTGAAACTACTTTACTGGTACCATGCTGATGGTGCTAGTGGATATGTTTGCCTATAGTTTTTCTTCTTAGATTGGTTACAATCAACCACATCAGTATGAAGCTTTGTACCTTGCCATTTTTTTCTGAGGGAATTTGCTAAAATCTAATGAATATTCCTACATCAATAGTTGACTGATTCAAGTGATTAGACTATCAGAATTTATAATTTGTAGTTAAAGATGTAAAATTTGGTTGAATGGGTAAATGCTGAGTAGCTGTTGATTGTTGGTATCCTTGGTATACTCCATTATTTATTTAAATTTATGGTTTTATAATGAAAATTTTCTTCTGTTGGTAGGTTGTTTATGATGTTACTGATTAGGAGAGTTTCAATAATGTGAAACAATGGTTGAATGAGATTGATCGCTATGCGAGTGAGAATGTCAACAAGTTGCTTGTTGGAAACAAATGTGATTTGACTGCTAATAAAGCTATTGATTATGATACAACCAAGGTAATGTTAAATGATGAGTAGCTGTTGATTGTTGGTATCCTTGGTATACTCCATTATTTATTTAAATTTATGGTTTTATAATGACAATTTTCTTCTGTTGGCAGGTTGTTTATGATGTTATTGATCAGGAAAGTGTCAATAATGTGAAACAATGGTTGAATGATATTGATCTCTATGCGAGTGAGAATGTCAACAAGTTGCTTGTTGGAAATAAATGTGATTTGACTACTAATAAAGTTGTTGATTATGATACAACCAAGGTAATGTTAAATTCTAAGTAGCTGTTGATTTTTGCATGTAATACAGTGAATTCTTATTATATATCAGTCCTTGTATTGTTGCTTCTCATTTTCTGTTTCAGTTTGTGTATTTGTGTTTTCTTGTTAAGATATGAATATTTAAATGATCTCTATATCATACATGGCCCTAACCTTGAAACCACAAGTTACTATGCCTTGAAAACACAATTGGAAGCTTTAAAGGGGAGTGCAAGAATCATATTTGAACTAAGTTGTGAAGAAGTTAGTGGGTAGAGGAAGTGTTTAACAAAATATCAAACCAAAATATTCCATACAATATATCTTCAAGCCTCTAGACTCCAACAGTACACTACAGTAGATGGAAAGTGAAGTGTTTGACAAAATCGGGATTTAAATAACCCTTACAGTAAGCCTAACCATTATCAGTTGGCAAGAGAAAACAAAGTAGTAGTAGTTTAAAGGAGTAGTGGTATAAAAAAGCTTGCCCTAACAACAATTGAGTTAAAAGTCCAGGGTAGTATTGGCAAGGGTTATTACAAAATGGAGAATAGAAATTTGTGTTTTGAAAAAAAATTCAGATTTTTGCTGTATTGGTCTCTTGCTATGGATTTCTCTGTTCTATTATTTTGAGAAAGCAGAGATTTATAAGATATAGATCATTGAATATGATTTTCTAATCTATTATGTTGAGCAGGTTCAATGCTGAGGCATTGAGATTCACTTCTAAAAGGGTCTCCTTGGTTGGTTGGCTTAGTTAATTTGTTTTTTTTTTATGTTTTTCATTATATACACTTGGTGGTGGAGAATATCCAATTTTAGACAACATTGCATATGGGGTATATTATTTTGTAGGCATATCTCTTTCTGTTTTGGCATGGATTCTCTAGAGTTATTCATACTATGCCGTAATGCCTTAGATGTGCCTGTGCATGGGAATTTTCATAACAATTTTGGTCAGGCTCCAGGCTTCCAAGATATAAAATCTTGCAAGCATCTTGAACATATCTATCAATATGCTCAAGATATTCATGCCCAAGTGAATTGTATCTAGAAGTTTGCATGTTGCAAGCATATAAAATTATAAATACCCATGCCCATCATTTATTTATTTGAAATTTTTGTTGCATATGGATTCCACCTTCAACCATATTCTATTATTGTTTGCCTCTCTACTTGTAGCAGCATTACCATATGACTTGTCCCTGTTCGAGTGACTCAGATATTTTAACATAAAAAAATTAAATATCAAATTTGATTAACCTCTCATTGATTGCATTTGATCAACGACATCAAAGAACTATATCCCACACTTTATTTATTGTTTGTAAACAATTTCTTAGAGTCAATAGTGCCAATGATAATTCCATTTTCAGTTAAGCTTTTTCCTGGGCGTAGACATTTGTAATTTCTAGGTTGCATGCATTCGCATCACTAACCCATCTTCGTAACAATTTTGTTGAGGCTCCAGGCTTTAAAATCTTGTCAACATCTTAAGCATATTTATCGAGCAAAGCCTTGTTTTCACGAAATTGTTGAACCACAGAGAAACTGATATATTTCTCTTTTTACATGGAATTATTTCCTAAGATGTAGCATAGCCTTTGTTCGGATATCCACATCATCTTTTTCAGGATCTTGCATGCAATTAGGGTTTGCATGCAAATTCTAGGGTTTGCATGCATCGCAGTCACCAGGTTGATGCCTCCAGCACCTTAGCCACCTTATTCTAGCACCCAAGAGCCACTTACTTCAGATTTTTATCCCTCCTAGTTTGAAAGGCACCCACTTCTCACCTATTGCCAAAGAAGGGTGCACTTCTTCACCTACCACTGTAGTTCCACTTCAGTTACACTCAGTTAGCTCCGATTCTCCCTGATTTGAGGCTAGTTTCACTCCTGACTAGCTGTTTCACTTCCGTTGGACCTTCAGATTGACTAGATGACTTGTTCTGACTTTAGTTAGCCTCCCATGCGCCCCCCACTGAGCCTCCTTCCCTTAATCAGTGCTACACACTTCAGTTACACTTGTTACACTCAGTTAGACTCAGATTGACACCTGGATGACTGGTTCTTGTGCATTGATGACCACTACTGATTGATGATGAGGACTCCTAGTTGGACCCAAGCTACTCCATTCAGTAATTCAAATGACCTCCTTAGGAAATTCGAATTTCTCAGTCATTGTTACTGTATTCTATTGTAATCATTCACCCTTACTGGGATATTGAGCACTGCTGCATGTTTTACACAGTTTTACACCATATTTTCTATGTTCGTCTGTTGTGATTGATTTACTTGTTCATTAGATCTGCTGTGACTAATTTTACATGGTATCAAAGCCATTGCAGGGACAAGATTTCTTTCCTATAGGTGGTTCTACAAGAAGATTTGAGTGAATTGCTCAAAAATTGCAAAAAGTTTTGGCATGAAATATCTCAAGGGCATTCGCTCCTGTGCATGCAAATCTTGAAAATACATCCAATACCACTCCAGAAGCTTGAGTTTCCACATAATTCCTGGATCTGATACATTGGACCCATTCAACATTGTTTGATCTCCAATCCCAGGTGTGATGCAACTCTAAAAGGGTGGATTGTTCGACCTCATTGTTCTTGGTTTATTGTGATTTGCAGGTTATTGTCTCCATCATTTGCACTTGCTACATTGCCCTTGCAAGCTCCTCTACATCAGTGTGGACTCGCTCCTAGCAATGGAATACTCTTCTTCAAAGCCTATCCTCACCCCATTCAATTATTTTGATTGGAAAGATGATATGGAGATCATATTACGTTCAAAAGGTTACTACCGAGTCACTCTTGGTCTTGAATTGGAGCCAAACAATCTGTCAGATAGAACCAAACACTACAACAAGCTTGATGAAGCTTATGGTCTTCTTTGTCTCTCCATTTCCATCTCAGCAGATTGAAGACTCCAAAAGCTATATGGGAGCAACTTGAAACACTATTTGGCAAGCAGGACAAGCTTAGGGCTTTTCAATTAGAGAATGAATTGATTGCCCTTAGTCCTGAGAATTTTGAGACCATTAATGAATTCTTCACAGAATTGAAGAACTTGAACTTGCAGTTGAAGAACAGTGGAGTTATCAAAGAGGATAAACAATTGATCCTCTCCATTCTCAGCAAGCTTGGTAAAGATTATTCGGTATTTGTCTCTACTTTCAATTTCGGTCGGCTAACTACCCCGAATTGGAAGATGCCTACCTTGAATGCCTTCATTGAGTCCATCACAAAAGAGCATGGCAAGTTGATTGAAATGGGGTCCATAAGCTCCAAAGATTCAGCCCTATATGTTCAAGGACCCAAGATCTCGAATGGCAAAGGAAATAAAAAGAAGGAGAAGCCCAAATTCGAGCCTCACAAGCAAAAAGAGAAAGGCAAACAGACGGATGCACCATCCAGTTAGTTCAAGCAAAAAGGGAAAGAAGGTAACCAAAAATCTAAATGTACCTATTGTAACCGTGGCTTTCATCCCGAAAGTTCATGTATGAAGAATACTATAGATCAAATGGCCCTCCTTTTGGAAAAGAACAACGTAACTCTTCCTGACGGTGCAAGGAAGAAGGATAAGAATGATGATCGTGAAAGAGGACAAGCACTCATGGCAACAGTTTCAAAGCCCACTACTCTCTTGATAAATTCGGGTGCATCAAATCATATGGCTGCAAATATTGATTCTTTTTCTTCATTCGATCCAAACAGCTCCATTCCCATCCATTTGGGAGATGACTCAAAAATTTCTTCAAAGGGAAAAGGTACGATTCATGTAGATCATGGAAGCTTTCAGAATGTTCTCTATGTGCCTTTCTTGGCTTCAAATCTTCTTTCTGTGTATCAAATGACACACACTGGTGAACCAAAGAAAGTTACATTCAGCCCTAATACAGTTGAAATTTCTGATATCAAAAGTGGAAGACTTGTTGCAGTTGGAAAGGCAAACCACACTGCAAAATGCTATGAGTTTTCACACTTTATTCCGCTTACAAAGCCCACTGCTCTTCGCACACATGGTAATGAGGTTAGTAGGATTTGGCATGAAAGATTTGGACATCTTAATTATAAGTATTTGCTGCTATTATCAAACAAATCCATGGTATCTGGTCTTCCACAACTCCATTCCTCGAAGGGAATATGCACTGGTTTCATCATTGGGAAGCACCCTGAGCACAGATTCGACCGCGGCAAAGCTAGCAGAGCTTCTACAATTTTGGGAGTGATCCATTCTGATATCAGTGGTCCACTTCCCCATATGTCATTAAATGGTTCAAGGTATGTTTTGACATTTATTGATGATTTTTCCCGCTTTACATGGGTATTCTTTCTCAAAAACAAGTCAGAAGTGCTTGGAAAATTCAAGGATTTTAAGGCTTCTGTTGAGACTGCCACTGAGAGCAAGATCAAAGCTCTTAGATCTGATAATGGTGGAGAATATATTAAGTCTGAGTTGCTGCAAATTTGTGCCCAAAGCGGAATTCAGATCCAACATACAGTTCCCTACACACCCCAGCAGAACGGTGTAGCGGAAAGGAAAAATCAGTCACTGAAAGAGATGGCTACATGCATGATTGAATCAAAAGGTTTGGCTGCAAATATTTGGGCTGAAGCAATCAATGTTGCTGCATACATACAGAACCATGGTCCACATTCATCCGTGAAAGGTATGACTCCTTTCGAAGCATTCTTTGGTCACAAACCGGATGTGTCAAATTTGAGAGTTTTTGGCTCTACTGCATGGGCTAGAATTCCTTCCGAGAAGAGACGAGCTTTGGATCCACAAAGTACATAGTGCATACTGATAGGATATGGGGAAGAATCAAAAGCATATAAACTCATGGATATCAGATCTAAAAATATATTCATAGAGCGCAGTGTGCAATTTGAAGAACCACTTCAAGAATTGCAACTAGTCGAGGAAGAGCCTGTCGATTCACCGCCTTCACCAGAAGAAGATCTGTGTAGCGATAATGAAGGTATGAGTTCTGATATTTCTGATATTGTAGCAGCATATGATGATCATGAAATATCAGGTTCGGAATCCGACCATTATGATCCTCCTCAGTTACCAAAGTGGGCCCAAAACACTCTTCAATCTGTTGGTTCAAACCTTGGAAATCCTGCTGATCCGAGACGAACAAGAGCAGACTTTCAAAGAGCAGGTATGGCTCTTTCTATTGTTGATCCATTACTTCTTGATATTTGTTATTTGATGGCCGGTTTAGATCCCACATCATACTATTCTGCCCACCGAGATCCGAGATGGCAAAGTGCCATGGATGAAGAGTACAATTCTCTTCAAAAGAACAACACATGGGAGCTAGTTTCTCTTCCACCTGGAAGAAAATTAGTAAAGTGTAAATGGGTCTACTACAATAAAGTTGCTGATGATGGCTCTATTAGCAAATGCAAAGCAAGGTTGGTGGAAAAAGGTTTCTCCCATGTCCAAGGAGTGGACTACACTGAGACCTTTGCACCGGTTGCAAAGATGGATTCCATCCGCCTTGTTTTGGCTATTTCTGCATCCAAGAACTGGGAAGTGCACCACATGGATGTGAAGAGTACATTTCTACATGGAGACCTTGATGAACAGGTATATATGCAGCAGTCAGAGGGCTGTACATCAGATCCATCATTAGTTTGCAGATTGAAGAAATCTTTGTACGGGTTAAAACAGGCCCCAAGAGCTTGGTACGCAAAGATGGACTCCTTCCTTATTTCTCAGAATTTCCAAAGATGCAAATCTGATCCGAATGTGTATCTTTAGCGAGTTAAAGGTAATTTGTTGGTTATTGTACTTTATGTTGATGATCTTCTCATTACTGGTAGCACTCTTACTTCAATAAACAAGCTAAAAACTGCCTTAAATCTAGCTTTTGACATGAGCGATTTGGGATTGCTGAGTCACTTTTTGGGCTTGGAGATAGCTCAAAATTTTGATGGGATCACTATATCTCAGAAAAAATATGCTTCCGACCTGTTATTGAAGTTTAATATGGCTGAATGTAAGGCATCCCCATTCCCATTCCTCTCAGGAATCAGTCTTGAGGAGGGAGATTCTACACCGCTTGCAGATTGTAGTATGTATTGACAGTTGATTGGTTCACTACTTTATTTGACACACTCAAGGCCTGATATTTCATATGCTGTGAGTGCCGTGTCAAGGTATATGCAGCAGCCACATGAGCTTCATTGGCAGGCAGCCAATCAGATCTTGCAGTATGTGCAAGGTACGAGACAGTTTGGCATACATTATGCTGCAAATTCTGAGCTTGATTTCATTGGTTTTACTGATTCAGATTGGGCAGGTGATAGCATTGATCAGAAGTCCACTTCCGGTTATGTTTTCATGATTGGTCATGGTGCTATTTGCTAGTCTAGCAAAAATCAAGCAGCCATTGCACTTTCTTTAGCAGAGGCAGAGTATCGAGGGGCAATCAATGCCTGCATTCAGGCAGTTTGGTTGCAGGGTATTTTTTCCGAGTTTGGTTTTGGTGGCACTACTTCGACTGTCCTATTTTGTGACAATCAAAGTGATATCAAGATATCCATAGATCCAGTTCAGTGGCAGAGGACCAAACACATTGAGATTCATATGCATTACATTCGACAGTTGGTGCATGACCGCACCATCATTCTACAATATTGCCCTACTGATGAGCAAATTGCAGACATCTTCACCAAGAGCTTCACTGAGAAGAAGTTCTCTTACCTTCGTTCACTATTGGGGGTGAGTTCCATCATGGCGGAGACAGATTGATTCATTATTATGATTTAGCTTGAGGGGGGCTTTCTTCCCACTGTGTAGTGCCCCTAGACTACTATAGACATTGAGGGCACCTGCTGAGTCACCTGACTGTTTGAAACATTAATAAAATAAGCCTATGATTTTATTTTGAGTATATTTATGATTACGATTGATTGATATATATGCATTTGGGTAGTTATTGTGAATGGACAATTTCATGTTGTTTAACGATTAAACTTTGATATGAAAACTGTACATATGAATGATGCTTAATGACTAGCTGTGCAATTGATTATGTCATTAGACGAATGAGTAATGATTAAGTAAATTATAGATGCTTAATGAAGCAACAGATTTATAAACCAAATTGTGATTATTGAGGACAGTGCTACTAATTTACATTTGTGAGAAATGTGTGTAGCGACAGGTGAAATGGTTCACCAACGGACACACAAAGGAATATGAAGGGTCGTAGAGTACGAGTAAATCACACACAGGGAGAGCGACGACGATGTCGACTTCCGACGGAATACCACGCTTGAGCAGATAAGCACTGATCCGCTTGCTCAAGAGGAAAGCGTGAGGGCGTACGAGGTGGGCCATGACGGAGCTGGTCACGTACGAGTTGAGGGGCGCGCAGTGAGAACGGACTCACTCCTCAGCGCCATTAGTCCCTAGATAGCATGTAGACGGAGGATGGATGGTAACGGTTCCTAAAATCCCTACAAGAGTTCCCGCAACTCAAAACGGAAAGATGGTGGCAGAAGGGCCCAACGATGTGGTACCCTATCGAGAACGAAAATAATGGACGCAAGGACCCAACGAGGTGGTACCATGCCAAGGAATGGAAACCATGGATGATTGGACCCGACGGAGTGGTGCCATGTCAGGGGATTAAAAAATTAAGGAACCAGGATCCCAATGACGTGGCACCATGATCCTAGTGAGTTTGATTGTTAAATTAAACTACATAAAAACTTAGGAGAATAACCCTAGATTATTACTTAGCAAATGCATAACAATAGCTTAGACATTTGCACATGAATAGTTATTTTGTTGAGCATTTAAAATAATAGAAATTATTATTTAGGAGCAAAATAGATTAGACACCTAGTCAACTAAAAGCTAGGAGTTGATTAAAATATATGGGGGACAAACTAGAGCAAACTTAGGGATGTAGGTGCACTTCCCAAAGAAACTGACACTTGGATGGGTGAGTGTTTTAATTAAATAAATAATTAAAAATATTTATTTATGCATGAAGCGACATGTGTCGCAGGAGATTTCCCTTTATAAGGAAGGCTTAAGGAATGGGTAAGGGGCCCATAATTTGGATGATTGTCGTAATTTTCGAATGCCTCAAAGACTTGCTGCTATCTAAGGGTTTGGCTTAGAAATCCTGGTGGGAAGGGAAGCCCAAGTTGAATTTCTGAAATACTTGTGTGAGCTCTACAACCCAAAGCTCGGGGGAGGCCATGTGACTGAAAGCATGAGCCTATGGTTGGGTGGCGAAGCTAACGGTTGGTTCGCCTATGGTTAAACGAGCTTTGCTGGAGGGATCCTACGGAAGACGAAGGCGACAATGGACCAACCGGATCGGGTTGACAGGTTAAAGTTTTGCTTATTTTTGTTAAGTTATTCATGCTTTTTATTTTATTTTTCCAATAACTATGATGGCTAATTTGTTTGTATGAAGTTTTTAAAGTTTCAGGTTCAGTTCAAGGGGACCCTAAAGGAGGGGTCCTACATTTGGTATCAGAGCCGGTCGAGCCTTGAGGGTGAACGACGGCGGGATTGGGGTTGAGATCTTTGTGGATTTACACCATCGAGCGGAGCTACAGGTTCGTAACCGCTAAAATATTTTTATATATATCTCTGTTTGATTTTATGATATGGATTTGGATTTCATGTACTCGCTGTATATTCAAGATTCGATATACAATTTCTGTTACTGTTTTTTTTAAAAAGAAAATGAGAATGTTAAGGAGAAACTACTCCTACAGGTTCGCAATTGTTGGAATATTTCATATATACGTTTCTGTTTTATTTTATTCGAGATTCCGTATACAATTCCAGTTACTGTATTGTTTAAAAAAAAAAAGGAAAAAGAAAATGAGAATGTTAAGGTATGATTTAAGTTAGGTTTTATGTACAAAAGTGGCTATATGGCAGTTCGCATCTGTTGGGTTTTTTATTTTTATTTTTATCATGTCTAATCTGATGAATGAATCAATAGTTTGTAAATTTCTATTTTCTGAATTAATTAGTAGTACCTGTGAAATTATTTCAGTTTCTATGTCGATCTGTGATTACTGTGATTTAGTACATTTTCTGTGTAGATAACGAACTCAGAAATCTTATAATTATTATCCGCTATTTGGATCGCTAATCTGACCTCCATGAATAGAAGTTGATTGCCGATCTGGTTCCCATGAAATTTTTTTAAACTCTGTTTTCTTTTTCTTAACTGTAAATTCCATCGAATTCTGCAAGGACGTTTCTAAGAGTCAGCAATGTAACTTTGTATCGTAAGAAACTCTGTCTTTTCAATTTGTATAATACCTGAGTTGATTCCTGAAATTATATTTGCCATAGATGTTTCTTTTCTGCACTCGGTTATCGTAAGAAACTCTGTCTTTTCAATTTGTATAATACCTGAGTTGATTCCTGAAATTATATTTGCCATAGGAATTCCGTTATCTGTTTATTGAATCTCAGAGTTCTGCGTCAATCAATTAGAGTTATTATAAGATCTGTGTTGTTACTGGGTTGTTACATTGCACTTGAGCTCGACTCCTTCAACAGTTTTTGCTAGATACGTTTTATTCTACATCTATGATTTCGCTGAGTATTATTCTTGTTGCCTAGATCTTGGATGAGATGCCCGATTGAAATCGTTGCCAATCGTGGATCTCTGTATGTCTAGATTTGCTACTACGATTTTGAAAATGTAAATTCATATTTCTGCTGTGTATCCTCTTGTTTGCCCAGATTTTGGATGAGACGCCCGATTGAAATCATTGCCAATCATGGATATCTGTATATCCAGATCCACTACTGCGATTTGGAAAACGTAATTTGCTATATATCCTTGTTTCCCAGATTCAAAACCCTGTTGTATCCAACCCATGTCTCGAGAGTGGTTCACTTAATTGATTCAATTCCTTTTAATACGAATCAACCCTGCGATTTTATTCGATTTCCAGGTATGAAACCCACGATTTATAATTTTAACTGAACTCTGTGTTCATTCTGGAATTTGATCAGACGCTTCCATGCCCAGTAACTATTGGTACCAATCTCATACCCTGCAAAAGTCTTTATGGATTTTTTTTTTATTTATTGGCTTTTCTTTCAACTCAAAATCGAACAGGTCTCTCTCTCCAAAGTTATGTACAAATGATTCTTGAATTTTATTATTATGGCTCGACAAATTTAGCACAGATCGATCTTTTTTTTCTTTTCTGTATATGAATAATTCTTCTGCGTTGGTTAAAACGTCATTGGGCTCGGGTTGATGTGGATCTCGACCCTTAGAATAGTGCACAGGCATATGTTCCAAATTTGGGTAATACTGACATTACAGATCATATCAACCTCTCCTTCTTTAAGTATATAATATTTCCGCTCCACTAATCTCCATCGGAATCGAATCCATCTGAGTCCTAAGGTCCTATAACTTGAGATCTCTAATTTCTTGTCTTGGCTAAATGCTGCTTCTAAGCTAAGGTTGTGTGGATCGTATTCTTCAGATTTTTTTAAAGGGTATATCTCTATACTGCTCTGGCTAACGCCTATACTCCCAGATCGTGTAAATTTCCATCAAACATGCCTTGCATTAGAACAATGATATTCGCGGCTGGATAATATCTTTGGTTAAAATCAAGGATCTTCAACTTGGACCCATTACAAAACAATCTACTAATCTCTGTGGAAGTTTAATTTAAAGTCTTGTATCCACCAAGTCCCTGTATATTGAACCTTTGCATTCGACCTATGGTTTACCAATCATAAATTCTTTATTAACCACCCGCGTTGAGAAAAACGCCTAGGAATTTTGTGATTGATCTCAGTATTTGCATTATATTCTCAGCACTCATTTTCTTTAAAGAAAACGCAGATCAGATTGATCTTGGCATTTGATTGTAACCCCAGTACTCTTTTTCTTTTAAAACACAGATCCGATCGATCTTAGTATCTGTATTGTATTTTGAACACTATTTTTCTTTAAAAACACAGATCAGATTGATCTCGGGGTTTGATTGTAATTCCGGTACTCTATTTTTACTCGAACCCCTTTAGCTTTCCCATAAGTTTTGATAGCATCCAATCCAACAACTAATCCGATGCTCAATGCTTCTATGTTCTCGAACCTGTGTAACCTTGAGACTTGTCCTTTTGGCCAAACGACCTTACTGGAATCGTTTTTTTTCTGGAAACCACCTTTGTAATTTAGGTTATGCTTTATCTTTGGGATCTTCGTTTTCGATTTTTTTGTTTTTCTTAAACTCTTAAGACCTCTGTGAGGGTTGAGTCTGACACTGGATTTAATCTTTCTTGAGTAGCGTAAACCATTCTTTTGCTTTGGGAATTTTACCCTAGGTAATTCGATCTTGTTTCCCTTATCCTCTCCGTGATTAACTTTTTTCTTTTATGTCCAGATCGGAATTGGATCTCAAATATCTCCCTCATTGTTTTTACTCTGTTGTAAAATTCGGTAACCTCCGAATTGCGTGAACTCTGTCCATTAGAATTTATTTTACTGTGGTAAACAAAACCAGTATTACACTGTCGAGACTCGGATTCTTAACCTTGAAATTATTTAACTCTGTCCAAACACTGCAACTTTATTTTCGTGGTAGGTATTAATTCTTTATCACTGATCAAACGCCTTGATCTCTTTTTGTATCAACGTATGGGTAATATCTAGTGTCGATGTAAGGGCTAGACCCTGCCATCGTTTTTATACTTTAAATATTTGGTTGGCCGACGTCTTTATGACCAGATTTTGGACGGTTTCGTTTATGCTTGCAGTTTGAATACCCTTAATTGACACAGATACCTTCGTATAAATGTTGCGACCTTCGTATAAATGTTGCAATGATCTCAGACCCATTCCTTAACAAATCATTGTG
Source organism: Larix kaempferi (assembly GCA_027924585.1). Lineage (NCBI taxonomy): Eukaryota > Viridiplantae > Streptophyta > Pinopsida > Pinales > Pinaceae > Larix > Larix kaempferi. The sequence goes on along the minus strand of BSBM01000585.1, from coordinate 3,490,491 downwards.
TCGAGTTTTAGTTTATTCGACTGAAGCCCTCAGCTTATACCTTAGCCGTGTAAACCTAAGTTTATGCCATCGGAAACCTTGCTTGATGCCTGTCTAGCTGACCTCCGTTCCACTCTCCTAACTCCTTGACTTTGTTGGTAACATTAACTCTAAACAATATGTAAACCTGAAACCCTGAGTGCCATTGGATTGGCCCCTCAGTCCTTAGCTCATCACGCCGTCGCTCAACCTGGAGTGAGCACCGAATTTGTTGGAACTTTGTCTACCATAAGTTGTGAAATGAGTATTCTTCGGATCACAACCGTGATACCCTCTCTTCCATGCGATAATCGTGGAAGATGGTGATCTCCGTAACAAGTTTGTGTCACTAGAAGCTTCTACAGTTACGCTTTGTAGTTTACACTGAGCAGATAGTGGATGCAAGTGTATGATTGAGACCAAACCCTGTAATCTTGCCAAGCTGATAGGAGACTCTTCATGCCGAGCAGCGATTTTAGCTAGTCGCTGTTAGTCTTTTTGCACACATGTTCATCTTTTGCACACCAAGATTTCTAAATAAGGAAATGCTATGACCTGGAACGACGAAAGGACATATGCCTCATGCTAAAAGTAATTGCGGTTGAGATATATAATTCATGTTATAATTGTATACTTAATTTTAAATTGAGATTAAAATTTGAATGATGCATATATTTATGGTTTATATTTATATGAAGTAATAATTATATTATATTGCAATTAATCTGATAGATATTTATAATGATGAGTTACATACATATAGCTCAAATAGTATACCTTGTTTTTTTTATTGAAGGAAAGATATATATACTTCCTTACTACAATATATATGACTCAATGTCTTATATCTCTCATAATCGACACATATTTAAAAGATATATGCACTAATGGTTTGAGAACATGGTCACTTTTCTATTGATTTAAATTCAAAATTTACACATATAAATTGTTATACATATCGTTGAATTGTCACGAACAGTCCAATCAATTGTATAATTAGATCGGAGGCAGGAGGACTTGGATGGAATGTATAGTTTAAGGTTTAAAGTTATGCCTCGATCCATCTCTTGGACTTCTCCTTAAATGAATTTCGATTTCGTAGATATTAGAAGTCATCATATAAATATACCTAAAGAATATATCTAGATGAGTCCGTAATTTATACAACTTTGAATTATGAAAATAAATTAAATTATTTAGTGTTTATAAAAATTAATTATGGTGATTATTTGATGGAATTAGGGAAAATTTAGATATACCTTATCGATGATACAATCATGCTTTTATTAGGAAAGAGAAAGTAATTATGCATCCCTATTTATAACAAAATTATAATGATACTTGAGTTATGGGAATAAAGAAATATATCTATTTTACCAAATATACAATTGTACTTTGAATTAGGAAAGAAAAAGAAAAGGGTTAAGCATTAGTTGATAATGGTGCTTTTGTTATAGGAAAAAAAATGTGAATATATTTAATCAATTAGATATTCATGCATGGAATATGAAACGAAAAGGGGTTATGCATTGGTTGATAATGGTATTTTTATTATAGGGAGAATGTAAATATATTTGATCAATTGGATATTCATGCTTGAAATATGAAAAGAAAAGATGATGTACTTTTGGATGGTAGGAACAAAAGAAAGGATAATGTACTGTTGTATTTTATATTTCGTTTAGGAAATGGTATAAAATAAAAGACAAGATTAGATACTTTTGTATTTCATTTAGGAATTTGATGAAAAGCCTAAGCATTGTTTATATTTCATAAAAAAAAAAATTACGGGATAAGATGAATTAGATGAAAAAGTAAGTATTGTTCATGTTTCACACTTCGCTAGGATATGGCAGGATTGTAAAAGTTACGATATATTCATACACCCTGTCGATAGTGGTGCAATGCTATATATTTGTAATTCACACTATTAGTGGAATTGCGGCCCTTAAGAAATAAAACTCTATGGTGGGATTGGAATGATAGGGATGGATAAGATGCAGACTAGAATGTAGAAATGACAAATTGCACCCCTAAGATTAATGGGTAAGAGTTACTTATTTAAGTTATAATTCAACTATGATAGAAGTTTAGAAAATCAGGGTTGAGTCAAGACCTTCATATATGTAGATATAAATGCCGACTTTTCAAGAATTTTTGAAGAATTGAAAGATTGAAGACTCTTTCTTGCTAAAACTTCCAATTGAGTATCGAAAGAGCAAAACAATGACAACTTTTGTAAAATAAAGTATTGAAACGATGAGCTAAACGCAATAATATTAACCTCTTCAGATGACGAAACAATTATGAAAAGACGACTAGACCTTAAGACAAGACTCGATGAGACTATATAGACACATAAGATGAAACTTGGAAAGCCCATCGAAATGGAGATCAAATGAAGATGATTTTAGTAAAACGATGTATGGAGATGATCAACACAATGAACTGAACACAATGCACCTGGTAGATAATTTGCACATCGTAAACCTTCGTACATGACTGGGAGGTATGGAAATCCTAGTTGGGCTTCACAATTATTGGATGTGTAATCGGATTGATATTATACAAAATTACGATTGAATTCCTAAGGATGTGTTGGAACCATAATAGATGATCTAGAAAACTAATGATTAGAACCACTAGTGTTTATGACCATGATTGTTTGAGAAAAATAGAAGAGAATGAAAAGAAGATGAGAATGGGAAATTAAAAGGTAAAGCCTAACATTGAAATTACGATAACAACAAAAAAATTAACTTCGGGACGAAGTTCTATTTATGAGGGGGTGTATGTAATGCCCCTAGAATGACTGTGGACCTTAAGGGCACCTGTCGAGTGACCCGGCTGAACAACTTCGATATAGTGGTCTCTTGAGCCTTGTTATGTCTTAAATGATTGAGGAAAACCTGAAGATGGGAATGACGACAATAATTGATAAATGAATTAAAGAATTACGACAATAATTGATAAATGAATTAAAGAATTAAATTATATGTGTGGAGTGGTATAATTGATTGGTTAGTTCTTGCTTAATGATTAGCCTGGATTGATCAAGTCAAAGTGCAGTAGGACAGTTACAGTCCTAGCTCTGCAACTTGGGAGGACGCAACTGAGATGCGTCATAGCTTTCCATTTTTATTCTGAACTTCGGGACGAAGTTCTAAATAAGTAGGGGTGTATGTAGTGCCCCTAGACTACTATTGACATTGAGGGCACCTGCTGAGTCACCTGACTGTTTGAAACATTAATAAAATAAGCCCATGATTTTATTTTGAGTATATTTATGATTACGATTGATTGATATATATGCATTTGGGTAGTTATTGTGAATGGACAATTTCATGTTGTTTAACGATTAAACTTTGATATGAAAACTGTACATATTAATGATGCTTAACGACTAGCTGTGCAATTGATTATGTCATTAGACGAATGAGTAATGATTAAGTAAATTATAGATGCTTAATGAAGCAACAGATTTATAAACCAAATTGTGATTATTGAGGACAGTGCTACTAATTTACGTTTGTGAGAAATGTGTGTAGCGACAGGTGAAATGGTTCACCAACGGACACACAAAGGAATATGAAGGGTCGTAGAGTACGAGTAAATCACACACAGGGAGAGCGACGACGATGTCGACTTCCGACGGAATACCACGCTTGAGCAGATAAGCACTGATCCGCTTGCTCAAGAGGAAAGCGTGAGAGCGTACGAGGTGGGCCACGACGGAGCTGGTCACGTACGAGTTGAGGGGCGCGCAGTGAGAATGGACTCACTCCTCAGCGCCATTAGTCCCTAGATAGCATGTAGACGGAGGATGGATGGTAACGATTCCTAAAATCCCTACAAGAGTTCCCGCAAGTCAAAACGGAAAGATGGTGGCAGAAGGGCCCAACGATGTGGTACCCTGTCGAGAACGAAAAGAATGGATGCAAGGACCCAACGAGGTGGTACCATGCCAAGGAATGGAAACCATGGATGATTGGACCCGACGGAGTGGTGCCATGTCAGGGGATTAAAAAATTAAGGAACCAGGAGCCCAACGACGCGGCACCATGATCCTAGTGAGTTTGATTGTTAAATTAAACTGCATAAAAACTTAGGAGAATAACCCTAGATTATTACTTAGCAAATGCATAACAATAGCTTAGACATTTGCACATGAATAGTTATTTTGTTGAGCATTTAAAATAATAGAAATTATTATTTAGGAGCAAAATAGATTAGACACCTAGTCAACTAAAAGCTAGGAGTTGATTAAAATATATGGGGGACAAACTAGAGCAAACTTAGGGATGTAGGTGCACTTCCCAGAGAAACTGACACTTGGATGGGTGAGTGTTTTAATTAAATAAATAATTAAAAATATTTATTTATGCATGAAGCGACATGTGTCGCAGGAGATTTCCCTTTATAAGGAAGGCTTAAGGAATGGGTAAGGGGCCCATAATTTGGATGATTGTCGTAATTTTCGAATGCCTCAAAGACTTGCTGCTATCTAAGGGTTTGGCTTAGAAATCCTGGTGGGAAGGGAAGCCCAAGCTGAATTTCTGAAATACTTGTGTGAGCTCTACAACCCAAAGCTCGGGGGAGGCCATGCGACTGAAAGCATGAGCCTATGGTTGGGTGGCAAAGCTAACGGTTGCTTCGCCTATGGTTAAACGAGCTTTGCTGGAGGGATCCTACGGAAGATGAAGGCGACAATGGACCAACCGGATCGGGTTGACAGGTTAAAGTTTTGCTTATTTTTGTTAAGTTATTCACGCTTTTTATTTTATTTTTCCAATAACTATGATGGCTAATTTGTTTGTATGAAGTTTTTAAAGTTTCAGGTTCAGTTCAAGGGGACCCTAAAGGAGGGGTCCTACACACTGGGTTTTCCCTCTTTGCTCACTTAGTTTATTTTTAGCATTTTTTGGATTATTGTATTGGGGTGACCTTTGGTCTTAGTTACCAGGGCCCCAAATTATTTTTTGCACATCATAGTCTAGCTTGAGGGGGGGTGTTCAGATATCCACATCATGTTTTTCAGGATATTGCATGCGATTAAGGTTTGCATGCATCACAGTCACCAAGTTGATGCCTCCAGCACCTTAGCCACCTTATTCTAGCACCCGGGAGCCACTTACTTCAGAGTTTTAGCCCTCCTAATCTGAAAGGCGCCCACTTCTCACCTACTGCCAGAGAAGGGTGCACTTCTTCACCTACCACTGCAGTTCCACTTCAGTTACACTCAGTTAGCTCCAATTCTCCCTGATTTGAGGCTAGTGTAACATCTCCCAAATAATGATGTTAGGATTTAGTGAATTTAAAAAAAATTCTTTTCATAGCTCATAAATAAAGATAAATAAAACAACCCTATGTAACACTTTGCAACATTCCACCAAGTAACATTTTCTATTGATTTATTATTCCTTCACTACATACATTTAACTGGACAAGATTGTCCTGCCGAAAAATCATGACACTTATAACTTATCATACATCTACATACAACCTTTATAATTTATCAGATACATTTAGATGCAACATTTATAATTTATCTCATACATCTAGAAGTGGACATACAAGAAATTAACACAACATCCCAATTGACAAACCAATAAGCCAAATTTTAAACACACATAATTCGAGACAAGGATATAGGTGGTTCACCCCGGCTGGGCTACGTCCACAAAGGCAGGTCAATTCTTGTAATATTCAAAGTCAAGGGATACATTATGCAACTCAATGTCGCTATTCTTCCAGCTTCTCCTCTAGAGGGAGATCATTCTCAATAATCAAACTATACTCTTCTCGAAAGAGATTACATCTTGCGACACGGTTGTCGCCATAAATAATCGCCACTCTCATCAAGAGCATACACATAAAATTATCTTCTTATGGGATTTTTCCAAGCCTATAATACGCAGAGGTTGAAATCTAAATAAGAACTTCTTCAAGCAATGCATGCAGATATTTAAATCAAGTAGAGATCATATCGCTCAAGCAACCTCTATATGCGTAGATTGCCATTCCAAGTGAAACTCAGTTGTACAAGAATATATAATACAGAGATGCAAAAATCAAATAGTTTTCTGTCAAGCAAACAATGTTCATAGATGACTAATCAGTGGAACTACATCCACTATATTTTAACATAACAGAGTTGTAGCTGGGCATGAGTCGATTCTCCAAAATGAGATTCCCCAGCCTCTCAACAGATCTATATAATATATATAATCAATCTAGTATTAAAGTGATCGATTCTCCACAAGGAGATCACCCTCACAACAGTTTAAAATAACTATATATATATAAAAAAACAAACAGATGGCAGAGAGGAGGACTTGTGCACAATGAAGCACCCATCTTTTCTTCTTTATTTAAACATAAAATAAAAGGAAACACCGCTTATCGGTAGTGGTAGATGGTTTAGTAACTACATTTTTCCAAGCCTATAATACGCAGAGGTTGAAATCTAAATAAGAACCTCTTCAAGCACTGCATGCAGATATTTAAATCAAGTAGAGATCATATCGCTCAAGCAACCTCTATATGCGTAGATTGCCATTCCAAGTGAAAACTCAGTTGTACAAAAATATATAATACAGAGATGCAAAAATCAAGTAGTTTTCTGTCAAGAAAACATTGTTCATAGATGACCAATCAGTGGAACTACATCCCCTATATTTTAATATAACAGAGTTGTAGCTGGGCATGGGTCGATTCTCCAAAATGAGATTCCCCAGCCTCTCAACAGATCTATATAATATATACATAATCAATCTAGTAATAAATGGATCGATTCTCCACCAGGAGATCACCTTCACGACGGTTTAAAATAACTATATATATATAAAAAAAAAAAACAGATGGCAGAGAGGAGGACTTGTGCACAAGGAAGCACCCATCTTTTCTTCTTTATTTAAACATAAAATAAAAGGAAAATACCGCTTATCGGTAGTGGTAGATGGTTTAGTAGCTACCCTGCAACGCTGGTTATGAAACCCCCAAAAAATGGAAAAGGAGAAAATGCTTAACCTGGACACAACCTCTGTCCAGAAATGCGGGGTTTTACTATCTCTGTCTAAGATAAAATGCAGAGCTTTTCCACAATATTTAAAGATGCACAAATTTTTTCAAGGAAAAATCGCATAGATCCAACTAGGCCAATCGCTGGCATAAATTATTAGAACAACGATTCAACACATAAACGTTGTAGCTTACTGGTATTCATGAAAAACACAGAGAAATCTAGACATAAGGCTGGGTTTTTTTTTTGGTAGTTCACGCCTTCACAAGGGATTCTAAAGAAGGAGTGGAACCCATGGGTAAAATATCAAATTTCACACATAGCGATTCCGACCAAGAAATGGCCATGCCCTAACTGGATGGATATACAAAACCCTGGGAAAAATTTCTGACTAAAAGCAACATTTTAAATCGAGCATCATCATAAACAAAAAAAAATACCTCTAGATCGAAACTCCTCTCTTCGTCTACCAAAACACAGATAAATATTTCTATCCATCAATCGGTTGCAGATTCTTCGGATTTTGCAGGCAGATCAAAACTCCAGGTCGAACACTCCTCTCTTCGAGAGCTTACAGAACGAGATTATAGCTCAAGAGATACAGATCGAGATTCCTGATCAAGAGAGAATCAGAACTTCTGATCGAGATCCTATCGATCCCCCTCTTTTGATTGATACTTTTCCTCCAGTTTTCAGATCGAGCTTTCCCTCAATCAGGCAGCAAATGGCATTTTTAACATAGACAGATGGCGTTCTCAGCATTTAAGGCTGCTACCCACTAAGCAGACCACGATCCTTCCATTCGGCGTTTCTACTCCTGTCATGGAATTACTCCTGATGGAACGAGATCGTGTCTCACATAAGTCAGTCGCAGAGATCCCAAGCTGATAATTCGCAGCCTCCTCCCTCTCGCGAACGAACTTTGCTCTCTTTAAAACTGGAAACCTACCTCTAAACAAGTAGACATCTGGCACAACTAACACCTGGCATTTCTTTGGAGGGAGTGGGTGGCGGCCTTCCAACAACTAATACCCCATCATAAACACGTTTTCTCAATCTGTCCACCGATGCCAGACAAACCAGCTTGATAAAAGGTAGAACGTTTGAACTCTAGGCCTCATGCACATGTTATAATTTTCTACGTGCGCTACAAAGGTGGAGTGGTTATAGTTCTTAACACCGAGCCTTAACGATAATTGAGGTAATGCATAGTGCGGCTAGATAAGCTACCGTGGAAGTGAAACGTGTGTCCCCTAGGAATGAGAGGTGGCGAAGTAAGGAACTTCCTCTGAAACTCGGATTAAAACTAACTGTCGCCCTTAATAATTTTGAATATCGTCGACCCTCATTCTATTATACATTAGGTAGTTACATACTATAATTTTTCATATAAATATGAATATCTTTTGTGTATAGTATGCAATTTTAGCATCTACTTCATTTTTTTATTTATTTTAAGGTACTCCTTAATTATCACTATATAGCCTCTTAGTATGCTAAATAATATTCTTATAGATTCCTTTAATTATGAGCTTCGTAATAAATTTCTTTTGTAAGCTTTACCCAAGGATAATATATATATCTATATATGTAACCATATACTACTGTCTATTCATGGACTGGTGGGATCTTAGTTTGGAGTTCTAAGAATAAGAAATGGCTGCAGATGCCATTTTAAGATAATTATAAGGTTATCTTTTAATCTTATTAAATTTTATAGTGGTAATTCCACTCACAAGGATGGCCTTTAGATGTTCAAAATATGCTAGTCGTCATTTGGAAGATTAGTTAAAACAAGACTACCTTACCGGAATATCACTAAAGGCATTAAACCTTTATGTGAATAGCTATAATTTATCCTATGTCGAAGGTCCTAAAGATGGCATCCTTCGTCACCAAGTAACTTTCCCCAGTGGTTTCAGTAAGCCTTCTTCAATTGTAATCTGCACATTGTAATATATTTACAAAACAATAGGGTATATATATATATAACAAAAATGGGGATATCACATCCTCATCCCCTTTAAAATAAAACCGTCCTCGGTGTTCACTCTTCTCTTGGAGCAATCATTTGCTTGTTTCGCCATTTCTATTTTGACCTTCTTCGGATTTTCACGAGTTTTTCTGCAAGTCAAAACCGGAATTCAAAAGAAACCATGTTTAGTAACAACTTGTCATCAACTATATAGTCAAACTCAGAAACATAAATCATGAGTTCTTTATTGCACATATCACTTGCAATATATGGAATAACTCTAGTGCTCCATGTTTGTATACTGTTGACTAAATCAACAAACAGCATTCCCTTGATCCAAGAAGTTCTTGCCTAACACCTCAGTGCTCACGTAGCAACCATTTCTTTCATGTCTTGCCTAACACCTTAGTGCTCACGCAGCAAACATTTCTTTCATGTCTTGCCTAACACCTTAGTGCTCACGCAGCAAACATTTCTTTCATGTCTTGCCTAACACCTTAGTGCTCACGCAACAAACATTTCTTTCATGCATACTAAGCAGCGTCCTGCCTCCCACATATACATTTTCTTATAGCTTGCCTAGGTCTTACAGCCAGCCGATTCTCCGAGAATCCTAGTGGCTGTTCAATCCCTGATTTTAGGGAGTATTTCAGTGCTGTTACAACACACTTTACACAATTCCCCTCAAGCCTTCTCGCTTGAGTCCCAGAATTTATTTTCCCCAAGCCACCTTGCTTGAGTCTAGAAAAATCTCTTTCAATTTAATCAATTTATTTCGTCACATTACATTCTGTACCCATACAATTACTCTGACCAATCTGGGTCGAGTTTCCTGATTAACAATATATCAAAATTTTAAAAGAATCTGTAACAGTTGTGATGTGGATCTTAAATCCTCACCCCCCTTATTTTACCTTGCATAGTATTTATGCTCTTGCATTTTCACAAGCTTCACCGAAATTTCAACATCTGCCAAATTCCACTTGTTAGTATCACTTTTTATACAAAATCAAATATTGTAAGGAGATCCCTTCCTTAAACAGAAAATCATCTTTCTTAATAAAATATCCATATGTAATCATCTAAGATGTCATTTCCTACTACACATAACTAGCCTATATGATTACATAATGCTTTGAACACAATATAACATTCTTTCTATGATGATCCATGGACATTATGATCATTTAATCTCGAATGTTAGCTTTCACCAACACAATTCCTATTTTTAGTTATACAACCCTTTTTTGTATACCCTAACATCATATAGAGACAACCAATTGTCTAAAACAAACTTACATACCTTATACAGATAACCATGTACCTTTGCAAAGGCGACCGCATAGCTCACCTTCATCTGCCAAGGTTCCAGTTTACTTGTATCATCACGTATTAGTATTATACATGAATCAATATATATATATATATATATATATATATCCCACATTTACCCATTGATGGGTGTCAGGCAGTGATTTGTGGGAAACAAAATAACATTTACTCGACCACAACCTTCAAAGTGTTAGTCGCATAAAGGTAATTAAATCATAAGAACAATCGTACATATAACCTACGTTCAAACATCATTTTTACTTGTTTCGTAAAAGCTTATACCTCGATTATTGTCTCCAAGATCACCTCTGATCTATCCTGCAACTTCCATGTCATTTTTGTTTCCCTTAACACATCATAAATAAAAACAGTCATTCCTTGTGGCAACATAAGGACGTCAGAAGATTACCGCATCCTTCTAACCTGTATTTATTTCATTTGGGTTATAGGTTCCAATAATCTATCCCTTAACAAAATAACATATAGTTGTTCATGGATAGCAAGTCATCATAAATATTGAACAATTACAAGTACAACTACTACTCATTGTTTCCTACGTCTATCTTAGTAGAAATTACTGGAAATAAGAGGTATATATAAAAGGTACTCATATCTTTTCCATCCTATGTATTAACTGATTAATATTCACATGTATACCTTGTAATTATAACCATTTTCCTTTTGTTGTACTTATATGTAAGGTACAAGCATGCTTCAATGTCACAAAAATCGTATTATAATTACTTATTCTATACAATTACATACTAGAATGAAATTGATTGGCAAGGAGACTAGTAACAATTTTGTAATCTCACAATTTCCTAGTCATAGAAAACTTCACACCAATTAAAGTTAATTTCTTTGTTCAAAAGAAACCAGACATCTTAGTCTAGCCAAACTATACTTCTTATGGAATATAAATTTAGCATATGTAACTCACTTATAGTTGATACCTCAGAAAAAGAAACAACATCTTAACATCACATAATTATGCTTCCCTCACAACTAGAATATCAAATTCACAATGGCTCCTCCTGCAGCATGCACCTTTACAGATTTTACTACTAAGGTCAACAACATTATAAATTTATAAACCTTAAGATAACTCCAATGTAAACGGAACTTGATCGTTTTTCTTACGTAGTTCAAAATCCAAGACTGACCCAAACTATCAAATATTTAATGGACCTTTTAACATATAGACTCACTTTTGATCTGAACTTAATGGATCTTTTAACAGATCTAAGTTGCTTACATTTCCCGTCTAAATTTCATATTTGGAAATCTAGGCTATTGGTCAATCACGTTTACTTAGTCATCTAAGGTCAACCAAATTAGGAGACTTCCGTAGCCTATATCTTCACTTTGAAATAGTTAGGATAACTTCCAATACATGCTTTTACTCTACTTTCAAATACCCATTTCATAAAGACTTAACTCCCATAGTCTAACTTTTTAAAGTAAATTTTGACCTTATAGAGTATGAAATACATTGTAGAGTATGACGAGATATTCATCGTTCAGTATTTTATCAAATAGAAGATCATTCAATTACATAAAGAGACGTATACGATGGATGTTCACAAATAGACACTACTAAGCCATTATAATGTTCCAGCGAAATGGAACATACTTACTTGCTATTTCCAAACGTCATGTTGCTTACCTCTTGCCGATCCTTGGAACTGAAGTTTTAGGTTTGCGTCTATTGAGCCCAATAACCCCAAGTGGTTGCAACCTGCGCTTTGGCGGAAGAAACTTGTAGTCGAGCTCGGAGATTCATTTTCCCCTCCTCCGGTACAATCCATGCATCCAAAATGAAATGAAAACCATTGATTAGTAAACTTAAAACCTTCACACTCAATTATCGCGTGTTGAGCTCATTAGGCCCTAGTGTTGTAACCTAATGCTCTGATACCATATGTAACATCTCCCAAATAATGATGTTAGGATTTAGTGAATTTAAAAAAAAATTCTTTTCATAGCTCATAAATAAAGATAAATAAAACAACCCTATGTAACACTTTGCAACATTCCACCAAGTAACATTTTCTATTGATTTATTATTCCTTCACTACATACATTTAACTGGACAAGATTGTCCTGCCGAAAAATCATGACACTTATAACTTATCATACATCTACATACAACCTTTATAATTTATCAGATACATTTAGATGCAACATTTATAATTTATCTCATACATCTAGAAGTGGACATACAAGAAATTAACACAACATCCCAATTGACAAAACAATAAGCCAAATTTTAAACACACATAATTCGAGACAAGGATATAGGTGGTTCACCCCGGCTGGGCTACGTCCACAAAGGCAGGTCAATTCTTGTAATATTCAAAGTCAAGGGATACATTATGCAACTCAATGTCGCTATTCTTCCAGCTTCTCCTCTAGAGGGAGATCATTCTCAATAATCAAACTATACTCTTCTCGAAAGAGATTACATCTTGCGACACGGTTGTCGCCATAAATAATCGCCACTCTCATCAAGAGCATACACATAAAATTATCTTCTTATGGGATTTTTCCAAGCCTATAATACGCAGAGGTTGAAATCTAAATAAGAACTTCTTCAAGCAATGCATGCAGATATTTAAATCAAGTAGAGATCATATCGCTCAAGCAACCTCTATATGCGTAGATTGCCCTTCCAAGTGAAACTCAGTTGTACAAGAATATATAATACAGAGATGCAAAAATCAAATAGTTTTCTGTCAAGCAAACAATGTTCATAGATGACTAATCAGTGGAACTACATCCACTATATTTTAACATAACAGAGTTGTAGCTGGGCATGAGTCGATTCTCCAAAATGAGATTCCCCAGCCTCTCAACAGATCTATATAATATATATAATCAATCTAGTATTAAAGGGATCGATTCTCCACAAGGAGATCACCCTCACGACAGTTTAAAATAACTATATATATATATAAAAACAAACAGATGGCAGAGAGGAGGACTTGTGCACAATGAAGCACCCATCTTTTCTTCTTTATTTAAACATAAAATAAAAGGAAACACCGCTTATCGGTAGTGGTAGATGGTTTAGTAACTACATTTTTCCAAGCCTATAATACGCAGAGGTTGAAATCTAAATAAGAACCTCTTCAAGCACTGCATGTAGATATTTAAATCAAGTAGAGATCATATCGCTCAAGCAACCTCTATATGCGTAGATTGCCATTCCAAGTGAAAACTTAGTTGTACAAAAATATATAATACAGAGATGCAAAAATCAAGTAGTTTTCTGTCAAGCAAACATTGTTCATAGATGACCAATCAGTGGAACTACATCCCCTATATTTTAATATAACAGAGTTGTAGCTGGGCATGGGTCGATTCTCCAAAATGAGATTCCCCAGCCTCTCAACAGATCTATATAATATATACATAATCAATCTAGTAATAAATGGATCGATTCTCCACCAGGAGATCACCTTCACGACGGTTTAAAATAACTATATATAAAAAAAAAAAACAAACAGATGGCAGAGAGGAGGACTTGTGCACAAGGAAGCACCCATCTTTTCTTCTTTATTTAAACATAAAATAAAAGGAAAATACCGCTTATCGGTAGTGGTAGATGGTTTAGTAGCTACCCTGCAACGCTGGTTATGAAACCCCAAAAAAATGGAAAAGGAGAAAATGCTTAACCTGGACACAACCTCTGTCCAGAAATGCGGGGTTTTACTATCTCTGTCTAAGATAAAATGCAGAGCTTTTCCACAATATTTAAAGATGCACAAAATTTTTCAAGGAAAAATCGCATAGATCCAACTAGGCCAATCGCTGGCATAAATTATTAGAACAACGATTCAACACATAAACGTTGTAGCTTACTGGTATTCATGAAAAACACAGAGAAATCTAGACATAAGGCTGGGTTTTTTTTTTTGGTAGTTCACGCCTTCACAAGGGATTCTAAAGAAGGAGTGGAACCCATGGGTAAAATATCAAATTTCACACATAGCGATTCCGACCAAGAAATGGCCATGCCCTAACTGGATGGATATACAAAACCCTGGGAAAAATTTCTGACTAAAAACAACATTTTAAATCGAGCATCATCATAAACAAAAAAAAATACCTCTAGATCGAAACTCCTCTCTTCGTCTACCAAAACACAGATAAATATTTCTATCCATCAATCGGTTGCAGATTCTTCGGATTTTGCATGCAGATCAAAACTCCAGGTCGAACACTCCTCTCTTCGAGAGCTTACAGAACGAGATTATAGCTCAAGAGATACAGATCGAGATTCCTGATCAAGAGAGAATCAGAACTTCTGATCGAGATCCTATCGATCCCCCTCTTTTGATTGAGACTTTTCCTCCAGTTTTCAGATCGAGCTTTCCCTCAATCAGGCGGAAAATGGCATTTTTAACATAGACAGATGGCGTTCTCAGCATTTAAGGCTGCTACCCACTAAGCAAACCACGATCCTTCCATTCGGCGTTTCTACTCCTGTCATGGAATTACTCCTGATGGAACGAGATCGTGTCTCACATAAGTCAGTCGCAGAGATCCCAAGCTGATAATTCGCAGCCTCCTCCCTCTCGCAAACGAACTTTGCTCTCTTTAAAACTGGAAACCTACCCCTAAACAAGTAGACATCTGGCACAACTAACACCTGGCATTTCTTTGGAGGGAGTGGGTGGCGGCCTTCCAACAACTAATACCCCATCATAAACACGTTTTCTCAATCTGTCCACCGATGCCAGACAAACCAGCTTGATAAAAGGTAGAACGTTTGAACTCTAGGCCTCATGCACATGTTATAATTTTCTACGTGCGCTACAAAGGTGGAGTGGTTATAGTTCTTAACACCGATCCTTAACGATAATTGAGGTAATGCATAGTGCGGCTAGATAAGCTATCGTGGAAGTGAAACGTGTGTCCCCTAGGAATGAGAGGTGGCGAAGTAAGGAACTTCCTCTGAAACTCGGATTAAAACTAACTGTCGCCCTTAATAATTTTGAATATCGTCGACCCTCATTCTATTATACATTAGGTAGTTACATACTATAATTTTTCATATAAATATGAATATCTTTTGTGTATAGTATGCAATTTTAGCATCTACTTCATTTATTTATTTATTTTAAGGTACTCCTTAATTATCACTATATAGCCTCTTAGTATGCTAAATAATATTCTTATAGATTCCTTTAATTATGAGCTTCGTAATAAATTTCTTTTGTAAGCTTTACCCAAGGATAATATATATATCTATATATGTAACCATATACTACTGTCTATTCATGGACTGGTGGGATCTTAGTTTGGAGTTCTAAGAATAAGAAATGGCTGCAGATGCCATTTTAAGATAATTATAAGGTTATCTTTTAATCTTATTAAATTTTATAGTGGTAATTCCACTCACAAGGATGGCCTTTAGATGTTCAAAATATGCTAGTCGTCATTTGGAAGATTAGTTTAAACAAGACTACCTTACCGGAATATCACTAAAGGCATTAAACCTTTATGTGAATAGCAATAATTTATCCTATGTCGAAGGTCCTAAAGATGGCATCCTTCGTCACCAAGTAACTTTCCCCAGTGGTTTCAGTAAGCCTTCTTCAATTGTAATCTGCACATTGTAATATATTTACAAAACAATAGGGTATATATATATATAACAAAAATGGGGATATCACAGCTAGTTTCACTCCCAATTGACTATTTCACTTCCGTTGGACCTCCAGATTGACTAGATGACTTGTTATGATTTCAGTTAGCCTCCCATACGCCCCCCACTGAGCCTCCTTCCCTTAATCAGTGCTACACACTTCAGTTACACTTGTTACACTCAGTTAGACTCAGATTGACACTTAGATGACTGGTTCTTGTGCATTGATGACCACTACTGATTGATGATGAGGACTCCTAGTTGGAGTCAAGCTACTCCATTCAGTGATTCGAATGACCTCCTTAGGCAATTCAAATTGCTTAGTCATTGTTACTGTATTCTATTGTAATCATTCACCCTTACTGGGATATTGAGCACTGCTGCATGTTTTGCACAGTTTTACACCATATTTTCTATGTTCATCTGTTGTGATTGATTTACTTGTTCATTAGATCTATTGTGACTAATTTTATAGCCTTGAAATAGGATTTTCGACAAAACGACTTCCCCTATACTCCATAATAAAGCATCCTAGATAGAGTCCTCATTGTGATACCTTGCTTTTAAGGAGATTATATTTTATATTTTCTATGAAATACTATTAACTTAACTCCATTTATTTTGTATTGCAGGATGGCAAGTTAGCCTTCCATGAATAGTAGAAGACCTACTACTTTACAAATGAAAGGGAAACCTATTGCTCAAACAAGTGGTTGTTGCTCATAAGACAATTCCTAGAATAATTTTTACTGCAACTGGTTTTGAAGAAGTGAAGTTGAAGATAATTGTATGTCCTTTGGATCTCAGATAGGCAAATGTCTCTAGCTGTCGAGAGATCAACAATTGATAGATAATTAAAAAAAAATTATTGCAAGTTGGATCTTCTATTCTTTTATGTCTGTGAAGGGTAGCAGCTTGCTTTTGTTCCTGATAATTTGTACAGCCATGGATTATTGTACTCATGCATAGTTTTTAAGATCATTCTTCTATGAATTTTCATCATTGTCACAGTTGAATTGCTATATCTTAGAATTCTTTTAGTACTTGAAGCATTATTCTTGAATATGTTTTACATTCATTTTGTTCCCATGCAAAATTTGTTTGAATATCATTATTGTCAAGCAATAGCAACTTCTTAAAGGGTGCTAGCTAAATGGTAGAGCACCTTCCTAATTATAGGAAGGAGATTGGTGGTTTGATTCCTCTGTACCCTATCATAAATTAGTGATTAAGAAAACGACTAAATTTGCATATATACGACTATTAGTAGCTAAGTTCTAGTATCTTATAGCATGACTAACATTTAGTCATATTTTGCTTAGTCATTAATATGTTATCATCTAGTAGTTTATTTAGTTGTATATTTAGTCATTAATTGTGACAATCAATGACTAAATCAGTGAGTATCAATGACTAAATCAATGATTAAATCAGTGACTAAATCAGTGAGTATCAATGACTAAATCAATGAATTAATCAGTGACTATCAATAACTAAATCAATGACTAATAAGTAAACCAATTAATGACTAGTGAAATACGACTAGAGATAAGATAGTGGAAATCGGATACTATTAGTCACCGATTCAAAAATAGTCGTTTATAGTCGAATTTTAGTCATTTTTTAGTCACTAATTTCTCATTTTGTACTAGTGTTAATATTGCAATAGAATACCAAAACTGGATATGGAAGCAATTAATGAGAAGGGGCCATGTGTAGTCAACTAGGGAGTGGTGAGTGGGTTGTGGGGTTGAATCATATGCTACAAAATATCATCTTGAGAACCCATTTGACTTTCCTTGCTGACATTTATTTATGTGTAAGAGAGTTGTTGAAGAAATCAATCGATGGCTTCAATGGAGGATGGGCAGCCCAAAAATTCATATGGCAGGTATGGGCTCTATTTTTCTTGACCCACAAGTCACTCTACCTCATGGGGATTCGTTCTTTCTCATTCCCATTCCATTGTGGAACACCCAAGCTTCAATTTTCATCCATTACACATGCCCAACAGTGAGAAAAATAAAAAATCACAACTGTGAACTAACCCACGTTTTGAAGTGCCATAAATGCCTAGAATTTGGTATTCATTGTAATGCGCGTCTTGGTGCATTGACTGACAATAGACATGAGGACACTTGCCAAGTGACATGACCGAATAAACCTTAGAAATTGGTCCTTTGAATATTGAAAATGCTTGAACGACTGAAGAATGCATGATGATTTGCATGACGACGCAATGAACGGCACTTATAAAAATTGATACCTTAATAATGAATGCTCTGCTTAAATGATTAGCGAATTTATGAAATAAATGATAACTGAATTTTATATAGAATGATGAATGATAGATATGCTCGAGCGATTGAGAAAGAATGATGAATGATAGATATGCTGAATTGAGAACTATGAAATAGAGATGATTAAATGAAATATATGCTCGATCGACTAAGAAATTACGAAACGAAAGTGATTAGATGATATATGCTAGATTGAGAAATTATGAAATAAAAATGATTGAATGAAATAGATGATCGACCGAATGAGATATTACGATGACTAATGAAAATATTCGATATTGAAAATGAAGAATGATATAGATACTCAACTGACTGAGATATTATGACAATGAATGATGAAATGATTTGATAGTGTAGCGCTATTTAATGTGTGCTTGAGTGTGTGTGTGTGTGCAGTGGAAGGTAAGATGATTTACCAACTGAACCACAATGGAATTATAGGGGTCGTAAGAATGAAAAGAACACATAGGGGTACGACAACAGACTGCCGACCCTGAATTAGTACTCCATGCATGGGTCAGAATCTTGCGAGCTGGCCCGAGGAAGCATGTGTTGTACGGGCGATGCCCTTAGTCTCCAAGAAGTGTAGTCGAGAGATCACGGTAACGACTCCCCGATCGCTACATAGTTCTCCTCAAAAAAAGAAAGAAAAGGAATTGTTGGAAGGGCCCGCCGAAGAGGTACCTAGACAAGAACAAGAAGAAAGAAAATGAATTTTCAAAAGGGCCCGTCGAAGAGGTACCTAGACAATAATAAGAAGAAAGAAAAGGAATTGTCAGAAGGACCCACCGAAGGGGTACCTAGACAGGACCAGGAAGAGATTATTAATCAATAATATAAAGTTTAGAGACATATAAGAAAAGAAATAGATTTATTTTATTATATTTGAAGAAAATGAGAAAACTTGAAATAGATTAGAAGTTTAGCAAAATAAATATTTTAATCCATTTCTTATTATTATTCTTTGAAAAAGGAAAATTTGATCTAGGTTGAAAGTTCTAATAGAATAGATAATTTATTTTTCATTATAGATATCTTGAAAAAGGAAAAATAATTAAAAGTAGAATGTTCTTATTTATTTTTATTTTTTTAGAAAAGAGAAAAACTTAGAAGACATTGTGTCATTCTACGAGAAAACTTATGAACAAAAAGATTAATGAATAAACTTATTAGAAATCAAAATACAAGAAGGAATCTAATAGGAACCACTCCACCTACATCCCTCTGATTTATGGATTAGAGGAATTAACTAAGGAGACAACAAGGAGACATTGTAGGGATTTAAGTGCACACTTAAAGATAAAGTGACACTTGTTTTATGAAAATAAAAATTTGAGAATTATTAAATTAAATAATATGATTGCATGAAGAGACACTTGGCATGGATATTTTGGTTATAAAAGAAAGGGAGGAGAAGGAGAATGGACTCTCTTACTCCCTAGTGTTGGACGGGCACCGTAATTGAGAAATTATCTTGTGATTCTTGTGAGTTGGGTTGAGATTTCCAGGGATTTGGGGATCCTCGCGGAAAGCTTGCATTGTGTGTTCTTACGACCCCAAAATGCTCAGGGGTTTGAGGGAAAGAAGAGTACCCCCGATATGGTAGGGAGGTTAACCGAGAGGTCTTCGGTAAATCAGGTGTTTGGATGGCTCCATCAAAGCGGTAAGGAATGTCAGCTACAACAACCCACAACCATCAAAATCAGGTAAAATGTTCCATTTTAGGTACAAGTTGAGTTTACGCATTTTTATTACGGTTTCATATTTGATTTTCAAGATTTAAAGTTTTTATATGATGCTAGTATTACATAGATAGTCTTTTGGGGGGACCCTAAGATGGGGGGCCCTACATTTGGTATCAGAGTCGATTGAGCCTTGAGGGCACCAGACTCATATTCCTATCAGGGGTTGTCAGTATATTCGTCAAGGTTGGATATGGACAACCAAATTAGCTGCTTCTACAAACATTCACCTGACTTCCAGCTCGACCACCGAAATAGGTTCAATGTGATTTTAGCATTTCATTAAGTGTTAATAATTATTTTGTTTTCTTATTACATGGATGGCTCATTAGAAATAATGATTTCTGAGTATGATTTAGAATGCAGGATCCTATCCGACAACCGTCACTCAACTATATTATGAAATTACGTTTAGATCTATGCTATATACTGAAATTGAAGGTCCCTGTTTTACATCTAAATTAGCAACCTGCGTATATACTGAGGGTTTTATTTATTATATACATATACATATACATATATATATATATATATATATATATATTAATTTCGAAATCTCTGTGTTAATTTGAGATTGAATAACTCGGCATAGATCGAATTCTAGATCTATTTTACATTTTATTTGAAGATATCTGTGTTAATTTGAGATTGAATATCTTGGTATACATCGAATTCTAGATCTATTTTACATTTTATTTGAAGATCTCTATGTTAATTTGGGATTGAATATCTCGGTATAGATCGAATTCTAGATCTATTTTATCTTTTATTTTAATATCTCTATGTTAATTTGAGGTTGAATATCTCCGCATAGATCGAATTCTAGATCTATTTTATTTTTTTTATTTGAAGATCTCTGTGTTAATTTGAGATTGAATATCTCAGCATAGATCGAATTCTAGATCTATTTTATATTTTATTTGAATATCTCTGTGTTAATTTAAGGTTGAATATCTCGGCATAGATCGAATTCTAGATCTATTTTTTTTTATTTGAAGATCTCTGTGTTAATTTGAGATTGAATATCTCATCATAGATCGAATTCTAGATCTATTTTATATTTTATTTGAAGATTCCTGTGCTAATTTGAGGTTGAATATCTCGGCATAGATTGAATTCTAGATCTATTTTATTTTTTATTTGAAGATCTCTGTGTTAATTTGAGATTGAACACCTCGGCATAGATCGAATTCTATATCTATTTTACATTTTATTTGAAGATCAATGTGTTAATTTGAGATTGAATATCTTGGCATAGATCGAATTCTCGATCTATTTTATATTTTATTTGAAGATCTCTATGTTAATTTGAGGTTGAATATCTTGGCATAGATAAAATTCTAGATCTATTTTATTTTTTTTATTTGAAGATCTCTGTGTTAATTTGAGATTGAATATCTTTACATAGATCGAATTCTAGATCTATTTTATATTTTATTTGAAGATATCTGTGTTAATTGGAGGTTGAATATCTTGGCATAGATCGAATTCTAGATCTATTTTACATTTTATTTGGAGATCTCTATGTTAATTTGAGATTGAATATCTCGGCATAGATCGAATTCTAGATTTATTTTACATTTTATTTAAAGATCTTTGTGTTAATTGGAGATTGAATATCTCGGCATAGATCGAATTCTAGATCTATTTTACATTTTATTTGAACATCTGTGTGTTAATTGGAGATTGAATATCTCGGCGTAGATCAAAATTCTAGATCTTATTTTTTTATAGATATTAAATTTGAAATCTCTGCGTTGGTTTGAAGTTGAAACATCTCCGTACATATCGAAATTTCAGATCATATTTGTATATTTAATTTGTTGATCTCTGCGTATTTGTTAAAATGATTATTCTGTGTATATTTTTATTTTTAAAGATCTCAGTAAAGGAATTTATTTACATATCTCAGTTTATGAGATCATGGGTAGCTGCGTCTGATCATGGGTGGTGGTAGTTTTCCACTTGTAGTATCCCCTCCTCCTTCCAAGTCCAGTTCGGATCTGTCACGATATTATCGTTGCGCAGAGCTAGGGTAAGGGACGGCTAGTACTATCCTGATCCTTGTATACATATTCTTCTCCAGTTTAAAAAGTATTTATATGTATATGTAGGGCCATTCCTATAGGGTCCTTCCATGCTTAAACTGAAACTTAATAGACTAATACAAAACAAATTAGATAGCATAATCACTAGATAAATAAAATAAATTAACTGAATAACTTAGCAAATATAGACAAAACCATAACCTGTCGACCATAGGTCGTGACCGTTTTCAAAGGAGAAATTGTCATTAATCCAATCCAGCTTGTGCATTGTCGTCTACATCTTTCATAGGATCCCTCTAGCAAATATTTATTAACCATTGGCGAAGCAACCGTTAGCCTCGCCACCCAACCATAGTTTCATGCTTTCAGTCGTATGGCCACCCCCAAGCTTCGGGTCGTAGAGCTCACACACATCATTCAAGAAACTCCTCAATGGGTTTCCCCACCACACGAATTTCTAGCCAAACCCCAATAGCATCAACTCACTCACTTTTTCAAGATTACGATAACCATCCAAAAACTAGGTCCTTTACCCATCCACAAAGCCTTCTTTAAATAGGAAATTCCCCTACGACACATGTTGCTTCATGCAAAATACCCAATTTCTTAATATTCAAAAAGTAATTTATCTCACAAATCCATGTGTCAAGTTTCCTAAAAGAATGCACCTACTTTCCTAAATTTACTCAAGTTTGTCTCTAAGATGCTCACTCTAAATTATATTTTGTGGGTGCATGTGGTGTTAGCTAATAACTCAAGCCTAAGATTCCATTTTGGTCCTAGTATAATTATTTCTAATATTTTAATACTAAAATATATTTTCATGAGCAAGTGTTCTAAATGCAATTTTATATGGTTT
The DNA here is from genome assembly GCA_027924585.1 of Larix kaempferi. Classification (NCBI taxonomy): domain Eukaryota; kingdom Viridiplantae; phylum Streptophyta; class Pinopsida; order Pinales; family Pinaceae; genus Larix; species Larix kaempferi. The sequence goes on along the minus strand of BSBM01000585.1, from coordinate 3,467,543 downwards.
TTATGCATAAAGTTTACCAATTCATCCCTTCTAGGACTTAGGTGCCACACCATTGGGCCCATCTATCCTTTATGCTCATATTTCGACATGGCACCACTCTGTCGGGTCCATTTATCCATCATATCCAATTCTTGACAAGGAACCACATTGTTGGGTCCTTGCATCCATCCTTTCCATTTCTTGGCAAGGTACCACACCATCCGATCCTTCTACCAATATCTTTTCATTTGACTTGTAGGAAATTCATGTAGGGATTTAGGATCCATTACCTTCAATCCTTTGTCTACACGCTATTGGGGACTAGTGGCACTGAGGAGTAAGTCTGTTCTTACTGCATACCCCCCAACTCGTATGTCAACAACTCCATCGTGGTCCACATCGCACGACATCATGCAACACTGAGTAAGCAGATAAGGGATTTTGAACTCGGTCGTGGGATCCATTGGAAGTTGACATCGTCGTCGTCCTTCCGTGTGTGATTTATTCGTACTCTATGACCCTTTATTTCCTTTGTGTGTCTGTTGGTAACCATTTCACGTGTCGCTACACACATTCTCAAAAACTCATAGTAATAGTCCTGTCCTCATTCATCATAATCATTTTATACACGCTAATTGTTAAGCAATTACAGTTTACTCATAATATCTTGCTAATCAGTAAGGCATTACGTCACATGTATTTCTTTCGTTTACATCACATAATTCATCATACATCTAGTCAATACACAACATGTTATTTTTCAGATTAGATAATTATTCAAGTTCATAACTGTCATAGAATTCATTATTTTCATTCATTAGTTGTCATCACGTACATACTCAGTTGTTCTTCAATTATTCGGAAATATATACTCAAAGGGTTATCTGGTGGAAGTTTCAATCAGTCGGGTCACTTGACAAGTGCCCTTAAATTCCATAGTCTTTCAAGGGGCACTACATACACCCCCCTCTTATATAGAACTTCATCCCGAAGTTAATTTTTGTTCTCGTAATTTCAATGCTAGGCTTTTACCTTTAATTTCTCATTCTCATCTTCTTGTCATTCTCTTCAATTTTTCTCAAACAATCATGACCATAAGTACCAGTGGTTCTAATCATTAGTTTCTATATCATTTAGTATGGTTCAACTACACCCTCAGGAACTTAATCGTAACTTTGCGTAATGAAAATCCAATAATGCCTTCATAATTTTCAATACCAACTTAGATTTTCTATACCTCCTAGTCTTCTATGAAGGTATCCACCCAATAGTTATCAAATCATCATTGAACATAACAAATCCAGGCAAGGATTTAAATCTATTTGGTTATCCTCCCTCCAAGCTGGGAAGGCAAACATCATAAAATATTCGGTAAGATATAATCACGGTTTTAACATATCAGGAGAGACCTTCAAATAGTCCAAAAACCAAATTCCATAAGACTACTTCCAAATAACTCTAAAATGTTTTAATACAGTTGGTTCTCAATAAGATAGGATTCTAGTCGTCGAAATTTAGTGACTTAGTCGAACATATTGAAATTTAACTCTTAGTCCTTTCATTAGTAGCATCATGTCCAAGAGAATGAGCTTATCACATCCTTACCTCATTTCGTCATTTCTGTTGTCCTAGGACCACTCCAGTCGACTCATCAAGTCGCAACAAATCTATTTTCTTAGCTTCATCAAGTTCCATCTCGAGAGCTAGTCGTATTTCCATCTCTGTATTCTAGTTTTAGTGTCGATCATCTCCATACTTCGTTTTACTAAGATAGTCTCTATTGACTCGTTTGATGGATTTTCCTAGTTAAGAATTCTACAATACCATGTGACAGTTACGTTAGGTTTGCATTTTATTTTTTCATTTTCGTTATCGGTCTCATCATGATGTAAAGCCAAAGTGATCGTGTTCAGCTCATGGCGTTGGTCACCTCGGTATCTTGTTTTTCAATTTTGAGTTTAAATTCACTTCCTCGACAATCTGTCAAAGTCCCGTCAATCTAAACATCATGGTATCTTGTTAGCTAAAATTTATCAATTTCCCGTCATTTAGGAATTCACCAAATGCATTAACTTGATATCAAATGTAACACTTCCCCTCACTAGATAATGTAAAGGTCGTAAATATATATATATATATATGCCATAACCATAATTTAAAATATTCAATTATCAATTTCTTTTCATGTGACAAGAATACATTATTTATAGAAAAACAATATCTAAATTTCAATTTTAAGAGATTCAAGATCCACTTTAAATCTCTTCCCTTTCAACAAATCTATAATCTTTATATAGGTAAAAATTATAATTATATTTTCAATAAGGAGTAGAATATCCACCGTTAATGTATTCTTATTCAACGAAACTATCTATGACTTATACATATATAAACAAGGAAATACCTATATTTCAAATGAGAAAAAGGTACCACATTTCAACTAACTTCCACATTGTCACATTACCACATTTCAACTAACTTCCACATTGTCACATTACCACATTTCAACTAAAGAAGAAATAGAAAATACATAAAACTAATTCATAGTGGTGGTTATTTTAACCCTATACCTTCGAACTTCTAAAGTTTATAAAAACGACATTGTACTGAAATACATGAGTCGAATAAATATCCATATCAAGGTCAATTGAGTCCCATTCTTTCTGACACCACCCTTTCTTTATAGTTTTAAAATAAACTCCTTACTCTAAATCTTACCTAACATGCAGAAATTAATAATATCAAAATGAAGAATCATACTTATTATCATTTATATACAACATCAAAGATATGATCTTACTCCATCTTGTACATATTATACCTTTATTGATAACATCGACTAGCTTACACATGCTATCACATATCTACAACATCAATAAATTTTTCTTACTCTAGTCCGAACATACCATGCATATATTGATAACTTCAATGGTTCATAACATACCATGCATATATTGATAACTTCAATGGTTCATACATGCTAACAATTAACATTAAACATACATTTAAAAGAAAATTTCTCAATAATAAAAAAAAGAGAACTATATACTTACGCATATATGTATATAAGTATATAAATATACTTGAATCCCTTAAAGTGTAAGATGAATTGCAGGCTCTTTTATTACATATGTAAACATGTACTTCGTAATACTCCAAATAATTAAATTAATATACATATATATATTTAAATATATATATATATATAACCCATTACATACATTATAATTATTTCATGACATAACGTTCCATTTCATAACATTACAGCTACAACACCATGCGTCTTAAATGAAAACATTATGCTAACTAGAACACGCTTACCACGTTCGGGAAACTACGCTAAGGAAAAACGCCGAGTGATTGGCGGTCTGCCCTCCCTAATAAATTTACCATTTGTTACAACCTAGCATACTATTCATTTCATTCCATTTTCATATAAGTCAATCGTCATGCGACATGAACATAAAGAATAAATATAATAAAAAAAAAAATCATTGCTTCCATAAACACAATTCACATACTAGTATGGGTTCCACACTATAAAAGTTTATTAGCGCCATCGTGGAATGGTTATTTGTATAGTCATATGCTAAAATATTTAAAAGTCTTTACCCAATCCTATGGTTTAGAAGTTACCAAATAACAAAAGGAAGGACCATCTATCTCAGACTATTCTTTTGTATACATAACCTACCTCTATAATAGAAATTTACACATCTTCTTTTTTAATCTATAAAAAAAAACATTTATCTCATCTCCCCAAAGATTTATTGCGCCGAGAGACGCTCTATAGCTCAATATGAGAGAGATCTTGTAACACGTGTCGAATGTTTGTTGAGTTTGTCGAGTTACAAAATAATACAAAGTAAACAAAAAAGAATAATGCAAAGTAAAAAGTAAATATGAGACTTAAATTAGAAACTTTAGAATTTAGGATTAGGTGGCTCACATATTGCAGGAGTTATTTAATGAGAGGTTTGCATCTCAGGAGATTTGATCCCTCTCGACGCTTAATAAAACCTAGCAACTATAATTAAAAGACTTAAGCACGATCAGAAAGTCTCACTGTACGTCACGAGTAATGCAAGGCTTCGATGCAAGGAGTGGCATGATGCCAAGCATAACGTCTATAATCAGGTATACATTCCATCGGCAATGTCTGGTAGTTTGCACACCACACCGGTTGACAGATCGGGGGAGGTGTATTGCACTTTAATTGCTATTTTTAAAAAGAATACCTTTTACAGACGCGTGGAAATCAATACAAAACTCAGAAACAGATCAGAGATGGTTTCAATTTCATCTTTGATAAATGAGAAATTCAGAAACAGATAGTGCACTTCTTCAGATGATATCAATCTTATTTTTGATAAATATGAAATCCAGAAACGGATCAGTGTTCATTGTGAATACAGAGTTAAGGCTTAGCGCATACAAAATTAATTGATGCTTCTCGCGAATACGAATTTCCAGATTATGTGAATCGGGATATGTGCTCATTGTGAATACAGAGCTAAGGTTTAGTGAATACCGAGATCAATAAAGCATTAGCACCAAGTTCAAGCAGTGAGGATCTCTCGCAGCCAGTGCGCATAGTGTTATTTATTACAGAGGTAAAATAAAACAATTGAACAGAGGTTAAGGTGCCACGATATGTGGGAATGGTTAATCCATCAGAGAGATTAATAAAATAATCAAACACAGATCATGATCCACGATTGGGTGTTCTAATGGTTTATGCATCTCAGAGGTTAATTAATAATAATAAAAAAAGTCGGAACCGGGTTTAAATATAAGCTTTGGCAGTGTTTAAATAGGGATGTACACGCTCTGAGCCTTCGCGTTAACCGTGACAGAGAATGGATATATATATATATATATATATATATATTAGCTGTTGAACAGAGTAAAACTCTGGTTATAGATCGAATTTCAATACTTCAACAGGGATTTACGTGATCTGGATATTACAGTATTGATCCATACAGAAATTGGATATAAATAAATTACACAGGGTTTCAATGGGAGAGATCTGCGTGTTCTGGGTATTTCAGCATTGATTCAGAAACGAATATCAACGCATAGATTAATAATTCGAATTTAAACAAATTTCAGAGAATACATCCCTGGTTATACCAAGAGAATCTCTGGATGCAAGGTTGTGGATCAAGCTTAAGGGTGATTCTGCGGTTAATAGTGGGAGTGTACAGACAGGGACCTGAACTGCAGTATTAATCCGACAAGATATAGATAAGTTCGTGAGATCCATCGCCACCTATGCGCCAGTCTAGCACTCGAGCAAAGTTCGAGGTAAAAGATGACCGGTGAATGCAGGCTTGGACCTTACCCCAAAAAAAGGAAAGATTTTCAAGATCACGCGGCACAGGCTTGATCGATGCAATCTGGCATGATATTTCGACAGAATAGAGGTTACAAATCAAGACGCGTTCCACATACCCATAACACTAGTTATGGTGTGCAGAGGTTACAATGAAGGGCGCATGTGCACAGATCTACAACAATGGTTGTGGTGTAGAGGTTCAACCGCATGGGGTGTTGCACAAATCCATATGATCGCAGCTTTAACTTCGCTGCCGAACCCCCAAATAATATAAGTTAGGTGCCCTCAAGGCTCGACCAACTCTGATACCAAATGTAGGGCCCCTCCTGTGTGGTCCTTTTGTGCTTGACCCGAAACTTAATAGACTAATACAAAACATATTAGATAGCATAATCACTAGAGAAATAAAATCAATTAACTAAATAACTTAGCAAATATAGACAAAACCATAACCTGTCGACCATAGGTCATGACCGTTGTCGAAGAGGAAGTTGCCATTAATCGATCCAACTTGAGCATTGCCATCCACGTCTTCTGTAGGATTCCTCTAGCAAAGCTTGATTAACCATTGGCAAACCAACCGTTACCTTCGCCACCCAACCATAGGCTCATGTTTTCAGTCGCATGGCCACCCCCAAGCTTTGGGTTATAGAGTTCACACACACCATTCAAGAAATTCCTCAATGGGTTCCCCCCCACAATAATTCTAGCCAAACCCCAATAACATCAAGTCACTCATTTTTTCAACCATAGGCTCATGCTTTCAGTCCCATGGCCACCCCCGAGCTTTGGGTCATAGAGCTAACACACAACATTCAAGAAATTCCTCAATGGGTTTCCCTCCCACGAGAATTTCTAGCCAAACCCCAATAGCAGCGAGTCACTCACTTTTTCAAGATTATGATAACCATCCAAAAACTAGGTCGTTTACGCATCCCCAAAGCCTTCCTTAAATGGGAAATTCTCCCACGACACATGTCGCTTCATGCAAAATACCCAATTTCTTAATATTCAAAAGTAATTTCTCTCACAAATCCATGTGTCAAGTTTCCTAGAAGAATGCACCTACTTTCCTAAATTTACTCAAGTTTGTCTCTAAGATGCTCACTCTAAATTCTATTTTGTGGGTGCATGTGGTGTTAGCTAATATCTCAAGCCCAGGATTCCATTTTGCTCCTAATATAATTATTTCTAATATTTTAATACTAAAATGTATTTTCATGAGCAAGTGTTCTAAATGCAATTTTATATGGTTTTTATGCATAAAGTTTACCAATTCATCCCTTCTAGGACCTAGGTGCCACACCGTTGGGCCCATCTGTCCTTTATGCTCATCTTTCGACATGGTACCACTCCGTTGGGTCCATTTATCCATCGTATCCCTTTCTCGGCAAGGTACCACATCGTCGGGTCCTTGCATCCACCCTTTCCGTTTCTCGGCAGGGTACCACACCGTCGGGTCCTTCTACCGATATCTTTTCATTTGAATTGCAGGAACTTCATGTAGGGATTTAGGATCTGTTACCTTCAATCCCCGTCTACATGCTATTGGGCCTAATGGAGCTGAGGAGTAAGTCCATTCTTACTACGCGCCCTCCAACTCGTACGTGACCAACTCCATCATGGTCCACATCACACAACTTCATGCAACCCTGCAAGAGGATAAGGGATTTTGAACTCGACCGTGGAATCCATTGGAAGTCGACGCCATCGTCGTCCTTCCGTGTGTGATTTATTCGTACTCTACGACCCTTTATTTCCTTGGTGTGTCCATCAGTGAACCATTTCACCTATCGCTATACACATTCTCAAAAACACATATTAATAGTTATGTCCTCATTCATCATAATCATTTTATACACACTAATTGTTAAGCATTTACAATTTACTCATAATATCTTGTTAATCAGTAAGGCATTACATCACATGTATTTCTTTCATTTACATCAGATAATTCATCATACAGCTAGTCAATATGTTAATGTTTGAGCATTAATTCAATATACTCAAGGATCTTTACTGAGAGAATAACATGTACAACATATAAAGCATATCAATCACAACAAACAATCACATGAGACAATAGACACATAGAGCTTCACTGGAGAAAACCATATAGGTGAAAAACCCCAAAACTTTCTCAGAGATAGAAAGAGCAATGATACAACCCAAGTACAAGAGATAGTCCTCCTAGCAGCTACTCCTCGTTCCTCACTTGTGTGCCACTTTCCGATGAGTGTAGAAGTGAATAATGAGAGATCAAATAGATTGCCTTCCGCACTCTATTTATACATGACCTCACCTTCCTAATAACCTAGCAGGGCCGACTTGTCTAAGTCAGTCTAATAACCCATGGTATTACTAATCAGGGCCGACCCCACACTTGGTGGTCTAATAACCCATCATATGCAAGTTGCGACACTTGAGACACTTGTTAATACAAATGACGACACTTCCATATAGAGGAATAATAACATCTCTATAGGAGTACAATATACATAGGTGAAATACATTCTGAAGTTACAATTACATCAACACTCCCTCTTAACTAGGAAGGTATTTCTCGACACAGATCTGCTAGCACAAGTCTTCTTCTCTGGATCATCGTCACTGAATCATCGTCATCGAATCATTGTCATCGTCACAGCTACTGCTATCTCAATCAATCTCTGTTCTAGTTGTCATAGGAAGTTCTACAAAGCCAGTCCTTTTTCATACTGGATGTAGGCCCACCACCTATGTGCCTTCATCATCACTGGCCATACTATGGAATCCTCAGGACTTATTATGTGCATCAACAAAAACTCAAAAGAGTATCCTAGGATCCTTTATGTGCCTAAGAACGACCAACAAGATCTCCCAGGGCGCTATTACATTTTGACTATCACAAAACCTTAAAAGAGTGTCTTGACTAGCAAGAACCCTAAAGAGCATTCGAGGCCTTTTACGTGACTAGCATAACCTGTCCGGATCTCCAAGACGTATTACATGTGACCCCCACCGCAAAACCTTAAAAGAGTGTCTTGACTAGCAAGAACTCTAAAGAGCATCCAAGGCCTTTTACGTGTCTAGCACAACCTGTCCACATCTTCAAGGCATATTATATGTGGTCATGGCAAAACCTCGAAAGAGCATCCCAGGATTGATTACAAGCATACAGCTCAAGCTATCGGATCTCCTAGGGCACTATTATATGCCATAGGACAAAACCTCGAAAGAGCATTTGCCAGATATCCTAGGGCGCTATTATATGCCATACGCAAAACCTCAAAAGAGTATTTGCAAGCCTTCCAGGGTGCTATTATATGTCCTCCCAAGCAATACCTGGAAAGAGCATTTGCCAGATATCCCAGGGCACTATTATATGCCATAGGAAAAGCCTCGAAAGAGTATCTGCAAATCTCCCAGAGTGCTATTATATGCTTATTTGCACAACCTATCCACGGCCATAGCGTATCAACCTGATACTCACCATACATCATCCTGATGTACATCATCACATGATCATCCTGATCATCATCATAGCATCATCCTGATGCATATCATCTGGAGCAACATCCTGAAGCTCATCATCCATGATCATCCTGATCATACAATGTATCCACTTGATACATATCATCATATATGATCTACCTAATCAGACAATGTATCCACCTGATACATATCATCATACATGATCTACCTGATCATACAACATTGTATCCACCTAATACATATAATCATACAAATACATGATCCAACTGATCATATCCAGCATCCAACATGATGCATATATAGATACATGATCCAACTGATCATATCAAGCATCCAAAATGATGCACATACAAAGCAGTAATTGGAGTACCGTCCTGATGCTCATCATCCAACGCTTACATCCATAGCTATGGGAAGGATCCTCCTCTCACTATGCTTGGAATGGCTCCAACAAATGTGTCGATCACTTCTTCCTCGAAGTGTCATCAATCTGAAGAACACCAAGCCTCTCTCTGAAGTACTCAAACTTCACTCTGGCTAGTGGTTTCATAAATACATATGCAACTTGCTCATCCGTCGCAACATACAAGAGCTTCACTACTCCTCTTTGCACCATATCCCTGATATAGTGATATTTGATCTCAATGTGCTTTGACCTGTCATGGAACAACGGGTTCTCAGACAGCTTCACACAACTCTAGTTGTCACAAAAGATATCAGTAGCCTCCAACGGGAGATAAAATAACTCAGATAGTAGCTTCCTAAGCCATACTACCTCACAACTAGCCGAACAAGCTGCAACATACTCTGCCTCGGTTGTACTCAGTGCTACATAGGACTACTTCCTGCTAAACCAAGAGATCACACCTAATCCCACTGAAGCAACACCCAGAAGTGCTCTTCCTATTTGTAGCACTACCTGCCCAGTCCGAATCAACATAACCCTACAGGTTAAACTTTTGATTCGCATCAGACTTGAGCCCATAATCAATTGTACCCTTCAGGTACCTCAAAATATGCTTTACAACAACTAGGTGAACACCTCTGGGATCCGTCAGGAACTGGCTCAATGTGTTCACCGCAAAGCAACTATTTGGTCTCGTGTTCGTCAGGTACATCAAGGACCCAATCATCTGACGATAAACACTGACATCAACCGGATCAGATGAAGCATCACACAAAAGCTTCAAGTTTGATTCCATAGGTGTGGCCATGGTCTTGCAGTCCATCATCTCGAACCTCATCAGGATCTCTACTGCATACTTCCCTTGTCCAAGGAATATCCCATCTGCACTCTGCCACACCTCCATGCCTAGAAAATAGTGCATCACCCCCAAGTCCTTCATCTCGAACTCGGCAGCAAGCTTCCTCTTGGTATCGGCAATCAATCCATCCTCACCTGTAACAAGCAGGTCATCCACATACAAGAGTAATATCACAGGATTGCCTTCTTGAACCTTGTGGTAAAGGTTGGAATCCGTTTTACTTTTGGTAAAGCCCAAACTGGATAGAAAGCTGTCTATCCTACCATACCAAGTCCTAGGAGCTTGATTCAAGCCATACAAGGCTTTCTTCAACTTGCACACATATGACTCTCTGTCATGTGTCTCCAAACCAAGTGGCTGCTCCACATACACTTCTTCCTCAACTACACCATTCAAGAAAGATGTCTTGACATCCATCTAGTGTATCTTTCATTTCATCACTATAGCTAGGGAAAGAAATGATCTAATGGAAGTGTACCTGGCTACAGGAGCAAAAGTTTCTTCATATTCTATCCCCTCTTTCTGGGAGAAGCCACGAGCTACAAATCTCACTTTGTACTTTTCTATGCTGCCATCTGCAGCATGCTTGATCTTGTAGATCCACTTGGAAGTTACAACAGAATTCCCTTCAGGTCTTGGGACTACATCCCGAACATCATTCTTCATGATTGACTGGTATTCCTTGACCATGGCATCCTTCCATTCTTTCTTTTCTACTGCTTCTTCATAACTGGAAGGTTCTTTGTTCATAATATCACAGAGTAGGGCAACATAGCTGGTGTGAGATCTAGTCCTCTTCCTTTCTCTGTGGTCTTCTTCTAGAATGCCATACCTTTCTGCATCTTGAATGATCTCTTTAGCCCATGCAGGTTTCCTCTTGTGAGAGTTCTTCTCATGGGGTGGATCTACAGGTTCTTGTGGATCTTCTATTTCATGATCTGCATCTGGAATTACCTCAGTCATAGTGGTGTCTTGAAATCTGGTTTCCTTTGGTTCTTCATGATCTTCAACAGGTGCCTTCCTTGACTTGATGAAAGCTGAGTCTTCATCAAATGTTACATCCCTGTTGACATCAATCTTCTTGAACCCTGGAAATTATATTTTGTAAGCCTTCGAGCTTTCATTGTACCCCACAAAGATGCCCTTCTTTCCTGAAGGATCTAGCTTTGTCCTTTTTTCCTTTGGAACAAGTGTCTATACTGGACAACCAAATATTCTAAGATGGCTGACTTCAGGTTTCTTACCAGAGAATACTTCTTCTGGTGTCTTGTTGTCCAATATCTTGTGAGGTGTTCTGTTCTGCACATATATAGCTGTCCTAGCTGCTTCTACCCATAGATGCATAGGAAGATCCTGGTCATGTAGCATTGCTCGTGCTGCTTCCATGATTTTTCTATTCTTTCTTTTTGCAACCCCATTCTGTTGTGGATTGTAGGGAGCAGTCAACTCCCTCTTAATCCTTGAATCATTACATAACTTCTTAAAATCACCTGAAATGAATTCTCCGCCATTGCTGGATCTGAATGTCTTGATCTTCTTATCAGTTTGATTTTCCATCACGGTTTTGAATTCCTTGAACTTATCAAACACTTCATCCTTATTCTTCAAAAAATAAACCCAAGTCTTCCTAGAGAAATCATCAATAAAACAAACATAGTATACATACCCACTCAAGGAACTGGATGACATCGGAGTGGATAATCTCCAAGATTCCTTTTTCTTTGCTTTCACTGCTTGGAAATTCCTTAATGTTCTTTCCTTTTGCACATCCTTTGCGAACACCTTTATGCTTTGACTTGATTTTAGGAAGACCCTATACAGCTTTACTTACAATTGGTAGTGCTCTATAGTGCACATGTTCAAGCCTTCTATGCCAAATTTCACTTGGCTCCATGGATTCATGTACCATGGCATGTTCAGGTTGTACCTTCAATTTGTACAATCCTCCCTCTTGCTCTCCAATCACTACTGCATCATCTATAGTTTTACCCTTTGGCCACATTAGGACTTGGCTATCTACAAATGCAGCCCTCATGCCTTTTGCATCCAATGCAAATATGGAGAGTAGGTTCTTCTTGAGCCCGAGTACATATAGTACATCTTTCATCTTCAAAGACTTTCCAGAGTCTAGGTTGTAGGAGGCTTCACCACTTCCCTTGATAGGGTTTGATAGTCATCCCCAAGTTTCACCTTATGGGGTCACTCATGTTCAGATTGATTTGCAAAAGATTCTTTAAACCTAGTCATGTGTTTGGAAGCCCCACTATCAATAAGCCAATCATTACATCCATGAGATATAGTACCTGTGAGAGCAGAGATTAGAACATATTCATCTTCACTTGATGAAGCATTACTTTCTGCCCTGGCCTTCATCTTGGGAGGTTCATCATCCTCAGCAGCATGAGCATGGTACCTCTTCTTGCTGCCCTTCTTGTTGTTGTTCTTTTTGTTCTTAGGACAATTTGAGGCAAAGTGTCCCTTCTCATTCATGTCAAACATCTTAGATCTTTCTTATCTTTATGATAATGATGGTGTGAAGATCTTTTGTTATGATATGTCTCTCTCTTGGGATTTCCTTTCTTGGTGTGTCCTCTAAGAGCTTGATCTTCATTTCCCATCTTCTCTTCTCGTGCTACAAGCCTAGCCTCTTCTTGTGAACATTCCTCCCATAGTCTACTGAATGAGATCAACTTCCTTCTTGCACAAATTCCTTGGATGAAGGAATCCCATGACCTAGGTAGGCCATTCAAAGTGGTCATAACAACTTCACCATTATCCACTACCTCATCCACAGCTTCAAGTTGTTCCTTGATCTGAGAGACCTTAGAGAAATAGGATTGAATGGTCTCTCCATTATAAAGCTTCACCCCTTTCAATTGGTTCCGCAGAGTCATCTTCTAATTTATGTTCTTCCCTTCAAATAGCTTGGTCAGGGAATCAAACATCTCCTTGGGTTTCTTTTCAGATGACACATGTGGTATGAGGTGGTCTTTGATAGAATCAACAATGATCCTCTTTGCCTTGACCAAGTTCTTCTTATGCAAGGCCTTAGCCTCTTCTCCCTCTGGGACGGGGACCTCTTCACTTATGTAAGTCTCCAATTCATTTTCTTCCAAGATTAACCCAATCCTATACTTCCATTCTCGGAAGTTATTAGCCCCTTCAAGCTTATCCTCAAGCTTGGTGTGGTTATACATCTTAAAGAGTACTTCAAATGGAAATAGAAAATATTTGGGTCTTATCACTTGATTTGCAGAAATCTGGATTTGGTGCTGGATTAGGGTTTGTCAGAGAAACCCTAAGAATTCAAAATGTGAATTTCAAACTTCTGAAAGGATATAAAGATGCACCTTGATGAGATGATAATCCTGGTATATTCAGAATTTGAAATTTGCAAAGTTTCACCTTTCATAAATGTCTTTTAGTCTTCCTGGATTCACTGGGAGGATCCTGAATTAGGGTTTGAGTTTCCCGGAGCTTCACCCAACCAAAAAGTTCGATCCAAAGCTCTAAACTTCTATTTTTCAAAGGATCTTCCAGATATGGTCTCAGAATTTAGAAATTCCTATTTTTGTGGAAACCCTAATTTTTAGGGCCAAAAATGAAAGTGCCCAGAAAGATGCGCCTTGTTGAGGAGAGTCAAAATACCCTACTACCTTTCAGTATCTTTGGAGAGAAACCCAATAAACAAGAAACCCTAGTTTCTACAACTACAAAGTGTCTTCTTCTCAGGTTATCTCTGATACCATGTTAATTTTTTAGCATTAATTAAATATACTCGATGATCTTTACTGAGAGAATAACATGTACATCATATCAAGCATATCAATCACAACAAGCAATCGCATGAGACAATAGACACACAAAGTTTCACTGGGGAAAACCATAAAGGTGAAAAACCCCACAACTTCCTCAGAGATAGAAAGAGCAATGATACAACCCAAGTACAAGAGATAGTCCTCCTAGCAGCTACTCCTCCTTCCTCACTTGTGCGCCACTTTCCGATGAGTGTAGAAGTGAATAATGAGAGATCAAATAGAGTGCCTCCCGCACTCTATTTATACATGACCTAACCTACCTAATAACCTAGCAGGGCCGACTTGTCTAAGTCAGTCTAATAACCCATGGTATTACTAAGCAGGGTTGACCCCACACTTGGTGGTCTAATAACCCATCATATGCAAGTTGCGACACTTGTCAATACAAATGAAGACACTTCCATATAGAGGAATAATAACATCTCTATAGGAGTACAATATACATACATGAAATACATTCCAAAGTTAGAATTACATAAACACAATACACAACATGTTATTTTTCAGATTAGATAATTATTCACGTTCATAACTGTCATCAATTCATTATTTTCATTCATCAATTGTCGTCACGTACATACTCAGTTGTTCTTCAATTATTCGGAAATATATACTCAAAGAGTTATCTGGTGGCAGTTTCAATCAATCAGGTCACTCGACAAGTGCCCTTAATGTCCATAGTCATTCTAGGGGCATTACAGTATATAATCTCATTCAGAGGTATTTTTCTTCCTAGTTGAATATCACGCTATGTCCAGACGCTAGCATTATGTACATAATTTTTACTCATGGGTAAATTACAGTACGTAGAAGGTCGGAGAACTATGTTTTAGATGATCAATTATTTATGCCTTCTCATTAAGAATCATGTTCCAATTTGACTGAGATCTATATTTGATGTCTTGTAGCTAATTATTTTTAATATAACAATGAAACATGGGTAATGCCTCTAACCATATGGCTTCTAACTAATAATTATGTTTGAGTTGAAATAGAATTATGTTTCGGTACATAGTGTGTTGGACTTCACACTCAAAGAACAAACCGAGCTCTACATTCTTTTGTGAATGACCGTCATAAATATAAATCAAGGAACCAGTAGTCATAATTCAATTATTTTTAAATATTGAACAATTAGATTTTTTTTATATATAGTCTGGTTAATAAGTGCACAAAGTTGCCTAAGATAATTACATTTAAAATGCGTATGTCATTATGTGATGCTTGGAAGGATGTTAAGTGTATACATATATGTCCTAAGTGGTGAAGAAATTGAATGTTTAGAAATAATGAAGAACACATGTTGTCATATTATGTCCTTGAAATATATAGGTATTGTTCAAAAATTAGAAAGGGTCATAGATGTGTCTTTTCTATCTAATAGTCTTTATATTTACTGAAGGAAAAGAAACTATAGTTTAATTATGTAGGGTGTCTAATAGTCCTTATACTTTTGAGGAAACGAAACTAGAAACTAAATAATTATGTTATATAGTAGTCCTTTAGATGATTGAATGGTCGATGCTAGACTTGTAATAAAATATATAATAGTCATTTGCATCTTGGAAGGAAAACATGTATAGTCATCTATTATATAGAAGAAACCAAGTATAAGAAATCAAGTATAGGTTGCTTATTGGAAGGGATCTTAAATGGCTAATTATATGCTTGTATTATTTAAAAGTCATTCCTCAGAATTATATTAGTGTGAGGATGAATTGAAAGTTATAATGTTATAAAATGTTTTTAGGAACAAGTCTTTGTGAAATGGTATATGGCGCAAATTCGGTCCTCATATAAAGGACTATGAAATATCATACAGTACTAACTTATGTGAACTCATACACTTATGTTGTTATTGGGTTACTATGACGGTAATTCCCTACTATCATTAAGACAATAGTCATGTTATATTTAATAAAGGATGTACATATGTATCTAGACATTTGATCCTATGGAGTATAGTGATAATGTGATGGCATGTGAATTGTGCGGTTAGAGTTTAAAGATAAAATTCCATGTAAAATAAATACTTGTAATGGAGTACCTTGAATGAATATTATTATGTTGAAGAAAAGTGGTATAAATATCATGGGTTACCATTATACTATGCCAAAGTTATGTCATGACCTAGTATCATAAATAATAAGGATGTATTATGGTTATAAGCCTATATGTAGAAAACAAGAATAGTGATTAGTAATATCTAAAGACTAACATGTTTGTTGTTGAATGATTCTATAAGGAAAAACTTTGTACCCTAGCCCCTCCAAAAATTAATACATGGTATTAACTAGAGTGAAATAGAAAAATAGGTGTGCAAATGGAGAAAAATAAAGATAGGGAGCTTATAGATTGTGTACAAATGCATTACATGAATATGCTATTTAATTAGAATGTATTAGAAAGCATGAGGGAATTGCAAACGAAATCTAACTCCATATTTATATGCAAATTAGATTGCTAGGCTAGAAGTATTACGATTCATAGTCATGAAGATGATTTGCAATTGTAGAGCTTGATGAGTTAGATATTTTGAGTTTATTGTGTATGTCAAGAAGTTGAGTTAGTTACTTATCTTGATATAATATATTATGTTGAGAAAAGAATAATTAAAAGTTTCTAGCTTTCAAGATCATTAGTAGTTACGTTTCTTTATAAACTTTACGCTGATGAAAGGAGTTAGAAATGTTAACCTACCATGGTGCATAGATATATCCTATTTAGATGATATATTTGGGGATTACAGACTCGAAATATAGAAAATGAGATATCAATGTGACCAACTTGACTTAACAATGACCTGGTAATCACAAGATTGTGACTTGGAAAACTCACCAAAAAGGGCCGAATGAAAACAAATTTTATAAAACCAAGTATGGATATGCTCAACATGCTGAATTGAACGCAACACTGTAAACCTCATGACATGATTAAACATTAATGAAAATATGGCTAGTCCCTAAGACAAGACCCGACGAAACTTTATTGACACACATGATATGACTTGGAAGTTCTGCAGAAGAATTCCTATGACAACATAAATGATGAAATGATGTAAGAACATGATAAGATCCTTGATTTGAACATGAAGGTAGCGATGAAAGGAGGGGATTGGATTTTGGAACATTTGGTAGTCGCTCCTGATTTTTTTAAATCATGATTATATCCTACCTGTCTATATTTGACTGTATGTCATTTGATGTTTACCTTCGCATCTTGAAGGGAAGATAACTAATTAGATGGGAATCCTTACTTGGATTTGTTATGCTGAATGATGATTTGATAAACTTTTGAGTGGCTATTGACACAATACAACATGTAGAAAATTGGACATTATAAACCTTCGTAGATGACTGGAAGCTATAGAAAATCTAGGTTGGGACTAACAATTATGAAGGTAGTATTGGATTTGCATTCCGTGAAATTATGATTAAGTTCCTAAGTAGGTATTGGAACCATGTTGATGAGAAAACTAATGTTTAGAACCATCGACACTTATGGCCATGATTGTTTGAGAAAAATAGAAGAGAAAGACAATAATTTGAAAATGGGAAACTAAAGAAAATCCTAGCAACAAAATTACAAGAACAAAGTTAACTTTGGGACAAAGTTCTATTAAGAGGGGGTGTATGTGATGCCCGCCTCAGTGCATTGACTGAATGTAGACTTGAGGACACTTGCCAAGTGACCTGACCAAATAAACTTTAGTAATTGGTCCTTTGAATATTCAAAAATGCTTGAACAAATTAAGAACGCATGATGATTTGCATGACGACGCAATGAACGACACTTATAGAAATTGATACCTTACTTAATCATGAATTCTCTACTTAAATGATTAGCGAATTTATGAAATAAATGATGACTGAATGTTATATAGAATGATGAATGATAGATATGCTGAATTGAGAATTATGAAATAAAGATGATTAAATGAAATATATGCTTGACCCACTAAGAAACTAGGAAACGAAAGTGATTAGATGATATATGCTAGATTGAGAAATTATGAAATAAAAATGATTGAATGAAATAGATGCTCGACCAACTGAGATATTATGATGACTGATGAAAAGATTTGATGGTGAAAATGAAGAATGATAGAGATACTCGACTGACTGAGATATTATGACGATGAATGATGAAATGATTTGATAATGCAATGCTATTTAATGTGTGCTTGAGTGTGTGTGTGTAGTGGCAGGTAAGACGATTTACCGACTAACCCACAATGGAATTAAAGGGGTCATAAGAATGGAAAGAACACATAGGGGTATGATGACAGATTGTCGACCCTGAATTAGCACTCCATGCATCGGTCAGAAGCTTGTGAGCTGGTCGGGGAAGGCCATACCGACTTGGTCACGTACAGGTGAGGCCATACCAACTTGGTCGCGTATGAGAGTTGAGGGGCGCTCGATAAGGAGAATCGTATCCCTCAGCAGCCCTTAGTCTCCAAGAATTGTAGTCGAGATATCATGGTAACAACTCCTCGATCGCTACATAGTTCTCCTCACAAGAAGAAAGAAAAGGAATTGCCGGAAGGGCTTGCTGAAGAGATACCTAAACGAGAACATGAAAAAAGAAAATGAATTGTTGGAAGGGCCCGCCAAAGAGGTACCTAGACAAGAATAAGAAGAAAGAAAAGGAATTGTCGGAAGGACCTTCCAAAGGGGTACCTAGACAAGAACAAGAAGAGATTATTCCTCAATAATATAAAGTTTAAAGAAAATATAATAAAAGGAATAGATTTATTTTATTATATTTGAAGAAAATGAGATAACTTGAAATAGATTAGAAGTTTTAGCAAAAGAAATATTTTAATCCATTTCTTATTATTATTCTTTGAAAAAGGAAAAGTTGATCTAGGTTGAAAGTTCTAATAGAAGAGAAAAAAATTAAAAGTAGAATATTCTTATTTCTTTTTTTTTTTTTTTAGAAAAGAGAAAAACTTAGAAGACATTGTGTTCTTCTACTAGAAAACTTGTGAACAAAAAGATTAATGAATAAAATTATTAGGAAGCAAAATACAAGAAGGACTCTAATAGGAACCACTCCAGCTACATCCCACTGATTTAGGGATTAGAGAAATTAACTAAGGAGACAACAAGGAGACATTGTAAGGATTTAGGTGCACACTTAAAGATAAAGTGACACTTGTTTTATGAGAATAAATAATTGAGAATTATTAAATTAAATAATAATATGGCATGAAGAGAAACTTGGCATGGACATTTTGGTTATAAAAGAAATGGAGGAGAAGGAGGATGGACTCTCTTGCTCCCTAGTGCTAGACGGGCATCGTAATTGAGAAATTATCTTGTGATTCTTGTGAGTTGGGTTGAGCTTTCCGAGGATTGGGAGATCCCCGCGGAAAGCTTGCATTGTGTATTCTTACGACCCCAAAATGCTCGGGGGTTCGGGGGAAAGAAGTGTACCCTCAATATGGTAGAGAGGTCCACCGATAGGTCTTCGGTAAATCAGGAGTTCAGATGGCTGGATCAAAGTGGCAAGGAATGTCAGCTACAACAACCCACAACCATCGGAATAAGGTAAAATGTTCCATTTTATGTACAAGTTGAGTTTACACATTTTTATTATGGTTTCATATTTGATTTTCAAGATTTAAAGTTTTTATATGATGTTTGTATTACATAGATAGTCTTGTTGGGGGACCCCGAGATGGGGGTCCCTACCTTGATGGTAAAAATCCAATGGGGGATGCATAGATATGAACCTTGGGGAGAAATTGAGATGATTAGATACCCCGAAATCCATTGGAAAACCCAGTTTTTATAGCCCAGAAATCCAATTACGGGATTAAGTTATTTTGGTCACCGAAATGTGAAAATCCAAGTGTGAATGATAGAACAGAGGTTGGTATTGCTTGATAAACCTAGTGAGCACTAGAATCTCAAGGAATTAGAAGCTTGGACCTTTCTATTGCCACCCTGAAGAGCA
This sequence comes from Larix kaempferi, assembly GCA_027924585.1. Classification (NCBI taxonomy): domain Eukaryota; kingdom Viridiplantae; phylum Streptophyta; class Pinopsida; order Pinales; family Pinaceae; genus Larix; species Larix kaempferi. The sequence continues at coordinate 3,447,702 of BSBM01000585.1, read as the reverse complement.
CTGGAGGGAAGGAACACTGAGGGACTGTGCAATAGAGAAGGGGACCTTCCTTGTGTTGGGTGTGGTAACTATTGTGGGTGCCATGACTGTTTGAGTTTAGTTGAGATGTTTGTAGCTCTGTGGTTGAGCTCAATGGATTAGCATCCTCCTCATCTGTCTCTTGCATGCTTGATAAACCCAACCGTGTGTTGTCTTAGCATGACTGGTTGTGTGAAACCATGGCTTTGAGTGAGCTTGTTTATTTCCTCCTTAGTGGATACACATCCCAGCTTGGGGGTGGTCTCTCAGCTAAAAGAATACAGGATGGACAGAGACCTATGGTTTGGTAGAACATTTCTCTCACATAGCCATTTGTTGGACAGTTTCATCTTAAAGATAAGTATTCTCTGTGGTTTGAATTATGTTAATTCTATGTTCTGCCATGTTTTTAATTGATGTCTGTTATTGATATGTTGGATGTATGATGTAGTTGTGTGTGGATAATGTTTATTTTCTCTGTTTTTATATCGAGTATGAATATGCACGCATAAGTTTTTATTTATTATGAATTTTGTTAGTAATGAATGGGCTGAGCTTTCCAAAGAAGACCGGAATGTTATTCATGTTTCCTTCCTTGCACTAGGTCGATGGGAGGGGTTGTGACAATGATTGAAATAAAATCCAAGTAAATGATAAAGATTCAAGTCTTTAGCATAATAAATCCTAAAGATAAAAGGAAATTAATATGTTCACCTCCTGTATGACAGGGAATTCATTAGGTAAGAATGCACAAAAGTAATAGTTATTATGTTATGTATAGAAATATAGAGTTCCAAAACATAACATGACTAGTGGTTGCATTGTAGGTGTATTAGTTATTAGTATTTGAAACAGTGCTCAAGTTTATTATCACATATGCTGTGTCGTAAAATCATAACTACTAAAGAAGCATAAAAACAAGCTTCGAGACTTGATTATGTGATAAGCATGTTGTCAAAAATGTCTGTTTAGTTAAAGTATGAAATATTTTTGGTAAAGATAGAAGTATTTACTTCCTTTTTTATGAGTAGAAAGTCGTGGCATGCAATTATCTTTATAGACGAATACAATGTTTAAACCATTAGAATGCATGGTGTTGAAATCACAAGGAAAGGTTCATATATTAAAGTACTAGTGAGAAAACTATAGAAAAACATAAACGCTATTTTATGACTAGTAGTGGCATGAGAAGATTCTCAAAAAGTCAAAAGGAGTAGTTGAATTCATGAAATTTTGTAGGTTTCCTTGAATATAGATGTTGTACTTGGTTGTAAGTTTTGAAATGATTGATATGCTTAAAATATTGACAATACCAAGATATGTCCAAATCTAGTTGGGACTATACTTGTCGAAAAAGGAGTAATGTATTAGAATTACGCATGAGAATGTTTGGTTGCAAACAAGATTTTATATACAATCAAGATAGGAACTTGATATATTTTATGTTTTTCTTTATTATGGACAAAATATTATGATATAAATAACTTCTAGAAAGAGATTGTAAGTGAAGCATGCAGGTGCAAGAGACTTCACCAAGCCTTGTGAATGAAAGGTAATACATGACGTACTTCCTAACATGAATTATGATTCAATAACTTGTTGATGTATATGTAACTTCAGAATGTATTTCACCTATGTATATTGTACTCCTATAGAGATGGTATTACTCCTATATACGGAAGTGTCGTCATTTGTATTGACAAGTGTCGCAAGTGTCGTAACTTGTTGTGATGGGTTATTAGACCACCAAGTGTGGGGTCAGCCCTGATTAGTATAACCACAGGTTATTAGACTAAGTTAGACAAGTCATCCCTTCTAGGTTATTAGGCAGGTCAGGTCATGTATAAATAGAGATAAGGAGATCTCTATTTGATCATCTCATTACTCACTCTTACATCACTCTAAAAGTGGTGCACTAGTTGAGGAGGAGGAGTAGCTTCTAGGAGAAGACTATCTCTTGTACTTTGGTTGTATCGTTGCTCTTTCTATCTCTAAGGAATTTGTGGGGTTTTTCACCTTTATGGTTTTCCCCAGTGAAACTCTATGTGTCCATTGTCTTATGTGATTCCTTGATATGCTTGATACATGCTTGATATGATTGATATGTTGTACATGTTATTCTATCAGTAAACATCCTAGAGTATGTGGAATTAATGCTCAAAATCTAACATGGTATCCGAGCTAACCTAAGAAGAAGACATTGCACGGCAGAAACTAGGGTTTCTTGTTTATTGGGGTTCTCTCCATAGATTTTGGAAAAGCAATAAGGTATATTGACTCTAATTATCAAGGAGAATCTTTCTGTCCAATCAGATATCAGTTCTGAGCAATCTCAGTTTTTTCCCTAAAAATTAGGGTTTCCACAAAAATAAGAATTTCTGAAATTTGAAGACATAGCTAGAAGCTCCTTTCAAAAATCGAAGTTTAGAGCTTTGGATCAATATTTTTGGTTGGGTGAAGCTTTGGGAGACTCAAACCCTAATTCAAGGTCCTTCTTAGAGAATTTGGGAAGACGAAAAGGCACTTTTGAAGGGTGAAACTTTGCAAATCTCAAATTATGAGTATACCAGGATGATCAACTCATCAAGGCACATCTTTCTATCCTTTCAGAAAGTTGAAATTCACATTTTGAATTTTTGAGGTTTCTCTGACAAACCCTAATCTGGGTCGAGATCCAGTTTTCAACAAATCGAGTGGTAAGAACTAAATCTTTTCTATTTCCATTTGAAGTACTCTTTAAAGATGTCTCACCACACCAAGCTTGAGGATAATCTTGAAGGGGCTAATAACTTCTGAGCATGGAAGTATAGGATTGGCTTAGTCCTAAAAGAAAATGAGTTGGACACTTACATAAGTGAAGAGGTCCCTATCCCAAAGGAAGAAGAGGCTAAGGCTTTACACAGAAGCAATTTGGTCAAGGCTAAGAGGATCATTGATGATTCTATTAAAGACCATCTCATACCACATATGTCATCTCTAAAGACACCAAAGGAGATGTTTGATTCCATGACCAAGCTATTTGAAGGGAAGAACATAAATCAGAAGATGACCTTAAGGAATCAATTGAAGAATGTCAAGATCCAGAATGCAGAGACTATGCAGTCTTATTTCTCAAGGGTCTCCTAGATAAAAGAACAACTTGAAGCTGTGGGAGAAGATATAGAAAATGGAGAAGTGGTAATAACCACTCTTAATGGCTTTCCTAGGGCATGGGATTCCTTCATCCAAGGGATTTGTGCTAGGAAGAAACTTATCACTTTTAGTAGACTGTGGGAAGAATGCTCATAGGAAGAAGCTCAAGTTGTAGCTCGAGAAGAGAAGACAGGGAATGAATCTCTCACAACACACTCCAAAAGTCATGGTGACAAAAAGACTCACCATCATGGCAAGAAAGAAAGACATAACCATCAAAGGTGTAGTCCCAGACATCGAAGAAACATGTCCTATGTCCGTTTCTATACATGTGATGAAAATGGATACTACTACAGAGACTGTCCCAAGAATAAGAAAGATGGTTCTCACAAGAAGAAGAACATCAAAAGCAGACATCATGCTCATGCTGTAGAGGATGATCAACCTCCCAAGAAGAGGGCTAGAGAAGATAGTGAAGATTCTTCTAGTGATGAAGAATATGTTTTGATTTCTGCTTTTACTGGAACCATTACTCATGGTAGTAATGATTGGCTTATATATAGTGGGGCTTCTAAACACATGACAGGATTCAAGGAATCCTTTAGAAACCTATCTGAACATGAATCACCCCACAAGGTGAAACTTGGGGATGACTACCAATATCCAATAAAAGGGAGTGGTGAAGCCTCCTATAAACTAGACTTTGGAAATTCTATGAAGATGAAAGATGTACTATATGTTCCAGGTCTCAAGAAGAATCTACTCTCCATATATGCATGGGAAGCAAAAGGCATGAGAGTTGCATTTGTAGATGGCCAAGTCCTAATGTGGCCTAAGGGTAAGACTATAGATGATGTAGTGGTGATTGGAGAGCAAGAGGGAGGATTATACAAATTGAAGGGCCAACTAGAACAATCCATGGTCCATGATTTAGCAGAGCCAAGTGAACTTTGGCATAGAAGGCTTGCACACATGCACTATAGAGCATTACCAATTGCAAGAAAAGTAGTGGAAGGTCTTCCTGAAATCCAGTCAAAGCATGAAGGAATTTGAAAAGGTTGTGCAAAGGGAAATAACACAAAGAAAACATTTCCAAGTACTGAAAGCAAGGCAAAAACAATCTTGGAAATCATCCACTCTGATGTATCCGATCCGATGTCATCCAGTTCTCTGGGTGGGTATGTATACTATGTTTCCTTCATTGATGATTTCTCTAGGAAGGCTTGGGTTTACTTCTTGAAGAACAAAGATGAAGTGTTTGACAAATTCAAGGAATTCAAAGCCTTGATAGAAAACCAAACTGACATGAAGATCAAGATCTTCGATCCGACAATGGTGGAGAATTCACTTCAGGTGACTTCAAGAAGTTGTGCAGTGATTCAAGGATTAAGAGGGAGTTGACTACTCCTTACAATCCACAACAGAATGGGGTTGTTGAAAGAAAGAATAGAACAATCATGGAAGCAGCTAGGGAAATGCTTCATGACCAACATCTACCTATGCACTTATGGGATGAAGCAACAAGGACAGCTGTATATGAGAACACCCCATAAGATACTTGACAACAAAACACCAAAATAAGTGTTCACTGGTAAGAAACCAAAAGTTAGCCATCTCAAAATATTTGGTTGACTAGTATACACTCACATCCCAAAAGAAAAGAGGACAAATTTAGATCCTTCAGGAAAGAAGGGCATATTCGTGGGTTACAGTGAAAGCTCAAAGGCTTACAGAATCTACTTCCCAGGATTCAAGAAGATTCATATCAGTAGGGATGTAACATTTGATGAAAGCTTAGCATACATCAAATCAAGAAAAACACTAGTTGAAGATAATGAAGAACCCAGAATATCCAGAACTCAAGACACCACCATGAATGAAGCAATTCCTGAAGAAGATCGTGAAATGGAAGATCCACAACAACCTGTAGATCCACCCCGTGAAAAGAACTCTCACAAGAGGAAACCAGCATGGGCTAGAGAGCTCATTCAAGATGCATAAAGGTTTGGCATTCCAGAAGAGGAACACAGAGAAAGGAAAAGGACAATATCACATACCAGCTATGTTGCTTTACTCTGTGACATAACGAACAAAGAACCTTCCAGTTATGAAGAAGCAGTAGAAAAGAAAGAATGGAAGGATGCCATGGTCGAGGAATACCATTCGATCATGAAAAATGATGTTTGGGATGTGGTCCCAAGACTAGATGGGAAGTCCGTGGTGACTTCCAAGTGGATCTATAAGATCAAGCATGCTGTAGATGGCAGCATAGAGAAATATAAAGCAAGGTTTGTAGCTCGTGGCTTCTCCCAGGAAGAAGGAATTGATTATGAAGCGACCTTTGCTCCTTTGGCTAGATACACTTCCATTAGATCAATAGTTGCTCTAGATGCAGTGATGAAATAGAGGGTACACCAGATGGTTTTCAAGACTGCTTTCTTGAATGGTGTAGTTGAAGAGGAAGTGTATGTGGAGCAGCCACTCAGGTTCGAGACACATGACCGAGAGTCACATGTGTGCAAACTGAAGAAAGCCCTGTATGGTTTGAAACAGGAACCCAGGACCTTGTATGGCAGGATAGATGGATTCCTATCAAGTTTGGGCTTTAACAAGAGTAAAGCGGATTCCAACCTTTACTACAAGGTTGAGGAAGGAAATCCAGTGATACTACTATTGTATGTGGATGACCTGTTTGTAACAGGTGAGGATAGATTGATTACTGACACGAAGAGGAAGCTTGTTGCCGAATTCGAGATGAAGGACTTGGGTATGATGCACTACTTTCTTGGTATGGTGGTGTGGTAGAGTGCAGATGGAATCTTCCTTCGACAAGGGAAGTATGCAGTAGAGATCCTGAAGAGGTTCAGGATGATGGACTGCAAGGCCATGGCCACACCTATGGCATCGAACATGAAGCTTCTGTGTGATGCCTCTTCTGAGCCGGTTGATGCTACGATGTATTGTCAGATGATTGGGTCCTTGATGTACCTGATGAATACTAGACTAGACATCTGCTTTGTGGTGAACACCTTGAGCAAGTACTTGACAAATCCGAGACATGTTCACCTGATAGTTGCAAAGTATATTCTGAGGTACCTAAAGGGTATAGTTGACTATGGGCTCAAGTATGAGGTGAATCAAAAGTTTAACCTAGAGGGTTATGTTGATTCGGATTTGGCAAGCAGTGCCATTGATAGGAGGATGACTTTGGGGTGCTGCTTCAGTATGGGATCCGATATAATCTCTTGGTTTAGCAGGAAGCAGTCCTATGTGGCACTAAGTACAGCCGTAGCAGAGTATGTCGCAGCTTGTTCAGCCAGTTGTGAGGTAGTATGGCGTAGGAAGCTACTGTATGATTTGTTTGATCTCCAATTGAGTGCTACTTGTATATATTGCAACAACTATAGTTGTGTGAAGTTGTTGGAGAACCCAGTGTTCCATGACAAGTTGAAGCACATTGAGATCAAGTATCACTATGTCAGGGATATGGTGGAGAGAGGAGTAGTGAAGCTCTTGTATGTTGCAACATATGAGCAGATAGCTAATGTGTTGACCAACCTGTTGGCCAGAGTGAAGTTTGAATACTTCAGAGGGAGACTTGGTGTACTTCAAATCAAGATACCTTCCAAGGGGAAGTGATGAGTCTGGAGACATAGATGCACACGAGCCATTCTCACATAGTGTTTGGAAAGTCCTCCTATGGTGCAGATGTAAGGGTTGGAGCCATTCTCACATAGTGGTAGGAAAGTCCTCCTATGGTATAGATGTAAGGGCTGGGGCCATTCTTACATGGTGGTAGGAAAGTCCTCCCGTGGTAAGATGTAAGTGTTGGGACATTCCGACATGGTGGTAGGTTGGTCCTCCCATGGTCATTGATGTAAGTGTTGGGCCATTCCGACATGGTGGTATGTTGGTCCTCCCTTGGTCGTTGATGCAAGTGCTGGGCCATTCCGACATGGTGGTAGGTTGGTACTCCCATAGTCGTTGATGTAAGTGTTGTTCCATTCCGACATGGTGGTAGGTTGGTCCTCCCATGGTCGTTGATGTAAGTACTATGATCCTTTCTCGAATGGTGGTAGGAAAGTCCTCCCATGTCGGTTGATGTAAGTGTTGTGTCTCACATGCTAGTAGGAAAGTCCTCGCATGTTGGTAGACATGGTCTCATATGGTGGTATTCCTCCCATACTAGAGACTGTGTGTGTGCATCTGGGTTGTGCTCTGTGGACGATGACGGTGATCTGAAGACAATGATGTGACAATATGGTACATAGGTTTTGCAGAGGTATATGATCAATCCTGAGATGCTCTTGCAGGTTTTGCAAAGGTAGTGTAATTAGTCCTGGGAGATCTTGCAGGTTTTGCAGAAGCAGTATAGTCAGTCCTGTGGTGTACCTACTTGATGGCTTGCTTGCAGAGATGTTGATGATGTTCATCCAGCATGAAAAAGGGCTGGCTCTATAAATGATGAAGACCTACAGGTGGCGGGCCTACATCTAGTATGAAAAAGGACTGACTCGGTAGAACTTCCTATGACGAGTAGATTGGGGATTGATTGAGATAGCAGTAGCAGTGATGATGACAATGATTCGATGATGATGATTCAATGACGATGATCCAGTGACGATGATCCAGAGAACAAGACTTGTGCTAGCAGATCTATGTCGAGAAATACCTTCCTAGTTAAGAGGGAGTGTTGATGTATATGTAACTTTGGAATGTATTTCACCTATGTATATTGTACTCCTATAGAGATGGTATTATTCCTCTATACAGAAGTGTCATCATTTGTATTGACAAACGTCACAAGTGTCGTAACTTGCTGTGATGGGTTATTAGACCACCAAGTGTGGGTTCATCCCTTATTAGTATAACCACGAGTTATTAGACTGAGTTAGACAAGTCGGACCTACTAGGTTATTAGGAAGGTCATGTCATGTATAAATAGAGATTGGGAGATCTCTATTTGATCATCTCATTACTCACTCTAACATCACTCAGAAAGTGGTGCACCAGTTGAGGAGGAGGAGTAGTTGCTAGGAGAAGACTATCTCTTGTACTTTGGTTGTATCATTGCTCTTTCTATCTTTGAGGAAGTTGTGGGGTTTTTCACCTTTATGGTTTTCCCCAGTGAAACTATGTGTGTACATTATCTTATGTGATTGCTTGATATGCTTGATACATGCTTGATATGATTGATATACTTTACATGTTATTCTCTCAGTAAAGATCCTAGAGTATGTTGAATTAATTCTCGAAATCTAACATAACTGTTTTGAACAGATAGCATGATGTTAATTTACAATTAGATTGATGATAGTCATTTGCATGAATAAATTAATATGTTTATAATAAACTGAATAGGAAAGAAAGATGATAGATTTGGAATCCTATTATGAGAAAATTTAAGTTAAATTATGGTATGATGTTGAGTCGGGAGGACTCTGGAGCATCATGGATATTTCATCTTCTATGGTATGATGTTGAGTTGGGAGGAATCTGGAGCATCATGGTTATTCACCTTTTATGGCATGATGTTGATTGAAGAGGACTCTGGAGCATCATGGATATTTAATCTTCTATGATATGATGTTGAGTCAGGAGGACTTTGGAGCATCATGGTTATTCACCTTTTATGGTACGATGTTGAGTCGAGAGGACTCTGGAGAATCATGGATATTTCATCTTCTATGGTATGATGTTGAGTCAGGAGGACTCTGGAACATCATGGTTATTCATATTTTATGGTATGATGTTGAGTCGGGAGGAATCTAGAGCATAATGACTATTTACCTTTTAGGGTATGATGTTGAGTCAGGAGGAGTTTGGAGCATCATGGTTATTCATCTTTTATGGTATGATGTTGAGTCGGGATGACTCAAAATCATGGTTATTCATATTTTATGGTATGATGTTGATTCGGGAGGGCTCTAGAGCATCATGACTATTTACCTTTTATGGTAGGATGTTGAGTCGAGAGGAATCTGGAGCATCATGGTTATTCATCTTTTATGGTATGATGTTGAGTCGGGAGGACTCTGGAGCATCATGACTATTTACCTTTTATGGTTTGATGTTGAGTCAGGGGTGGACTCTGGAGCATCATGAAATTTTTGAACAACTGTTGGGATGCCCAAGTTGTATGCACATCCTAAAGAGCATAGTAGGAGATGCACCTAAAAATATATAATAAAGTGAAAGGGTATCGTCCTCGTGTTGTATGGGCATGTTGCAACTGCAAGTCGTGTGGAGGCCCAAGGAACCTCAAAGCACACCTAAACGGTCTTGGACTGCACCGTAGTATAAAACCACAGTCCCCATAATGGTATTCTTTGATGATCACTGGGAATAGGCCCGAGATTAATACCATGGGCACATCTTATACTCATGGATTGAACTACCTATATATATGTATATTAGTACTATTACAAATATGAGTTTTCAAATTTTGATTATGTTCATGTTATGCTTACATTATGTGTTCAAGTTATTTTACAAAACCTACAAAAGGGCTAGTGAATAGACATTGTGACTACTCTGCATTAATAATAAATATAGAAAACTTATTTGGTTTTGAGTGAATACACTCTGGATCACCTAGACTATTTATTACATGTTGAACATAAGCCCTGGAGCACATGGGATACTTTTATCTATGTTGGGCATAAGCCCTGGAGCACATGGAATACTTTATTATGTGTTGAACATAAGCTCTAGAGCACATGGATTAATTTTATATGTGTTGGGCATAAGCCCTGGATCACATAGACTATTATATTGAATGTTGAGCATAAAGCTCTGAAATCACTACAACTCATTGTGGTTACTAATGTTGAGCTGGAGGCTCTGGAGCATTAGTAATTAGTTTACTATTGATTATTAGGTAGCTCTGGATCACCTAGAATAATAAGTCTTATTCAGTGTTGAGATGGCACACCAAGAAGTGTTTCCTACTATGCATATGTTATGCACGAGGTATGCGCATATACTTATGTTATAAACTTGTTATACTTAAAATTATGCATATTTATGGTAGATTATGCATGTGTTATGTTATGTTCATGCACAACTCACGTTATGAGCATTGAAAATATTGATTTCGAGGAAAAGCAAGTAGAGGATGACTAAAGGTATTTGGAAAAGTAATATCGTGAAAAGAATTTTTAAAATATTACCTTAGATCATGATCATGTATGAATGACAAATGTGTAGGTACAGGGAATTTGAAAGTAAATCTTTGTAGTAGATCAAACTCTAAAAAGAGTTTCCATGAAAAGGCCGCAACACGATGTTGCAAGGGAAAATTATTACTTATTTTCTAATTGATTTTGTAAAAATCATATATATGCATGTATTTTATGATAAAATGCTAAAAACAACTTGTGTTGTTTGTGAAAAGTACAAGTACAAAAAGCAAGAAATATTGAGGATATCTAAAAAGATGTCAAAGCAAGCAAGATTGTTGAAAATTTTATGCTTACAAAGACAAATAAAAGCAGAAGGTAAAGTTTGGAAGGGTATGAACACCGACAAAGGTGTTATTATTAAGGGGGAGAGGATGTGATATCCTTCTTTCTCCCTTAGGGTTTCTGCAACAAAAAGTACAATTGTGCACCCACCAAACAAGAAAGAGCTCATGGAAAGAGCTCTGCAGGGAAAACTTTGTAAGTATGATTATGTTTTCCTAAGTGTGAAGTGAAATTGTAGACTTAGGGACTGAAGGATTGACACAACGAAACGATTGGGGCATGGAATCCACTTGGGGGAGAGGGTGAATGGCTTGATAGCCATGAGTGATGATAAAAGAGGTCATGCTAGTGCCATGGGCACTTGAAGTGAACTGTGACGTTCACTAAGCAAACACTTAATTTTAAAAGTATGTTAATAATTAGTCCTATATAAGGACACCGAATAAACTTCTAATTGTTGAAAGGCAGTAATAATTTACCCTGACCTAACTATTAGCATGGAGCTACCCCATATTGAGTACCATTAAGTAAAAATAAGAGGTTAACCTAGACAACATTGGTATCTTGGCCTCGACAAAAGATTTGGTTAAAGATTCTAAGTGGAAAATGATTAGTATTTTTCCTAATTATAAAATAGAAATAAAGATAAAATGATTTATTATTACTAAGAAAACATATTGGTATTTATAGATAAATATTTGAATGATTATTGAAAATAAGATAAATAAAATGAATAAGATTAAATAAGGACTGGTTGTCCTTAATTAAAAGTAAATAATTTAAAAGCTATAAAAGTTTATCTATAAAAGAAGAAAAGGTTAAGTAGTAGTTAATGCATAGGTATGCATGGATAACTCTTTGCTATTAATATTCCGTTAACTAAATAAATTGGAAGTTAAAGCTAAGATTTCATTTAGTTATGTCTATATAATATAATTATCTTAAGTAAATTAATTAAAGTTAGTTGAAAATAAAACTTAAGAGATAAATTGGTGGAGTTGCAATTAAGATAATTTATTTATCTTAAAGTTAATTAGAAAGCTAACTAAGGTTAAATAAAGATAAATAAGTTAAATTTAGATAAGTTAAAGATCAATTAATTGATTAATTAAGGATCGACTCAGTAAGTCGAGAAGTTAAAGTTAACTAAAATTAAAATAACTTAGGTTCTATCAAGAACTTATCTTGGTAGTCCAAACATAAAATGGGCTATAAAGAGTGCACTATTGTTTTCGTAAAACAGATCTCTTCAAAGGAGAAGAATGAAGGGAAATATAAATAAAATTGAATGAAGGAGACATAGCATTACTCTTACGCCATAGTGGATTCGTGCCCAACTCGGGGGTGATATCTCGACGGGAAAACCTATGTCGGACAGAGATCAGTTGGATGGGAGGGACGTTGTAGTCAAGTTTTCTGTTTCCCATCCTAAATTCTAAGATAAGTGTCTTCTCCCATTTGTTTTCAAATCAGAAATTTTCTTTTCATGTGTAATTAAGAATTTCATCAATAGTAAGAAGTATTCTTTTGTTGAAACGTTACTAATTGCTCGGAATCATCTTTTATCATGGCGTAGTTGTGCTTGTACTAAATATATAATTTAAGAGTTTTTTTTTTATATAGTGGTAGTTTATTTCAATGTTACATGTATTAATCAGTTCTCTGTGGTTTCTACAAGGTTTAAACAATTCATATCCTTAGTATAGGGATCCAATCCCTATCATTAACGCATCCAAATTATGAAATTCGTTTAGTAATGGGAATAATTCCTCTCGAGGATATATGGAGGTAGTATAAGCAATGAAATTGGTTAAGCATGGAGATCCAATCCGTGTCAGTAATGCACAATTATGTTTCAAAGACTTTACAGTCTAACGCTAATAGAAGATGTAAGCCTAGTTCGCTATATGACGATGTCTTTTATTGTTGATGTAAATTTAATTGAGATCACTCTAAATTTATAGTCACTATATATATACTCCTCAAACTGTAAACATAGATATTGGACCACATTACATATGCAGATATTTTACAGGATTACTTAAATAAACCTTATCTGGGTATTTTGGTTTTAAAATTATGAATATTATAGAGTTTAAAAAACTATAAGGAGTGAAGAAAATTGATTTCATATATATTTAAAGGAGGGATTATCCAAATCGCTAACTATTCCTATCCATGTAAAGGTGAAGCGATTTCAAATTTATGAAAGTTAAAGGTTCTTGCAGCAATTTTATCACAGTGAGATAGTCCTGCCAAACCAAATCGAATATTGTCCTTCCGGATTATAAGTATTCATATCGACCTTTTGTTAGCTTCTTGTCTCAGTGTAGTGACCTACGTGTTAATGGAATCGGAAAGGACTTAAGATCAGTCTTTGTGGTCCGTGCTTTAAGGGATTCAAAATAAGGTAAACGTACGATCTATAAAAATCCATGTGTTATTGTGATAGATTGTTTTTATAATATTAGCCTGCTATTTCATTTTCTTTGTCTGTTACCTCTATGTATTAATAAACCTTTGCATGTTAAGTCATGTATATCATCATGAACGTCAATGCTCCAGTTCATTAGCTCAACTTATTGTCGAGTTTGTAACTCTTTCCCTTTGCATGATAATTATGCGATTATTTTTGTGTGTTGGATTTTTGCTTGTTGGTTGACTGTGTGTTAAATAAGTGGTTGGCATGTGAAGTTACAAAAAAAAGAACTCTCAGCGTTTCCCCTTTTTTTCCCTCTATAGTTACTAACTGATCATTTGTTGTACAAAACATAAGTGTCGATAGCTTGTTACTCTTCTCTGCATTGACCTGCATAGCTTTCTTAATCACCCTTGACTGTCAGTTAATGCTGCCAGCTCTGCATGTTAAATAACTGGTTAACCCCTGGAAGGTCTATGCATTGCTTAAGAGGGAAGCATGTAATTAACTCTACATAGAATATAATACTCTTGAACATGGTGGATGCATTTCTCTTCATTTGGTTACAAATTTGTTTATGTTTCCTTTTGTGGATTGTGCGATCTCTGATGTTTCTTAAATGTTAAATCCTAGATCTTATATCCTGTTAGGAACCCATGTCAACCCTTCTATTTACTTTGCTAGTATATTGTTGTTGGATGCATATGCTTTGTAAGTTGTCCCATAGTATTTGTTGATCCATAGTTTGTATTATTGTTGTTGGATGCATATGCTTTGTAAGTCGTCCCGTAGTAATTGTTGATCCATATTTTGTATTCGCACATGGTTTGTATTGACACATGGTATTGGCGCCTAGACTTAGTATATAAGTTTGTGTTGAGACCAATGAAGGTACCGTGAATTTATATGTATTGAGCTTGCTCAAAAGAGATTTCCCCTTCAAAGTGGCCTGCGATCAATATAAAAGTGATTATGAGTTCTGTTATTTCTGCTATTTCGTGTGTTTTCATTAATTAATTACTGCAGGTTCTTCACATCTAGTATCAGAGCACTTTCTTGGGCTCATTAAGTGAAATTTCTGTCAATTTTTTTTTTTCGCATCTATTGCAGCTTCGGATCTAGGAATAATCCCTATCCACTTAACTGTGGGAAGTACTTGGGCATAAGCCTTAAAACTCATTGTGAGGAGTACCACAGGAACCCAAAAGTAGCTGTCCCATTGAGAGGACCTGCTAGCGAAAAGGGCAACGACCCCTATCTGATTGACTAGTTCCCACCCGTGAGGTAAATCAATAGCTGTCGTTTTTGGTAAAGTGGTTATCAGTTTTACCTGAGCCGTGGAGTGAGGGGTACTTCCCCAATACGCAAGCCGTCAGACAGCATTGGTGGCTGAGTGAATCCCCTGAACCGATAGGAAGCCGCACATACATGGGGTCCATATCTATTTTCAACTGAACTGTTGCCGATCACTTCCGCGTTGTTTTAGATCCATTCCGAGCCGTTTCATATACATTCCGATTTGTTTCAGATCCATTCTGACAACCGTTCCAGATCCAGCCGTTTTTATCCATTCGACGTCGTTTTAGATCTATCTGTTGTCGATCCCTTCCATGCCATTGCATATCTATTTGTTTCTGATCCCTTGTTTTAACTCCGTTTTCCTTGAAACTTCTCGGACACCCCTAAAATCCCATTCTGCATATTTCATTCCTTAGGACCCTATCCCAAATTCTACTTCCCAAAGCCAAAAATCTCACATTTGTCTATTTTTAGGGTTTCCCATAACTTCTTAAATTTTCACCCACTCGCCTCCAAATTTTTCTACTGTGTTCATTCTATATTTCTACTTCTTTGCCCCTCTTTGACAAATCTTCTCATTCTTTCACCTTGCTTCTGAAATCCCCATTTTTTGCTTCCCTATCTATCAGAAAGTGTCCAAAACCTAGTCAAATCACAATTACCCATCCTAGTTTTTCCCAAATCCAAATTTCCCTTTACTAAATAAGCTTTTGTTTGTGTTTTTCTATCCATTCTCAAAAAAATAAAAATAAAAATCCTAGTTATGTTTGTCGCCGGTGCATGAGCAAAAACCATGGAGGAAGCACTTGCAGCCATCCAAACCAAACTCCAAGATTTGGATGAAAAAATTCTCAACCTCCATCTTCATCATTCAGCCATGAACAATAACCAACAACAAGAATATTCTACAACCAATGGGTTCTCTTCTTCTAGCACTTTCTGTGGTCTGAAGCCTGAATTTTCTCGCTTCAATGGTACTGATTCGACTAGATGGATTTATAGTGCAGAATAGTATTTTAGTCTGCATAATACTTTTGATGTCCAAAAAGTTCTACTTGCATCCTTTCATTTGAACCAGGAATCCCTTCAATGGTACCGTTGGTATATCAATGCTCATGACGAGTCAAAATGGACAGATTTTTTCCAACTCCTTTTGCAATGATTTGGTCCTAGTGCTTTTGATGACTTCACCGGAGCACTCACTAAAATTTGTCAAATTGGCATTGTGAGAGAGTATTAGACAAAATTTGAGAAACTAGCCAACCACACAGAAGGATTGTCTGATGACTTCTATAGGAGTTGTTTTATCAGTGGTCTTAAGGATGAAATCCTCCCAGAGGTCAAAATGTTCTGTCCCAACACAATGATGGAAGCCCTGGGGTTGGCTAAGTTGGAAGAAGACAAGATTGCTGCCCAACAATGCTCCAAAACCACTTTTGTTCCCTTTCGAAATATGGATTCTCAATGACCTCCCATCTCGCCAGCTCCTCGACCAACTCCTATCAAGCATTTGTCTGAAACTGAGATGCAGGCATGCAGAGAAAAAGGGCTTTGTTATAATTGCGATGAAAAATTCACTCGGGGACATAGATGTGTTCAACAAAAGCTCTATCTCTTAGATGTGGATTCTCCGCCCGCCTCTGAAGTTGGTGAAGAAGCTCTAGATACACTGGATGACCAGGTCGACATTCAAAAACCGCCTATTGACTTCCCATCTTAGGAAGACCACCCAGAGATATCTCTCCATGCTTTATCCGACGTCACCACCCCCCAAACAATGCGAGTCAGGGATTACTTCAGGAAGCTTCCTCTTACAATAATCATTGATTCTTGTAGCACTCATAACTTCATTGACCCTCGGATCGCCAAACATGTTGATTGTTTTGTCCATCCTTGCTCCAACTTTGAAGTCATGGTTGCCAATGGAGGCACCTTACCTTGCAAGGGGAAGTGTCACAATGTGCGTATCTCTCTAGAATATTATAACCTGTGCTCTGACATGTTTTCCTTGTCCCTAGGAGGATGTGATGTGGTTTTGGGCATTCAATGGTTACACACACTTGGCCCCATCTTATGGGATTTTGCTGAACTTTGGTTGCAGTTTTCAGTCAATGGGAAACAACACAAATTTAAGGGCTTACAATAAGGGTCTCTATGCATCATCAGTTCACATCTCCTAGAAAAGATCCTTGAGAAGAATTCACATGGTGTCATTGCTCAGCTCCATTCCATTCAGAGGCACCCACCAACGGCCTCCACTAATTCCTTGGATAGATATGCAGGGGTCTTTGTTGCATCAGTGGGCTTGTCGCCTTCAAAAGACCTTTCCAGTAAGCATTTAGCCGCATCTACATCTCCGCAAAAAATGATGGCTATTTTTCATGCAGTATAGAAGTGGCAGTCATCCCTATTAGGAAATTATTTCTGCATCAAGATTGATCTCCAGAGTCTGGAACATTTTCTAGAACAACACGTCTCCTCACTAGCACACCGGAAATGGGTTATCCAACTCATGGGTTATGACTATGCGATCACTTACAAGAAGGGTAAGGATAATATAGTGGCAGATGCTCCTTCTTGCCAATTTGATGACCCAATTTCTCTTACAACTATTTCTTTCCTTGTTCCAAATTGGTTGCAATCGTTTCAATAGGGTTATCTCTTCTATGAACTCCATGCTTCTTCATCAGCAGGGCACTCTGGGTTCCTCAAAACCTATGACCAAAAACAATGTAACTTTTTTTGGCAGGTACTAAAAATGAACATTCACCAAATATTGGTTGAGTGTGATACTTTCACGACATTCCTTTCGGGACTGTTCGAACCCTTGCCCATCCCTACATAGATGTGGATAACTATTGATATGGATTTCCTAGAAGCGCTCCAGTGGTACAATACCACATCTAAAAGGACACCATATGAAGCAGTTTATGGATAGGCATCACCAGTTCTTCTTCCATACACATTGAGCAGCTCCCGAGTTCAGGAAATTGACTGGGTTCTTCGAAACCACGATCAAATTCTTCTCATTCTGCATGACAATCTTCACATCGAAAGAATTTGACTGAAACAACAAGCCGATCAACACCGTTCTGAGCGCACTTTTCACGCAGCCGATATCGTCCTTATTCATCTACAGCCTTCCAAGCAATCCTCCCTAAGACTCAAAATGCGTCAATGGGCCGGAATGCAACCCGAGGATGCTACAAGGGAACCACTCCTTCAAATTCTACATCAATTTCCACATCTAAAGCTTTGAGGAATGTAATGCTCGCCCCGGTACCTTAACTGTCTAGAATAGTGAGGTACTAATTTTGAAATGAACCAGCTAAGTAAAACACGAAACATTTGAATTTACTTTGAAAATGCTTGAACGACCGTTATAGAAACTAATACTTTACTAAATAAATGAATGCTCGACTGATTGAGATAGAATGACTAAATGTTAGATATGCTCGACTGATTGAGATAGAATGACTAAATGTTAGATATGCTCGACTGGTTGAGATAGAATGACTGAATGTTGGATATGCTCGATTGATTGAGATAGAATGACTGAATGTTGGATATACTCGACTGATTGAGATAGAATGACTAAATGTTAGACATGCTCGATTATTTGAGATAGAATGACTTAATGTTAGATATGCTTGACTCATTGAGATGGAATGACTGAATGCTAAATATACTCAACTGATTGAGATGGAATGACTGAATGCTAAATATACTCAACTGATTGAGATAGAATGACTGAATGTTAGATATGCTCTACTGATTGAGATAGGATGGCTGAATGTTACATATGCTCGACTGATTGAGATAGAATGATTGAATGTTAGATATGCTCAACTGATTGAGATAGAATGACTAATTGTTAGATATGCTCGACTGATTGAGATAGGATGACTGAATGTTACATATGCTCGACTGATTGAGATAGAATGATGAATGATAGATATGATTTACTAATTGAGAGAAAAAGATGAATGAAATATATGCTCGACTAACTAAGATATTATGATGGATGATGAAATATTTCATAGTGCAACGCTACTAATGTGCGCTTGAGTGTGTGTGTGTGCAGTGGTAAGTAAGATGATTTACCGACTGACCCACAATGGAATTATAGGGGTTGTAAGAACAGAAAGAACACATAGGGGTACGACGACTAACTGTCAACCCTGGATTAGCAATCCACGCACGGGTGATGTCATTTCAGCTCACCTGGGGAAGCATATGCCATACGGGCAAGACCATAATGATTTGGTCACATATGATGAGTTGAGGGGTGCGTAATAAGGAGATCCTTATCCCTCAGCATCCCTTAGTTTCCAAGGAGCGTGGTTGAGAGATCACGGTAACGGTTCCCGGTCGCTATGCAGTACTCCCCATAAGAAGGAAGAAATGAAACTATCAGAAGGGCCCGCCGAAGAGTTACCTAGACAAGAACGAGAGGAAGAAAATTAATCAATGGTATAAATGAAAATTTCACATAAGATTTAAGAAATACTTTATTTCATTTTGTTCTATTTTATTAATTTGAATAATCCTATTCAAGATTTTATTTTTAATTGATTTCATTAATTTGAATTATTCATTTTAATTGATTTTATTAACTTGAAAAAGAATTGAAGAGATTGATTTTATTCAATATTAAATTTGATTAATTATGCTGATTGAAAAATATTAATAATAAGAGAATTATTTTTTATTCAAAAATTTTAATTTTATGGATTTTATTATTTTAAATCATTCTATTAAAGATTCTATTTTGACTTCATTATTTTGAAGAAGAATTGAAATAGGTCATTAATAAAAGAATTGTTTTTCTTTTATTATTATTCAAGATTTTACTTTAATTAATTTTATTATTCATTTAAATTATTTTATAAAGAGGAAATTTAAAAATAGATTATACTTTTAGTAAAAGGAATCATCTTTTAATTCAATTTTAATATTAGGGAAAGGAAGAAAAGTAGAAAGCAATAAGTCTAACTAAAAGATTGTTAAGTAAACTAAATGAGAACCAAAAGAGAAGTAGAACTCTTCTACACCTAACTCCCATTGATCTAGTGATTCAAGTGCACATTAAAGACATTAAGAAGATACATGTGTTTGAGAATACTGGAAATTAAAATATTAAATTAAATTAAATATGTGCATGGACAGACACATGGCACACAAGCTTTTGCTATATAATGAGGGAGTAGAAGGAGAGAAAGACATCTCTTGCTCCCTAATGCTGGATGGTCATCATAATCTCGGATTATGTTATGATCCTTGGAGTTGGGATTAGCCGGAATGGGGATTAAGAGATCCTTTCGGGAGGCTAGATTGAGTGTTCTTACGACCCCATTAGCTCGAGCATTCAGGGTGAAGAAGAATAACCCTAATATGATAAGGAGGTCAACCGAGGGGTCACTCAGTACTTCGTCAGGAGATTGGATTGGATCGTGTGGAAAACACTTTGAGGACTCCATCGATTCACTGGACCAACCGTCGAAAATAGGTTTGAAGTATTTTTATTTATTTATTTTGCTAAATCTTTTTGAGAATTAATAAATCTTAGTATATAGTTTTATATATTGACATTCATGCACTATGATAGATAGAACTAGATCCGTGGCTTCTATATCTTCTTCTGAAAAATCATACTGGAAATTTTTTTTTGGGGGACCCCGAAAGGGGTCCCCTACATTTGGTATCAGAGCCGGTCGAGCCTTGAGGGCACCGAATCATAATTAAATAATAGTATTTTCTGTTGTGGTTAAGAATAGATCAAAAACTCGGTATTCTTTTATTAATTTCTGAACAATGCAATCTACCCCTTCTTTGGCCATTTGAAAAATGAAATTATTTCATCTCAGATTTTAACACCCATTTTCTAAACAATCTGATCTATCTCTGTTTTTCCATTTGGAAAACGAATCACTAGATCTCTGCGTTAAATTATATTTCTAGGTAATGTTGTTTTACCTCTGTTTTTTTCCATTTGGAAAACGAATCACTAGATCTCTGCGTTAAATTGTATTTTCTGGGAATTGCTATTTTACCTCTGCCTGGAGAGAAGGAATGATTAGGGGATAAACTGTATTTCTTTCTATTATGTAATTCTTATGTTCTACTATATTCGTCTCCATGCAGCTCTTGGTTTAAGATTCAATATCCACCTGACCTTTATAATCACAGTATGTTCAGAACCTTCCACGGCCTCATAAATCCGTTAAACATACTTCCTTGGCCATCGTATATATGTTCATGGTAGAGATCTGTTAAATGAATGTTTAGTCTCTGTCAGTATCCCATTAACAGAGATCGACCATCATATTCTCTGATCCCTGCATAATAATTAAAAGCGTAGATCTGATTCACAACTCTGTTCTTATCGTGGTCAGTAAAAAAGTAGATCTGATTCACATCCCTGTTCAATTCATTGGCAAAATTAAAAGCGTAGATCTATTGAGTATTTTCACATTCACATCCTTGTTCTTTTCATTGGCAATTAGCAGTGTAGATCTCGCTGGCATTTTTGCGTATGCCAAATTCTCAGAATGCTTAGTTTGCAACCTTGTTCCAACTTTCCACTCTAAGCTCTGCTAAACTATTGACATGGTTTTTCGTGTCAGATCCGATATCGTAATTTATGATTGATGGAATGGAGATAGAGTGCCATCATATTCATCGCTGTGATCAATCCCAAAATACATGATTCCGAGCTATGTGGGATATTATGGACATTAAATCTACATCTTTCTTGTTTTTAATTATAACTCACCATAATGCCAGTGTGTTATGAGTTCTATCGAATCATATCAATGTTAAATCCAGATTGACTAAGATTTGTTGGTGAACGCGGTGATCAACGGTGAGATTAGAGCTTGGAGTTGCGATATTCGTGGAATTTTTCTTCGACTGGAGCAGCTATACCTACAGGTTCTTATTAGCTTAAATGTTCATATTTATTTCTTGATTATTTACTAAAAAATATTATATGTGCTTACTGTATTTGAGATTTGGTTTACAAATCTTTATTGATATTTTATAGAATAGAAAAGCTAGATTTTAAGGAATAAATTAAGTAGAGTTTTTATGTATTATCGTGGCCGACTGATTGGTTCTAACGACAAAATTTTAACTCTATTTTCATGTGTTTTAATATCTGTATTGACCCTGTATAGGCTGGATGCTCATGCCCAATAAGCACTGAACCCCATCCCAATTCCTATGATAGAGTTTGCTGTTATGAACCTCCGTTTTGGACCAGTATCCACAAATCTAGAAATCGAACAGGTTCATTCTACAAGCTTTGCTTGCACAATTATTAAATTGATTTTTTTTGGTTAAATAATTTCCTTATGTTTTACACCGATTCCGAATCTCTAGATATCAGCATTGTAATTCTGTGTAATTATATATTTCCCCAGGTTGGTTAAACCTCCTTCAAATCCAGAGTGACGAGACCTCAGTCCTCAGGATTGCATGTGGAAAGATTTATTCAATTTTATTTAAGCTGAAAATTTTCAATGCGGTTCACATAGATATTAATCCTTTGATCTCATCTCTGACTCTGTGGATCAGTGTTTACATTTTGCTTGACTAATGCCTGTGGACTTAGAATGATGAGATCACTGTTCTCTGATTGATTTACAGAATCAATGTTTCTAACCTTGGGTAAAGCTATCGGCGCAGTTCACCTAGATCTTAACCATCTAAATCCCAGACTTGTGACTCTGTGTATTTATTGAATCTCTCATCTTGTTCAATTGCGCTTGGAACCTATAGCATGAGTTTTAGATCCACAACTCTGTCGATTGTCATTTAATCACTGGTGTTGGTGTTGGTGCAGTACCTCTAGGGTAAGAGCGATTGGATCTTTTCCTTTTGACTTGTGTAAAAGTGTAACTCTCTACTGCTGAGTTTTATTGTTGAATTTCATTAAGAGATCGAGAAGATCTCTGTGCGCTGGAGCATTCCAATTCCGGCAATCAGTTTCTAGTGTTCACATTTATATATATTTATTTGCAGGAATATTGTGTTTATTTTATTCTATTGTTTGAATTCCATCACAAGATCAAAAGGATCTTTGTGAGCTGGAGCGTTCTAATTCCGGAAATCAGATCTTTTGTGTTCACATGTAAATGTAAATGGGTATAGCTTTAGAGATCAGTTAGATATCGGTATGAGTAATTCCCATTACTGGAATGGTTTCCTTATTGTTCATGTAATTATCTGAACCGTAAATGACTCCTTCCAATTCTCCCTGAGATAAATTTAGCTCTCCATAGAACGACACACTTCCCAATTAACAGATCGAGAACTAGAAATGCTTAAATATTAAGTGTATATTATTTATGAATGTTTACCCTTAAATGAAATGGTGTATTGTCTTTAGAAATGGAATGATACCTGTATAATAAACATATATATTATTCATTGGAATATATAGTTGTAATGAATTTATATGTTATGTTTGAAAAAGAATAAGGATATACATGTACTTAATGAATTGATATATTGCTTTTTTTTAAATAGAATAAATTGGTTAGGGTGACTTCAACGAATTTATAGGATGTCTTAATGAAGATTGTAGTAATAGTATTATACACTTACTATAGAATGAGGGGGTGGTTGGATCAAATCCTTATCACTATTTATCATTAAATAGAATGAATTAAAATATTAGATCCTAAATGCGAGCATAAAATTAAAGTCTAGTGGAATGAATGTTGTATCTTTAATGGATTGGCTTGGAATTGAGCCTGATCCTATTGTAGTTTATTTCCCATTTGTAATAACATCAGCACTTTCTTGACAAAGAAATCGGTGATCTCTGAGTCTGGGAGAGGACGGCTTGGAAGGAGCCCGATCCTGCTTCTGTTTGTTACCTTTTTATATTAGCACCAACTCCTTTCTTGCAAATACACTAAGGTGAATGCATCTAGCACTAACACCTTTCCTCGCGCAGAGACCAGTGATCTCTGGGGTGATTGAATCCTGTATCTATACTTTTCTCAAACGGAGATCAATAATATCTGTGGGTGTATGCTTATTTATTTGATCCTATTTATTTATCCATGGGCTATGTTGAGGTATTACGAACCTAACTGCCTGGATCGTTGTGCCTTGCTTTAGTAATTGAGTTTGCGATCGAGATATCTGTTTTGTTTGTGGAAAGTCAAATTTGTTGTTTTTGGTTTGTTATGCTTGAGGTTTGATAGAGCTTGGAGTGGCGGCTCTGAGGATGATCCCCATTTGAGGGATAGTTTTACATAAATTGCACTGCGATCTAGCTATGGAGGAACTCAACCTCGACGTCTCTGTTATGAATGTGGCTGCTTCCGATGGAATAAATCGAGCCTCATTTTCTCTGCTGCTTGAAATGTTTTAGATCCATGTTCCCGTCTTATTTCATATTGAAACGTTTTCGATCTCTGCTTGTGGGTTATTGTACAAAGAAATCGTTTCACCCAGTTTTGGTCTCTGTTTGTTGCATTATGTTTTTCCATTTCACACTCTCTTAAGGATGCTGGGCGACCCCATTGGGAATTCGTATTTGCTAAGATAGTATTATTATTTATGAAATATATTACCTAGATTGGTTAATTTAATGAGCATGTATTTTATAGATGGTGGATGTTGGCAATCTGTTTGTTCTTTTCTAAAAAGGTTTATACCATAGTTGGACTCCCCCACTCGGTCCCAGCTCTATGCTTCCACAAAAGAGTGAACCCCAGGTTGGGATCTTCCTTGTGTGCATATATATATTTGCTACCACTGTATTCAATGATGCCTTCCAAACAATGGTATATGTAGTTTACTTGTTTTGTGAATGTTCATGATTCTGCCTCTGAAAATGCGAACCGTTATGTATAGTAGTTCCAATCGGTAGTTTGTGTTGTATATATTATAACAGTGTCTTTGTTTTTTTTCTTTATAACTTGTATACACACAGTGTGATGACAATTTCTTGGTTTAATAATTTTAGGCGTATACTGTACAACCATAATATGGAAACCTAGGAAGGGGACGGCTTGTGAGCTGATCCCCAAACACCACTGGATGTGTAATTTTGTTGGTTTATAGATGCTGGTAATTAGTTTAAGATAATTATGCTGTTAGCAATGCCTGCGCAAAGACTTCTTTCTGCAATAACATGTAGTCATGAAAGGGAAAAGTCAGCTGGTAAGTCGATCTCCAATTGCTTTGTTTTATGTACGTATTGGGTTTTATATGCTTACATGAGTGAGTCAAATCCTGTGATTATGATTCGTCTCTATACTTTGCTTGGTTTAAATCAGCTATTCCATAGGATTAAAGGTTAAAATACTGAAAAGGATATGTTATGTATTGTATAAAACTCGTTCATAGTTTGACATAAGTAGTTATACATATGTGGTAGTTCAAAGATAGATCCTTGTATGGATGTGGTTGCCTAGTTGTATGTCTGAAAGGCACTATGTGGAATCATATATAGTTCCCTGTCATAGTTGTTAGTGAAGGATTGTCTTGAGATGACTTTGGATGATGAAGGCTACGAGATAGCCGAAAGAAATAATTGTTGTACGTTGTAATCCCTTCTCTAATGAATAATATAAGATATGACTCTCTTTGGTGGACGTAGCCCGTATAATGGGTGAACCATGTAAATTATTGTCTCCCGCATGTGTGTGATCAGTTTGGATGGCTGTTGTGTCAAGTGACTTTTAGTAAAAGATTTTATAATGTTAATTATGTTATTTTTCTTATAAATGTATTATGGATGGTTTAGGCACATTATGTTTACTACGAATGGGTAAAAATTTTATGAAGGTACTCAAGGTAAATATATCAATACATTATTTTTGAGATAACATGTTTGGGTGATTTAGTGAGATGAATTGTTAAAAGATGTTACTATTATTAGCATCGGTATGTTCATATTGTTTTCCTAATACTTACAATTACTTCCAATTATATACTAAGGTAGTTATATGATCATGTGGCTTTATGACTAACGCTCGATCTGAGCTTGCAAATTCCTTATCCAATCTTAATCTTTCTTAAAATTCACTAAATACTGACTCGGGTCTAATGGATATGTCACACATATTGGGTATTCAAGATCCATAAATACAAAAAAAAAAAATTAGGGTGTTCGATGAGGGACACTACAAGTCGTTCATGAATAGTTGTTTGAAGGAAAATAAATTGTTTACAATAGCATGTGGGTATAATCACTTTTATTAGTCATGATATTGTGCATTATGCTTAAAGATTAATATATTACATCTTAGTCTTGTAGAATTTCTTATGTTATACTATAAGAAAGGGGTTGTCTTTTGTGACTTACGATGAGCGACGCATGGAGATCGATGCGGAAAAATCAGAGCTGTGGTTTTACTTCTTCTCCTTCAGCAAAGATAATTCCATCTTCTCGAACAAGTTAGAATTATTCTTCACTAAATTTGCTAGTAAAAAGTTTGAATGATATTCAGGGTTCATATACTTTGATGAGGGGTCTTGTGTCAATAATTTTATCGATTGGTTGTAAATGCTTATTTTATGAAAGCAAAACGATGGCTTCGCAGGTATGCACTACTAGTTTGTAATCATGCCTTGGATTGTGAAAAGAGAGAAGTTAAACTTACTTGAATTATAGAATCTTAAGTCTACTCGAGTTATGAAGAGAATAAAAACCTTACATGACTTTGTTTATAAAAAATTGAGATTCTACTTTTAGCTATACTAAGTAAATGGCACTCCAGTATTTAATTATACTTTGGATTATGAAAAGAGAGAGGTTGCATGTAAGATTCGTTTAGGAATGGATAAGGTATGCATTGAAGAACCGAATTCGAAAGAGTTAATCCTTATTTTGAAATTCATATATTGTTTAAAATATATGATAGTTATATGTAACCATAGAAAATGAAGAAATTGGGATTGAATATTTTATCCCTTATGTTGAAATGTGTCAGTGCTTTAAGGATTTTCATAAATGATGTACTTAATAGTTTTGTTGAAATGGAAAAAATTTGTCGTAGATGATTTCAATCCGAGTTACAATTAGCAATGTCAAGGGAGAACTATTGTGGGGATTGCTACACTATGAAAGGTACAATTTAGTTATATTACCAATTATGCGGTTTATATTTATATGAGGGTAGAAAAGAAGAAATGAAATTTTATTATCAATTGTGGATATATTGAAGAAATGAATGTGAAAAGGAAGTGAAAACTCACCGTGGAAGCACATGAGACTTAACTTCGGGACGAAGTTTTAATAAGAGGGGGTGTATGTAATGCCCGCCTCGGTACCTTAACTGTTTAGAATAATGAGGTACTAATTTTGAAATGAACCAGCTAAGTAAAACACGAACCATTTGAATTTACTTTGAAAATGCCTGAACAACCATTATAGAAACTAATACTTTACTTAATAAATGAATGCTCGACTGATTGAGATAGAATGACTAAATGTTAGATATGCTCAACTGATTGAGATAGAATGACTGAATGTTGGATATGCTCGATTGATTGAGATAGAATGACTGAATGTTGGATATACTCGACTGATTGAGATAGAATGACTAAATGTTAGACATGCTCGACTATTTGAGATAAAATGACTTAATTTTTGATATGCTCGACTCATTGAGATGGAATGACTGAATGCTAGATATACTCGACTGATTGAGATAGAATGACTAAATGTTAGATATGCTCGACTGATTGAGATAGGATGACTGAATATTACATATGCTCGACTGATTGAGATAGAACGACTGAATGTTAGATATGCTCGACTGATTGAGATAGAATGACTAAATGTTAGATATGCTCGACTGATTGAGATAGGATGACTAAATGTTACATATGCTCGACTGATTGAGATAGAATGATGAATGATAGATATGATTTACTGATTGAGAGAAAAAGATGAATGAAATATATGCTCGACTGACTGAGATATTATGATGGATGATGAAATATTTCATAGTGCAGCGCTACTAATGTGTGCTTGAGTGTGTGTGTGTGCAATGGCAGGTAAGATGATTTACCAACTCACCCATAATGGAATTATAGGGGTTGTAAGAATGGAAATAACACATAGGGGTATGACGACTGACTATCGACCCTTGATTAGCAATCCACACATGGGTGAAGCCGTTTCATCTCACCCGAGGAAGGGAATGCCGTACGGGAAAGGCCATAATGATTTGATCATGTACGATGAGTTGAGGGGCGCGCAATAAGGAGAGCCTTATCCCTCAACATCCCTTAGTCTCCAAGGAGCGTAGTTGAGAGATTGCAGTAACAGTTCCCGGTTGCTACGCAGTACTCCCCATAAAAAGGAAGAAATAAAACTGTTAGAAGGGCCCACCGAAGAGGTACCTAGACAAGAACAAGAGGAAGAAAATCAATCAATGGTATAAATGAAAATTTCATAGAAGATTTAAGAAATAATTTATTTCATTTTGTTCTATTTTATTAATTTGAATAATCATATTCAAGATTTTATTTTTAATTGATTTCATTAATTTGAATTATTAATTTGAATTGATTTTATTAACTTGAAAAGGAATTGAAGAGACTGATTTTATTGAATATTAAATTTGATTAATTATGTTGACTGAAAAAGATTAATAATAAGAGAATTAATTTTTATTCAAAGATTTTAATTTTATGGATTTTATTATTTTAAATCATTCTATTAAAGATTCTATTTTGACTTCATTATTAATAGGTCATTAATAAAATAATTGTTTTTCTTTTATTATTATTCAAGATTTTACATTAATTAATTTTATTATTCATTTAAATTTTTTTATAAAAAGGAAATTTAAAAATAGATTATACTTTTAGTAAAAGGAATCATCTTTTAATTCAATCTTAATATTAGGAAAAGGAAGAAAAGTAGAAAGCAATAAGTCTAACTAAAAGATTGTTAAGTAAACTAAATGAGAACCAAAAGAGAAGTAGAACTCTTCTACACCTAACTCCCACTGATCTAGGGATTCAGGTGCACATTAAAGACATTAAGAAGACACATGTGTTTGAGAATATTGGAAATTAAAATATTAAATTAAATTAAATATGTGCATGGACAGACACATAGCACACATGATTTTGCTATTAAATGAGGGAGGAGAAGGAGAGAAAGACATCTCTTGCTCCCTAATGTTGGATGGTCATCATAACCTCGGATTATGTTATGATCCTTGGAATTGGGATTAGCCGGAACGGGGATTGGGAGATCCTTTCGGGAGGCTAGATTGTGTGTTCTTACAACCCAATTAGCTCAGGGGTTTGGGGTGAAGAATAATAACCCCGATACGGTAGGGAGGTCAACCGAGGGGTCACTCAATACTTCGTCAGAAGATTGGATTGGATCGTGTGGAAAACACTTCGAGCACTCCATCGATTCACTGAACCAACCGTCGAAAACAAGTTTGAAGTATTTTTATTTATTTATTTTGCTAAATATTTTTGAGAATTAATAAATTTGAGTATATAGTTTTATATATTGACATTCATGCACTACGATAGATAGAACTAGATTTGTGGCTTCTATATCTTCTTCTAAAAAATCATACTGAAAGTTTTTTGGGTGGGGACCCCGAAAGAGGGTCCCTACAAGGACAAAGCTTTTTCTAAGGGAGAGGGGATGTTAGGAACCCATGTCAACCCTTCTGTTTACTTTGTTAGTATATTGTTGTTGGACGCATATGCTTTGTAAGTTGTCCATAGTATTTGTTGATCCATAGTTTGTATTATTGTTGTTGGACACATATGCTTTGTAAGTCATCCCATAGTAATTATTGATCCATATTTTGTATTGGCACAACGTTTGTATTGACACATGGTATTGACCCATGGTATTGGTGCCTAGACTTAGTATATAAGTTTGTGTTGAGACAAATGAAGGTACTGTGAAGTTATTTGTATTGAGCTTGCTCAAAGGAGGTTTCCCCCTCGAAGTGGCCTGCGATCAATATAAAAGTGATTCTGAGTTCTGTTATTTCTGCTATTTCATGTGTTTTCATTAATTAATTATTGCAGGTTCTTCACATATCCATTGAATTTGAACTATCATTAGCATGAGATATGTTAATTCGTTGTTTCCTTAAAATACCATTTAATATTAACCATTGAACTACTGTTTTCTTTGGTTAAGTTACCAATCTTGGCAACCGGTGAATTCAAGTAATGGGATGGTAATGATTATTTTAATATTAAGTATTTAAGTTTTCATGCTAAGGGTGTTTAAAGGTTCAAGCCAATGCGGTAGATACCATTGTTTTAAATAACGCCCTTCTTTCCTTGTGTTACTTTATTGAACTCCATGATGATTGGTTTACAGAAATCACACAAGTACCTAGACTTCGATATGTAAATGTTTATCACCAATATTGATTGTGCAGCTTAATCTCATTAACTGATAGATCTGGTGTGTTCCCTTTTTCTGGGAAGCTTTGTGTGGTCTGAGCGTAAGTCTGAGTACTTGTCGGTCTCTTAAACATGATCTACATATTACTCGTGTAGAATGCATATTAAAACACCTAGTAAACCGAAGTAGACAATGAGTTTTGCACCATACATAAAATGTAACTCCGCGTGGACTGAGTGGTATGCGAGTTAATCCTTCAATTGCTATGATGGGAAAGAATGAAACTCCAGTTAGGTTCTAAGTTTTCTTTTTTAAAGGCTTATCATAGACCGATATATATATATATATATATATGGTTAATTAATCTGTAACTCCGCATGGACTGAGTGGTATGTGAGTTAATCCTTCAGTTGCTAGGATGGGAAAGAATGAAACTCCAGTTAGGTTCTAAGTTTTCTTTTTTAAAGGCTTATCATAGACCGGTATATATATATATATATATATATATATGGTTAATTAAACTGGAAGTTGCGGTTTACTTGAGATGTCAAATTTATGCCTTTTGAAATACTTGCATTATGGATAAACCTGTAAAAACCTTTACATTTCATTAATATGTGTATATTGGTTTACAATGATATATATATATATATATATATATATATATATATAATTGCAATGGAATTTAGTTGTATTGTCATATAAAAGGGGCTTGATATATATAAATAAATTTGAAGTTATATTAGATTTTAATATAAAATGTCTTATCCTTTGAAGTTGATCACCAATTGTATGGATTATAATAAGATGAATGGATAAGTATAATGGGTATAACTTATTTAGAGTAGGAAACCAAAATATAATTTATCCATCAAATTGAGAAGGAATCTGAATGAGGGTAATTTGTCCCTTATTATGGTTAAATTTTAAATTGGTAATTTAGTGAAAAGGAATTAAAGTGTTTTCTTAATCTATATATATATATATTTGGGGTAGGAAAAATTAGAATGGGATATTCTAATTTATAATTGAAATATAGATAGTATCCTCTTTAGTAATATAAGAGTTATATTTACTAGTCACATAGAAAGAGGCTCATGTGATCATTAGGTTCTAAATAAAATAAATGAGTAATATATAATTGAGAAAGAAACATTTATTCCTCACATCATAGAAAAATGGTAATTTTAAACTTATATGATGCATGAAATAGTCTTTACTATAAACTAGGAAATTGTTACATTGCATAGGAGTAGGATCATGATATCAAATGATCGTGGGAATTCCATGTGCTCTATATGATCTAGTACGTTGAAAGAAATGTAAATTGGTAAACTCAATTCAAGTAGAACTCAAGTGTTACAAGGTATGATCTGATATATATGACGTGTAAAGGATTGATGAGATAGATTATAAGTTAATCCTTAAAATCGTTACATGAGTTTGCATGAGGTGGAAGAAAGTCTAGCTATGTCTTGAAGAGTGGTAGAATCATAATACTGTTTAGATGAAAACCTATATAAGGTTAAAATATTAAAAGTAAGGTTTTATTAGTGGTTCCAGTGAAGCACATCAACCATATGAAGAACATAGTTAAACTTAGGTATTACAACCATACGAAGAACCTTAAGAAATTTTTTTTAGGGTGCATTTTGAGGGACATTACAAATGGGAGGAGATGAAAACAACAACAAGGGGAAAGGATGTGAGGGTCACTTTGTTTGGAATTCCACTTGATCGTGCTATTGGACAACCACTTCGAATGTGGGACATCAGGTTTGAGGATGTTAATGCACCTCATATTTATGATAGGTTTATTGGAGAGTGGGGAATGTTCCCCCACCATTACAAGGTTTCCTTGTAATTTGCTAAACGTACTTATGTAGAGTTTGTTTTACATATGCATCCTAATTACATGATTACAACTTCGATTTCTATGGCGTCAGGAGGGGATTCACTTATCAACGTCTAGGGTCTCATAGAGACCCTACTACTATACCACTCCCTTATTTATTGATTCTTGTCCCTATTCGGATGCTTCTACGACCCATGGATGTAGTCGAGTCAGCACATCTCAAAATTGAGACATGTTCTTTGATGGTATGTTCCATGTGCACTACGTTGGGTAGCGCTATCATTGTCATGTAGGAGGAGATTTATAGACCACCCCCCTGGACCTATATAGCCTGATTTACTGTGGATGGATGATTTAGATATTCGATTCCTTTACTATGAGTTTCTAGTGTCATATGATATACATGCCCGAGACTCATACTTTCATATGTTTGAGAGATCCAGGCCGCCATCGACACATCAAGTATATTTATGTACTTAAATTTATACATTGTTAAATAATAATATCTAATACATATACATCTAAATGAATCAATTGAGTAATAATGATTTTTTTTTGTTGCTTCATGTAGAGGACCAACTTTATGGATCCACTCTGTTCCAATTCTCTATTGGTTGGCCATGAAACCATTTCCCCCAATGATGTTCTGATGGTACATATTCTAGTTCCTAATGTTGTAACTTACATACAAGTGTATAATTGCAATTATTTTATCATAACTTTCATATTTTCCTTTGCTAAAATTGTATAGGGTAGAGGCAAATGGATTGCAGAGGAGTGAGAGACATTGTAGTCTCCTTCAGATTTCGATCGTCGACCACTAGTTGATGAGGAACTATAACTTATGTTCCAATAAAATATAGAATTCAAGTTGATGTTTAATTTATAATGTTCACTTATTATTCTTTTACTAATTACATGCATGATGTCACCATACGCAGGCTCATGTACAATTGGGAATCAACGCTCCAGTGATGTTCAAAGAGGAGTGAGAAAGGTTGATTAAACATCATCTTGGTGAGGTCCCATCGACTCAGTATTGTCCTAGAGATGCCACATAGGACGATTTGGAAAATATTACCATGGACTCAAGCCAGGTAAGTTGATCCATCCACTCAAAATTTTAAAAATATGTCTTCTAATAAATTTAAGTATTATTTAAATCTAGCTAACTTATAGAGTTCAAAAATTTATTTGTTGCAGTTCGAGTCTTTATAATTCCTTTTCGATCACATGTCATCCTGAAATTAGGAGCATAGTGCATGAGGTACTAGCGATGGGTATGAACACACAACCCATCAAGGGCATAGTCCCCGTATTGGATGATATTTGTTCATGTTATGCACTATTTTTATTGTTATGTGCACATATACACTCAAGTAATTTTTTATAAACTTAATGGATTATTTCATTTCATTATTTTTTCTTCATGGATATATGATGTCTTATGTTTATGTCGACATGAGATAATTATTTTATGTTTATCTTTATGTGGATGTGTGTACATGCTATTTATCTTTATTATGTATGTTTATGTTTATGCACATGTATGTTAATTTTGTCTTATATTTATTTCAATGAGTATATATTATTTATGTTTATGTTTATGTCAACGAAGTATACATGTTATTTATTTTATTTTCATTTACACTATTTATCGTATGTTCATGTTTACAATGCATGATGTTGATTACAATTTACAAGTTACAATTACAATTATAAGTTATATAATAATATTTAAATGCAATTTCACAATTTACCAACTCACAATTGCACAATTACAATTTAAGAAAATTAGTATCACTTATGTTAACCCCATATGTGTATCGATTATGTTAGCCCCATATGTGCATTGTATATCACATACATGTGTTTCCTATATTTGACCCTTTATATGTTAATTCAATTCTTATGTGGGCTATGGGTTTATGTGTGATGGTTAGTTTGATTAGTTTCTTATTTGTGTGTAAATTATTTGGGTTAGTTGATTATGTGTGTTTCATAACTGCATTAGGTGTCTATGTGCATTGAATGCTTGCGTGGATTAAGGGATAAGGGTGTTATGGAGTTCAGGGGTAGTATGCGAGCTATACAGGGGGTTGAGGTTATGAGGATTAATGTTAGGGATCAAGTGTTTAGTTTAATTTTCTATTTTAACACTAAGGTGTGTTTCGGATGTATATAAAATGGGTGCATCACCTATGCACATACTTTATGTTTATTATGTGAGGATCACCATCATAGTAAAAGTTAGCATGCTCTTGTGGGTGACCAACACTAAGTTGGATCGGTTGATTAAGTGTGTTGAGTAAATATGTGTGAACAAAAAGGTGAATTAGGTGGTTAGAGTTGGGGGGTTAGTGGGTTATATGTCTCAACTCATTGACAAGGGTGTCCACTGTAATGCCCGCCTCAATACCTTAACTGTTTAGAATAATGAGGTACTAGTTTTGAAATGAACCGGCTAAGTAAAACACGAACCATTTGAATTTACTTTGAAAATGCTTGAACGACAGTTATAGAAACTATTACTTTAATTAATAAATGAATGCTCAACTGATTGAGAAAGAATGACTAAATGTTAGATATGCTCGACTGATTGAGATAGAATGACTGAATGTTTGATATGCTCGACTGATTGAGATAAAATGACTAAATGTTAGATATGCTCAACTGATTGAGATAGAATGACTGAATGTTGGATATGCTCGACTAATTGAGATAGAATGATGAATGATAGATATGATTTACTGATTTAGAGAAAATGATGAATGAAATATATGCTCGACTGACTGAGATATTATGATGGATGATGAAATATTTTATAGTACAGCGCTACTAATGTGCGCTTGAGTGTGTGTGTGTGCAGTAGCAGGTAAGATGATTTACCAACTGATCCACAATGGAATCATAGGGGTCGTAAGAACGGAAAGAACACATAGGGGTACGACGACTGACTATCGACCCTGGATTAGCAATCCACGCATGGGTGAAGCCATTTCAGCTCACTCGAGGAAGCGTATGTGTAATGCCCCTAAAATGACTATGGAATTTAAGAGCACCTGTCGAGTGACCCGGCGTAACAGACTTCAATAAAGTGGCCCTTCGAGTTAGGATGTGTCATAATAAGGGAGAATCACCTGATGATGTGCATGACTATAGTTGATAAATAAATTAATGAATTGAATTAT
Organism: Larix kaempferi; assembly: GCA_027924585.1. Classification (NCBI taxonomy): domain Eukaryota; kingdom Viridiplantae; phylum Streptophyta; class Pinopsida; order Pinales; family Pinaceae; genus Larix; species Larix kaempferi. The sequence continues at coordinate 3,412,952 of BSBM01000585.1, read as the reverse complement.
ATGTGTGGACTGGGATAATTGATTAATCAGTTCTTGCTTAAATGCTTAGCCTTGATTGGTCAAGTCAAAGTATAGTAGGACAGCTACAACCCTAGCTTTGTGACTTAAGAGGACACAACTGAGATGCGTCATAGCTTTCCGAATTTATTCTGAACTTCGAGACGAAGTTCTAAATAAGTAGGGGTGTATGTAGTGCCCCTAGACTACTGTAGACATTGAGGGCACTTGCTTAGTGACCTGACTGTTTGAAACATTAATAAAATAATTCTTTGATTTTATTTTGAGTATATTTATGATTACGATTAATTGTAAATCAATAAAATAATGATTTATGTTTGTGAGAAATGTGTGTAGCGACAGGTGAAACAGTTCACCGAAGGACACACAAAGGAATATGAAGGGTCGTAGAGTACGGGTAAATCACACACAGGGGGAGCGACGACCATGTCGACTTCCAACAAGAATACCACGCATGAGAAGATAAGCACTGATCCGCTTGCTCAAGAGGAATGCGTGAGGGCATACGAGGTAGGCCACGACGAAGCTGGTCATGTACGAGTTGAGGGGCGCGCAGTGAGAACGGACTCACTCCTCAGTGCCATTAGTCCCTAGATAGCATGTAGACGGAGGATGGATGGTAACGATTCCTAAAATCCCTACAAGAGTTCCCACAAGTCAAAACGGAAAGATGGTGGCAGAAGGGCCTGACGATGCGGTACCCTGTCGAGAAATGAAAGAAGGAATGCAAGGACCCAACGATGCGGTACCATGCCAAGGAATTGAAACCATGGACGACTGGACCCGACGGAGTGGTGCCATGTCAGAGAATTAAAGTTAAGGAACCAGGAGCCCAACGGCGTGGCACCGTGATCCTAGTGAGTTTGATTGTTAAATTAAACTGCATAAAAACTTAGGAGAATAACTCTAGATTAGTACTTAGCAAATGCATAAAAAAAAAATAGTTTAGACATTTGCACATGAATAGTTGTTTTTGTTGAGCATTTAAAATAATAGAAATCATTATTTAGGAGCAAAATAGAATCCTAAGATTAGACACCTAGTCAACTAAAAGCTAGGAGTTGATTAAAATATCTGGGGGACAAACTAGAGCAAACTTAGGGATGTAGGTGCACTTCCCAGAGAAACTGACACTTGGATGGGTGAGTGTTTTAATTAAATAATTAATTAAAAATATTTAATTATGCATGAAGCGACATGTGTCGCAGGAGATTTTCCTTTATGAGGAAGGCTTAGGGAATGGGTAAGGGGCCCATAATTTGGACGATTGTCATAATTTTCGAATGCCTCAAAGACTTGCTGCTATCTAAGGGTTTGGCTAAGAAATCCTGGTGGGAAGGGAAACCCAAGCTGGATTTCTGAAAAACGTGTGTGAGCTCTATGACCCAAAGCTCGAGGGAGGCCATGCGACTGAAAGCATGAGCCTATGGTTGGGTGGCGAAGCTAACGGTTGCTTCGCCTATGGTTAAATGAGCTTTGCTGGTTATGGTTATGGTTTGTTTTAATTTGCTAGTTTATTCATTTATTTAGTTTATTTATCCAGTCGTTATGCTTTCTAATCTCTTTTGTATCAAGTGGTTGAGTTTCAGGTTAAACAGGAAAGACCCTAGAGGAGGGGCCCAACATTTGGTATCAGAGCCAGGTTGAGCCTTGAGGGCACCGGACTCATATTATATAGGGGTTATCGATATCTTCATCGAGGTGGATCGATCTGGACGGCGAACCAGTTGCTACTACAGCGAACTTCTCAACTTCAAGCTTCCCCGCCGAATCAGGTTCAATATCTTTCAATATTGTGTTAAGTAATACATAATTCTCCTTTTGTGTATGTTATTTGGAATGATTCATAGGTTGTGGTAAATTTCGAATACTTCATAGGATACAGGCTTGAAGGCTTGGATAATTTCATGTATATGCTGTAATATAAAATACACAGGCTGCGAATTAATTTTTAGATGCTTGGATGATTGTATATATTGTTGACTGAGTTTTTATTTGAAACATGACCGCTGTGTATGATCCGTGATAAAAGATTTGTTGATAAAACGCCAGTTCCAGTCCTTTCTTTTATTGTATTGAGGTCGTGATTCAGGAAAGACTCTGCCTTCATATAATTTGATGAAATCATGCTGGGATTTAGATCGAGATGGTGATCTCTGCCATTTCCTTTTGTTGATGAAAAACGCTATTGATTTCAGCGTAGGATCCGTAGAAGGCTCTGTTTTCAATTGGGATATGCCTTTCTTGATAGCATTTTACTTTTCCTTTTTTTTTAACTTCCTTGCTCTGTTTTCAATTTGGAAAGACATTCCCAAGATCCACAATTGATGGCATTTGTTAATGTTTCTAGAATATTTGTGCATCTAGTTTCGATTGGCGTTTCCCAGACTCGTAGTTCACCCTCTCTTTTCATTCTCTGTACACCCAAGCATGGCATCTCCAGTTTTACATTTGAAACCATTTGAATCCAATTAAGATCTCTGTTTTATAACATGGATTGGCATCCCTGGATCTACGATGCACATTGTAATTCGAACCATTAAAATATCTGATCGGCGTTTTCCAAGAATTGATTTGAATTGTAGTTGATCCATTTTACAATCCCTAGATCGGTGTTCCTCTTCCATAATTCCAATTTTTTTTAATAGATCCTGTTTATTAAACTCTATGTTACATTTCAAATCGAATGGCGTGTTGATCCTGTCAATTTCTCTGTGTTTTTCTTGATTCAAGTGGGAAGGTGTATATAACATTTCTTATGAGATCTTGTTTATAAAACTCTACGTTCACGTTGAAGGTCGAATTTGAACTGGATCGGTCTCACTGTTTCTCCAATTTTTATTATACTCTGCTATTTGGGTAGGTAAGAAAATCTCAGAGATTGAACCTACCGTTGAATTGCTATTATTGTGCCTTGAGATCGACTCCGATCTGTATCTTTGCCTTGAACATGCTTTTTTTTTTAAAATTGAGATCGATTCCGATCTGCAACCCTGGCTTGAATCATAGATTACTAAACTCAATTATTGGATCACCGATTAAAACCCCGTCTTTGTGGTATTATGATTTTAATTGAACTTTAATAAATCTCGGTACTCCATTTTTAATGGCGTTTCCAGGATATTTCATTGAATTACAACTGCTCTTTACTGTCTGTGATTGAATCATTTTTATTGGCGTTTCCAGAATTCATAAATCAATTTGTATTTGCCATTAAAGCTGTGCGCATATCCATTCCTTGGCATTTTCAAATTTTATAAAACGGATCGTATCATCCTTGTGTGGATCGAATGTTGTGACATCCTGCAGAAATTGAAATAAATTGGTATTTTGAATTCTAGTGTTGTGGCGTCCTTCAAAAATCGAAATAAATTGGTATTTTAATTTCCAGTGTTGTGGCGTCCTTCAGAAATTGAAATGAATTAGTATTTTAATTTCCAATGCCGAGGTGTCTTCTAGAATTTGAAGTGAATTTATAGTTTAATTTTTGAAAACTTCAAAATTCCTTGCGATCCATTTGAATGGCAACCCCAGGTATTATGATTCCTTTAATTTGAACTCCGATTTCCATTTCAACTGGCGATTATAATTATGTTAAATGAATTTTAGTGTTTCTGTGTGGATCCCATATTTAGCATTTCCAGAACTGTTAATTTGGTTATATATTTGCCATAACACGACATGGATCTATTTTGTGGGCTTTTCCAATTTGTGAAACCTTATTATACGATCATCTATTTAATTAGCCAAGCTTCGAGTGTTCTATTCGAGCATACTCTAATGAACCGTGAATCCCTTAATTCTGTAGTTTAAATTCTTGTGATCGATCTTACTGGAGATGTGCGATTCACCTATTGGATTCGGTCTAGCATTAATGGTGTGGCAGTAATTAAGCCTGTGTCTTTGCCCGTGCTTAAATGTTTCCATACCTGGCAGCTCATATGTGTCTTACTCTGTGAGATCCGCCCATAGAAATTAAGTCGAGTGGTGGAAACCTGTAATGCCCCTAAAAAGACTGTGGACTTACTGCCCTTACTGCAGCGATGGTGTTGTCCTCCCAACCACCGAACAACTCTACTGCCAGTTAATCTCACATCCAGTATCTGGTAGACGATGACATGGCGAAGACTCTGGGTAGACGAGTGGTACCGTTTCTTATCCCTGTATTTTAGCAGTAATGCGTGGGTTTTATCTTCTGAGCAGCTCTCAACTGTCTTGTACACAACACGTGGAGGAACTCGTAGGTGATGTGAGTTAGATGCAAAAGTAGAAGTTGAATATATTGAATTCACTACGTCTAGCTCATATATATATATATAGCTAAAAAAAAAGAAAGCTATTTCCTATATATATTTTTAAAAGTGAAACAAACATATATCATGTGTGTTAGATAGTCAATATGTGATTATTTATATTCTCAAGATAAAGTACATACCATGTGTGCTAGTGTATCAATTTCAATTAGGAATATGACTAATTTTATGACTTTGTTTCGGTGGTTGATGATAATAGGTGAAAATGCACATATAAAAATATGACCTCGAGTGAACTGCATAATACATATAAAGATATCAAGTCATGAGGTAGTCAAGTAGTATGTGGTGTTTGAGTTTAAGTACACATATAAAATTATGACCTTAATGAATTGAGTGATACCTTGTAATTATCATGTAATAATGCTTTAGTTGAATCCATCTTATAAATGCTAGATAAATGGGCAATAATCGTGATATAGGAATCAATCAATTGTATTTGAAGATATAGTTTGAATGAAAAATTAATTGTTAGCTTACTTCATTTGTTCATCTTAATTATGATGATGATTGTAGAGATGGCAATACCTATACTAATAGTACAAGTGTGCCTTTGTCATAGTACCTTGATTAGAGTCTGTTAAATTGTGTAAACACCTCCTGGGTTTGATTTTAAAACAAACCTAGGAATCTTTAAAAACAAACTAAAAAAAAAAAAAAGGGGGACGGCATTGACATTTTCTTGCGAAAGGAGCCCCTCGCATGTGGCTTATAACCTTACGAACATAGCCTAGTGAATTTAAAGAACTTTGACAGTACATACTGAGTTTTTTTGGCAGTGAAATAAATATTTGACCTACTTTATGGATCTATACCTGGACGAAAAGATGAACATTGAACGTTGGGTACTGTATTAGATACTTATCCTGAAATTCATTGTTGTGTTTGTATAAACTAATGGAGGATGCAAAATGCGTGTACTTGATGAAACTTTGATAGACTGTCGAGAAGTTGAAAATTATTTGGAATTTGAAAAACCAGATATCTACGTGACCAATTGGATGAGTTGAACACATGGACACTAAGTTTTCATCATGATAATGTCGTTAAGGAAAGTGAAAAATTACAAACTTGACGTGACCATGGAAACGGTAAATGACGAATCATTAGTGGCGAAAGTTCCCCGAAAAGGCCAAATCAATACGACCTTTTGTAAAATGAAGTATCGAAACAACGAGCTGAACACAATAATGTTAATCTCATGACATGATGAAACATATATGAAAAGATGACTAGTCCTTAAGACAAGACTCGATGAAACTTTATTGACACACATGATATGACTTGGAAGGTCTGCTGAAGGATTCCTATGACAACATAAAATGATGAAATGAGGTAAGGATGTGATAAGCTCATTGACTTGGACATGATGCTACTAATGAAAGGACTAAGAGTTAAATTCAAATATGTTCAACTAAGTCACTAAATTTCGACGACTCGAATCCTAACTTATTGAGAACCAACATCATTAATACATTTAGAGGTATTTAGAAGTAGTCTTATGGAATTTTGGTTTTAGACTATTTGAGGGTCTCTCTTGATTTGTTAAAACCATGATTATATCTTACTAAATATTTTATGATGTTTACCTTCTCGACTGGAAGGGAGGATAACCTAATAGATTTGAAACCTTGCTTGGATTAGTTATGTTGATAAATTATTGGGTGGCTATTGATGCAATGCAGCTTGTTGGAAATTTGAACTTCGTAGACCCTCGTGAATGAATAAGAGATATAGGAAATCCTATTGGGACTGACAATTATGGAATGTATTATCGGATTGATATGAGACGAAGTTACGATTAAGTTCCTGAGGGTGTATTGTAACCGTACTAGATGATATAGGAGATAATGAATTTAACCACTTGTGCTTATAGCCTTGATTATTGGAGAAAACTAGAATTCAATGACGATAGGGATATGTGAATCTCTTTATTATATACATGTATCATGTATCAATATAATGTATTTTTAAATCTTTTTGAGAACGACTCTTACACTATTGAATTAAATAGATTACGTTGAAATAGAATGTAAAACATAGTTATTGTGGACGTATTTAATGATAAATGACAAGTAATGACCATATATGAATTTAAAGAAAGAAGTGCTTAAATAATTTTGAAGGTGGGATGCTTATGATTTACTATCAAGAATGAATGAATATATAATGTTTAATCATGAGAGATTGTCACTTACGATGAGCAATGCATGGAGATCGACGCAGAAAAATCAGAGTTGTGATTTTTGCTTCTTCTCCTTCGGCAAGGATACTCCCAACTTCTCGAACAGGTTAGAATTCTTCTTCTCTAAAAATGCTAATATGAAAGATTGAATGATATTCGGGGTTCATATACTTTGATGATGGGTTATACGTCAAGAATTTTATCGATTGGTTGTAAATGCTTATTTTCTAAAATCAAGGCGATGGCTTTGCAGGTATGCACTACTAGTTTGTAATCGTGCTTTGAAATGTGAAAAGAGAGAAGTTAAACTTACTTGAATTATAGAATCTTAACTGTGCTTAAGTTAGGAAGAGAAGAAAACCTTACATGACTTTGTTTATAAAAATCTGAGATTATACTTTTAGCTATACTAAGTAAAAGGCACTCTAGTATTTAATTACACTTTGGATTATGAGAAGAGAGAGGTTGCATGTAAGATTAGTTCAGTAAAGGTTAAGGAATGTATTGAAGAACAGAATTGGGAAGGAAAATTATTATTTTGAAATTCAAACATTGTTTTGAACATGTGATAGTTATACGTAATTATAGAAAAGGGAGAAGTTGGAATTGAACATTTTATCCCTTATGTTGAAATATGTCAGTGTTTTCAGTATTTTCGTAAATGATATACTTGTAGTTTTGTTGAATTGAAAGAATTTGTTGTAGACGATTTCAATCCCAGTTACAATTAGTGAGTCAAGAGAGAACTGTTGTGGGGATTACTACACTACGAAAGGTACGATTTAGTTATATTACCAATTATACGGCTTATACTTATATGAGGGTAGAAAAGAAGAAATGAATTTTTTTTTTATCGATTGTGGATATATTGAAGAAATGAATGTGAAAAGAAAGTAAAAACTCACCGTGGAAGCACATGAGACTTAACTTCGGGACGAAGTTTTAATAAGAGGGGGTGTATGTAATGCCCGCCTCAGTACCTTAACTGTTTAGAATAATGAGGTACTAGTTTTGAAATGAACCGGCTAAGTAAAACATGAACCATTTGAATTTACTTTGAAAATGCTTGAACGACAGTTATAGAAACTATTACTTTAATTAATAAATGAATGCTCAACTGATTGAGATAGAATGACTAAATGTTAGATATGCTCGACTGATTGAGATAGAATGACTGAATGTTTGATATGCTCGACTGATTGAGATAATATGACTAAATGTTAGATATGCTCCACTGATTGAGATAGAATGACTGAATGTTGGATATGCTCGACTGATTGAGATAGAATGATGAATGATAGATATGATTTACTGATTGAGAGAAAATGATGAATGAAATATATGCTCGATTGACTGAGATATTATGATGGATGATGAAATATTTCATAGTACAACGCTACTAATGTGCGCTTGAGTGTGTGTGTGTGTGTAGTAGTAGGTAAGATGATTTACCAACTGATCCACAATGGAATCATAGGGGTCGTAAGAACGGAAAGAACACATAAGGGTACGACGACTGACTATCCACCCTGGATTAGCAATCCACGCATGGGTGAATCCATTTCAGCTCACTCGGGGAAGCGTATGTGTAATGCCCCTAAAATGACTATGGACTTTAAGAGCACCTGTCGAGTGACCCGGCATGACAGACTTTAATAAAGTGGCCCTTCGAGTTAGGATGTGTCTTAATAAGGGAGAATCACCTAATGATGTGCATGACTATAGTTGATAAATAAATTAATGAATTGAATTATATGTGTGGACTGGGATAATTGATTAATCAGTTCTTGCTTAAATGCCTGGCCTTGATTGGTCAAGTCAAAGTATAGTAGGACAGCTACAACCCTAGATTTGTGTCTTAAGAGGACACAACTGAGATGCGTCATAGCTTTCCGAATTTATTCTGAACTTCGAGACGAAGTTCTAAATAAGTAGGGGTGTATGTAGTGCCCCTAGACTACTGTAGACATTGAGGGCACTTGCTTAGTGACCCGACTGTTTGAAACATTAATAAAATAATCCTTTGATTTTATTTTGAGTATATTTATGATTACGATTGATTGTAAATCAATAAAATAATGATTTATGTTTGTGAGAAATGTGTGTAGAGACAGGTGAAACGGTTCACCGAAGGACACACAAAGGAATATGAAGGGTCGTAGAGTACGGGTAAATCACACACAGGGGGAGCGACGACGATGTCGACTTCCGACAAGAATACCACACATGAGCAGATAAGCACTGATCTGCTTGCTCAAGAGGAATGCGTTAGGGCGTACGAGGTAGGCCACGACGGAGCTGGTCACATACGAGTTGAGGGGCACGCAGTGAGAACGGACTCACTCCTCAGTGCCATTAGTCCCTAGATAGCATGTAGACGGAGGATGGATGGTAATGATTCCTAAAATCCCTACAAGAGTTCCCGCAAGGCAAAACGGAAAGATGGTGGCAGAAGAGCCCGACGATGAGGTACCCTGTCGAGAAATGAAAGAAGGAACGCAAGGACCCAACGATGCGGTACCATGCCAAGGAATTGAAACCATGGACGACTGGACCCGACGGAGTGGTGCCATGTCAGAGAATTAAAGTTAACGAACCATGAGCCCAACGGCGTGGCACCGTGATCCTAGTGAGTTTGATTGTTAAATTAAACTGCATAAAAACTTAGGAGAATAACTCTAGATTAGTACTTAGCAAATGCGTAAAAAAAAAAATAGTTTAGACATTTGCACATGAATAGTTGTTTTTGTTGAGCATTTAAAATAATAGAAATCATTATTTAGGAGCAAAATAGAATCCTAAGATTAGACACCTAGTCAACTAAAAGCTAGGAGTTGATTAAAATATCTGGGGGACAAACTAGAGCAAACTTAGGGATGTAGGTGCACTTCCCAGAGAAACTGACACTTGGATGGGTGAGTGTTTTAATTAAATAATTAATTAAAAATATTTAATTATGCATGAAGCGACATGTGTCGCAGGCGATTTTCCTTTATAAGGAAGGCTTAGGGAATGGGTAAGGGGCCCATAATTTGGACGATTGTCATAATTTTCGAATGCCTCAAAGACTTGCTGCTATCTAAGGGTTTGGCTAAGAAATCCTGGTGGGAAGGGAAACCCAGGCTGGATTTCTAAAAAACGTGTGTGAGCTCTACGACCCAAAGCTCGGGGGAGGCCATGCGATTGAAAGCATGAGCCTATGGTTGGGTGGCGAAGCTAACGGTTGCTTCGACTATGGTTAAACGAGTTTTGCTGGTTATGGTTATGGTTTGTTTTAATTTGCTAGTTTATTCATTTATTTAGTTTATTTATCCAGTCGTTATGCTTTCTAATCTCTTTTGTATCAAGTGGTTGAGTTTCAGGTTAAACAGGAAAGACCCTAGAGGAGGGGCCCAACATCCACTAGTCGTGTCTTTGTGCCTCGGGCTTCGGAAGTGAATCCTATTGCATAGTTGAATGACTCTCATGTGCATATCATGAAAATTTTGGATGATGTCTAATGATCCTGTCAATTGTGGTTTTTTGCTTTGACATAGTAATAAGAGGTGTCTTGTTTTTTTTCAAGATCTAATGGCTATATTTCTAGTTTCTTTTGAATTGAATGGTTGTAGTTCTAGTTAGTTCCTATGTCTTGAAATCCTTAAAAGTTAGAATTTTGGGATAGTCGGGAAAGCCATCCTTAAGAAACATGTATGATATTTAGTAGCTCGGATGACGACTCTATGGTTTTGTTTTTCAATATAATATAATGTATATAGTACCTTAAAAAAAAAATTGTAAGGAAAAGTAAAATTTAAATTTCACTCTATAAAATGTTGATTTGGAAAAAAATATAATAAATTTATTTTAAACACCATTTTTAAAATATCAAATATTAAACAAAAAATTTAAATATAATGATTAGAAATAAATATTGAAAAAATGATTTTTTCAAATATAATCATGTCCATGTAACACATCTTTTAGTGATGGATACATTTTTCATTTTTATGCAAGTTATTACAATTTCTTCTTTTATAAAGAGATCTACACTGAACATACCAAATGTTCTTGGTAATTTAAGGATGTTGAATCCCATGATTGAATCCGATTGTTAAGCATGTTTGTGATATGCTCAAGATATGAATCAAATATATAGTTATCAAGCATCATATGTTTACATGAAACAAATATCTCTTATATATATGTGTCCACAAATATCTCTAATTTTTAGCATTGTGTATGATATTTTGTAGTCTTTTTAAACATTTTGAAATTTCTATGAAGAAAATCCTCTCTTATGTGTGTTCACAAAAAAAATCTAATTTTGACATTGCATATGAAATTCTTTATTGTCATTTTCAACATTTTGAATTTCTCCAAAGAAAGTAATAATAACATAGTTTTTAGGATATTTATTTATTTTAATGTGTTTATATCACTATAAGAAAGTTACATTTTAAATTACAAAGTATACTTGTTATTAATTTCTTTAAAATTGTAATTAATTTCTTTATTTTTAATTGCTAATAGTTGTAAAAATTGACAAAACATGATGACTTATTTCTAGTCATTATTCTAGTTAACTTATAACTATTAAAATTACAATATAAATTATTCTAGTATAGAATATAATCCTATTACCTTAATACTAAGATTCATTATTCAAGACATGTTCGACACCAGTTGATGTGGATCTAGCAAAAATCTTTAGTAGCATAATTGTATTCCATAGGTTTGTCACCTATTTGTGCCTTTTAATTCGTGGGTATGAATAGAGGGAAATAAGAAAGGAAGAATGAATGGAAAAGTGAGAGAACAATAAATCGATCAAGATATTAGCTCGATTGAGCATTATAAAAGCTCAATTGAGCATTTTAAATGCTCGACCAAGCTACTACCTTGATCAATATAATAGCTCGAGTGAGCCTCCTCTTAACCACACATTAAACCTTGATCGACCTATTTAAAAAGATTGTACAAACACTTGATCGAGTTTTTATAAAACCTCGATCAAGCTATTAACTCAATTGAGGGATTAAAAATAGACTTTTAGTCCCCTTTTATAATTTTGTTTTCTATTATTTTTGTCTGACATAAACCCTAGCCTAGGATCCACCTTAGATAGTGGAATTCATGCCAATGGATCCATCAATAAATTGTCTATCCATTGGCGTGCAATTTACGAGTTTCTGAGTTCATATGATAATTTTTTATTTTTTTTTAAACTTACACTTACAAAACCATGTCAACAACTTTGAATCGGTGCAAAGATAAATCAACAACATAAAAAGTACAGAACAAAAAAAATTCAAAAAATACATAAGCCCCAGACCAATGTATGCTCTTCACAAGAGTATTTTTTATTTTGTGTTTTTTGTAACCAACAAAAAAAAGTTCATGTGCACATACATGTGTACAAAATGCAATTAAAATTTTCAATAGTCAATTTCGAAAAAAAAAATATATATATAATTTTCCAGCATATATTAAAAAAAATGTGCACCCTATTGCTTTTTGTGTAGATTATGTTCATATGTTTTTTTTTCCAAAAATTATGCATTTATCACTAAATTATTTTACATGCACACAAGCCACTTATAAAAATTTTGCTGAAATTTACAAGAACACACCTATCATTAAATGCAATTTTGGCATATTAAATAATTTTATTATTTGAAAAAAATATAGCTGGAAAGACAACATAATTCCATACAATTTTTTTCTAGTTGTGTGTCGGAATTCACAAAGCATATATGAGTTTTGAGGGCTTTGATTTAATGAATGAGTAAAAAATTGAATTTTCACTGTCACTTTTGGAAAAAAAGTGTTACCCATCTTCATCAATTCACCCTTGATACTTTGATAAGTTTTGTCATGCTAATAAATCTATAAATTAAGATAGGAATTATGTGGTATTATATGTATTATTTGAATTGAAATTTTTTTATCTTTTCTTGTTCAAGTCAATGATAGAATAGAGATATTGAAAAAAACATAATTGTTTAACTATAATGCTTGAAGTGTACAAAGTGCTTGTTGCACAATTCAACATTACAATTAAGATACTTGTAAAAATAAAAAAATTAAACCAATTATAGTGTTTGAATTATACTGCATCATCAATTCTATCAAATATTAGCAAGAAAACAAATATTTCTCTAGGTTCTATAAGAATGCGATAATATTATTGAATAATGTTTTCTTTTAAATGGCGTGGATTGGCGAATATAGAAATGATTATGTTATATGGTGATTACTTGTGTTAAACAAAACTAGACAAATATAGATGTTAATTGAAAACAAATAACATCCTATTCACCTAAAGAACTCCCTAACCACAAAAGAGTGTTAATGGTGCATAAATTATAATTACAAAAGTAAAAGGCAATTAGAAAAATATAGTAGTTAATTGAAAACAAATGATGCCCTCTGTAATACCCCCATTTTCACCCCTATATCATATTGGCTTGATTAACGCAAATATTGTAAAAATGTAGTTCACGATTCCTAGTGTGGAGCTCAAGGCCAAGGCCCTACTGGTGAATGCCTAAAATTATAAAGGAAATTATTTTATATTTTGTGGACATGTGCTAGTTGGACATGGAAAAATGTAAAATCCATGTAAATATTTATAATGAAAATAAGAGTCCAAGAGCTAGATATGGAAGCAACAAAAGTGAGGGGGCTATGTTTATCCATTAAGAAGAGTTGAGGGGTGTGTGGTATTAAATCTCTATTTCCAAGTGTCATCTTGAGAACCCATATTGACTTTCCTTTCTAATATTTAATTCTGTTGTAAGAAGATAGCTAAGAAATCATCTCATGAATTTAATGGAGCATGGGATGACTGCAGAAATTTGTATGACAAGTTGTGGGATTAGTTTACTTGGCCCATAAGTAATTTTCCCTCATGGGGATTCATTTGCTTTCATTCAAATTCCATTATTGAGCATCCAGGAACCAATTATTAGCAAGATATGCATTCCCATCAAAATAAATAACAAAAATTGCAACTTGAGAAAAAGCCTTGTTTTAGACTATTAAAAATGCCTAGAAATTCGTGTTGATCGTGGAATCCAATGGAGGATCCATAGACCTAAAACCTGGGGTGAACTTGAGAGTGTCAAAAGCCCATAAATCCATGGGAGAACCCATATTTGGGAGCCCAGAATTCGAATTTCGTGGTTGAAGTTAATGTGACCAGGAATCAGAAAATACAAGAGAGAATTGGATTCTGAGAGAGACAAGATATTTGAATGGCTTGATAAACCTAGTTGAGGAAAGAATATATGAAGGCTTAGTATCTTGTACCTTTCTATTCCCACGCTGAATATCATTGGAGGGAAGGGGCTCCTGAGGGACTATGTAGTAAAGAAGGGGACCTTCCTTGTGTTCGGTGTGGTAGGTATTGTGGGTGCCAAGGATGGCTGAGACCAATTGAGATGCATGTAGATCTGTGGTTGAGCTCATTGACTTAGAATTCACTTCCCTTTCCTCTCTGTATGCTTTATAAACCCAGCTATGGGATGGATTAGCATGGATATGTGTTCTTAAGGTTGTGATTGGCCTGTGTAGTTCCTCCTTAGTGGATACATATCCCAGCTCGGGGGTGGCCTCTCAACAGAAAGATAAAGTGTTGGATAGAGTGTCTATACATGGGTGGAATGTTTCTCTTCCATAGCCAGTTGCTCGGACAAGTTCAATTAAAAGATTGTTAAGATTTAATATGCTAAGACAGAAAATATCAGCATTACATTCCATTTCACAACAATAGCATATACAGGATCATTAAAAGAACAACAAGCACAACATAAACACAAGAGACATAGATTTATCCTGGGAAACCTTCATGGGGAAGAAAACCTAGCAAAGCTTCCTCAATATAGATGACCAGCAAATACAAATATGTAATCCACAACCATGAGCTCCTTCTCCTCCACAGCAGATCTCTCTCTCACTTATGCGCCATTCACAAGTGAGTGCAATGTGTGTTAAATGAGGAACACACCTCCTCTATTTATACACAACTTTGACTTGTCTTTTACACAAGCTACGTCGGCCACAAATTAACCACTGGGTTAATCATCCCATTACAACTGACTGGGACAACCCCTCTAGGGTGGTATAATAACCCTTTGACCCACATAACACATACAGGTCCGACCCCCACTAGGGAAGTCTAATAACCCAAGTTACCACATTTCGACGGAGGAATAAACATATTCGGATAAACAATAAGATCTTCATGGAGGAATGAAAAATCTCCAGAATAATAAAGTACAAATATAATATTTTTTGAAGTTACAATATTTCAACACTCCCCCTTAATGAGAAGGATATTATAACAACATCTACATGAGCAAGGAGTCATCAACTACATCATACATGATACATCTATAAATCATTGGAAGCTTTCTTTGTACATCATCAGTAACTCAAGCAGTTACTGGAACATCTTCAATACTGGAACATCAACATCTTCAGTACTGATTCTTCATCTTCTGCAGCACTCGAACAACTACAGTAACATCATCATCTGGATCCTCTCGATCACATGATCATCAACATTGTCATTACATGAACATCAGCATCTTCATCACATGATCATTAGCATCGTCATCACATGATCATCAGCATTGTCATTACACGATCATTAGCATCTTCATCACACAATCATCAGCATCGTCATCACACTATCATCATCATTGTCATCTAGATCATCATGATCAACAGCATCGTCAGCTAGACCATCACGATCAGCAGCATCATCATCTAGACCATCACGAGCAGCAACATCGTCATCTAGACCATCATGAGCAGCAACATCATCAGCTAGATAGTAACGATCAACACCATCATCATCACGATCAATAGCATCATCAGCTAGACCATCACAATCAGCAGCATCGTCATCTAGACCATCACGAGTAGCAACATTGTCATCTAGATCATCACGATCAACATCTAGATCCTCTCGATCAACAGCATCAGCATAGCATACTCTGCAATGTACAAGATCCTATTACGGGATGATCAATCCCTCTCACTTTAAGACATAGGTCCAAGGATGATACAATCCTTATCCAATTACAGGATGATCAATCCCTCTTAATTTAAGACATCTCTCATGTCTATGGATGATGCAATCCAGATCAACTTACAGGATGATCAATCCTTATCCTTTTAAGACACCTCACCATGTCTAGGGACGATGCAATCCCAAATCAACTTACAGGATTATTAGTCCTTATCAATTTAAGACACCTCACCATGTCTAGGGACGATGAAATCTTGAATCATCTTACAGGATGATTAGTCCTTATCACTTTAAGACACCTCACCATGTCTAGGGATGACGCAATCCAGAATCAGCTTATAGGATGATTAGTCCTTATCACTTTAAGACATCTCACAATGTCTAGGGACGATGCAATCCCGAATCAGCTTACAGGATGATTAGTCCTTATTGCTTTAAGACACCTCACCATGTCTAGGGATGATGCAATCCCAAATCAGCTTACAGGATAATTAGTCCTTATAACTTTAAGACATCTCACCATGTCTAGGGACGATGCAATCCCTATCTACTTACAGGATGATTAATCCTTATCACTTTAGGACATGAGTCCAAGGATGATGCAATCCTATCACTTACATTTTGAACCAAACGCTCAGGGATGATGCAGTCCTATCATGTACATTTTGAACTAAATGTTTAGGGATGATGCAGTCCTATCAAGTACATTTTGAACTAAATGTTCAGGGACGATGCAGTCCTATCATGTACATTTTGAACTAAATGTTCAGGGACGATGCAGTCCTATAACATCTACTAGGGACCACTTTCTCGGAGACATATGTCTACGAATCTCTTTTAGAACATGTATCCAGGGATGATACAATCCCTCCTCGTCCACTTAGAAAAATTCTAAGGACCATATATCGACCTCATCGTCGTAATCGGAAACCTCATCATCGACCTCATTGTAGGAACAAGTAACCTCATCATCAATACAAGTATCCACATCAATACAAGTATCCACATCATCAATACAAGTATCCACACCAATACAAGTATACACATCATCAATACAAGTATCCACACCAATATAAGTATACACATCATCAATACAAGTATCCACACCAATACAAGTATACACATCATCAATACAAGTATCCACACCAATGCAAGTATTCACACCAATACAAGTATACACATCATCAATACAAGTATCCATACCAATACAAGTATACACATCATTGACCTTACCGTCGATACAAGCAATCTCATCATCAGCGACCATATCGCTCCCCCTTTCGAGGAGGGTCTTTTTGAACTACACCAAGCTTGTCTCGGAAATACTCAAACTTTACTCGAGACAGAGGTTTGGTCAACACAACAGCAACTTGTTCATCAATGCTCATATACTCAAGCTTGATAGCTCCTTTCTGCACCATATCCCGTATATAGAAATATCGGATCTCTATGTGCTTTGACTTATCATGGAACACTGGATTCTCTATCATCTTGATACAACTCTGTTTTTCACATAGGATCACAGTGAAGTCCATCTCTAAGTCAAACAATCCTTGTAACAACTTCTGAAGCCATAGCGCTTCACAACTAGCAGAGCAAGCAGCTGTATATTCTGCTTCAGCTGTACTGAGAGGCACACTATATTGCTTCCTGCTAAACCACGAGATCATGACAGATCCCAGACAATAACATCCGCCCGATGTACACTTCCTGCCCAATCAGCGTCTGTGTAGCCATACAACCTGAAGTCATGATCTCCAAGATAACATAGAGCAAAGTATACCGTACCCTTTAGGTACCTCATCACATGCTTTGCAGCTATTAGGTGAACACACCTAGGTTCCACTAGATACTGATTCAAGTTGTTCACAACAAAGCATATATCTAGCCTTGTACTCGTCAGATACATCAATGACCCAATAATTTGTTTGTACAGAGTCACATCCACTAACTCTGATGAGTCATCCGCTAACAGCTTCAAGTTGGAATCCATGAGAGTGGCCATGGTTGTACATTCCAACATATCAAATCTTATCAATATGTATTAGCACACTTTCCCTGGTTGAGAAAGATTCCTTCTAATCCTTGCCATACTTCCAGACCTAGGAAGTAATGCATCAATCTGAGATCTTTCATCTCAAATTCTGTAGCTAGCTTCTTCTTGCTTTCCATGATCTATTTCTCATTCCCTGTCGGAAAGAGATCATCCACATATAAATATAGTATCATCCATAACCTTAAGGTAAAGGTTAGGAACAGCTTTACTTCTGGTAAAGCCCAAGCTTGTCAAGAAACTGTCAATTATCCCTCTGTGACTAAACATCATTCACACTCTGTATTGAGTGATCTTCTGCATGTCTATCTGTGCCATCTCTTGTCAGATGGGTCTACTGATATGAGCCTCAATATCATTCCAACTCTATGGTGAGTTCCTTCTTGCATCCATGTCATCTGTATATAGAAACCATCTTCAACCTTGTAGTAAAGGTTGAGATCCACATCACCCATGGTGATCATTAAGCTCATCAAATGACTATCGATCATGGGTACCCATACAGGGCTTTCTTCAATTGAATCTTGGATTTTTCTTGATTCACACTTCTTCTTCAATTACACCATTGAGAGAATAGTATTATCTGGCTACTTGGAGAAAACATCTCCTCGTGATCCTCTTCCTCTTTCTAAGAGAATCTTCTAGCCACAAGCCTTCTATAGTATGTTTGATTTGTAAATCTTCTTGTTGAACATCCATCACTTGTTCAGTGTTCATCATTATTCATGATCTTTCCTACAAATCAAAATTAAATACATGATTAGTAATACTTCATAATCATCAAATCATGTTGAACCACTTATACTATGAAACGAGAACTATATACTATGAATGAGAACTCTACCCATAAAAACGATGATTTTTGCAAAAAAAACACCAAAAACACCCCCCAAATAGAAAAGTGTTGATACCAGTATACACGTATTTTTTTTTAGGGTAAAAAATAGAGCCATGGCCTAAACATCCCATATTATTGTTTAACAAAACTTTAAAATCAACCTTAAATTGGAAAAAAAAAAATTTCTTGAAGAGATAAATTACAACTTTCAGGAAAATTGCATATTAAACAAAAAATCAAATTTCTCTAATAATTTCACCATTATAACCATATAAAAACAAAGGAATTATGATTCGATTCATAATGAGATAATATATTAGACCATACAAGAACAAATGGTTCATATAAATATTCAAAAACTCCTCTAGAGTTTCAATTACAAAAATCATACTAGTAAAAAGCATCTAAACTACTTCTTCAAATTCATCCATGGATTCTAACACCCCATCATCAAAAACTCCTCTAGAGTTTCAATTACAAAAATCATACTAATAAAAAGCATCTACACTACTTCTTCAAATTCATCCATGGATTTTGACACCCCATCAGAATCTACATTTTCTGCAGATGAAGGACTTGATAAAGATGTAGATGATCCATACTCTTCTCTATTATCAATGGGCGCACAATCTGAGTCTACATCTATACGCATCATTTCAGATGTCATATCCCTTCGGGATCTACGGCTTGGTTTAACACACTCCCATCTTGCACGAATGCTCCCTATTCCACGAATATTAGCTTTGGGTTTTAAAAAAGAAATTAAAAACAAATTAAACTAACAAATTTTAACTAATGTTATAATTAAAAATTTAAAAAAAATTAAAAACAAACTAAACTAAGATAACATTATAATTAAAAATTTAAAAATACATTAAAAAAAAAACTAAGTATCTATATACTAACCAAACTAACATTATAAATTTTTTTTAAAAAACTATACAAAAACTTAAAAACAATTAAAACAAAAATTTAAAAACAATAAAAAAAAATCAAACTATACAAAATTTTAAAATAAATTAAAAAACAGAATAATTTAAAAAAAATTAAACTATACAAAATTAAACAAACTTTAAACAAAATTTTAAAAAAATTAAACAAACTTTAAACAAAAAATTTAACAAAATTATAAAAAACATAAACTTTACAAAATTAAACAAAATTAAAAACAAAATAAACAAAATTTAAAAAAAATTGAAACAATGCAATGGCGGGGAGGTGGGCAGTGGTGGTGGAAGGGAGGGTGGCGGGGGAGGAGCGAGGAGGGGGAAGGGGAGGGTGACAGAGGGATAAGGGAGGAGGAGGAGGAGCTGGTGGGTGGCGGCGGTGGAAGGGAGGGCAGCAGGGGGAGGTGGAAGGGAGGGCGCGGGCGCGGGCGAAGGGGGAAGTGGAGGGGAGCGGGGAGGAGGAAGGAGGGGGAGGGCACCGCCCGCTTGGGCACCAAAGGGCAGCCCTC
This sequence comes from Larix kaempferi, assembly GCA_027924585.1. NCBI lineage: Eukaryota > Viridiplantae > Streptophyta > Pinopsida > Pinales > Pinaceae > Larix > Larix kaempferi. The sequence goes on along the minus strand of BSBM01000585.1, from coordinate 3,393,070 downwards.
ACGGCCCCCGTCGATGCCTGGAATCAACGTCGATGTCGGGCATCGATGGGGGCCTTCACGGCCGCCCTTTGGTGCCCAAGCGAGCGAGTTCCCTCGCTTGGGCGCCAAAGGGCAGCCCTCATGGCCCCCATCGATGCCCAGCATCGACGTCGATGCCGGGCATCAATGTTGATGTCGGGCATCGACGTTGAAGCCCGGCATCGACGTTGATGCCCGTCATCGACGTTGATGCCGGGCATCGACGTTGATGCCCGGCATCAACGTTGATGCCCGGCATCCACGTTGATACCGACGTTGATGCCAGGCATCGACGTTGATGCCCGGCATCAACGTTGATGACAGCATCGACGTCAGTGCCCGACATCGACGTTGATGCAGGGCATCGACATTGATGCCGGGCATCAACGTTGATGCCGAGCATCGACATCGATGCCTAGCATCAACGTTGATGCTCGTTGATGTCCGGCATCGACATTGATGTTGGGCATCGACATTGATGCCCGGCATCGACGTGGATGCTGGGCATCGACGTGGATGCCGGGCATCGACGTTGATGCCCGGCATCCACGTCGATGCCGGGCATCGACGTGGATGCTCGGCATCGACGTGGATGCCGGGCATCGACGTGGATGCTCGGCATCGACATGGATGCCCGGCATCGACGTTGATTCTGGGCATCGATGTTGATGCCTGGCATCAACGTTGATGACGTTGATGCTGGGCATCGACGTTGATGCCGGCATCGACGTTGATGACATTGATGCAGGGCATCAACGTTGATGTCGGGCATCGACTTTGATGCCCGGCATCGACGTTGATGCCTGGCATCGACGTCGATGCGGGGCATTGACGGGGGCCGCCCCCGTTGATTCCTGGCATTGGCGTCGATGTCGGGCATCGACGGGGGCCGCCCCCATTGATTCCCGGAATTGGTGTCGATGTCGGGCATCGACGGGGCCGAGAGGGCCGCCCTTTGGCACCCAAGCGAGCGACCTTCCTCGCTTGGGCGCCAAAGGGCAGCCCCCGTTGATGCCCGGCATCGACGAGGGCCGCCCCCATTGATGCCCGACATCGACGTCGATGCTGGGCATCGACAGGGGCCATGAGGGCTGCCCTTTGGCGCCTAAGCGAGGGAGGTCACTCGCTTGGGTGCCGAAGGGCGGCCCTCGCAGCCCTTGTTGATGCTGGGCATCAACGGGGGTGGCCTCCATCGATACCGGTCATCAACGGGGGCCGCCCTTTGGCTCCCAAGCGAGCGGCTCGATGCTCGCCCCTCCCTTCCACCTCCTCCTCCCTTACCCCGCCCAGCTCCGCCACCTCCTCCCCTTCCCCCTCCACCGCCGTCCCCTTCCCCCGCCACCGTCATCGCCCATCTCCCCCCTCCCTCGCTTCAACCCACCTCCCTGACCATTGCATGGTTTAATTTTTTTTTTTAAATTGTGTTTAATTTTTTTTTTTTAATTATTTTGTTTTTAAGTTTTTTTTAGATTTTGTATAGTTTGGTTTTTTAATTGTTTTTAAAATTTTGTTTTAATGTTTTATATTTTGATTTTTTTATTGTTTTTAATTTATTTTTTTTTAATTTGTTTTTAAATGTTATATAGTTTGATTTGTTGTTATATATAGTTTGTTTTTTTTTTTAATTTTTAATTTTTTATAATGTTAGTTTTAGTCTGTTTTTATTTTTGTTTTTAATTTATTTTAAAATTTTGTATAGTTTGTTTTTTTTTAATTTTTAATTTTTTATAATGTTATTTTTATTTTGTTTTTATGTTTTTTTAAATTTTGTGTAATGTTAGTATATAGTTAATTAGTTTTATTTTTTAATTATAATGTTAGGTTAGTTTATTGGGTTTTTATTTTTATTTTTAATTTTTAATTATAAGAACATTAGTTTAAATCTATTAGTTTTAATGTTAGTTTATTTTTTTTTATTTTTTTTTTAAATATTAGTTTATAATGTTGTTAGGTTAGTTTAAGTTGTTTTTAATTCTTTTTTAAATTTTTTATTATAATGTTGTTAGGTGTTAGTTTGATTTGTTTTTAATTTTTCTTTAAATTTTTTATTATAATGTTGTTAGGAATTTTTTATTATAATGTTGTTAGGGGTTAGTTTAATTTGTTTTTTAATTTATTTTATTATAATGTTAGAGGGGGGAAACATGCAGCAGAAGAGGACATGAATTTGGCCTGCATGATATTGTTGATTAGTTTCATGTTTTGAAAAAAAATGCTAAGTTTGAAAATATTTTGATAAGATATATTAGTAATGTTTTGACTTTCAGACTTAATTTTAGAAATAAAATTTCTATATATAATGTTTGAAATATGTTTTTTACAAATAATTTGTATAATTTTTCTTAAATTTATGTGAATCAACACTTTTTAGAAAATAATATGAAATAGTATCATTTTTATACAAAACATATCTGAAAATTGATTGAAAATGGTTTTAAATGTCTATATTTTTTGGAATTTTTTACAATTTTGTCAATAAAAGTGTCTTATTTTGTCCATTAAAATGTCTTATTTTATAGAAAAAATTGCAAAATGTATATGTTTTTCATTATAAATTGCTTAAAAATGTATGCTATTTTGTTAAATTTCTAAAAATGCACCTGAAAATAGAAACTAATTTTTTTTTTACGATAAAGATAATTCAAAGGTCCCAAAAAATGCCTCGAAATGAAAATGTGTGATACTGGCATCACCCATTTTTGAAACGGAGCTAAAAATACCTACTAAAATTAGGAGAGAGAAAAACGAGAACTGTTTCGAGTTCTCGTTTCATAGTATAAGTGGTTGTTGACATGATAACCTATTATGCATACAGATATGATTTTCATAATTATGCTACTATCTTGACTAATACTTTGGCACAACATTTTTCCATATCCTATATGCATACAGTGGCTATCTAGATGCCTTCCATCTCTACCAGAACATACGATCGAGAGCGTGCACATCTCTCAGCATGTCAGCAAAGGGGTTTCATTCTAGACAATCAACAATGGAATGTTTGTCCAACTTACCAATCATATGCATATTAGTAGTATACTGTTCAATGCTATATGAATGCTTACACTTAGCATGATATATTCTAGGAATACAAATATGCATACAACTATTATGAGCAATATCATAGAATATTCAGTAATTCAAATATTTATCTTTTTATGCCTTGTGAGGTTGCATCCTTCTTGGTCTCGACTTCCCTTCCATGTCATGAGCTTCTATCCATCCTTGACCACTATGCATGCTTAAGTGTGCACTAGTGTCATCATCATGATCTCATACATAATCATACATTCATTAGTATAAACTTAATATTATCACAACATTATGATTCTAAGTAATCTTGAATATGTATGGTCATGATCATTCATTACATGGGTATACTAAGATCCTAGCACAAAGTAGGATTCTAACTTGACATAGGAAAACATACCTGGATTAGTATACATGCTTAGTTATGTCTAACATACCCAAACAATATCTTTAATCTCTTCAATGATTTAGAGACCTTGTTCTAGTAACCTGCATACCTCATAAGTCAGGCATAGTAGAAATAAATCATACATGCCTCGTAAGTAGAGCTTCTAAAGACTATGGATAAGTCCTTTTCCTTTATGTCATCATGATCATAGAACTTGATTTGTCTTTCTTGATGTACCTGCCTTTTGTTAGAAGACAACATCATCCTCATACAACACCATAGGTGCATTAGTACAATCATATAACCTTGATCAAAGAATGTCTTCTATCATTCACATGCATTCATACTTTTACTAGGGTGATAAGACAATTCTAAGATTAATCAAGATTGTACTAAACTCAATAATATGAAGACAAGCATATTATAAACTTAATCATGAACAGATTTCAACACATACCTGTATATCCTCAAGTCATACCTATCAGGGAATTATTGTAGTCTTCTTATGTAAGGCCTTAGCCTCATCTCCCCCTGAAACTGGATCTGGAGCTCGATTAGGGTTTGTTAGAGAAACCCTAAAAAATTCAAACTTTCACTTTCACACTTCTGAATGGATGGAAAGATCTGCCTTGCTGAGCTGATCAAGCTAGCATACTTCAATTTTGAAATCTCCAAAATTTGACCGCTCAAAATTGCCTTTGAAACTTCTGGATCTTCTGGAGAGGATCTCGAACTAGGGTTTGATGAAGCCCACCCTTCTTCCCAATCAAAAGGTTCGATCCAAAGCTCTAAAATTCTATTTTTCTGAGGAGATTCCAGCCGTGGTCACAGACTTAAAAAATTCCAAATTTTGCAAAAGCCCTAATCTTCCACCTTTCCAATCAAAGTCCCGAACTAGGGTTTGATCAAGCCCACTCTTCTGACCAACCAAAAAATTCGATCTTGGTCTCTAAATTTCGATTTTTCTGAGTAGAATTCAACCGTGGACTCTGATTCCAAAAATTCCAACTTTCTTCGAAACCCTAATTTTCCACAGCAATGACGATTAAAGAATGAAGGTGCTCAAAATCCAAATATGTTTTGACAGAAATATGCACCTGATTGTTTCTGGTGTAACTCCAAAATTATGAATCCACAGGGTCTAAAACTTCTTCCTATGGTATCTCTACCTTTCCTCTTTCCAACCCCATAGATCTGACCTCAATTGGATTCTCTGAGAGAGAGTTATGCCAAGTGTCGCAACATGACCTGTTTATGGAATAAAATAGGAGAGTGAACTTGTACGGTGTTCCACGTGTCACTGGTTCAACTTCGGCCTCTGAAAAGGTTACTTGAGATATTAAATGCTGCGCACTACCTCTCACATTTTACGAAATTTCATTTGGAGCTTCCTATCCCATGTTATGACCTTTTTTCCTAGGTCTCCTGATTATGACTGAGATCTGGAAGAGGTAGAAACCCTAACTTGTACTGATCATAACTCACAAAGTACAATGAATCTGAGGGTGTCCTTTGGAAACAAGGTACATGGGGATGTTGTATATGACCTGTAAAGGTTTCAGATCCCGAACCTTCTCCAAACTTGATTTATAGCGAAAGTGCGGCCATGATGACTGGTTTTTGCTATACAAAACCCTAACCTTCAAATTGTCTGAAGTGAAGTTAGTGTCGTAAGTGCCATACATTTCCTTCCTTCAGGTTAGATCTGATACCATGTTAAGATTTAATATGCTAAGATAGAAAATATCATCATTACATTCCATTTCACAACAATAGCATATATAGGATCACTGAAAGAACAACAAGCACAGCATAAACACAAGAGACACAGATTTATCCTGGGAAACCCTCATGGGGAAGAAAACCTAGCAAAGATTCCTCAATATAGATGACCAGTAAATACAAAGATGTAATCCACAACCATGAGCTCCTTCTCCTCCACAGCAGATCTCTCTCTCACTATTGCGCTATTCACAAGTGAGTGCAATGTGTGTTAAATGAGGAACACACCTCCTCTATTTATACACAACTTCGACTTGTCTTTTACACAAGCTAGTTCGGCCCCAAATTAACCACTGGGTTAAACACCCCATTACAACTGACTAGTCCGACCCCTCTAGGGTGTTCTAATAACCCTTTGAACCACATAACACATACAGGGCTGACCCCCACTAGGGAAGTCTAATAACCCAAGTTACCACATTCCAACGGAGGAATAAACATCTCCGGATAAACAATAAGATCTTCACGGAGGAATGAAACATCTCTGGAATAATAAAGTACAAATATAATATTCTTTGAAGTTACAATATTTCAACAAAGATAAGTGTTTACTTGTTAATTTACTATCGTAGTGAATGTGCATGAATTATTATTCTGCTTGTGATGAATATGCTAGTATTTGCATGTTGTGTGTGTGTAATCAATTTATTTTCCACTGTGTATTTCATTATGCATCTACAAACACATTTAAATGCTTTAGGTTTTATAATATGGACATGGGGGAAAAATTTAGAACCCCATAATTTGTTCATGTCCGCTCCGTTGGTTAGATTGATGGGTGGGGACGTGACACCCTCTTTACTCGAGAACTCCCTAAACACAAAAAGAATTTAAATGATGGTTTTTCTATGTCTATGCTTCATTATTCAACATCTCATGACTCAAATATTGCCATATTTTTAACCAATAGATCTAGAAGATGAATGGAGAAGTAATACAATTATCAATCCATAGAAGAGAAAAATATTCAGTTAAAGATCCAGGCCATGGAATCTTTATTAATCAATTGAATGCTAAAATATAATACATGAATGAATGCTTGATCAATGAGATGTAATCTTTCATATATATGTAACCAAGCTAAGCTTAATTTTATACAGAAGCATAAGATCTAGTGTAAGCTCAAAAGATAATGACCTTGAATATCCAAGTGTGTCCTCCTTAAGAAGTAAAGATGTCCATGCATTAGCAATCTAGTGTTTAACTAGACCATAATAGCCTAGACTGCCCTTGTTTAACTAGACCATAGTTAACTATATAATAGCCTAACTTTCGTCTTTTCGTTTTTATATAGTGTTTAACTTAGATGAGTATGATGCAAAAAAATTGGGTCTAGGAAATATGAATCCATGTTAGGTACCCAAGTGCAAAACAAATATCGTTGAAGAATGATAATTTTAGGAGGTGAACTAAATATCTAGATCTCTCAAATTTTCCAAGGGGTTTTCAAGGGGGGCTAGCCAGGATCGCCTTGCCTAAGGGTGTAGGGGTGGATCTTATGAGGCAAAGATTTCTAGGCCGTTTTAGTGTGTTTAAATTCCTTATGGAACCCTCATATGTATTGTATGAAAGGAAAGTGAATCTTCCCATTGTATCAAACAAGAAGAAATCATTGTAATTTTTTTGTCGACTAATAATAAAAGATCGAAGCTACCATTACCCTCTGGTTTCACCTGCACATAATATGGTTTCTAGATAATTCTTTTTTTTATATTGTTTTGTTATTTGCTTATGTTTTTATATTTTTATATATATAATATTAGAGCCTAAAAAACTCATAGGAATAGGGTTTTATGTCAAACAGAGCTACAACAATGACATGAGAACTAACAAAGTTTGAGATTGAGAAATTTGATGGCAATAATTTTTCCCTATGGAAGATGAAGATGGAGGATTTGTTGGTTCAAAATGACCAAGCCATATCACAAATGAGGAGTGGATAAAGTCATACATGAAGGCGGTTTCTACAATTTATCTTTGCCTAGCAAAATTTGTCTTGTTTAATGTTGTTGGAGAAAATATCATGGAATCCCATTGGAAAAAACTTGGGAAGCTATATTTGAATAAATCCTCAACAAACAAGGTTTTCCTGAAAAGAAAATTTATCATCTGAAGATGAAGGAGGGTTAGATTTTCATAGATCATGTGAACAAGTTTAATACCCTTATTATATTCCCTCTTGAATACATGGTATCATTTGGTGATAACCATCACCAATTTATGTTCGAGAGATTTGAAATTTGGTGATGTGGTAGTCATTTTGTTGGGAGAAGAATTCAGGTGAATATTGAAAGAAAATCATTGATCTTAATGATCAATTGCCTAATACATTTGAAATGAAAAATTTAGGAGAAAAAAATAAAATTCCAGGGATGAAGATACATAGGGACATAATAGGTAGGAGATGTAGTTAATTTAAAATTCATATAAAGAAAATATTCCACATCAATTCATTGTGAAAAATCCAAAACCAATTAGCACCCCACTTCCTACACACTTCTAGTTATCTTTTGAATAACTTCCTAGCATATAATTGGAGAAGACAAGCATGTCTTGTGTACCATAGTCATCAATAGTAGTGAGCTACATGTTCACCATGGTGAGTAGTATATTGGATATTTCCCAAGTAGTGGGAATTCTTATCCGGTTCATGGTGAATCCTAATAAAGAGCATTGGAATGCTCTGAAGTAGATACTCATATATTTAAGGAGCGCCTTAGATGATGATGTTTGCTACAAATCAATAGATTTACAAATTAAATATTTGGTGGAATCCAATTTTGGTGGATATATAGATGAACGAAAGTTTACTACATGATATATTTTCACTCTTTCTGGTGGAGCTATAAGTTGGACATTTAAGTTGTAGCCAGTTGTGGCCTTATCAACCATTGAAGTAGGATATTTGGTATAAACTAAGGCAAATAAAGAGGCAATATCGATAAAGATACTAATAGATCGATTTAAGATAATGCAAGGCAATGTTACTTCTCATTGTTATAGTCAAAGTGTTATTTAGTTAGTGAAGAATCCAACATTTCATAATCGCTTGAAGCATATTTATCTTAAGTGCCATAATAAGGAAAGTTGTGGAGAAAATTAGGATCCTATTAGAGAAAAATAATACTGATGAGAATACTACATATATGTTTACAAATTTGGTCATAACATAGAAGTTTGGATGGTGCAAAAATTCTATGGGATTCCTAAAAACGTGATGAAGGAAACATTGGACAATGGAGCATGAGTGGAAATATAGGGAATGAACTTCTTTTATATCGAATTCAAGTGGACAATGTTACAAGATGAAGTCAATATCCAAATCCAAGACATTTTTTGGGGGATCACAGGAAGGGTAATTTTTAGGGGCGAAATCTCACCAATTGGCTATTTTTTGGTTTTCTTTCAAAAACTAAATTAATTATTTGGTAATTTTTAGTCTCTAATATCGCCTATATTTACATAAAGTATGTTTTTTTATTATAATATTCCCCAAAATTTACGTGTTTCAGTAGTAAACTATAGGTTTTCTATTAATATTCTCCTACCTATATATATCTATGTTTTTTCCAATCCAAAATAATCGCCTAGAATACTATACTTAAGTATAATATTAGAATCCTTAAAAAATACCCTGTTGTTATTACATCCTCTCTTCTTTCTATTTTCTGAAGCATTTTTCTCATTCGGTGGAATTAATGTTGAAGGGTCAAAATGGAGGTTATTGGTTCAAAATTTATGAGAATTTATGGACATTGATACCTTCTCCATTGCTTCCGTAGCATCATTTCCAATAGGAAACACTTTTTTTTCTCATCGCAAGTTATGCCCATTTTACTAGATCCAAGGGTTCTAATTGTGAAGAACGCGCCCTTACTTTTCTGTATCATTTGGTGAATGCACCCATGATAATATATTGAGTCTTGGTGTACCAACCATGAGAAGAAAAAATCCCATTGTAATCCTACAAGTCATATCCAATGATTAAAACTTCTCCTTCTTACTCTTCTCTGTGGCATTATCTTTCAATCCAAGATTGATGTCTTTTTGTGTAGTTTGAGCCATGATACCTCTTTGTAATGTTTAATAAAAGATTATTATGATTTATGATACCTATTTAATTCATTCCTGAGTCATATTAATTATCAGAAGAATATTTCAAGAGCCTTAGAGGTTGTTTGAGTCCATAACTCTCAAGACTAGCTCTCTGTGCAATTTTATTGACTAGTTTCTAGAAATTTGCAATATACTAAGTTTTGTAATTCCATTTTCCTTTATGTAAGTTTATTTAGGTGGTAAATTGTCTGAGTAATCCATCCCAACTCATAAATAAGATATTTTTGACCCTTTAATACTGCTTGTATTCATATTTTTGAAGATTATCGCATTGAGCACTTCTATTTGACTAGTTTTGCAGTTTGTTTAATTAAAAACTATATGTATGGTAAATTTTGGTTATGTCAGTCATGTTGGGTCACTAATACATTTATGAATACCATCCAACCATTATAATTAGACTTAGTTTCCTTTTATGCATTTTTGGAAAATCCTGGAATAAATCTAGTGGAGAAGTCCACCATATCGCACTTTCTCATTTTCCCCCCAAACTCAGTCAAAACTTCCCTAAACCTCAGAAAATATTGTCCATAATCAAGTTAGGGTTTTATTGACCTTTTTTACACCTCGGTTTGATTTTAAGTGTAATTTAATTATTTTACTATGCATATGCTGGTGTTCCTAGGAAGCCTTAGAGTAGACCTCAAACTGGATGATGTTCGAAACATAAATGGCCCCAATACCTTGTGCATAGAACTTAGAATATGGCCTTGGTGGTGTTGTCCTTGCTTCTTCACACTCCCCAGTTCATTTTGCAGATCCAAAATTTTTCTCCTAAACAATTTCCTTTTGAAGGTAATATTGTGGGGACCCTCATCTCGTGGATTAGTTGACGAGTTCCTTTTGATCCTGTTCTTAAATATTTTTGCAATTTGGGAAGCTAGCAAACGATTCGTGATCCTTTCAAATTAGCTAAGTTTGGGTTGGTGATCCTTAATTTTGGGAAATGGGGAAATGGTCTATATTGAATGGAAGCATTATGATATTCTCATGGAAGACTCAATAATGTTCCAATTCAGGGATAATCTAAAGAGAATAAAAGGAAAACCATGGCATGGGAAAAATAAAGGTCAATGATTCTTCGGAGCATATATTGATCCTATAGGAAGATATTGAATTTTTTTTTAGTAAGGTGAAATTAGAAAAATAAAGGTGAATTTAACAACCAAGTGATATCTATTAGATTAGGAAGAATCCAAATGGTGGCCAATTATTCAAGCAACTTGTCTTGCTTAAGGGATGAAAATATGAATGAGGAACAATTCAACACTATTTGGAACATCAAGGATGGAAAAGGGGTTGGTGTTCATACTTTCAAGGATATTTCTAAATTGGGAGAAAATAATTTTAGTGATATTTTTAAGGAACCTCCAATAGAAAACATTTATGAGGTCATAAAAATGTATTATGTTTCTCCTAATTCCCCGATACAGGAATATAATATAGAGATAATGAAATAAGTCTCATTAAAGGAGTTTCAATTGGTCACTGAATCCTTCCAAAAAGATGAAATCCTAAGTCTTGATGGTTTCTCCATTTAGGTAAATAGCAAGTTGTTGATCCAAAAATGGTTGGTGTAGTTCATTTTAAGATTCCCCTTGTCATTATATAGTTATTATAGTGGGTGGTGTTTCTTAGTAGAAAGTGCATTATTGGATCACAAATAGTGATGCATTTTGAGTTTGGACCTATTGAAGGATAACAATGATAGAGGACTATGATGGATTCTACTATGTGTATGAATGATTAGGCCCAAGGTATGCATGTTGATCAAGTTTGGCAAGTTTGGTTTATAGAGTTCATTGGTTTTCAGCTTCATAGTTGTATGTGAAATGTATGTAATGATCCATTTTGGTCCACATACTATGTTTAAGGGGAAGAGGTACCACCAAGTGATATATCCCCTTAACTTGAGAATGATTGTGACATCTCCAATTTATTTCATACATTAGGAGAGAGTTCATGTTTTTCTCATGTTAACATATTTCTGGAAGAACTTGTATAGCAAATTTTTCATTCTAATCAAAATCATGTCTTTCTTGACACACTTGTTACTCTACTAGTTTTCTTCAAAAAAATGTGTCTTATATGGATTTGACATTTGGAATTGCAACATTCATGTACATATAGATCATTTTGAACAAAAATCAAGCACATATATAATTTGTTTACAATTTATAATTTTTAAATCTGAATGAATACACCATGTCCAACCATTGGATATTACAAGGGTAGACAACTCGTACAATTCATGTAGAAAATTTGTCACCATACCTTTCTTTAATATCTCCTTACTTGCATTGCAAAACAAGTGAAATCCAACTATCCAATAGTTGTATGAGAATGGTCCAATGTTCCAAAGAGAGCTCTAAGAATCGTTAAGTGTAGATGTTGTGTGGAAAATGATGTTGTACATTTAAAGTTGTGTCGCATGAACATTAACTTCACAATTTATTATTGATCTTGAAGAAGGAATTTGTTATCCATGTAATTTTTAATCAAATGCAACCTTTCTTCTTGAAGTCACCCCAAGATAAGTGATAAGCTTTGACATTAACCATGCTTTAATTCTAATATTAGGGGCATGAGAGGTTGCATAGAACCTAGTTAGGGGTTGAGAGAGAGAGGGAGATTGGGGTTCAGGGGTTGAGAGATATAGATATTGGGGGTTAGGGGTGGAGAGAGATGGAACAAATGGGGTAGGGGTTTAGAGAGAGAGATCAAGGGGGCTAGGGGTCTAAGGAGAGATATAGAGAGATAGTGAGTGACATAGAGAGAGATATTGTGAGACTGAGAAAGTGAGAGGTAATTAAAATGGATGTACATTTGAAGTTGTGTTACACGGATACTAAATTCACAATTTATTATTAATCTCAATGTAGGAATTTGATATCTGTGTAATTTTTAATCAATTACAAACTTTCTTCTCAAAGTCACCCCCAGATAAGTGATAAGCTTCGACATTAACCATGATTTAAATCTAATATTAGGGTCTTGAAAAGTTGACATATAACCTGGTTAGGGGTTGAGAGAGAGAGAGGATGATTAGGGGTCATGGGTTGAGAGTGATAGATATTGGGGGTTAGGGTTGAGAGAGATGAAACAAAGGGGTTAGGGGTTTAGGGAGAGAGATCAAGGGGGCTAGAGGTTTAGGGAGAGAGATAGAGAGATAGTGAGTGATAGAGAGAGAAAGAGATATATTGTGAGATAGATAGAGTTAGGGTTAATTAAAATGGTTGCACATTTGAATTTGCGTCGCACGAACATTAACGTCACAATTTATTATTGAGCTCGAAGCATCAATTTGATATCTGCGTAAATTTAAATCAAATGCAACCTTTCTTCTCGAAGTCACCCCCGATAAGAGATAAGCTTCGACATTAACCATGCTTTAATTCTAAGATTAGCAGCATGAAAAGATGACAGAGAACTTGGTTAGGGGCTGAGAGAGAGGGAGATTGCGGGTTAGTGATAGAGATAGATAGAGATTGGGGGTTAGGGGTTAATGTGATGTCTTGAAGGAAAATATGCATAAGATGATCAATATCTACTATGAATTTTTGGATGCCCCAAATACAAAGAGATATTTAAAGATTAATATTGGGGGTTAGGGGTTTAGAGAGAGAGAGAGAGATTGTGGCTTAGGGGTTTGGAGAGAGAGAGAAAGAGAGATATTGGGGATTAGGGGTTGAGGGAGATAAAAAAAGTACATCATATGTGAAAGAGAGAGAGATTGGGGGTTAGGGATTTCGATAGAGAGAGAGAGAGAGAGATATTGGGGGTTAGGGACTTAGAGAGAGGGAGAGAGATAGATATTGGGGGTTAGGGATTTAGAGAGAGAGAGAGAGATATTTAGGGTTAGGGGTTTAGAGAGAGAGAGGGTCTGAATTATTGAATGGGTTGAGAGAGAGAGATTGTAGCTTAGGGGTTGAGAGAGAGAGAGGTGTTGGGGGTTAGTGGTTTAGAGAGAAAGAGGGAGATTTAGGTTAGGGAGAGAGAGAGAGAGAGAGAGAGAGAGAGAGAGATTGTAGGTTAGGGATTTATAGAGAGAGAGATATATTGGGGGTTAGGGGTTTAGATAAAGAGAGAGAGAGATTGTGGTTTAGGGGTTTAGAGAGAGAGAGAGAGAGAGAGGGAGGTAGATTGTGGCTTAGAGAGAGAGCGATATTGAGGGTTAAGGGTTTAGAGAGAGAGAGAGAGAGAGAGAGAGAGAGAGACATTGATGTTCAAGGGTTTAGAGATAGAGAGATATTGGGGGTTAGGGGTTTAGAGAGAGAGAGGGAGATTGTGGCTTAGAGAGAGAGATGGTTTGGGGTTTATATATACAGAGAGAGAGAGAGATATTGGATGTTAGGGATATATAGAAAGAGAGAGACATTGGTAGTCAAGGGTTTAGACAGAGATATTGGCAGTTATGGGATTAGGGTATTAGAGAGAGAGAGATTGAGGGTTGGGGTTTTAGATAGAGAGAGATTGGGGGTTAGAGGTTTCCAGATAGAGAAAGGGTGAGATTGGGGGTTAAGGGTTTCTGGAGAGAGAGAGATAGAGACATTGGGGCTTAGGGGTTTAGAAAGAGAGAGAGAAAGAGATAGATTGGGGGTTAGGGGTTGAGGGAGATAGAGAGAGTACATCGGATGTGAAAGAGTATGAAGTATTGAAGGGAAGAATGCAGAAGTTGTCAATATCTACAAAGAATTTTTGGATCCCTGTTAAGTGTTGAGGGAGAGCGATATTGGATTTTACAGGTTTATAGTGAGAGAGAGGGAGAGTATTGGATGCGAAAGAGTGTGGAGTCTTGAAGGAAAAGATGCAGAAGATGACCAATATCTACTATTAAGTTTTGAATTCCCCAAAGAGAGAGAGAGAGAGACAGAGAGAGAGTATCAAACATTAAAGGGTGTTAGGGATTGGGGGTTAGGGGTTTAGGGAGAGAAAAAGAGAGAGAGATAGATTGGGGGTCATAGATTTAGAGAGAGGGAGGGAGAAAGATATTTGGGGGTAGGAGTTTAGAGAGAGATAGAGATATCTTGTAGCTTATGGGTTTAGAGAGAGAGAGACTGGGGGTTAGGACTTAAGGGAGATAAAGATATTACATCAGATTTGAAAGAGTGTGAAGTCTTAAAGGAAAAGATGTAGAAGCTTACCAATATCTACTATGAAGTTTTGGATTCCTGTTAGGGGTTGAGGGGGAGCGATATTGGGGTTTACAGCTTTAGAGTGCGAAGGAGGGGGAGTATCATATGTGAAAGAGTGTGAATTCTTGAAAGAAAATATGCACAAGCTGACTAATATCTACTATTATGTTTTGGATGCCCCAAAGAGAGAGAGAGAGAGAGAGTATCAAACGTGAAAGGATCTTAGGGATTGGTGGTTAGGGGTTTAGAGAGAGAAAAAGAAATATGGATATTGGGGGTTAGGGATTTATAGAGAAAGATATATTGGGGGTTAGGGGTTTAGTGGTTTAGAGAGAGAGAGATATTCGGGATTAGGGGTTTAGCGGTTTAGAGAGAGAGAGAGAGATATTCGGGATTAGGTATTTATAGAGAGAGAGAGAGAGATTGGGGGTGAGGGTTTTAGAGAGTGAGAGATATATTGGGGTTTAAGTTTTTAGAGAGAGAGAGATAGGTTGTGAAGTATTGAAGGGGTTGAGAGAGAGAGAGAGAGAGAGAGAGATAAAATTGTGGGTTAGGGAGATAAAGAGAGAGAAATATTGAGAAAGAGAGAGAGGGTTAGGGGTTTATAGAGAGAGAGAGAGAGAGAGCTTGGATTTTAGGGATTTAGAGAGAGAGAGATAGAGAGAGAGAGAGAGAGATTGGGGGTTAGGGGTTGAGAGAGAGAGAGAGAGAGAGATTGGAGGTCAGGCATTTATATAGAGATATATTGGGGGTTAGGGGTTTAGAGAGAGAGAGAGAGAGATTGGAGGTTAGGGATTTATAGAGAGAGATAGAGATATATTAGGGGTAAGTGGTTTAGAGAGAGAGATAGATTGGGGATAGGTGTTTAGAGAGAGAGTGAGATTGTGGATTAGAGAGAGAGAGGGTTTGGGGTTTATATAGAGAGAGAGATAGAAAGAGAGAGATTATGGGTTAGGGATATATATATATAGTGTGTGAAGTCTTGAAGGAAAAGATGTAGAAACTCACTAATATGTAATATAAATTTTTGGATTCCTATTAGGGTTGAGGGAGATCGGTATTGAGGTTTATAGGTTTATAGTGAGAGAGAGAGAGTATCAAATGCGAAAGATTGTGATGTCTTGAAAGAAAAGATGCAGAAGATAACCAATATCTATTATTAAGTTTTGGATGCCCCGAAGAGAGAGAGAGAGAGAGAGAGAGAGAGAGAGAGAGAGAGAGAGTATTAAACGTGAAAGGGTCTTATGGATTCGGGGTTAGGGGTTTAGAGAGAGAAAAAGAAAGAGAGAGATTGGGGGTGTTGTTGCTACAACATCCTTCCCCAAAATTTTCAAGATATTTGGGGCCCCTCCTTCTTCACGTTGTAACAACTGTTTTCCTTGTCTTTTAGGATTATTGTTTCTCTTTTTGCAAAATTTCAAACACTTGCTTTCAAAAGGTTTTCTAGTTTATTTTCTCTAAGGCAAAGTCACCTTTTCTCTTCAGGGCATTTTTTAGCCTTAAATCAGCCACCCTTTGGCGCAAGTTTTAAACATAGATATCCCACTTGCCGTAGTTTTAATTATAAATCGGCCACACCTTAGCGCCACTGTTAATGCTAACTCTCCCGCTTGGCGCAAAAGTTAACTCTAAATCTGTCGACACAAAAGCTCTATTGCTCCTTTATTTGGTCCAAAACACTTTCTTCCCAAAGTTTTCTCAATTATTTTTTCTAAGGAAAAAAACTATCTAAACATTGAGTGCAGTTTTAATTGCAGCTTGTGCGACAAAAGCATAGGGGTTATTTTTATTTTGACCTCCACCGGTGCATGACTTAGCCTTTAAACCGCCGATGGGCAGATGTTCTTTGACCAAACTCCATGACTAAAGGCGCAATGAAAAGTTAAACTATGCGCTTCTAAAAGCGCAAACCTTAGGCTTATTTCTTGCACCAAAGGCACACTCTCTAAGACTTATGTTCCCACCTCGTTGCCAAAAACTTGGCTTTTAATTTTTCTCCGCACGGATTAAAGGTTGAAATCTACGCCGTAGTTTTTGCGGAGTCTAAGTATAGCTTGACCACCAACCGGCACAATTCCTGACAATAAGACAAGCGCTTTGACACTGAATGTGCGATTAAACTTGCACCAAAGGCGCGAGATTTATCCATTGAGATCCTGCCTCCATATTAGCACCTCATTTATCCTCCAAGTCCAATTTATAGCGCAGCGCTATCATCATAGAGCTTAGTCTTGCAATCGTCGTGCCTTGGCGCAGCACTTAACGTTATGATCTGTAACGTCCCCTTCTCCATAGAACAACAGGGAAGGAAACATTAACAACATACCGGGCTTATGGCATATTTAGCCCCAATAATTTTTAACATAAATAACTAACATTTAAAACTTCTATATGCAGATTCGATTCAATATAAACACAGCGGAATTAAACAATACATCTGCACACAGTTTCATCATGCATTCAACATATAAACAACAGTCATTAATTAAAATGCTTGCAGGGCATAGAATTAACATCAAGAATACTTATCTCGAATTATAATGGCCCAAACGACTGGCTACGTGAGAGAAACGTTCCACCCAACCATAGATCTCTATCCAGCCTGTATTCTTTCAGCTGAGAGATCACCCCCGAGCTGGGCTGTGTATCCACTAAGGAGGAACTAGATGGCTCCCTCACAGTCAGGATTTCACTCAGACAACCATGCTAAGCCAACACACAGTTGGGTTTTTCAAGCATGCAATGGGAAATGGAGAGGGATGCTAGTCCGCTAAGCTCAATCCCAGAGCTAGTACACATCAAGCTAGACTCCAACGATCCCAGCCTCCATTCGAACATCCACACTTGGATTTCTCACAGCTTTGTTCAGCAATTGACCCAAATCCGTCACTGATTTTCTGGGCAGTTAAAACTGGGTTTTCCCATGGCTTTTGGGGTAGCTATTGCTCCCAAATTCGCCCCAAGGTTCCTACCAATGGATCCCCCCATTGGATTTCTCTGTCCAATACCAAATCGGGACGTTTTTGGCTTCCCAAAACGTGGGTTTCCTTCAAGTCGCGATTTCTGGTTTTCTCCTTGCTGGGAGCTCGTTTTTGGGTGGGCAAAGATGTCCCATACTTCCACCATGGAATGGGGATAAGGATGGAGCAACCCCCAAGATGTAGAGTGACTTGTGGGACAAGTCAAAATAGCCCATACATTCCCATACGAATTTCAGGGCTGCCCATACTCCATCAAAGTCATGGGCTGAAATCTCAACCACTTCCTTACAATTGGCATTAATGTTACCTAAGGAAGTCAATGGGTTCACATAATGACAAATGGCAACCTATGGGTCACTCCCATAGCCCCCTCACCACTCCCTAGTGGATACACGTGGCCCCTTCTCATTCGTTGCCTCCGTAGCCAGCTTTGGTATTTTTATATTGCATGATGTCTAATTTACATCCTATTACAATTTCCATGGCTTAAGAGCACATGGTATCAAATATCAAATACTTGCCCTTTAAATAAAATTCGGCTTTCACTAGCGGGGCCTTGGCCTTGAGCTCCACGCTAGGAAAACATACATCACATGTACACTGATTTACATTAAAGGCTCATATATCCTAAGGGTCGAATTGGGGGTATTACATGATCGCTGCCTTGGCGCAAAACTTGATTTTGGTGTTTGTGCAATCATGGAGATTGGTGGGGTCATAAATGTGCCCATTTGCTGTTTTGAATGCACAAGTTATTGAGCCCTGTGCTCATAACTCCTCCAACCTATTATGTACGTGAGATTAATTGCATCCCCTATATGAACGCGTAGAACGGGATTTCAAAATCACTCAACCACTACCATAGGAGAACGGAGCTCGTTGTTTGATATCGAACTCTGACTGCACTACTGCTCGTCTCGAAACGATCGCTAGCCACTAGGGAACACTGCTAAGTTGACAGGTAGGTACTCAACTCCTCCGCTCTTCATTTTTTGAGGTTCTCATTTGGATTATTTCCCCTTTCGTACCTATTATCGACTATATATAAGTGAAAAACAAGTTATATGCTTTAAGTGATTAGTTGTGAGTCGAGACCATGAAGACATGGAACCACCATTTGCGAACCAAAGCTCGGATGTCCCTATCCTCCCATGCACACATAATGTTTTTCCCACTATCGCGTGCTCGGCATCCGAAGTAAGTCTTTTATTATCTTGTCATCTTTAAGTTTTCCCGGTTTTACCTTAATGGCCACATATCTTGTGTTCAACGCTTGAACCCATAGTTGAGTGCTCGTTTTGGTTAAAATGTTGCATCCGCACACCCCACGGAAAATCGCTGCCAAGTGACGATATCTTTCGCTTTGAGGCCACCTAAAACCCATGGTGCTCGGCCAAAAGCGCCTTAAAATGTGTGAGAATGACCTGATAGGCTAGCGGTAGGGACATTATGAATAGCTCGCCATTTTACTTGTAGAGGCAAACAACCATGAAAGAAGAGCCCAATGAAACCAACCCTGTGCAAATGCAGTGGTTTCATTACACATACAAACACTTGTAGGTCCTTGTGCATTTCCATGGAGGTCATGACGCTATTAACCGCTTGTCCTAGCTAGGTATTTAGATTAGGAAGGCACTTGCATATTGAACAAAGTTGTAGCGCAAATAAGAAGCTTTCTCACTACCTTGACCCATGCCGTTTTCCTATTCCTAAACTTCCTAACCCATGTTGATTTCCTTAACGACGAACTAGCACTGACGTGATAAGCTGATCGAACACGAAATCAAGACACCCGCGGTCCTAAAATGTCACATAGGTTCTAGAACTGTTATCCCAAAAGTGATTGAACCATTCTACCATTTGTCATATACGTGAAACCACAATGGCTTGCATAGCCTGATTGGCATTGGCATCTAAGTGTCTCTTATGATTTTAAACTATAAAAGGGTAGCAGCTTCTGTGATTATGAAAATGACATATTTCTGACTTTCTCATAATTGTTTTGCTAATGCTTGAAAAATCATCTAGTTGAAATCAATTCTGTCATATTTTCTTTACAAATCAGTAGGAATCTTTTCATTTTAAATGACTAATAAATATCCACACACTCCTTATTTATACTACCGTGCTTACCACAGAATTTTCATGCATAGGAGGTTTGCAAGGAAGAAATTCGCGCAAAATATCAACTCAGATTAAGACGTAGAAATCCTATTGGATACTTCACTCGAGACAATGTTCACTGACACACAAGCTACCACCAATGTGCCCCCTGGGAGCTTTGCCCCAGAATTTTAGTGGGGTGAGCTATATAGGTTTATCCTGGACCAAAACAATCCTCAAGCCCCCATATAATATTCTCTGGTGTATGAAAACATCCGAAGGTCTTACCTCCATAAGGAAACAAATCGTCCTGAATTGTTCCCATGTTCTAAAGTCATTGGTTGGTTGATCCCTCACGTCAAGACTGACACTAGGTTCATAAGTGATAAAAATGGGATGAACCTAGCATCTTTTGCTTCTGATCATATCATAGCCACCTATATATTACCTCAACCCAAAGCTTGGTTAGATGATAAATGGATAGTAGAACATCCTATGGACTCGTTGGACACTGCCAGGAAGATGATGATAGTTGACAAACAGATAAGGAGGAACAACAATGAATATGAAAGCAACCTCTTGAAGACTTCTTATAGACTCATCGTTTTGATGTTGAGTCGGCTCTTCGGCATGCCCAATGGCAATATTTTTAAGATCGGATGGGTTCCAGTAATATTTCATATAGCCATGAATGGCACCATCTTTAATTGAGCCGACATAATTTCAGATAGTTTGGCCTCATGGTTAACTGCAGCCCAGGGAGGAATAACTCAGAAGAAGGCAGATTTCTTCATGTCTTCATATTTGATAGACTGCTTAGTGAGAAAACATACCTTCCCAAACTTGGGATGCTCATGGAAGCCAAAAGAAACGCCTCTATTCATGGCCTATCAACTCACACGGGCAAGTAAATATGCAAGCCATTACAAGCAAGTCTGGGAGAAATTCATCATGCCATTGTACCAGCTTATTTTTTGTGAAGGAACCAGATTGCATGTTAGAGAACACCATGCCCATTATCAAAGAATTTGGAGATTATTATCATAGTATGGAAGGTACTTATATCCAAATGAATGGAGGAACCGTGGCTCCCTTTTTGCTTCCTAGATATGCTATAGATTTTGTAATCCATAGGGAAGCCATAAAGCAACTCTTCAGCGTTGGCGGGATCAGCAAGGTTCTTACTGGAAGGAGGAAAGGGATTTATCCACTAATTTCACTATCGGCGCATATAGCCTCCCGAGGGACAAGGAAGGAGAAAACTATGTTCGATACCTGGATATCTTCCATTTCCGTACAAAGTCTTTCAGAATGCATGACCCTTGTGGTGAAGTTGCCAAACATATTATTGAGGTCAAGACTATATTCAAGTACACCCATCTTAAAGATATGGAGGAAGATTTTTTCCATATTGCTTGGAACTTAACAAAATTAGGCAAGCACTATAAGAAGAAAGGTGCAAAGAGCCCTAACCCCAGGCCTATCTACCTAATTCAAAAGGAACAGGAAGCATTAGTGTCCCAATCAAGAGATCCGCCAAGAATAGAGCAGGAGGAAGATGGAAGGATACTACATCAGCAAGATCAAGAAGCAACTAGGATCCAAAATGAACAAGCTGCCAAGTTCCAACAAGAAGAGGCAGCAAGAATCCAAAGAGAGCAGGTTGTTCAATTGCAACAACAACAAGAAGCTGCTAGAATCCAGAGGGAGTAGGATAAAAAGGATTTGGAAGATGAGGCTACCAGAAGCCAAATGGAAAATGAAGCAAGGGCCCAAAGAGAGGAAGAAGAAATAATTCTCCAGGAACAGGCTGCTAAACTGCAAGAGGAGAAAGAATAAGATAGGATTCTGTTAGAAGAGGCAGACAGATTACAAAAGGAATTAATAGATCTAGCTGACAAGTAGCAAAGGGAGCAGACCAAGAAAACTCCCAAGACAGAACCATCTACTCCACAAGACATGGATTTGGATCCGCCATTGATAGGCCAACCAAGGATAGTTGAAGAAGGGGTTGATTCTACTGAAGGTTTAGCGTTGACCCCATACAACCCCAAAAAGCAGCGCCAGGTGGCCAACCTGGATTCCGTGTATTTTCATGAGCAGAAAAGGGCTATCATTCACCGAAGAATGAGGAAAATGGAAATTGGGGAGAACTTGTATGAATTTAGGGTGACAAAAACCACACTGGTCCAAGGAACTGATGTTGACCCTTCATTCCAAGCCCAATGCACTGTGGCATCAGCCGAGGCGAGTAAAGCCAATGCTGATCAGTTAATAAATGAAATAAAGCATTACAGAGATCAATGCTTCAAAAAAAGAGATGACAGGAAGAGGGAGGTTCTAGAAGTGAATGAATTGAAGAAGAAATACAGGAAATGATAGAGGATAAGTTAAGGATAACTTCGGGAGCTCTACAGCTTGGAAATGAGAAGAATTCACTATAGATGCAGCTGGCCATCTCCGAAGACGAGCAAAATAACTTGAAGGCCCGGATATCAGAATTGGAGGAGCTCAAAGCTAGCAGGACCCAACAAATTTATCTCCCCAAGGATCAATATGAGGGGTTAATCCAAGACAAAGAGCAGTTGGTGAAACAGCTCAAAGAAGCAGTGGAAAACAAGCAAGATCTGTTCACATTTCATAAGCAAGCATATGACATGCTAATAAAAAGCCATCAGCTGCTGGTGCTGATCTCAGGAGAAATTTGCAGCGTTAAAGAAATGATCATGAAAATGATAGCCATCAAAGTTGGATCCTTAAGGAACAGAGATAGATTGGAAAAGCATGTGGAAGAGTTAAAACAACAATTTGGATGGAGAAGAGGAAAATATGGATTCCCCTCAACCTTGCGTACCACCACCGAAGAAGAATTTGACTTGGATGTGGGAGTCCTTGAATTCAGTAAAGACTGTTGCACCAGGATAAGCTTGGAGATCAGAAAAACTATCCACAAATGTCATTCTTTCTACTCGAAAATCAGAGAATCCCATGGCAAGTGCCACTTGGTTCTACCTGAAACTATCAATGAATTCCCAGAGCGAGAACATCGATTGGCTGAGTTGCAAGGCGATTTGGACCAAGGGTTGAATTATGTTAAAAGGGTGGAGGTGATAACCTAAGAAGAACTCCAATAGTTGATAGGCCAACCCATTGTGTATATCTACTTTCTAGAAGCAATTTCCCAAGAAGCAGCATCAGGAGCAACAGAAGTCAAATCAGATCTGCGCAATCATGAGATCCTAGCAAAGGCAACAGTATTTGTTCAGAGAAGAAATATCATGAAAGAGATCAGTCAATGGGCCACACATATCCAAAGTGTAGATGGCCAAGCATCCTCAACCGAGCCAGTTGTTAAGGATGAGGCAGCAAGTTAGCAAAGGGAAACCAAATAAAATAAAGGAACCACCAAAATTCTTATTCGTTTAATGTGAGAAAAGGCTGAAGTTTCTTGATTGTATAAATGTTTTAAAAGGACAGTTGGCTCCAATTTTGTTTTATATGGAAGACCCTTCACTAATTTTTGTTTTTTGTAACTATACACTAAAAGACAAATTAGAAGGTTCTAGAATTTAGGGCACACTTGTCAGCTCAAGGAGCAATTTGTAAATTTATAAATAGAAGAATAAAAGAGTAAGAAATGGCTTTTTGGCAGGTGAAAGAGATTTTTCTCTCTTGTAGGTGAATTGCTTCTCTGCATGTAAAAGGAACTCGACTTGTCCTAATGAAAGCTGGAGGAGGCATTTTTTCCTGGAATTGTGTGTTGAATGCTTGTTGGACTACTCTTATGTCATTCACATACTATAGTGACATTTTTCTTTGTTGCTATGACTTATTTCTGTGTAATGAATGATCTTTTTATTTTCCTGTACGATGATGTCTTTCTTAAATGAGTAATGGAATGTATTGCATTTGAATTGAAGCTATCTTTAATATCTTTTATCTCTTGCTAAGATTGCATCTTCAGATTTAATGGCTATTTGTATGATTTTTAGATGTTTCTTTCAGCGTATTGCTCATATTTACAGTTTGCTCCTTGCAAGGATAGATTAGATCTTCTTTGTCTCAGTTTTAGATTAAGATTTTTTTCGGCTCTGCATTTAGATTAAATTAGCTTAGGGCACTTGCATATCATATTTAAAATTAAAATCACTAAACGGTGGATCGGGACGCAAACGATAAAGAAGACTACAAAATCTTTAGATCTTACGGTAGTTGGAACCATTAACCAGACGGATTCCCCACACCAAACAGTGAACAATCTAATTGGGACTGTTCACCAGGGAGAATCCCTTGCTGCTTGATGCTACAATTTTCAGGGCATCAACAGGGGGTTATGGATTTAGAGAGCGAGAGACATTGGGGGTTAGGGGTTTAGAGAGAGAGAGAGAGAGCATGAAGTATTGAAGGGTTTGAGAGAGAGAGAGAGAGGTTGGCGATTAGGGGCTTAGGGATATATAGAGAGAGGGAGATTGTGGGTTACTGAGAGAGAGAGAGAGAGGGAGATTGTGGGTTACGGAGAGAGAGAGAGAGAGAGAGAGAGAGGGAGATTGTGGGTTACGGAGAGAGAGAGAGAGAGAGAGAGAGAGAGAGAGAGAGAGATTAAGAAAAAGAGAGAGGGTTAGGGGTTTAGAGAGAGAGAGAGAAAGGAGGTTAGGGATTTATAGAGAGAGAGATATTGGGGGTTAGGGGTTTAGAGAGAGAGATATTGAGGTTTATGGGTTGAGATATATATATATATATATATATATATTAGGGGTTAGGGGTTTAGAGTGAGAGAGAGATGTTGATGTATTTGTAACTTCAGAAGATATTCACTTGTATATTTTATGTATTACATTTGTACTTTATTGTATCCCCAATGGAGATGTATCATTCCTCCGATTGGAAGTGTCGTCATTTGTATTTACAAGTGTCGCAAGTTACATTGTAAGTGTCGTAACTTATATTTAATGGGTTATTAGACCACCTTGGTGGGATCGACTCTGTATGAGTCGTGTGGAAGGGTTATTAGGATTCCTTAGGAAGTCGGCCTAGTTAGGGTTAAAGCAGGTTAATTTAAAGTATAAATAGAGTGGTTGCACAACTCTATTTGCTCATTCACTCACTCATCCAACTCGCATAGTTGAGAGAGAAGAGTGTGCAGAAGTGGAGGAGGAGTAGCTGCTGAAGACATCTATCTTTTGGGGTTTGATTTTTGGTATCTTTGTATTGGTGCTCATTCTATCTCTGAGGAAGTTGCAGGGTTTTTCACCTGCTTGGTTTTCCTCGAGGAAACTCTGTGTCTCTTGTGTCTATGATGTTTATGTTGTGCATGTTATTCTCTTAGTAGGATACTGGATAATATTTGAATGAAATTATCAGATTACTAACATGGTATCAGAGTGGGACTAAGAAGAAGACACTATGCAGCTGCGGAAGCTAGGGATTCTTAATTTTTGGGTTTCTCTCCACAGTTCATTAAAGGCATGAGGCTAGACTAACTCTCCTTGCAAAGGTGCATTTATCTGTAGAGACAAAATTCAATTATGAGCATTTTCAGTTTTTGACCTGTCACTGTCGCGGGAAATTAGGGTTTCTAAAAAAGTAGCAATTTTTGGAATCTCAGACCACGGCTGGATGCTCCTCAGAAAAATCAAAGTTTAGAGACCAAGATTGAACTTTTTTGTTGGGAAAAACCCTAAGCTTTATCAAACCCTAGTTCGGGATTTTGACGAGAAAACCAGATTTTGACAGAAACTGCAGATCCAAGAGTTTCAAAGTCAATTTTGAGTGGTCAAATTTTGGAGATTTCAAAATTGAAGTATACCATCTTGATCATCTCAGTAAAGCGCATCTTTCCATCCAATCAAAATTTTGAAATTCAAAGTTTGAATTTGTAGGGTTTCTCTAATAAACCCTAATCGAGCTCGAGATCCAATTTCAGCAAATCAAGTGGTAAGACCTAAATCTTTTATTTCCATTTGAGTTTCTCATTAAGATGTCTCACCACATCAAGCTTGAGGATAAGCTTGAAGGGGATGATAACTTTCGAGAATGAAAGTATAGGATTGGGTTAATTCTAGAAGAGAATGAATTGGACACCTACATAAGTGAAGAGGTTCTAGTTCTAGAGGGAAATGAGGCTAAGGCCTTACAGAAGAAGAACTTGGTCAAAGCCAAGAGAATCATTGCAGATTATATCAAAGACCATCTCATACCACATGTGTCTTCTCTAAAGACACATAAGGAGATGCTTGACTCCTTGACCAAGTTGTTTGAAGGAAAGAACATAAATCAAAAGATGACATTGCGGAACCAATTGAAGAGTGTATATATCCAGAATGGAGAGACCATCAAATCCTACTTTACTAGGGTCTCTCAAAGCAAAGAACAACTTGAAGTTGTGGATGAAATGGTGGAGAATGGAGAAATTTTTGTGACCACATTGAATGGCCTACCTAGGTCATGGGACTCATTCCTCCAAGGAATTTCTGCAAGAAAGAAATTAATCTCTTTCAGTAAACTGTGGGAGGAGTGCTCTCAAGAAGAAGCTAGACTTGTGGCTAGAGAAGAAAAGATTGGAAGTGAAGATCAAGCTCTCATAGCACACACCAAGAGAAGTAAGCTCAAGAGGGAGCAACCTCATCACAAGAAATCCTCTCACTACCATCAAAGGGAGAAGAAATATCTGAGATGCTTCACATGTGATGAGAAGGGACACTTTTCTCAAGATTGTCCCAAGAATAAGAAAGGCTCCAACAACAACAACAAGCGATATCATGCTCATGCTGCAGAGGATGATGAAACTCCCAAGAAGAATCCTAGAGTGGAAAGTGATGTCTCTTCAAGTGACGAAGAGTATGTTCTATTCTCTTCTCTCACAGGTACTATTACACATAGGTGTGATGATTGGCTTATTGATAGTGGGGCTTCCAAACACATAACGGGATTTAAAGAATCTTTCATGGACCTATATGAACATGAGTCACATCATAAGGTAAAACTTGGGGATGACTATCAATACCCTATAAAAGGAAGTGGTGAAGCCTCCTACAAGCTAGACTCTGGGAAATCTTTGAAGTTGAAGGAAGTTCTATATGTACCTGGACTCAAGAAGAATCTTCTCTCCATATCATCTTTGGATGCAAAGGGGATGATATTTTCATTTGTGGATGGACATGTACTTATGTGGCCAAAAGGAAAGACCATAGATGATGCAGTAGTAATCATAGAGAAAGAGGGATGATACACAAGTACCTGTAGATCCATCCTGTGAGAAGAAATCTCACAAGAGGAAACCAGCATGGGCAAGAGAGTTCATCCAATATGTTGAGAGGTATGGTGTTCCAGAGGAGGAACATAGAGAAAGAAAAAGGACAAGGTAACACACCATCTATGTAGCCTTATTATGTTATATAATGAACAAAGAACCTTCCAGTTATGAAGAAGCGGCAGAAAAGAAAGAATAGAAGGATGCCATGGTGGAGGAATACAAGTCGATCATGAAGAATGATGTTTGTAATGTGGTCCCAAGACGAGAAGGTAAGTCTATTGTGACTTCCAAATGGATCTATAAGATCAAGCATGTTGCAGATGGTAGCATAGAAAAATACAAGGCACAATTTGTGGCTCGTGGCTTCTCCCCGAAAGAAGGGATCGATTATGAAGAGACTTTTGCACCCGTAGCTAGATAGACTTCCATCAAAACAGTACTTGCTTTGGCTGCAGTAATGAAGTGGAAGATACACCATATGGGTGTCACGACAACTTTCTTGAATGGTGTAGTCGAAGAGGAAGTGTATGTGGAGTAGCCACTTGGTTTTGAGACACATGACGGGGAGTCATATGTGTGCAAATTGAAGAAGGCCTTGTATGGTTTGAAACAGGCACCTAGGACATGGTACGGCAGGATAGACAACTTCATGTCCATCTTGGGCTTTATTAAGAGTAAAGTGGATTCCAACCTTTACTACAAGGTTGAGGAAGGAAATCCAGTGATACCCCTACTATATTTCGATGACCTGTTTGTGACAAGTGAGGATAGGTTGATTGCTAACATGAAGAGGAAGCTTGTTGCCGAGTTCGAGATGAAGGACTTGGGTATGATGAATTATTTTCTAGGGATGGAGGTGTGGCAGAGTGCAGATGGAATATTCCTTGGATAAGGGAAGTACAAAGTAGAGATCTTGAAGTGGTTCGGGATGATGGACTGCAAGGCCATGGCCACACCTATGGCATCGAACCTGAATCTATTGAGTGATGCTTCATCAGATTTGGTTGATGCCACGATGTATCGTCAGATGATTGGGTCCTTGATGTACATAATGAACATGAGACCAGATGTTTTCTTTGCGGTGAATGCCTTGAGACAGTTCCTGCCGGGTCCTAGACATGTTCACCTGATTGTTGTAAAGCATATTATGAGGTACCTGAATGGTACAGTTGATTATGGGCTCAAGTATGATGCGAATCAAAAGTTTAACCTGGAGGGTTATGTTGATTCAAATTGGGCAGGCAGTGCTGCAGATAGGAAGAGCACTTCAAGGTGCTACTTCAATATGGGGTCAGGGGTGATCTCTTGGTTTAGTAGGAAGCATTCCTGGATAGCACTAAGGATAGCCGAAGCAAAGTATGTCGGAGCTTGTTCGGCTAGTTGTGAGGCAGTATGGCTTAGGAATCCAATGTTTGATTTATTTGATCTCCAGTTGGATGCTACTTGTATCTATTGTGACAACCAGAGTTGTGTGAAGTTGTTGGAGAACTCGGTGTTCCATGACAAGTCGAAGCATAGCAAGATCAAATATCACTATATCCGGTATATGGTGTAGAGAGGAGTAGTGAATCTCTTGTATATTGCAATGGACAAGCAAATAGCAGATGTATTGACCAAGCCACTAGCCAGAGTGAAGTTCGAGTACTTTAGAAAGAGGCTTGGTGTCCTACAGATTCAGGATACTTCCAGGAGGAAGTGACGGGACAGAGATGCTAGAGCCATTCCTAGCATGGTGGTAGGAGGGCCCTCCCATGGCTATGGATGTAAGTGCTGGGTGATGAGCATCCAGGTGATTCTTTGTATGATGAACATCCGTATGATGTTCCAGATGATAATGATCCGTATGATCATGAGATGATGATGTGCATCCGAGTGATGCTCAGTATGATGATGATCCGTATAATCATGATATGATGATGTGCATCTGGGTGATGCTCAATATCATGATGATCCGTATGATCATGAGTATTGGTGATTCGTATGATCGTGAGCATCCAGATGATGCTCTGTGGTCGTGGATATGTTGCAGGTTGTGCTGGTTGGACGTGTAATGGATCCTGGAAGATCCCATAGGTTATGCTGGGCACGTAATAAGTCCTGGGATGCTCTTGCGAGGTCTTGTTTGTAGGTAGGGAATCAATCTTGGATATCCCATAGGTTTTGTTGGGCATGTAATGAGTCCTGGGATGCTCTTTAGAGATCTTTCCGGTCGCAAGATGTTATTTTAAGGTTTTTCCTGATCACATGTAATCAGTCGTGGAGGTCCCATAGGTTGTGCTGGGCACGTAATGAGTCTTGGGATGTTCTTTAGAGATTTTTCTGATCGTGCTAGGAACATAAAGGATCCTAAGATGCCCTTTTAAGGTTTTGTGAGTTTGCATGTAATCATTCCTGGGAGATCTTGTTGGTCGTGCTGGGCACATAAAGGATCTTGGGATGATCTTTTCAGTTTTTGCAAAGATGCACATAATTAGTCTTGAGATTCCACCAGTTTCCACGCACAGAGATGATGAAGACCTACATGGAGGAAAGGCCTACATCTAGCATGAAAAAGGGCTGGATCTATAGAACTTCCTATAACGAGAAGAATTGAGAGATAGCACCAATGATCGAGATGACGAGTATAGCATCAGTGACGATGATGCTCTAGTGATCTAGTGACGATGCTCCAGCTCTAGTATTGAAGACTTGTGCCTATATGTATTGATGACCTGTGTCAAGAGAATACCTTCCTAGTTAAAAGGGAGTGTTGATGTATTTGTAACTTCGGAAGATATTCCCTTATATATTGTATGTTTTACATTTGTACTTTATTGTATCCCCAACGAAGATGTATTATTCCTCTGATTGGAAGTGTCATCATTTGTATTTGCAAGTGTCGCAAGCTACATTGTAAGTGTCGTAACTTATATTTGATGGGTTATTAGACCACCTTGGTGGGGTCGGCCTTGTATGAGTCATGTGGAAGGGTTATTAGGCTTCCTTAGGAAGTCAGCTCAGTTAGGGTTAAAGGCAGGTTAATTTAAAGTATAAATATAGTGGTTGCACCACTCTATTTGCTCATTCACTCACTCATCCAACTCGCATAGTTGAGAGAGAGGAGTGCGCACAAGTGGAGGAGGAGTAGATGTTGAAGACATCTATCTTTTGGGGTTTGATCTTTGTGATCTTTGTATTGGTGCTCATTCTATCTCTGAGGAAGTTTTGCGGTTTTTCACCTTCTTGGTTTCCCCCAAGGAAACTTTGTGTCTCTTGTGTCTATGATTGTTATGATGTGTATGTTATTCTCTTAGTAGGATCCTAGATAATATCTGAATGAAATTATTAGATTACTAACAAGAGAGATCGGAAGTGAGACTGTGAATGGGTGGCTAAGGGTAGGGGCAAGTAAAGGTGGAGGCATATATATATACATATATATATATATATAGAGAGAGAGGGGGGGGGGGGAGGTGGTTAGTGGTTTAAACAGAGAAATTAGGTGTTATGGGTTTAGAGAGAGGGTAAGAGAGAGATAGAGAGATTGGGGGGTGATGGTTGGTGGTGGGAATAAGTCAGAGGGGGAAAGGTTAGTGGTAGGGGGTTAGAGAAATAGAGAAAGGAGGGGGTAGGGATTAGGGTAATAAATATATGGGGGGCTTGAGATTTATGGTATATGTTTTTAATAGGGGGATTATGCCTTATGGTAAGCAGAATGATGGGTGGTTGTGAGAGAGAGGGTAGTGGGGTTATCAAGAGGGAGGGGGTGTGGGATTATATTGAGAAAGGGAGACATAACTAGAAGGAGGGTGGAACAAATATGTAACATCAGTGCACGCACACTAATAGTGTGTGCGTACTATTAATGTGTGCGTGTTACTAACATGCATGCGCTGAAAATTTAAATTTTTTGGTGTGCTTTCCTTTTTTCATACCGTGTATAATGACTTGGTAGGTGTGGTTCTAGGTTTAGATTTTCGAACCTTGTGCCTTGGACTGCATTATAGAAAAACACATCATGTTCTATAACTTCATGTTTTTCAACTTGGAATCTATATATGCTCCACTTTTCCACTACCAATGAAACTTGACACACTTATAGAACTCTTTGTGGAGATTCCAAATATCTATTTTTTGAATAAATTTGTTAGTATTTTCTATTTTTTATTCATTTTTGTTTGCAATCATGTCATATTTACATAAAACATAGGTCATGTATTTCAGCTATAACTTTTCACTGGCACTCTTATTTTGAAAATGGAAAAGAATTCGTACATGTATATTGAATGACCTACGCACTAAAAAAATTTGACTTTGTTAAATCCATGATAACAAGGCCTAATGCTTGACCTTTCCTTTTTAGGGCTTTCCTCAATTCCATAATTTAAAAAAAATTATAAAATTAGCTTGAATTTTTTTGGAAAAATAATGTTGCACTAGATCTCCTTGTTATCTACAAACCTACATGATTTTTTTAACGAAGGGCCTAACTCAAACACATGCATTATGTTTTTGAAAAAAAATAAGATACCAATCTTAGAAGAATGCCATTTTTGGGGATTTATACCTATTTTCCATAAATAAAAGTTATATATTCGAGAAGGTGATGGGATTCTCTAGGTTTCATCTTTTTACACCATATTAATATTATTGATATAATATTTCCTATTATTATTATTAAATTATTATTATTATTGAACATTAATATTGTTTTTTAATGATGTTCAAAATAAAGTTATTAATGTTAATGTTAAGATATGACCCGTTATAATGCATTATGATATTCATATTGCTCACTTTCTATTTTAATTTGTTGTGTGATATTGCAAAGTTTTTAAGTTTTAGGTTAAGTGCGCTATGTTCTTTAATTTTATTAATAATGTTGTTAATAATGTTAATTGTATTAGTATTGATATTTATGTTGGTAATTGTATTAATAATCTTGATATTGTTAATAAATATTTTTAATATTGTTTTAATAAATGTTGTTAATATTGTTTTAATAAATATTTTTAGTATTATTTTAATAAATATTGTTAATAGTATTGATGTTTTAATAAATGTTGTTAATATTGTTTTAATAAATATATTTAGTATTATTTTAATAAATATTGTTAATAGTATTGATGTTTTAATAAATATTTATAATATTGTTTTAATAACTAATATTTATTTTATTTTTAATAAATATTAATAATATTCTAACTTTAATACTTTTATATTTATTTATTTTTAAAATGATATAACTTTAAAATTTGATACTAATTTTATATGATAAATTTTGAGATATCATTATTTCATTATTAATATGAATCTTTATGTGTACATTTATATTAAAATTTCAACTAATATGTTTTGAAATAAAATATTTATATTAAGTTTATTAATATTTTAATTAAAATCTAAAATAAGATATTTTCAAATTAATATATAAAAAAATTATTAAATTTAATTAATCATTTTTTATTACATTTAATAAAATATAGAAATGAATGAAATTAAAAAATAATAAATATTTAAAATATTTAATTTTAAAGAATGAATGAAATTAAATATATTAATTAATATTTTTTTTTATATGATGATGATGTGATTAACGTCAAAGTGAGACCAACTTTTGTTTATGAGACCTTAAGAAGGTTATTACTTGGTTTGCTTTAAACTTTTGTTCCTATGCTAAAAAAAATTGGTAAAAAGCTTTTCAAGGTCATTATGGTTTTGGCAAATTTGGAGGTTGGCAAAGTTTATATTGTAGCAAATACTATGAAACTCATAACTAATGTGGGTATCACGAGAGCACTCGGAACAAAATGGTTTTCATTGCTTAAATATAGACTCAAAAAACTTACAAACCCTTTCAGCCCACTAAGTTTTATATTAACTTTGTTAACTTATATAATTTACAAAAATTAAATTAAAATAGAAAACTTCTTACCAATTAAAAAATAATTAAAATATCTGCTTAGAATGATATATTAAAGTGAGATTTGAACAATGTAATCACGTGAAGGTATCAAGTTTATTCGGATGGAGAAGAAAACCAAAAGAAAAAATTTAAATTAAAAATAGCTCGGTGATAAATATGGGATCATTTAATTCCCTCTTGAATGACTGTGTCTAGTGATGTTTTTTTTTAATGTAAATTCTTTTGTTATTATTATCATCATCATCAAAATAAACTAAGTTTAGTAATAAATCAAAAATCAAGTCATTTAAAACTGTACAAATCAAGATTTGAGTTAGCAGAACTAAAAGCAGATCATGCTTTGAAAAAATTAAAAGAAAAACTAATCCTTAAAAAAAGTAAAGGAACCATTCTCATGAAGTGTGTTATCAATCCATTCTTCCCATAAGAATATTCTTTCTTCTGCTTTCAGTGCTTCCTTCGACAGAACATCTGCAGTATCATTAAGCTCATGATAAATGTGATCTATAGTCCAGTTATGAATTGAGTTTAGAAGCACTTCAATTCTATTGCACCAATGGACCATTGTTGCACAGAGATTGCCTTTTTATCTTGAAATTTTTTTTATCCATTTGAAAACAATCATGGAATCTCCAAATATCCTCAGTGAATCAATCCTGAATAAGATTACAATTTTTAGTAAAATCCATAAAGTAAAAAATTTCAACCTTGGTATTAGTACAACTTCAGCAATTCATTTTAAACTTGAAGAAACTATCTTTATTCAATCTAAAAAAAAGTGCCAGTTGCGTATCCATTACCCTCCATAGCAGCCCTATCTAAGTATCCAGTGACCGAACTAAAATCAACTATCTCACATACTAATCTAACACTACTAGTAGCAGAACCGCTCTTTCTGTAAAAATTATACATACCAATAGCTTGATTCAAAACTATCATATAATGTCTTTTAATATTTTCAAATATTAAATCATTCCTTGATTGCCAGAGAAACCATCACACGAAAACATAATAGGTTTTGTGTATTAGCTGCTTTATGAACCATTTTAGAAGGGACGTATCGAGACAATCAAACCCCCAGTTACCTGAAATAGAGAGAAGAGAACAGGTTGAATTCCAAATCTGTTTTGAGTACTGGCAGTCAATAAAAAGATGCTTGATCCTTTCTTTAGAATCCCTGCAATAACGAACTAAATTACTCCTCCATGTTAATATTCTATCCTCAAGAGCCAGCCACAAAACACATTTGAATTTTTTGTGGGATATTCCATTTCCAAATGAGCACAGACCACCATTTCTTATGTGAAATTGCCAATTCTATAACAATGGCGTTGTAAGCAGAGTTTGCAGAGATGTGTTCAGCCTCCTGTGCAAATGCTTGTTGCTCCACCTTTGCCATATTGATTTCATTTATTGCTATTGAATTCGCAGTTGCAGGATGAATGTAGTTTTTTCTGTACAGTGTTTTCTCCTTTTCAAGTGAGTACCTGATTTGATTAGAGCTCTCCAGAAAACATGAAAAATCTTAAACTTTCAATAAAGCCACGGAAAGAAGTTCCGGACAACAGGAACTCAGATCATGACTTCTGGGAATCTATATTGCGTGGTCTGGATGAATCATTTGTGATCTGTAAAATTGAATATTAGTTTGGTAATCAAATGTCAATCTGGGCAATGCCCAAATCATTGATTATCGTTTGATACATTTACATTGATTGAAATTGTCATATGCATTACAGTGAGCTTTGTGAGCTTTGTCCAAGGGATGTTGAGATCGTTGCCGTAATGTATATTCTAAAGCGGGCTGCATGCGTGTGGTCTGCAAAACTCAATAGTATCGAGCCATTTCATCCCTGTACAAAACACAAACCAAAACTCAACATGACGAGATTCAAACCTGAATACACAGTTAGACATGGAATTCTCTCTTACATTGTCGAAGCAGTCGTGGAAATGAAGGCAGAGCAACGACGCCCCGCTATTTTCTCCTTGGTGACCGCTTGCTTCATTACAACTTGCATTATCCAGAATGCCTTTGTACAGGATTTATCATAAAATGTTGAGCTCATGTTAGGGTTAACTTTGAGTCTCCAGTGACCCAGAAATTAAGTGGTTTCCTGCAAATGATGGGTTTAGTAGGGTTGTTTTTTGTTAGTTGTATTTTTATATAAAGAACTTTATAAATAGGGTTGTAATCCTTCATTGTAATGAGCTAAAGTGTGCATAACCTTGACTTTATTTCGTCCAGAACCAATATTTCTTCAAGAACCAATAATAAATCTATTATCTATGACTAATTTTTCCTACAAAATTTCAAATGTTACTTTTATTGTATTTGTTATTATTTTATTTATTCTCTGTCATATTTGTATTCCTAACAGTTGATATATGTAATGTTATTGCTTGTGAAAAGTAGATGAGACCGGCTGCAGGTTTGTGCGCAAAGGATGGGAGATGTCAGGTTTGTTGAAGTAAATCGTGCTGCTGTTGTCTAAAAATTACAGATCCAAGGGTTGACTGCCTATATTTGGTGCACGGATCTGTTATTGAGAGACTGCTCAAGGCTTTTGTGAAGTTTTGTGTTCCCGAGTGGAGTGAAAGATCTGATTGTATTTGCTGCCTGAGAAGGAGCGAACTTTTGCTGATCATCTGAGGTAAAGAAAGCCATTGTTGATGGAGCAGCAAGCCATTGTTGATGGAGCAGCATGCAATGAAATTGAAAGAGAAAGCTGCAACAGTGTTGTGCCATCGGCGGAAGAAGGCAGCATGTTTCCAGATCTATCGATCTGAGTGCGGACCTAGTGATATATAAAGTTCGCGTAAGGAGCAGACCTGTCCAGGCAGATGACGACGTGATCTGGTGAATATCACTACAGAAAAAGGACACCGGATTTGGGCGTTGAGGACGCCCCGAAGGAAGATCCGTGCTCAGATCGTGAAGGAGGAAATCACTGTTTGTGTGAAGACCGATATCCCAAGCTGTTTGATCAGGGCGGCGTTGAAGAGTAGACTAGTCGAGACTACCTGGAGGACTGTGCAAAAAAAGGTGAGCTCCAGGTGATCTATTTCGTTGCTGACCAAAATTAAGAAGAAACCGCCCGTGCATGAATAAGACGAGAAAATTCATCTTTTCCAAGACCCGAGAAAGCGAAATCAATGAAGAACCATAAAGAAAATAAACTTGAATGTACAAAAGGTAAAGGGCAATAAAATAATATTTTTTATTGGAGGAGAATACCTCATGAAAATGAGGTTGTGCATCATTTTAAAGGGAATGATATATTTTGTCTTCTAAGAGTTTTAAAAGTCATGTACAAACTTTATTTTTATAAAAGTTATTTTGGACTTTACCTAACAAGAAAGGTTTTGGTCCTTGAAATTCTTGAGCATGTGTTGTAGGGGTGTATGATTTGTTGCACGACAATTCACTAGTGTGGTTGGTGTACTTGTATTCTAGTTTGATGTGGAATTGGAGAGGTTGAGTCTTCAATTAAGGGGAGAATGTGAGATGGAGTAACCTCATTTTGTTCGGACCATGTTATGCTCAAGGAAGAGTCTAATGTATTGATGAACCACTTAAGTGAAAAGGATTCTTAGAGAATTAGCACTTACAGCATGAAGGGCAAGTCAAGGCCACAGAAATGAGAGTTAAAAGTAGTAATGGTTATCGAGAAGAATTATGGATGTAATAGCAACAATTAAAAGAAAAAAAATATGGAGATGACAATGTGTAATCTACATGTAAATGGGATATTGGATTCCTTAGTACCCTAGTTTTGTTTTATGGGGGGGTTAACCTTGACTTGCCGATGAACAAGGAGGTAAGTGGTTTGGGGCATATGGTTTTAGTAGCATGTGCTTTCTTGCTAGTTGTATTTGTATGTAAAGAACCCTATAAATAGGGTTGTAATCCTCCATTGTAAAGGGCCAAAGTGACCAAGAGAGATGCTCTTGGTCGGATATATTTGGTGTTGCTATTATGTTTGTTGTTATTTGTTTTATTCTCTCATATTTTTATTCCCAACATTAGTAATGGAACATATACTAATCAATACTATGAGTAATGCATTAGTGAGTATGATGATTAGAAATTGCTTGAAGAAATTGAAACATTCTACTGAATAACAATTCAATGAAACTCGTTAACTTATTAACCGTTCATTTAGCCCATTAACGATTCAATTACCCTATTAATATTTCTCGAGAGGGGATTCACTCAGTGAACTTGTTACATAGTACGATTGTTCGCATGATATTAAAGAATACCCCTAATTTCACTAAATATTGGAAAATGCATCCTAAAATTGTATTTTTGAACCCCCCTCCCAATATGCCTTTCCAATTAAGAAAACCCCTAGTTTCACTAGATATTGTAGGTATTCATTTTTATCAACCCATTTTTAACAACCCCTTTATATCATATTATCAAGTTGTAATGAAGAGGAGGCCTAACACATCTTAGTATAAGCAAACAAGATGCTAAGTAAAATAATAGTATAATGCTAATAATGATCCCACTATGATTATAGGGGCTACTTATCAATTTGTAGCATTGGATAGTGGAACACCCAAACAAAGAGTATTGGAGAAGGAAAAATGCGTAAAACTCAACCTAGTTAAGAGTTCAACATAACAAAGAATGCAAAATAATGATAGTCTAATTGTTAGTGCAATGCTTAGAAAATATGAGAATTGCAAATTTTTCACACCACAACCTGCCAATCTACCAATTGTATATCATGTAAATACGAATATAGCCATAGAGAACTCATGTTTTCTATAAGATTAATAAATTAAACTCCATAAAAATGAAAAATTGAAACCCTTTTGTGGATGGACGCCCCTACCTTCTTATCAAAACAAACATCATTGATGTTTGAACCCAAATGAACATACAAACTTTCTTTTTACTTTTCAATAATACCATATGATCATGTGCATAGCATGGATTTGGGTCATTCACAAGATCCAATTAAATGCCTCCACTTCCTCTACATTTATTCTTGTAATCACGGGAATTGACAACATTTAGTTACCTTTTCTTGGGTTATATCTAGTTTTTCTTATCTTTAAAGGATAGAGAAAAATCACCATTGTTAGGTTTCAAGCTTGCAATAGTTATAAAAATACACATATGATGAAACTTATATGATACCATTTCATGGTAAGGGTAACACATAGGGTATGTAAATAAGGATTAGATTTTCACCTATGTTCATGTTAATTCTAATACAATATTAAGACAGATGCCTTACATATAAGAATTGAAATTACAATTATGAATGTGCCAAATATAACTCAATCTAACAACTATTCCCAGCTGGCAATGTGAAAATATTAAAGAAGAATACACAAAGTTGAAAGAAGTAATTAGTGAGGAAACATTGATCTAACTTTTATTGGTTCCAGTAAGCCAAGAAATATTGATCTCACATTTCTTGGTTGTCATGGAGCAAGGTTTAATTGAATCTCAATGCCCACCTAAACCGCAACCTAAAAAATGAAGAGTTAAATATTTTACTTGAATGTCTACAAAAAATACAATACAATTGTTCAAGTCTCGAACTCCCATTTAACTATATCTCTTAACTTAATCTTTTACTTGAATGTCTACAAAAAATACAATACAATTGTTCAAGTTTGGAACTCCCATTTAACTACATCTCTTAACTTAAAGATGAAAAAAATATAACATCAATTCAAACCAAGCCTAAATAAGTTATTAAATGAGGATTGCTCAAGGCCAATAATCCAAAGAGACTTGCATCAATATTATCATTGGTACACTATTATCAAATTTATACAAAACTTAGGATCATAAGCAATATCAAATAAAAATGGAAAGTCTAAGTTTTAGGTGGGTATGAATTAAGCCGGTGATTTGGATGTATGAATCCATCGCAGGATTTGGAGGTTATTCGTCAGCACAAATAACCCCCAATATTTATATTACTATGTCAAATTAAAAACCCCCCTTGACCCCTTAATACAAAGAAATATATATTTTTATGTTTTTAAGAGTATTCAACCCCCAATATGAATAGACGTAGTATGATATTGCCTCACTAATGAGCACCCCATCTATTTCTCCCTAGTGACAAAAAATTAGATTAAAGAAAAAAATTGAAATTTAAATAAGCTTTTCACCCACAACAACTCTCCACCCTTAGATATATGTGCCCAATGAATTTCTTTGAAATATATACCAAACTTCAAAGCAATGCACCCTCAAGACACATCCTTAATCACATATTAAAAAGTGGTGATGACACTTGGTGCAATTTTAAAAGTAAATGCCTCTAACCTAACTAAAATTAAATAAACATTTATAACCATATCTTACATTTTAAAGTTAAAACAATTTACTATAAGTTTTGTATTTTTAATTATTTAAAAAATATAATACAATTAATTTAAAAATATTAATAAAAATTTAGAAATATTTATAATCATCTTTAAATAAATATATACAACATAAAATAAAATATTATTAATTTATATATTCATAAATAATAATAAAAAGTCTATATTGTAAAGAAAAACAATCCACGATAGCAAAACTAAGTTAAAAAGGGTTTTATCAACCCCAACTTAGTCCATCATCTTTCATGCTTAATATTCTACTCCCAATAACCATAGGGCATGCAGTTTTGATATTTCTTTTGACAATAACAATTCAGTATTCTTTCGACAGTAAGAATGCAGTATTCTTACAGTCATAATGATTGATTTGGTCCATGTTTTTATAACTATGTGAGAAAATTTCTCTGCCAGCCCTTTTTTTTTCATTGGATTCGCTCTTAACCTCTTTAAGACAACATCTTCAATATATTTAATGATTTTAAAATATTTAATCATAATGGTTGGTTTGTTATTGGTTTTACAAGTAAAAAATAAAGTAGGTTGCTTCATTTAAATCACTTTTTATCCATTTAATGTCAAATCTTCTTTCATGCTTAGTCAATATTCTCATGCAATATTGATATTCCTTTTGATCATCAGTGTATTAATATTGATATTAGACGCCCATGATTATTGATTTTATAAGAAGAAGGGAAAGAGAGTGACTATCTTCATTTAAATCACAAATCGCATGCTATAAAAAAAAAAAAAAAAATATCAGGCTTACACTTTCAACACATAATTAATTACTTTCCCTTAAATCTCTGCTTTCTGATTCTCTTCCTGGTTACTGTAATGATCTTAACCCGTTTTGTACTGTTAGCAGCCATCATTATATATTATAATTACTATTCATATATCATAAATGGCTAGCCAATCACTAATAACACAGTCCATACTAACATGCTGTAAGTACAAAAGTACAATACTGAGATATTACATATGTTATTTTCGCTATTATTGTAGAGTCTGCCTCCTCCAAATCAAAGTTACATGATAAACATTATTACAACATTTCACACAGACTGTAATTTCAAGGTTCGAAACCCACAAATCAAACATGCAACTGGACTTCAATATATTTTGCTGGGTCTTTTCTGTTCTCTTCGATTGATTCCAGCTCCTTGCCTTCCTTCACCTTTGCAACTTCATCGCTCGGGCCCCTATTGTGGCTATAAATATAGTATAAAAGCATCTGACCCAACCCCAATGGCACTCCAACAAAGTTTGGTGCCTGCGCGATATGAAGAACATAACAACAAAATATGAAATTCATCCGACCTTGATGTGATGTAACTGGATTTGTTGATAGTGGTGGGTCACATACAGATTCATATTATAACTATATTACCATGATTATAATGTCTCTGCTGACAGCACCATACACCATCCACAACAAACTTCCGAGGAAAGCGAACAACGAGAAATAGACGCTGGGCATGAATTCCACGCTCTTGGTCTGAATTACCAGTTTCTGATTGTACAATGAGACAGAGTATCTAAACCTTAATAAATTCAAACACCATTAACTGAAAATCCCCAAAGTATAGGGTCTTCACTTTGCACCA
Organism: Larix kaempferi; assembly: GCA_027924585.1. Classification (NCBI taxonomy): domain Eukaryota; kingdom Viridiplantae; phylum Streptophyta; class Pinopsida; order Pinales; family Pinaceae; genus Larix; species Larix kaempferi. Next base: position 3,352,390 of record BSBM01000585.1, on the reverse strand, counting down.
ATACATTTAATGTTGCAGAATTATGAGTATATTTAATGCTGTAGAGTGTAGAATTATTAATCGTTGAATCTAAACTAACTACAAATCCAAAAGTTCATAATCCCACTGTAGCATTAAATATAATGCTGCAGAGTGCATATTTAAGACACATCAAACTTATATTTATGGGATCAAGATCTTACAATTACAGAAAGAGGAGAAGCGTAGAGAATAACAGTGGCCACCATTCCTGCAGTTCCAACAAAGATCTTCTTATGCTTGTGATTATGGACAGCACAAACAGAAGATACTGCAATGGTGCCAAACACCAGCAACAAGCCAATAACCATCATGCCCATATTCCTCTGCAAACAGACAATATAAATATATATAAACAGTTACCCACTGCCAAATACCCGCAAGCTGGAATTATAATCTATTGAAAGCAAGCAATTAATTGGATGCAAATGATATAAATCAATACTATTTACAAAAGAATTCTGACAAGATGATACTTTGGATCTAGGTGGAGCAAAAGTGAGATAGATGCAAACGAAGCAGAACTCTAGCAGAACGCCGATGGCATTGACAACCATAACAACCGCATTATCCCACCCATTGCTGATTAGAGGCGATCCATACCACGTGTAGAGAAGACAGTTGAAAAGAGCTACTGCATAGGGAAAGCCTGAGAAATTCTCTGTAGTTTTCTTTTCTATCACCCTCTTGAACGTACTACTGTTGACAAATAAACATTGCAAAATGAAATGCTAACCCCTATACATTATATTCAATACTGAATTTTTCTTTGAGTTTATTAATACATTGGGTTGAGTGGAAACATTTTATACTTACGTTGATGCACCATACATAAGCAAAGCAAAGGCACTTCCTGTAATGTCATGCCAGATAAAGCAAATAACATAGTTAATACTTAGTTCATCTTCAACCTATCAACACTGTAAAAAATGGATATAACAATATTATATCAAACACTGTAAAAAATGGATATAACAATATTCATGCGAATATGATTAGAGGAATTCATATCTATATTAATACAAGACTTAAACAAAGCTTATGTCCAGTGATATGGGAGCTTTGACAGACCTAAAATACCAACAGCCAAACGTACAAAGTAAATCATCATTTCTTTGTCCTCGAAACACGAAATTTCTTTGCTTATAGTATTGCAGGTGCGGCATACGAGAGAGTGTGGGTACATACTTATACTTTCCTATTTTTTATGCGCACGTATATTCGATGGCAAAATCTGAGTTCATGAGCTAGAGTCCAGGAAACAATTCCAATGTTTTGGGTCCATCTTTCCATGGAAATGGATTTCGTCCCTCCTTTTCAAAATGCGATTGAGATTTTTCAATTTCAACCGACTTTTTGTTTCCATTTCATCCCTCCGATTCAAAATCGTTTCAAGATTTTCAATTCCAGCAGACTTTTGTCAAAACAGACTGTTAAAATATTGCATCCCCACTCTCGTTCGCGCACTCCTGATTTTTTTAGTATTAGAAAAGTGTCACCCTTGCACTTCTCATTGATTTAGTATTAATTTAGTATTAGAACAGTGTCACCTTGTTTCCCTGTGTCGCGTTCACAGAATAGGTCAATGAATATCATTTGTCTGCCCATCACTTTCAGTAGAATCTTTCCCCACTTCGGTATCGGGAAGACTAATTTCCATGATAATTATCTCTGGATTTTTAATATAAGCAATTTTCAGTTGAATCCTTCTTCTGTTTCCATTATGGGTATCGAGGATTAATTTTCATAATGATCTTGAAAGTCTTTTCATGTCAATTCCAGGGCTCACATGCAACTATCAATGGATTATTACGATAAGTACTGCCGCAATATTTTACTAAACGAGATTTGGCCGTCATAAGATATTGGATTTCATGTCATATGCCGACTCACTCTATTTAAGAAATAACGCTCGACTTTTGTTCTCTAGTAAGCGCATTAAGTGGACAAGAAATGTGCAACACATGGGTAGATAGTGGATGTGAACGATCCTAATCCGTTCTTATGGAGTATGGTAAGTATATTGGTCACAGCTAGATAGTGGGTGTGAACGATCCTAATCCGTTCTTATGGTAAGTATATTGGTCACGTTAACAGTTAACTTTATGGATGACCCGAACACGCCCTCGATAGTGGGTAGGTAGGTGGTAGGGATCAATATATGCTAAGGGGGAGAGTGGGTTGAGTGGGTTCTAGGGAGTGAAAATTACAATTGTCTAGTTGGAGGGAGACACACTGGGTGGGTGGGTAGGTAGTTGGCAAGGGGAGAGTGGGTTGTGGGGAGTGAAAATTTACATTTATAGAAAACTGTACATTATATTTGTTAAATTTTTTATCATTGTTGTAAAATGTGTTGGTCTACCTAAAAAAATATTAGAAATTAATGAGAGCTCATGTATAACACCTCACTTAGGAAATACTATTCATCGACCTCTACTTGACTAATTAGATTTGACATTAAGTTTTCTTTCACACCAGTGGTTGTTGCAAGTCCTCCAGGTTGACTTCTCTTGTCGATCATCTACGACTATTTTTTCTAGGTCCCGATGCTCCTTCATGAGACTCCCTAGGTGAAAAAGAACTCGGCTGCTTCGTCATTCTCCTCCTGCAACTCATCATCCTTCCATCGCACTAAGTATTATTTCTTCTGCATGCTGCGCATACGCCCGACTTCACATTCCTCTAGCACTTTGGTGATTTCCTCCTTGTCGTGTCGATCTGGGATCTGCATGCTGTCCAATCGATGTTCGACACTGCTGCACCTTCGCTGGTTGAACCTTCTTCAAAATTTTAAAGATCTGAGACATTGAACATAGATGATATGCTCAAGTCTTTCGGCAACCCCAACAAATAAGCATTGTCTGAAATATTCCTCAGGATCTTACATGGTCCAATTTTTTCTAGCTTCATCTTGTTATAGGTTCCTCTCAGAAATCTCTCCTTCCGCAAGTGTGCATAGACTAAGTCTCCTTCATTGAATGACTGTAGCCTCTTCTTCCTGTCGGATTGTAACTTATATGTCGCGTTGCTCTTTTCTATGCGCTTTCGCACATCTTCATGCACTTCTTTCATGTGTTCTGTGAATGATTTTGCATCCGCGCTTTTCCTGATTTCTGTTTGTATCTCGACCAAATCCACCACACCATGTGGGATTCGTCCGTGAATAATCTGGAATGGACTCAAACCTGTCGTACGATTCATAGAATTGTTGTACGCGAACTCTTCTTGCGCCAACACGTTCTCCCACTACTTGGGTCTGTCGGTCGTCAAACCTCTCAAAAGGTTTCTCAAACTTGTGTTCACCACCTCGATCTGTCTATCTGTGAGCAGATGATATGCTGAGCTAAACTGCAACCTCATGTCCATTTTCTTCCATACAGTTCTCTAGAAATGACCCATAAACTTGGTAACTCTGTTCGACGTTATACTCTTCGGCAACCCATGCAATCTTACTATCTCTTTGAAGAATAGTACATCAATGCTTGTGGCATCACTTGTCTTTCTACACGGAATAAAGTGTTCCATATTCGAAAATCTATCGACTACAACATAGATTGAGTTGCTACCTTACTACATCTTCGGAAATCCTAGCACAAAATCCATGCTCAAGTGCTCCCATGGGGTATTCAGCACTGGTAATGGCGTCTAAAACACTGTATTTTGACTTCTTCCCTTTGCCAACCAGAAAAATCAACACTGTCGTACCCACTTACTGACATTTGTCATCATTTCTTGCCCATAATACTTTTCTTCGACCAACTCCTTGGTCTTGTCAATGCCAAAATGTAACATCCCAATAATTTCAATTTTTTTTTAAATCAGCATTAATGGTTAATAATTGTACATGCGGAAATAATAAATGCTTATAAAGACAGCATTAATTAAGAAAGTCATTCATGCAGAAAATAATTAATTATTGGGACTCTTAGCTATAGACAATTTAATGGTTGTGGCACGTCATACTTTTGTTAAGATGTTGACGACACAATTAAGCACATGCATAATAAAATAAGAACATGTCAAGTCTTTCTTTCACACCAAAAGAATACTAAGTCAACCATGGACTATGTCACGAGGTGTAATAATAACCTTAGGCTATGTTATAATGGTTAATCTATTTTACATCAACCAAAAAATGTGTCCCGACATGTCTTTCCACACATACCCTTACATAGATCATTACCAAATGCAAACTGATCTAAGGTCATGTTTCAATCATAATCCACATAAGAGTTTACAATGCACAAGAATCTCATTCATTATTCTATGCATTCACAATCACATGCTTTCTCATGAAATATGATGTCTAAATATATGTCCTCACATCAATGACATAAAATGGTAAAACTCTAAGCATGTGTATGATACTAACTCCCCTAGAGTTAACATCATATCGAAATCTCTTTTTCAAACAAAGGTGGCTTCTTTATCATGGCCATCCAACCATCAACTTTACATGAACAGATGAATAATAAAACTTAACCTTTTTTGCATTAATTGAATACAATTAAGAACACAATAACACAAGCCAATATATAAATATCAAGCGCATGATAACTTTACAAACATTTTTTACCACCTTAGCAAAGCGAAGGAATGGTCATTTTGGTTGTCATCTTATTCCTGTACTCATCATACTCAGAAGATTTTATTAGTAATATAAAAAATAATATAACAACTGTAAATATCATTTCATTAATCAAGATACATCATATTAATATCACAAAACATAATCATGTAGTAGGGGAAATAATGTGGGCAATGCAATGCTCCACCCAACCGTAGGCTCTTCGACGACATATACTTAGTCTGTCCGAAGGCCACCCCCGAGCTGGGCATGGTGATCCACAAACAAGGTAGAGAGTCTCAAATCTCGTCGCCCTAGAACTAACCACACACAACTCTAGAGGTTAATGCAACACTCCTACAACCAAGGGTAATAGTCCTACCTAGACACTTCTCATGTCCTAACCTCATGCATAGCTTAGTGTTGTTCTCGACAGTAATACCATAAGTAACAAAACCAGTGCATTCGACAAGCCACCCAAGCATTAGACATGCACTCAAACAAATGTAGATGAAACATAAGACACGCATTCGACATGTGACCACACAAAAGGTGTACAAAACAAAAATAACATGACTATGTAATATAAGCCTCATCCAATGCATTCGACATGCAACATGTGCATTGCACATGAAGCTATTGGACGTAACGAGCTGCCGGCATCATACACTATGTACTAACCAATGCCTACCATGTTCACCTTAAATTATGAAAACATTGCAACATTTACATAGATATTAATAACATCCACAACCTTTGCTTAAGCGTTCCGAATGCATGCAACATTCCATTAAAGAAAATTATGAATACAACCCAAATTCATTTAAATCTATGAATGTGTACCACATTCATCTAAATGCATGCATACCAACCCAAGTCATCTAAGTGTATGGATTAACAACTTGATGCAATCTATGCAAATGTATAAAACATGCCCACTTTATGTGTGGTACAAACACTATAAACATTATATAAATATATGCATGCATATAATCATTCCATAAAAGGTAGAGGAAACATAAGAAGACCTTATATATATATATCCTATCCTTTTTCACTATATATACGTATCAAAATGACCATGGTTTAAGTATCACCAAAATAATACACTGAATACAACCATGTTGTTTTCTCCAATATATTACACACATAAAAGGGTTCTTTCTCCCTATGTGTTTAACTTGGGTAAATAACCTTTTGCTTATAAAGCATATAATAGGATTTTTTTTCCACTTGGTATGGAATCTAACATCCGTTTCACCTTTCCAATTATAATATGGCATATACAACCATATTATATAATATGTAATAAAACCACATTACACAATATGTATGACACCTACTCATTTCATACCTTATATGGGTATACCAAGCACATGTGCCATACGTTTTACATATATATATTTCATATGAGATAGCTATTCCTGATGAACACATAAAGGAGCATATGCTTCTTATTGTGCATATGCATATATGTATCGATACACACATAACCAAACAAGTGCATTTCAAAAATGAAATACAACATGCATCCAAAGTTGACGCATACCACATGAACTATGAAGAAACCAAAGTATACTTATGTAAGTGTATTGGTGATGGCGATTCGGCATAGCCGTATACCTGCTTCAAGTAGCTTATGCGGTTTCGATGTGGTGTCAAAGCATTGGGTAGGCTTCCACGACAACTTGATTTGCATAGCATATACTCGGTAATTGTAGAGTATCAACGCACTACTACACAGAGAGGGGTATTGAGACAATATTTGTATAAATTGTCTCAACTTAAGACAAAAAAAATTGTGTATTGTCTTAAATATTGTCTTTAAGCGAATGTCTTAAACTATTGTCTTAAATTATTGTCTTAAATTTAAGACAATAATTAAGACAACAATTTAAGACAGTTCCTTAAAGATAATATTTAAGACAATACACAATTTTTTTGTCTTAAGTTGACACAATTTACACAAATATTGTCTTAATGCCTCCTCTATGTAGTAGTGATAGAATGCAAATATCTATGATAGGGCACAGTGGAATCGAACCACCAATCTTCTACATTATAATGCAATCTTTTGCATTATAATGCAGATGCTCTACCATTGAGCTAGTACGCTGCAACTTCATATACAAAAAAAGATTAAATTGCACTCACCTTAACAAAATTGAATGGGACTTAGATTGCACGAAAACATAAAAGTACATAGTTAAGATATACATGGGGTGAGTGGATAGCAATAGTCCAGTCCATGTCCTAGAACTACTAATCTAAATGGTCCCTCTAGTGTGTGCTGATTTCAGGACCTTGCTAGTGTAGATCATCATCCTTGTTGCTCTTTCTTTTAGGCATTCCAGCTGGCTATCTCGTAATACTGCTTCCTATGCAGCACTTTTTTAAATGGCTATAGGCTTAATAGTGGAGAAGGAAGTGTTTTTTTTGTTTCTACCTCCGTTGACTTGCAAACTAGGCAAATCCCGTGTTCCTAGTTATCCTTTTGCTCTTCCATCTCTTGTTTTACTAGTTTGTCAACCAGCTTTAGGTATAAACTTGTATAAAGATCAACTTTTGATATGTTTCTGAATTCACAGAATGATACAACTTTGCAATAGAGGGGTTACTTGATGTTTTCATATTAGCCAACACCTCGAAATTTTGCGTGCTAGGCTTTGCCTCACGAACTTTCTTTCCTTTATTAGCTACTTTGCATTACAAGAACAACATTTTCACAAATTATAATATTCACTCAATCATAAATATAACATATTTTGAAGCGCAAGGGGTAGCTCAACCCGTTGTGACCAATGTTGGCATTTGACTAGTTCCATGACTGTAGCTGACACTAGTCTATGTTGACATGGGATGCCATCCACAAATGTGGGGGCTTACCTTGGGCTTCCCAAGGGATTTTCAATGAAAAAAAATTAAACATATTTTATCTTCTTAGACATAGATTAGTAGCATCAGTCACCTGAGAAGCACTGCTTTGAAATTCGTTCTCTTACTCTGAGAGATGGAGGTATATACACGCAGGCCAGATTTTCAATGAAAAAAAATTAAACATATTTTAACTTCTTAAACATAGATTAGTAGCATCAGTCACCTAAGAAGCATTGCTTTGAAATTGGTTCTCTTACTATGAGAGAAGGAGGTATATACACGCAGGCCTAAAAAGAGTACATAGTAGTCTTAGATAAAGACAGAAAAAGTTCCAGTCCTCAAAAACATGTAGACATCATTGGGTATGAAGGATATAAATTAAAATATAAACAATGATAAAATGCAAAATGCTTTTGTCCAATTAAATAGACCTGGAAAAATGGATGCTTGAGTGATTCAGCTGCAGTTGGCCTCTTAGTTGAATCCTATGCACAAAGTGACTGGAAAATTTTGTGATATAACCTCAACACCAAATATTTGATAAAACATAATGCCATATAAACTAAAATATTCAATGAAAGTAGAAACAACTTGCAGTCATGAGATTGATGGCTTCAACACTTGCAGAGGGTATCAAGGTCGAAAGATGAGTGGAAATAAACTATGCCATAAAAATGAAACAACTTAGCATGTAGACTACAATATAGTTAATTTTAGAGATGAATATCAATGCAAGCACAAACTTTAATTGAAAATTTCAAGACATCATACTTTGATAGAAGTCCAAAGAAATTATACCAGGGAAAATCAGAAGACTTCAAAAATTAGTGCGCAAATTTAAAAAAATAAAAAAATTTGATTCTAGACCTAAGGAAATTAATACTGCATAAAAGTTGCAAGCCTTAATCCTTCAGATCATGTCTAGTGATTATGATTCCCAATTACACTACATATTTTGTATATTTCATTTGCTTCACTGCATCAATTACAAAAAGAACAAATCAGTGCATGTGATCATTGCAAATTGCAAATATCTTAAGTATGCTCCCAAGAAACCAATAGTACTTGAAAAAAGCCACATTAGTCATTACAAGCAAAAGTATCAAATTATTCTACCCAGATCCTGGAAAAAGAGGACGAAGGGTAAAAAGTTCTGCCATGATAGCACCCATTTCCCACATATCTGTCATAAAATAAAATGCAGACAATTAGTTTGCAAGGAAAAAAGTACAAACTTGTGCTTCTGCATTCACAATACCTACCTACAGCAGCGCCATAGGAAGACAACTAGAGCAAAATTTCATAAGCACAGTACCTGCCATGGAGAATCATAAATAAGAAAAAACACTTATATATAAAATTGTAAATTGATTAATCAACCCAGGGTCAAGCCCGTTTCACTATACAAATATGTAGTTACACATTGCAACAAACAAATTATATAATTATATATTCAACCAAGCTATGGATCGAACCATGTTAGGGTTACATCTCAACCATATTACTGTTTGCAAAATAAACTATACAATTCAATAGTGGAAACAAGTATACATTGGTTACATATATATGACCGGCCTAGCTTGAAACTTATAATGAAAACTATGGCAAACAATTCTATATTTGCAAACATAAACTGTATCAGGTCGAAAGCCTCAATTTAAACACTTAAACGATATATATATGAGTGCAAATACAGCTAGTCTCACGACTTGACTGGATTCGAACTTAGGCTAAAGTCGGCTTCAAATAAACAATAACCAAATATATATGATCATAAATCAAACCAATAGGTGCAAGGGTTGAATCATAGGATTTACCCTCCCTATTCATTAAGCATTATAACAAATAAACTTGAAATCATCTAACAAGACTCTAGATCAAGACTAGGATTAAATCCATGACTAATCACTCAAAACGATACAAGGAATGAACATAATCAATATATATAAGATGATAATACATTGTGCTCATGCAGAGGGTTTCAAAACTCAGATTCTTTAAAACATTTACAAGATCCCGTCAAAGGCATTGTTCATCCTACTTGTTAACGAAATCCACAAGCCTAGATTTACCAGTTTTCGTAACCATGTAAAAGGCAAATCGGAGAGCTATCTTACCTGATGCCTTACGCTGCATTCCTTTGGAAGCCATGGTGTACAAGCTTCGAACTTAACCCTACAAGAAAGTTATGATAACCAAGTGTGATTAGTACTATAAGTAGAATGACAAGAATCCCTATAACAATACAATGTCAAAACCATAATCCACATAAAACTCAGAGTGTAAGCTTACCAGGGTCAGGACGTAAGCATGTTGCATAGGTTTCCAATCTCCAACAAAGAGTTGATCCTCTTCTACATGTGAAAACCATCAAGGAAGAGCAACGGGTTCGACGCTTTCAAGCCACCCGATAACATACCCAGGCATGCATGATAGCCTCATGGGAGAACACTTCAGATTTACTATTAGAGGAACCATTAACATCAAGCCGAAACGAATCTCTCAGCTCCTGCAACGAAGGGGTAGAGCCCTTCTTCCCTCGACAAACCTCCTCCACATTGACTCTGTCAATCCTTGTCAATCCTTCCGGCCACACCATTCATTTTCCCTCCATAAAATCAATTTCTTTATAAAAAAAAATAGTAACTTTAAAAAAAGCAATATCAAGAAGAAATGTTACTATCGTCTTAAAAGATTGTTTTAGACATTCCTAAAATATTTTTAAGACAAATTAGAATTATATCTTAAAAATTGTCTTAAACATTGTTTTAAAAAATCTCTAAATATATAAAAATAATCTAAATTAAAATTTAAGACAAAATACTAATTTTGTCTTAAAAAGCCCGTCCATGTAGTAGTGACGCTAGGGTCCCAAATGAATAAACCATACTCTCACGGTATCACCCAAGCTTACACCGCATTGCCTATCCCGAAATGGTGGCAGCATAACATCTTACAAATAACATACTCAAACAGAAAGGAAAAATACATGGCATATGTAAAAGGACACAATTAAATGGACCAAGCTCTCCAGTGTTACCGCTCTCACAGAGCTATCAAAACATCACGAAGGCTTAAATCCTGGCAGCCTAAACTCAGGCCTAAAACCTCATGCAAGCTTCAGCATAATAAGGAACTAGAGCACCCACGATCATTCAGGGGCATAGAATCGAAAAGGATGCCCATCCTGAAAACATCCAGAGCATAAAACGAAATGTTGTCCATCTTGGAAACATCCAAAGCATAAAACGAAATGTTGTCCATCCTGAAAACATCCAATGCATAAAACGAAATCCCATTTAAACCATGAATGAAAACAGAGATAGAAAAAGAGAAACGTTGTTCCCAATCAACAATGAAGGGTTACAGATCCCGTCAAAGAGAAAACGTTTTTCCCCCATCAACATACTCAGCTAAAACGATTTTAAAAGAAGCAAGCATCAAGAGAGTGTCAGAAATCCTGGTTTTCCCATCTCATCTCAGCCATCGTTGTTTAAAAGAATTTAAAATGAAAAATGCAGAGCTATACAGCGACTTCCAGCCAAGCATAAACGAGAAGCAAAACCAGTTCAAACCAAAACAACGCATCCATAAACGGACGGGAGTATCCTCCCAATTCTCGACAATTATATTTTTTGGAACACCTGAAGGGACTCCTTTCTTCTTCCCAAAAGGAATGAGGGACGCGGCCCTCAAAATTCCCTCGACATGCAGAGGAAGACCGCCTTGGAGAAGCTCCCCCTTCTTCCCCAAAACGAGCTAGGTCAAGAACTCCCCTACCCCGAAAAATAACAACATTTATATATTATTTTAATAAGGTAACTCCCACAACCTTTCGTGGAAGCTCCTCCCCGGCAAGAAGACTAGGTCGTAACTCAAAATTTAATATTTTATATAAAATTCATCCTCCATCTTTTCCATGAAATAGATAAAGCTACATACTGCCAAAATAAAGCAATGACCTCAATGTAGTAATAATGTAATTTTTTTAATGTTACAAAACATTTGCATGAGAATATTACCCATGATTATATATGTATATCAAAATACATATGCTTATATATATAATTAAGATATATACGTTAATTAACATATATATGTAAATATATGTATATCAATAATATCTATGCATTTTATACCAGCATGATTATAAAATAATATATATGTAAATTACAATGGATGTAAATTTACAAAAGTTTAAGCATATCATAAAGGCATTTCACATACAAATGAAAATACCATGCACACTAACATTTAACTTAACTTTTCATGGCTAGAGTTTATACATATAGGCATATATATGTATTCTCTTCTAGAAACATAAAAGAAATATGTCTATATATACTTGTATGTAAAATATTTATACATATTTTGTATAATTGGATAAAGATATACATTAAAATTAACATATATGTAATACATATATATATAAAAATATGCTTATACATATATATAATATATGTATTTACAAATCATAGGCATACAATACATATACATATATTATTAATATAATGCATATTTCAATTAGAACCATGTGCACACGATAGTATTGGTTGGCCATAAGTTCATACTTATGGCTTTATAAACATATAGATAAAATATAAGCTTTTCCTCTTAAACAAAGACGAGCATAACCATACCAACAACAATGCCAAACACAAAAGTTAGCTTAACTTCACACAAGAGTTAAACCAAGTCAAAGACTACGACGACGTCTAAGACTTAATTACTCTCCCCATTGTGGTTCGCCGTGCCCTTTTCCACTCTTGATTGCATTGCGGGAAAAATAGTTTAGGCTCTAATTAGTGTCGTCATGCAGATAGACAAAAATTAAATAATTAAAAGCTTTTACCAGAGATGGAGACGTGACAAACTCTCCCTCTTGGAATAACACCGTCTTCGGTGTTATGTCACTTTTTTCACTGTTTCCCTCGTGCATCTTGTTTTCCTGCATTTCTATCGCATGCAACCCAATTCTCCTGCCAATATATATTAACAACATAATGTTATGGGAATAAAAACATCATAAAAACATGGTTTTTATACTTGCAGTGCTTGTCTCTTGCATTGCTATGCTCCTTATCTTCGGAAATTGTAATTTCTTTGCAATGTTAGTACTAGTCCCACCTAGTTCTCATGTTAGTTTTATGATATAAAACATAAAACTTTGGAGCCACATGCTCTCATTCACAATCATTTACTGTCTTATTGTGCATGTTTATTTTACTTGCAATGTCTTGCTAATATCCCTGCATGTTAGTTTACAATATACACCTATTAATTCTTGCATTGTGATACTAAAGTTGCTCAAATTTAGCCTGAAACTGTATTTGCCGAAACATAAAGATAATTAGCACCCCTAAGTGCTTTCATTTTATCATGCAACAACAACAACTATCACACCAAGTGACCATATCACATCCAATGTGTCAGAAAACAATATACATGCATAATGCTACCAATATACCAAGTACAATGTTAAACCAAACATTACATGTACTTCAGCAATCATATCGACTTGCATACCAAACATGAGACCTTTGCAAACTCAACAGGAAAGTGTGACAGTCTTACTCTGCAACTCCTTACATAGCTTCCCTTTTGCCGAAACATTTTATGTTGGAAGAAAACATTATCTTAACTTTTATTGTAAAGTTTTATATTTGGACAAGTGTCCAAGAATGACTGAAATTTGCACAATATTAAATAAATTAAATAGAAGACAAATCACTCAAGGAGACCTGTTTACTGAACCACTAGGTAGAAGATTCTGTAGAAGCTTTAGGTAATCAACTTGTATCAACAATGTATATCATCCAGTCATATAGACTTAGCAGTCAAAGAGACCTGCACCAGCACCTCTGGTTTTTCTTCTCAAAATTCATTTGCAGACTCACAATTGCACTCTCACATAGCCTCCCTAATTCGAATCTCTCAGTCATCACCTAATGCACATGAGGAATATTTCTGTAGAAAATATTGTCCAAGCTCCTTGCTCAATTCGAATTGCCTTATATAGGCTGCCTAGGCCTTTTTGTAGTTAACTGGTCATTAGTGAGCTACCTACTCACCTCCCTCCACTTGGAGGGGAAATGCCACAATTTTAGGGGTAGTTGTCCCATAACCAACAGCTAGTGATGGAGTGCAAATGCTGCCATCTGTCCCATGCCTTCTAGCAGCCTCCATTCCTTCTAGTGGATCAGTAAACATTCTTCCAATAGGATACATAATCTTAAACAGATCAGAATTTTAAACTTTTTCGTTTGCATTATCGAAAGGATTCTAACTCAACATGTCCAAAATTAAGAGATGAAATGACAAGCAGAACTTGCAAAGGTAGACAAACATTTATTATTTATTGTATGCCACACATAATAACAACGAAATTACATTCACTTATCATATTCTTTGCATTTTCATGAATACATATAAATAATAAGTCTTACCATTATTCGTGATAAGGTAAATCTTTACTTACTTTTGAGAGATTAGCTCGACTTATCTATATAAGTGCTTTTATAATTTACTTTCTTTCTTGATCACATCCTCCATCGAACTTAATATCACTTCCTGAAATGTTAGTATAAATAAAAATTTATTTGATTTAATTGCTCAACCATTGAACACATATGCATCCTCTTCACTTCATCTTGATGTAAACTCTTCAGTATCTTTAAATGTGGGTTTTGAGGTCCACTCTGTTATAAACAAACATGTTAGCATTATGATTCTTAAGCATTTAGTTACATACAAACTCATTCCAAATTGTAACTTATTATCCAAAATTTTCTTTAATGAGCTTTAAAATGTTAAAATATCTTGTGCTCAACCAATCACGACAAGGTTGGGATTCTTCTTTCCCAATAATCAAACTCCTACTATTAACAAGATCTTTTAATTTGACTTACATCAACCTTTTATTGGAGAAATAAGACAATCCCTACCAAGAGTTTATCTATGAAGATTTTGTCATAATGCATTCTAAAATAAGACCATTTAAACCTTTAGGAACATTGCATGCAACTTCTTTAGGCTTTAATCTAAAAATTCACATACAGTAAGAAAATATGATTTGTGTTAAGAAATAGAATCATAACTTTTAACTTGACAAGGACTCTTCATAAATCAATATGATTCAATTACATTAGTCATTTTACCATATAAATTCACTCATATCTTCACTATAATTTGTAACCTATGAACTATAGGTATGTCAATTTTACTCTGGTTATCAACATTCTCAGTTAACAAATACTGTAGACAACTCTATGCTATTGGTTCCTTGGAAGAAAATGAAAAAGATACTCGACATATATTCTTGCAATAATCATACTATCAAAATTTAAAAAAAACAATGTACACCTACACCTTTTATCTAGCAAGGAAAACTTACGAAAAGGATATCATATCTCACTCATAATTACTTTTTGAAGAAAACGAAATGTTGAAAATACTTATCTTTATTCTTTTTGGGAGAACTTGAAGTTGTACTTTAGATGACATCACCCCTCGTCCATTCCAGTCCATGTATCTGAAATGAAACAAAACAATTTGATTCCTCAACTTTCATGCCTACTTATTTCATGTTGAGCCCATCAAGCCCGAGTGCTGTAACCTACAGCTCTGATACTACTTGTAACATCCCGATAATTTCAATTTTTTTTTTTTAAATCAGCATTAATGGTTAATAATTGTAAACGCGGAAATAATAAATGCTTATAAAGACAACATTAATTAACAAAATCGTTCATGCAGAAAATAATTAATTATTGAGACTCTTAGCTAAAGACAATTTAATGGTTGCGGCACGTCATACTTTTGTTAAAATGCTGACGACACAATTAAGCACATGCATAATAAAATAAGAACATGTCAAGTCTTTCTTTTACACCAAAAGAACACTAAGTCAACCATGGAGTATGTCGCAAGGTGTAATAATAACCTTAGGCTATGTTATAATGGCTAATCTATTTTACATCAACCGCAAAATGTGTCCCGACATGTTCTTTCCACACATACCCTTACATAGATCATTACCAAATGCAAACTGATCTAAGGTCATGTTTCAATCATAATCCACATAAGACTTTACGATGCACAAGAAGCTCATTAATTATTCTATGCATTCACAATGAAATGCTTTCTCATGAAATATGATGTCTAAATATATGTCCTCACATCAATGACATAAAATGGTAAAACTCTAAGCATTTGTATGATACTATCTCCCCTAGGGTTAACATCATATCGAAATCTCTTTTTCAAACAAAGGTGGCCTCTTTCTCATGGCCATCCAACCATCAACTTTACATGAACACATGAATAAGAAAACTTACCCTTTTTTCCATTAATCGAATACAATTAAGGACACAATAACACGAGCCAATATATAAATATCAAGCGTATGATAACTTTACAAACATTTCTTACCACCTTAGCAAAGCGGAGGAATGGTCATTCTGGTTGTCATCTTATTCCTCTACTCATCATACTAAGAACATTTTATTAGAAATATAAAACATAATATAACAACTGTAAATATCATTTCATTAATCAAGATACATCAAATTAATATCACAAAACATAATCATGTAATAGGGGAAATAATGTGGGAAATGCAACACTCCACCCAACTATAGGTTCTTCGATGGCATATACTCAGTCCGTCCGAAGGCCACCCCAGAGCTGGGCATGGTGATCCACAAACAAGGTAGAGAGTCTCAAGTCTTGTCGCCCTAGATCTAACCACACACAACTCTAGAGATTAATGCAACACTCCTGTAGCCAAGGGTAGTACTCCTACCTAGACACTTCTCGTGTCCTAACCTCATGCATAGCTTGGTGTTGTTCTCGGCAGTAATATCATAAGTAACAAAACTGGTGCATTCAACAAGCCACCCAAGCATTAGACATGCACTCAAACAAATGTAGATGAAACATAAGACACGCATTCGACATGCAACCACACAAAAGGTGTACAAAACAAAAATAACTTGACTATGTAATATAAGCCTCATCCAATGCATTTGACATGCAACATGTGCATTCCACATGAAACTACTAGACGTAATGAGCTACCGACATCATACACTATGTACTAACCAATGCCTACTGTATTCACCTTAAATTATGAAAACATTGCAACATTTACATAGATATTAATAACACCCACAACCTTTGCTTAAGAGTTCCAAATACATGCAACATTCCATTAAAGAAAATTATGAATACAACCCAAATTCATTTAAATCTATGAATGCATACCACATTCATCTAAATGCATGCATAGCAACCCAAGTCATCTAAGTGTATGAATTAACAACTTGATGCAATCTATGCATATGTATAAAACATGCCCACTTTATGTGTGGTACATACCTTATAAACATTATATAAATATACACATGCATATAATCATTCCATAAAAAGTAGAGGAAACATAAGAAGACCTTTATATATATATATATATATATATATATATATATATATATATCCTATTTTTTCACTATATATAGACATATCAAAATGACCATAGTTTAAGTATTACCAAAGTAATACACTAAATAGAACCATGTTGTTTCTCCAATATATTATACACATAAAAGGGTTCTTTCTCCTATGTGTTTAACTTGGGTAAATAACCTTTTTCTTATAAAGCATATAATAGGGATTTTTTTTCCACTTGGTATGGAATCTAATATCCGTTTCACCTTTCCAATTATAATATGGCATATACAACCATATTATATAATATGTAATAAAACCACATTACACAATATGTATGACACCTACTCATTTCATACCTTATATGGGTATACCAAGCACATGTGCCATACGTTTTACATATATATATTTCATATGAGATAGCTACTCTTGATGAACACATAAAGGAGCATATACTTATTATTGTTCATAAGCATATATGTATCGATACACACATAACCAAACAAGTGCGTTTCAAAAATGAAATACAACATGCATCCAAAGTTGACACATACCACATGAACTATGAAGAAACCAAGGTATACTTATGTAAGTGTATCGGTGATGGCGATTTGGCATAGCCGTATACCTACTTCAAGCAGCTTAAGCGATTTAGATGTGGTGTCAAAGCATTGGGTAGGCTTCCACCGCAACTCGGTTCGCATAGCATATACTCGGTAATTGTGGAGTATCAACGCTAGGGTCCCAAATGAATAAACCATACTCTAACGGTATCGCCCAAGCTTACACCGCATTTCCTATCCCGAAATGGTGGCAGCATAACATCTTACAAATAACATACTCAAACAGAAAGGAAAAATACAGAGCATATGTAAAGGACACAATTAAATGGACCAAGCTCTCCAGCGTTAGCGCTCTCACAGAGCTACCAAAACATCACGAAGACTTAAATCCTGGCAGCCTAAACTCAGGCCTAAAACCTCATGCAAGCTTCAGCATAAGAAGGAACCAGAGCACCCACAGTCATTCGGGGGCATAGAATCGAAAAGGATGCCCATCCTGAAAACATCCAGAGCATAAAACGAAATGTTGTCCATCCTAGAAACATCCAAAGCATAAAACGAAATGTTGTCCATCCTGGAAACATCCAATGCATAAAACGAAATCCCATTTAAACCATGAATGAAAACATAGATAGAAAAAGAAAAACGTTGTTCCCAATCAACAATGAAGGGATACAGATCCCGTCAAAGAGAAAACGTTTTCCCCCTATCAACATACTCAGCTAAAACGATTTTAAAAGAAGCAAGCATCAAGAGAGTGTCAGAAATCATGGTTTTCCCATCTCATCTCAGCCATCGTTGTTTAAAAGAATTTAAAATGAAGAATACAGAGCTATACAGTGACTTCCAGCCAAGCATAAACGAGAAGCAAAACCAGTTCAAACCAAAACAACGCATCCATAAACGGACAGGAGTATCCTCCCAATTCTTGGCAACTATATTTTTTGGAACACCGGAAGGGACTCCTTTCTTCTTCCCAAAAGGAATGAGGGACGCGGCCCTCAAAACTCCCTCGACATGTAGAGGAAGACCGCCATGGAGAAGCTCCCCCTTCTTCCCCAAAACGAGCTAGGTCAAGAACTCCCCTCCCCCGAAAAATAACAACATATATATATTATTTTAATAAGGTAACTCCCACAACCTTTCGTGGAAGAACCTCTCCGGCAAGAAGACTAGGTCGTAACTCAAAATTTAATATTTTATATAAAATTCATCCTTTATCTTTTTCATGAAATAAATAAAGCTACATACTGCCAAAATAAAGCAATGACCTCAATGTAGTAATAATGTAATTTTTATAATGTTACAAAACATTTGCATGAGAATATTACCCATGATTATATATGTATATAAAATACATATGCTTATATATATGATTAAGATATATACGTTAATTAAAATATATATGTAAATATATGTATATCAATAATATCTATTCATTTTATACAAGCATGATTATAAAATAATACATATGTAAATTACAATGGATGTAAATTTACAAAAGTTTAAGCATATCATAAAGGCATTTCACATACAAATGAAAATACCATGCACACTAACATTTAACTTAATTTTTCATGGTTAGAGTTAATACATATAGGCATTTATAACATTTAACTTAATTTTTCATGGCTAAAGTTAATATATATAGGCATATATATGTATTCTTTTCTAGAAACATAAAATAAATATGCAGAAGTACATTTTGTTGTTTGTCATAACAATTTGAAAAAAAAATTGTTTGTTTTTATTGTAAATTGATTCATGTAAGATTTATTTGTAGGTATATTTGAAGATTTCATACTAACATATTGTTGTTTGTTATAACATTTTGAAAAAAAAAAAATGTTTTCTTTGTAGATTGATGGAGAATAAAAAAAAAAAAGATAAAGAAAACATGCTAGACAACAAAATGCCAATGAAGAACGTGAGAAGAGTAGAAAACTAAAGAGCAAGGTTGAGAGAAGAAGAAGATGCACATTTGTTGCAACAAATTCCAATGGAGTACAACCAAAGTAAATTATTGAATTACATGTTATCATAATTTAAATATCATGCTACATAATTTACAAAATAAGTAACAATTTTCCAATAAATTTAACTAAATTTCATAATTTAATTTGTTTCATATTTATTTGTAATGAAATTCTTATTTATTTCAACAATTTGTTATTTAAATTTTAAAGTTTGAAACAATTTTAATGTTAAATGAACAATTTTCAAGTGTCTTTAAACAAAAGTTAAATTAGAATAATTTTCAAATGAAATGAAACATGAAAATTTAAATTCTACTTTCATGTTAAGATATGAGCATATTTTTAACTATTTTCAAATTATTTCAAAGTTGCTAACAATTTTCAAATTATGCTTCAAACTTGCTTTAACAATTTTCAAATTATTTCAAAGTTGCTAACAAATTTCAATTTTATTATCCAACAATTTTCAAATGAAATTTGTACACAAGTAGATTATATTTTCAAATTAAAATGTATGTACATATTTACTATTTTCAAATTTATAAACTTTACTAACAGTTTTCAATGTTATTAGAATAATTTTCAAATTAAATGTACACTTCGACATTATTTTCAAACTAAATTGTATATAGTTAACTAATTGCAATTTTTTAAGTTACTAACAATTTCAAGTTAAATGTAATTTCAAAACAAATGAATGAATATTTTGAAATGAACATGTTGTGATAGTTATGTATTAGTTAGAATTTATTCAATTTGAAAACAAATGAATGAATATTTTCATAGTTATAGTGATTGGCAATATTTTCATAGTAATGAATATTTGAATACAAATGAATGTTCAAAGAGCTATTTAATCATAATGTTTACTTTTAAAAAATTCCATCAATCATATCTACTTTTATTTACATATAACATGACATATCACCATGATAAGATTAATTATTAGAATCATATATTTTGTTAGGACAAATTTTGAAATAATTATTTGCAATGTTTTCAACGTTGCATTGATATGTGAAACATTATTGATAAAAAAATCCTTAAATTGCAACTTATGATAAAAATTACAATTTCCATAATTGTTTATTGTTGAAATTGCAAAATCATCAACTATTGAAATTCTAGGGTAGAAGTGTTGTAATCATTTATTCTTTGTGGTGATTTGCAACTTGTATTTTAAATGTTTATTTGTTTATTTTATACCATAAAGTTAAAATAACATTTTTTTTGTAATGTATTTAAGTAAAATGGACATAAATTGCATAAAGAAAATTTGCTCACAATTATGTAATATGATGATTATAAATGATATTAATTTTTATGCCCACAATCATTTTTATCAAGTTATTAATAATTATCTTGAGTTAAATATATCTACTTGATTTTCAAACTTTACTAGTAATTATTAAAATAAATGTACAATTTCAAGTTGCATGTACATATTTAGTTGTTTTGAAATTAAGTTGTACAAACAATTTTCTTGTTTTAATGTATTTTCAATACTTATACATTTTCCTCAAGTCACTAGCAATTTTCAATTTGTTAATTTACATGTACAACAAATTTCAAGTTATTAGCAATTTTAAAGTTAAATGTACAACTTGTATTTAACATGACATATCACCATGATAAGATTAATGTTTAGATTCATATATTTTGTTAGGACATATTGGAAATAATTAAATCTGTAATGTTTGCAACCTTGCATTGATATGTGAAGCATTATTGATAAAAAAATCCTTAAATTGTAATTTATGATAAAATTACAATTTCCATTTAATTATCTATTGTTGAAATTGCAAAATTATCAATTAATGAAAATGTTATTTTGCATTAAAAATTATGAATTTCTCCTCAATCATATCACTATGTAATGTTTTTAATTAAATATCATATTCATCTCTAAATCAATGTTTTTTTCCCCACATTTAGAGTATAATAGGTATGTTATCATGGGTAGAAAATCAATCTTAAATTTTTATTTCATGTATATACAACACGGGATGCATGGTGTTGTCCTTGAAATTCTAGGGTTGAAGTATTGTAATCATTTATTCTTTGCATGGTGATTTGCAACTTGTATTTTAAATATTTATTTATTTATAAATTATACCATAAAGTTAAAATAACATTTTTCTTGTAATGTAAAAGAAAAATGGACATAAATTGCATAAATAAAATTTGCCCACAATTATATAATATGATGATTGTAAATGATATTAATTTGTATGTCCACAATAATTTTTATCAAGTTATTAATAATTATCTTGACTTAAATATATATAGTTGATTTTCAAGTTACTAGCTATTTTAAAGTTAAATGTACAAGTTACTACCAATTTCAAGTTACAAGCAATTTCAAATTTTACCAGGAATTTCAAACTTTACTTCTAGAACAATTCTCAAGTTTAATTAAGTTAGCAATTACAAGCATCTGTTGCAAGTTCGGATCTAGGAATAATCCCTGTCCGCTTAACTGTGGGAAGTACTTGGGCATAAGCCCTAAAACTCATTGTGAGGAGTACCACAGGAACCCCAAAGTAGCTGGCGCATTGAGAGGACCTGCCAGCGAAAAGGAAAACGACCCCTACCTGATTGACTAGATTTTCCCCATGAGGTAAAGCAAGAGCTGTCGTTTGTGGCCAAGCGGTTATCAGTTTTACCTGAGCCATGGAGTAAGGGGTACTGCCCCAATACGCAAGCCGTCAGAAAACATGGGTGGCCAAGTGAAACACTTGAACTTTTAGGAAGCCAAACATACCTGGGGTCCATATCTATTTTCAGTGGAACTGTTTTCGATCACTTCCGCGCCATTTCACTAACACCTCAGGGTTTTGGTGTAACGGTTCGTATCACTTGAGCAATTTCAAATTTCAAGTTACTCAAGAGCAATTTCAAATTTCAAGTTACTAGTAATTTCAATTTTTACTTAGAACAATTCTCAAGCTAAATGTATTAATTGAAAAATTCAATTTACATACAATTTTCAATTTTTCAATTTCCACATCAAATTTCAAGTTACTAGCAATTTTAAAGTTCAACGCACAACTATCAAGTAACCAATTTTCAATTTGTTAATTTACATGTTATGTAGGGAGAGATTATGGTCAGACATCACATCATGGTGATCAAGAATCATATGACCCTGTTCCCCCTCATGATCCTGATCAGCCATCACATGACACCTTTCCCTCTCACATTGAAAATATAATTGGGAGTTGCAGTGGGGTTAGAAGGGGTGAAAATTTTCTAGAGGATTGTGCAGTTGTTTCTACACAAGAAGAGATTGGGAACTCAATCCCTGGTTGGAGAGTTAGAGAGCATGTCAATAACATATTCAAGCCATATTTTGAACAACATTCAATGATGGCACAAGCTCAAATCCTACATGGGTTGATAAAACACAAAAAATTGAAACGTGCCACAAAGTTGTTGAGTTTTCAAGATGTTAAAACAAAAAAGACATGCCAGAATGCAATAGAAAATGTAAGAACGACATTATCTTCATTTGGAAAATCAAGAAATAATGATACCCGAGCTACTCGTAATGCAATTACAACAGCTATTGTGGCACAAAACCCCTCAAGAAATCGAATGGTATCAACAATGGCGTCATTGCTCAATGTTTCAAAAAGAACATTGCTCAAATATACTAAATTCAGGGTCCGGATAGATGAAAGTGATGAAGCTGCTTGTTGGGCTCTTATTTGTAGGGAACCCTATCGAGATAGGATGGCAGCAGGCATTAGAGAGAAGGTGATAGAGTTTTGGGATAGTCATTCTCGTGCTATTCCAAATCAAAAGCATGTCCCGCGACAACGTTTATCTAGAGGCATTTATCAGGAGCACTGTAAGCATGTGATGGAGATGACGGGAGTTGCACTTTATGAGGAATTCCAAGAAACCAATCCTAGTGTTCAAATATCATTTAGCATGTTCAACAAATTGAAACCGTGGTATATTAGGATGAATACGATTCACGACACTTGTTGCTGTCGGTACCACGTTGAATTTCAACTATACTATGACACTTTTCTGGATTTTTGCAAAAGGCACTGGAATGGTGTACTAGCTCCTCACACAGTGCGAGATTTTATTTGTATGATACTATGCAACAGGAATCCTGAACATATGTTTTTCAATAAGAGGTGTGTAGGTGGGAGAAAATACCATGAATGCGGTGATTTGACATTGTTCCATAGGAACTTTCCTATCGATCCAACACACCATGGATTGTCAAATATCACCGTTAGGTGGAAGAGGTACGAGTACGTCACCATGAATCCAACATCTTCTTCATCTGTGCCATCCAAGAGGATCGACTTGCTCGATGATGAGATTCATGTTTCAGATTTCATGGAGAAGTTTGAAAGTCAGATTTATAAATACATAAAGCACTCCCATAGGTCCAGGTGGCAAGCTTCAAAATTCAAATATTCCCGTGAGGTATTTGAGCTGGGCACAATCTTATCAGTGGTAGACTTTGCGGAGAACTACACCTTTGCTCCTCAGAGAGAGATACAGAGTGAGTACCATCACTCCGACCAGGTGTCTATCTTCGTACATGTATTGTACAAACATGCTCAGGAAAACATTGATGGTAGGGATAGCACTCCTCAGTCACGTGAAGTGATCAAGGAGTACCATTTTTGTGTTAGTGATGATTGTGAGCATGACACATTGTTCGTTCAACACTGCTTTGGGTTGATTTATGATTCATTCAGACAGAGAGGTGTATCATTTACTGAACATTGGATTTGGTCAGATGGGTGTGCAGGGAAATTCAAATCGGCACACTCATTTTATTGGTTGAGTCGCCTTCACAAAGAGACAGGAATCTGACACACCTGGAGCTTTTTTGAGACAGGGCATGGAAAGGGTGAATATGATGGTGCAGGTGCATGTGTGAAACGAGCACTTCGGAGGTACTAAATGAGTCATGGTGCAACTCGGCTCAAACTCTCCACTGAAGTAGTTGATTGGTGCACACATCATTTGGGACATCAAGGTCGCGAACAAGCAAGGCCAGTGTTCAGGTAATAAAATCCAAACTCAATTAGTAAGTTAATAACATTCAATATCATCATTTCCAAAAGAACACATGTAATTAATAGGAATTTACATATGACAAACTGAATTCCATGCAAGTTCTTCTGGGATGTTGCCGTTGGAGATGTTAATAGATCTATGCCATGGTATTGTAACACCATCCATGGTACGAGGGAATTGCATTATGTTCGAGGTAAAGATATGGGGGACCTATTTTCCATTGAAACGAGGAAGTATGCCTTCTTTTGCGATTTTTGCATTGATGCAAATGGATGCAGGATTGATCACTATGAAAATGATTTATATGTCAAACCATGGAAATACGTATCTCTTAATTCAAAGGACCTACATCCAATTCCAACATGGAAAGAGATGCACACTGAAGAGGCAATGGTCTCATTAGATCACGATCGAGTTTCTAATATGGTTAGGGAAGGTACAAGAGTCTTCATTAGGTTAATTAGTTCATTATATCTTACACATATACAAATGTTGTAGAAATTTGCACGTAGGACATTTGAATAATATTTGTAATGTATCTTGTAGGTGATGTATTCATTGTCATTGCACCCCTCCACAACCAAGAAAATGTTTCATACTATTTGATGCGATGCATGCAAATAAAGAGTAGGTTGGTGCGACCCTACCAAGATGGGGACTTCACATACCAGACTGGAGACATGGTTCTAATGGGACACATTTTTGTTGCCTAAGTATTTATTTTGTGAGACATATAAATTGTAATAATGGTTTATCTTACCTTTCTTCGTATAAATCAAAGTATATGAACTTCACATTTTGTATAATCAAAGTATATGAAATTCACTTTTTGTATAATCAAAGTATATGAACTTCACATTTTGGATTACATGCATCAAAAACACATTGAATTTTCAATTGAAATTACACATTAAATTTGAGATTTTAATCTTAAATTGTAATTGAATTGGAATGTGTAAATTGTAACTGAATTGTGATGTGTAGACAACATCATGTAATTGCAATTTCAATTTTTAATTTCAAATTTATTCTAATTTTACATTTTGATTTCATTTATGCAATTGTAATGTAGTTGAAAAAGAGCTTTTAAATTGTAATTGATTTGGAATTGAAATTACACATTAAATTTGAAATTTTACATTGTAATTGAATTGGAATTGTAATTTCAATCTTAAAACGTAATGTATGTATTCAATTCTAAATTTTCGAAGATGTTATGTAACATAGTCAAAATTTGCATTTTAAATTGAACTAAATTGTAACTACACATTAAATCTGCATTTGAAATGACAAAACATAAATTTGTAACTATAATAACTATATCCAGATCTAATATAAAAAAACAATTGATTTCAAATTAGATACAAAATACACATCAAGACATCAATATGATAAAATATACAAAATATCCAAAAGTCCATATCCAAAGTCCATACATGATAAAATTCCATGTATAAATGATAGAAATCCATATCCAAAACATGAAAACGTATACATAGATCATCCAAACACATGAAAATATATAAAATATGAAAATATCCAAAACATGGAAATGTATAGATCATCAACTCATCGGCCACCACCCCCACGAGGCCTATGATCATCCCTCTGACTGCCCTCATGTGCAATAGCCCACTGCTGTATCTGAGACTCTAAACCCTCAAAGAATTCCGCCATATCCATCGTGTCAATGGTGATATCCGGGATCTGGGTAGGAATACGGGTAGATGGCCCTTCATCAGGACCATGTACTCGAGCTACATCCCAACCATGTGTGAAATACATTGTAGCATTGACACCCACCTGTTGCGATGCCTGTGTAATATTCCATTACATGTAATAAGTTATATTTATTAAAAATTAAAACTAAATTTAACATAATTTAAAAGCTATCCGTAAAAAATTGAAACAGAAAGTACAAAAATCAATAACTAAATGTGACTAAATAACATGAATTGGAACATAAATGAAAACTCACATGTGTCTCTGAACCCGACTCGTTAGGACCTTCATGGTCCTCATGTCCATAATCAGGATCTACCTCCTTTCTGTTGCCCTGTACAATTTGAAATTCATTTGAAGTTAAGATCTACATCATAAAATCTCAAAAATTAAGAAATAAAACACAAATTATTTAAACTGAGAAATAATATTCAAACACAAATTAAATCGGAACATAAATTATAACTTACCCCGACTAGCGGACCAATCGATGGCTCGCTACCGAAGAGTTGATCCATGAATGGTGTCCCCTGCATGGATCAATAGAATATAACTCCCTTAAGTATTATTGACCATTCAATTTGTGACATTGATATGATGTAACATGAAGAACATATATACATAATTGTACAAAAGTATACCTGTCCTATAGTGACGCATCTACGATATAACTGAAACTATGCATCTCGCGCTGACTCAACATACCGCAGTAGGGTCTCGCCATTGAAACTCCTGAGTATGTCACTAGAGACATACTATATCTCTGGCTATGCAAGTGGAGGGGGTGGTCTAGATGCCTCTCCGTGCACAACAACAACAACACTGCCCATGGCAATGAACAACGATTCTGCAAGGTTAGCTCTAGTCTCTGAAGCAAGCTTGGATGATTGTGCCACATCCCCTAACCTAATAACTGCCCTGTCTGGAAGCGGTACCAAACTCGGAGTGGGTGGCACGAAGGCAGGGTATCTCCGAGCTCCAGGACGTTGGTAGGAGCATCCCCTACCAGCCCCATAGAACTGGGACCCTATGCTAGCGTAATCCGGGTGCATGTCCAAAACAAACTCTGCATAAACATGTTTTGCAAAGTACAATGGGACTTGGTCATGGTGGGGGAACATACCCCACGCTCCCATGAATCTATCATATATATGTGGTGCAGCGACCTCCAACTTAAACTCCCTGAGTCTAAGCGGTTGACCGAGGGCACGTTCACGAGGGATGTTGAATAAAGCACCCTTGATGTCATGCCCTCCTATGGCGACTTTGACATCCTCCCATTTGTGGATCCTAATGACACCCTGTCTCCTCCTCTGGCATGAATGTCGCCAAATGTCACTGAGAGGTCCTACCCTCCTATAGAGGGCCAACATCTCATCAACTGCTGATAACATCATCGACAAAGATTGCCATGTGGGAGAATCCTCCCTCAAAGTTCCCACACATGAGCTCACCCACTCTCGCTGGGAAATGATGTCAGCGAGAGTGATCTGTGCGACCTCATCATCGTATGATCCCCCTGATGGGGCACCTGCGATCCAAACCAAAAAACAAATGTTACTAAAAATATATATTATAACTTGCAGTTGAAATTCAATGCATTATATACTAAAAATTTACTGAAAATGTGCTAACAAAAAATACGCACCTGATGCACTCATGTCTTGTTGCACATCCTCCTCCTAGGGATCCACATGTATGTTTTCAGGATGAACCGACACACTATCTCTCCTATTGCCGCCACCGGTGGTAGCCAACCCTGGCCTGACATCACTCCTCGGTGAATGGGAGCATTGCCGATGGTCGCCCTGTCGGGCGACGTCAGATCCTCTTGTGCTTTGCGGAGCACGAAGCACTGAATCTCTCTCTTCAGGACTATCTGCATCACATTTCAATTTCTAATTCTAATTTTCTTTCAAATTATATTCCAAATTTCACATTTCAATTTCAAATTTTCTCATTTCAATTTCAAATTATATTCCAAATTTCACATTTCGATTTCAAATTCAAATTCAATTCAAATTTCAAATTCTATTTCAAATTTCACATTTCAATCATTGTTTTAGATTTTTGGATTCAATTTTGCAAGATTTATTTTTTCAAAAACTAAAAATCCACATGGTTATATATGCAATTTAAATACATTAAATTACAAGTTACCACAAATTAATTGGAAAACAAAAAACACTCATTATTCATCATTATTCATCACTGTAGTGAGACAATATATGTAATGTAATACATTTAACTTAGTTATTTATTTCTTTTGACATTAACATAAACTATTTATATAGGAGTGAGTTTTAAAGTTGGGTTAAAAATCTTATTCGCAAAATTTTATGATCAAATTCCTCATCAATCATGTTAAACTGTAATTTCTTTTGAAATCCTTATCACATTTGGAAAATAATTTCAATGGAAAAATAATTGAATTTATTCACCTTTTTACCTACTCCATTTTCATAAACCTAAGAATAAACCACTAAGACAACTCTCATAATTGGGACATCCCATATTGATGTGAAGTGACACCCAATACTTTATTATTCTAAAAAAGTTTTTGACCTTTTACTTAATTCATAACTTCAAATAATATGAATTATTAACATTTGGAGAATAATTTTAAAGGAGAAATTATTGAATTTGTTCACCTTTTACAACTCCATTTTCATAAACTTAACAACAAGATCTACTAATATAACTCTCATAATGGGACATCCCATATTTATATGAAGTGACATCCAATACTTTTTTATTATACAAAAAAAAAGGTTTGACCTCTTACTTAATTCATAACTTTAAATAATAAAAATTGTTAATATTTTCAAAATTAATCATATTATATGGAAATACAAACTCTTCTTTAATGTAAAATGTAAAGCTAAGTTGTATTTTGATCATTAGAACAAATACAAATTGATCTCATAACTCCGAATCAAACCAATAAGCATAATATATTAAAGAGGGGAATCTATATATGTTATCTTGATGTAGTATTATTTTATATAGAGAGGAATCTACATATGTTATTTTGATGTAGTATTATTGTACATAGAGAGTAATAAAGTTGGTTTTTCATGGGGAAATTTGTGAGTTGTATTGATTCATCCATGGCTATATTATTTATGTGGTTATATAACATATGTTTACTAAGGTGGAGGTGGCAAAAAAATAAAATTCAAATTATTTTTGCAATTGAATAGTTGAATTGAAAATTTTTTCAATACATTATTATATAAATGCAATTTAAATATATTAAATTACAAATTTAAAAAAAAAAAACATTTTTTATTACTGTAATAAGATATATGTAATGAAACATAATTGAGTTATTTATTTTCATTGATATTGACATAAATTATTTATATAAAATTTAGTATCAAAATTGAGCTAAAACTTTTCAATTATATTAAACTATAAGTTCTCTTGAAATTATTAACAATTTAAATCACTAATCTTGATTATGTTGAGAACAAAATGAAAAAGCATGGTATTACAATGCATATAACATAGTGTTCAACACAATATGTAGTGAAAACTATATTCTATCAATCTTAAAAAATAATGCATTGTGTATAGCAATACAATGTGTTATAATGGTGATAGCTTACCTCTAAAAAGAGATGTGGAGATGTGGTGATTACACTTATTCTTAAAAATTTCATAACAATATATTGAAAGTATGTCTTTATAGTGATACCAACAAATGCTATGAGAGAAAAACCCTAAGATGCAATAACCTAACCCTAACATGAAGAGAGGATTGAGGCCACATTCAAAGCTTGATGTTCAACCGATCTTTGCCCCCCAAAAAGGGATCCTTATCAAGACCATAACATTTTGTTTGTTGCTCAGTTTTAGAATTTTTAGCTCATTTGAAAGGGTCTTTTCACATAGGTTTAAATGTTTTTCCTTTATGTGTCACAATTTTGAAAAACATATGGGAATTAGGCCCTAAAAAGCACACCAAAAATTCAGGACCCAAAAATTGTGAAAAGATGTGAGAAAGAAATGATAGTTTTTTATATGAACTTAGACATTACTAAATCTCTATTATTTATTAAAATGAACAATTGATCAATTTTAAATATCAATTATTTTAAATTAGATCCCTTTTATATATATATATTTTTTTTATATTCATATATCAATGAAAGAATGAATATGGTTGAAACAACTACTTTTAGATTAACCAAATGATCCTATGGTCTTACAATATAATAGTTAAAGTTGATCTCTAAAAAAAAACCAAAATTTCACAAAAGAATCAAACACATACACAATATCATCTTGTGAGTATGAAAGTGGTTGCAAAAGAATTGTGGATATGTGAAGTACAAGATATAAATGTGCATGGACAACTTTTTTAAATTTTTTATCATTGGAGAATTAGAGGAAGAGATCCACATGATTTATTTGAAATCATATGTGAAGTCAATAAAATAAAATTTTATTTGTAGGTTGTGGAAGGATTCATATGTTAAATGAAACATTCATCCAAAACTTTGTATAATCAGATTTATAGATATATAAATTTTTATATTTTTAGAATTTGGATGTGCATCCATGTGTCTACATCAAGAATGAATGCATGTGACTTTTGTTTGCATTTTAGCATTCTATGTAGATGATCCTGGAGAGTCAAATGAATTAATAGGTACATTCAAGAGGTTTGAAATTAGTGAATGCAAACTAATTGTGACCTCAATGGAAGTGGAGTATTCTAATGACGTGTTGAAGGGAAGAGGGCAAAATGGAATCTATGAAGAAACTGTCATAATGAATGTGGTTCACAACTTTCCATTTACCATGGTGTGTATATAGTATATTAGACATTGCTTCTTATGTTGCTAGTTTGGTGAGAGAGTACAAGCATGTAATTTGGGGCAACAAGAAAAGGGTGTAGTGAAGAAAATAATCATATATTTGAAGGTTAAGACAGTGGATATGTGTATTACATAACATTCATTTTTTAATATTTTATATTATATTATTAATATTAAATATTATTTTTTAAAAATAAATTAAGTAAAAATTAATAAATAATATATGATTATATATATTATTAATATTCATTTTTTAATTTTTTTATATTATAATATTAATATTAATATTAATATATGAATTTTTTTTTCAATCTTCTTGGCGTTCTCGGAGGATTGAAAAAAAATTGGTGACATTTCTGCTTGTAAAAACACATTTTAAAATAAAACCGGTAGCATTTATGCGGTGAAATGCTACCGGTTGATATATAAACAAATTTACATACCAAATAATTTTTAAACAAATAAATGTAACATAAATTTAAAATCCTAAACCTATTTCAAATTTCAAATAGTTTTGGTTTTTGTTTTGAAATGGTTTTTTGTTTTAGGTTCAAATCTTTTTTTTTCAATCCTCTTGGCATTCTCGAAGGATTGAAAAACAATGGGCAGCATTTCTGGTTGTAAAAACACATTTTAAAATAAAACGGGTAGCATTTATGGGGAGAAATGCTACCGGTTGATAAATAAACAAAAATAAATTAAATAATTTAAACAAATAACTGCAAAATATCTAAAACCCTAAATCTACTTCAAATTTCAAATGGTTTTGGTTTGAAATGGGTTTTTGTTTTAGTTAAATCAAATGCTATTTTTTTCATTTAGTTTGGTTTCGATGGCGGTTTTCGGTTTTAATCTTGGTTTAGTTTAAATGCCTACATCCTAACCATTTCTAGAAAACTAAATTAAAACTAGATTTGATCAAAAACACAAATTTATACAACAAATACAAAATATATATTTTGTTTAAATAACAAAAACAATGGTGGAGTTCTACCCACCTGGTGGAATAGATGACATGATGGCGTTCGTGTGGCGAGGTGGTGTCACTGTGGGGAGGTGGCGTCGGGTGTGCACTCAGTCGAGGTCACGGGTCGCTGCTATTCCATCTCTATCAAACCCCTGCACAAAACAGGGTCAGCCAGGCCCTGTTTTGTTTTTTTTTTCCCTGTCGCATTCCCTCGATCGAGAAAACCCTCGATCGAGGTTTTAAATGCTCGATCAAGCAAACCCTCGATCAAGGTTTTAATGCTCGATCGAGGGTTTTTCAAGACACTGCACAAAACAGGGTCGGCCAGGCTCTGTTTTGTTTTTTTTCGCTGTCGCAATCCCTCAATCGAGCATTTAAAACCTCGATTGAGGGTCCGAAAAATGAATTTTTCCCATGCGATCCGCAAAAAATGGTGAACCACATTCGTGGATTCACTCGTATATATATACTTGTATGTAAAATATATATACATATTTTGTATAATTGGATAAAGGCATACATTAAAATTAACATATATGCAATACATATATAAAAAAAATATGCTTATACATATATATAATATATGTATTTACAAATCATAGGCATACAATACATATACATATATTATCAATATAATGCATGTTAAATTTTCAGAATTTACTTCAATCTGATCTAGGATCTTAACTGAGAGAACAACATGTACAGCATATCTACAGCATATCAATCATGGAGACAATAATGCAAGCACACAAGAGACACAAAGATTTACTTGGGGAAAACCATAAAGGTGAAAAACCCCAATAACTTCCTCAGAGATAGATAGAGCAATGATACAACCAACCAAGAGAGATAGCCATAACCTAGCAGCAGATCCTCCTCCTCCATAAGTGCGCCACTCCTCCTTGAGTGCATGTGTGAGAAATGAGTGAGTAAATAGAGTGCCTCCCGCACTCTATTTATACTTGACTTGACTTGCCTTTTTACCTAACTCATGTAGGCTCGAACTTAACCACATAATATAATGCTGACTGGGCCGACCCCCAATAGGGTGGTCTAATAACCCTTTGACCCACATGGCCGACCCCCAATAGGGTGGTCTAATAACCCTTCGACCCACATGACTTATACAAGGCCGACCCCAACAAGGTGGTCTAATAACCCATCAAGTATAAGTTACGACACTTACAATATAAATGACGACACTTCCATATAGAGGAATAATAACATCTCTATAGGAATAGAATATACATATATGTGAAATACATTCCGAAGTTACATATACATCAACACTCCCTCTTAACTAGGAAGGTATTTCTCAGCATAGTTCTTCTAGCACAAGTCATCTTCTCTGGATCATCGTCACTGGATAATCGTCATCGAGTCATCATCATCGTCACTGCTGTTGCTATCTCAATCAATCTCTGATTCTACTTGTCATAGGAAGTTCTATAGAGCCAGTCCTTTTTCATACTGGATGTAGGCCCACCACCTGCAGGTCTTCATCATCACTGGCCATACTGTGGAATCCTCAGGACTTATTACGTGCGTCACAAAACCTCGAAAGAGCATCCCAGGATGTTACGGGTACACAAATCCGACCTGTAGGATCTCCCAGGGCGCTATTACAAGTGACCCCACCAAAAAACCTCGAAAGAGCATCCCAGGATGTTACGGGTACACAACTCTGACCTGTAGGATCTCCCAGGGCGCTATTATATGTGGTCATGGCAAAACCTCGCAAGAGCATCCTAGGACTGATTACGGGCACACAGCCCAACCTATCGGATCTCCCAGGGTGCTATTACATGCCATAGGACAAAACCTCGCAAGAGCATCTGCTAGATATCCCAGGGCGCTATTACATGCCATAGGAAAAACCTCGAAAGACTATCTACAGATCTCCCAGGGCACCGAATTACATGTCCTCCCAGAGCAAAACCTCGAAAGAGCATTTTCCAGATGTCCCAGGGCACCGATATTACATGCTATAGGCAAAACCTCGAAAGACCATCTGCAAATCTCCCAAGGCACCGGATTACATGCTCATTTGCACAACCTAATCCACGGCCATAGAGTATCAATCTGATACTCACCATACATCATCCTGATGTATCCATGATCATCCTGATCATCATCACTGCAACGTCCTGCTGCATGTCATCTAGAGCAACATCCTGAAGCTCGTCATCCATGATCATCCTGATCATCACTGCAATGTCCTGCTGCATGTCATCTAGAGCAACATCCTGAAGCTCATCATCCATGATCATCTTGATCATCACTGCAACGTCCTGCTGCATGTCATCATACATGATCCACCTAATCATCAATGCATCTACCTGATGCATACCAAGTATCTACCTGATACATATCATCATACATGATCCTCCTGATCATCAATGTATCCACCTGATACAAATACAAATACATGATACATATCACCATACATGATCCACCTGATCATACAATGTATCCACCTGATACATATACAGATACATGGTCCAAGCATCCAACATGATGCATATACAAAATACATACACATGATCCAACTGATCATATCCAGCATCAACATGATGCGTACATACATACATAAAAATGATCCAACTGATCATATCCAGCATCAAACATGATGCGTATATACATACATAAAAATGATCCAACTGATCATATCCAGCATCCAACATGATGCGTACATACATACATAAAATGATCCAACTGATCATATCCAAGCAGAAACCATAACATCATTCTGATGCTCATCATCTAGCACTTACATCCCCAGCCATGTGAAGGATCCTCCTTCCAACATGCTTGGAATGGCTTCAGCAAATGTGTCCATCACTTCTTCCTCGAAGTGTCCTCGATCTGAAGAACGCCAAGCCTCTCTCTGAAGTACTCGAACTTCACCCTAGCTAGTGGCTTCGTCAGCACATCTGCAATCTTCTCGTCTGTCGCAACATATAGGAGCTTCACAGCTCCTCTCTACACCATATCCCTGATATAGTGATATTTGATCTCTATGTGTTTCGACCTATCATGAAACACTGGGTTCTCGGACAGCTACACACAACTCTGGTTATCACAGAAGATACCAGTAGCCTCCAATGGGAGATCAAATAGCTCAGACAGTAGCTTCCGTAGCCATACTGCCTCACAACTAACTGAACAGGCTGCAACATACTCTGCCTCAGCTGTACTCAGTGCTACACAGGACTGCTTCCTGCTAAACCAAGAGATCACACCTGATCCCATATTGAAGCAGCACCCAGATGTGCTCTTCCTATCTGCAGCACTGCCATCCCAATCTGAATCAACATAACCCTGTAGGTTAAAATTTTGATTCGCTTCATACTTGAGCCCATAATCCACTGTACCCTTCAGGTACCTCAGAACATGCTTTACAGCAACCAAGTGAACACTCCTCAGATCCGTCAGGAACTGGCTCAATGTGTTCACAACAAAGCAAATGTCTGGTCTCGTGTTCGTCAGGTACATCAAGGACCCAATCATCTGGTGATACATAGAGACATCAATCGGCTTAGATGAAGCATCACATAGAAGCTTCAGATTTGATGACATAGGTGTGGCCATGGCCTTGCAATCCATCATCCCGAACCTCTTTGGGATCTCTACTGCATACTTCCCTTGTCCAAGGAAGATTCTATCTGCACTCTGCCACACCTCCATGCCAAAAACAAATAGTGCATCATCCCCAAGTTCTTCATCTCGAACTCGGTAGTAAGCTTCCACTGTGTGTCGGCAATCAATCTATCTTCACCATACCAAGTTCTGCACATATATGATTTCCTATCATGTGTCTTAGAACCAAGTGGCTGCTCTACATACACTTCTTCTTCAACTACACCATTCAAGGAAGTTGTCTTGAATCCATCTCAATGCTGCCATCGGCAACATGCTTGATCTGATAGTTCCATTTGGAAGTCATAGCAAACTTCCCTTCATGTCTTGGGATTACATCCCAAACATCATTCTTCATGATCGACGGATCATGGCATTTCATTTCTTCATCCCAGATCCTGGGAACTTCAATATCTTCAATAGATATCTTTGTTGCTGGAACAAAATGTTGTAGTTCTTCTTTTGTAGGAGATGGCATACGATCTTTCCTACACAACAAGTTAAATTGCATGATTAGAAAACATCTCATAGTTTTCAGAACAAATTCTTCCACATAAAGAAATATGCCATACAGTCATGCAATTATCTTAGCCAATGCTTCAATACAACATTTATCCATATTCCGTAACTTTCTTGATGCCTTCCAATCTCTACCAGAACATTGTTAAGAGTGTGCACAACTCCCAACATGTCAACAAAG
The DNA here is from genome assembly GCA_027924585.1 of Larix kaempferi. Lineage (NCBI taxonomy): Eukaryota > Viridiplantae > Streptophyta > Pinopsida > Pinales > Pinaceae > Larix > Larix kaempferi. The sequence goes on along the minus strand of BSBM01000585.1, from coordinate 3,316,039 downwards.
AGGTTTCATTCTAGATAAGTAGCAATGGAATGTTGTACAGTGCCATAGGCCACTTACCCATGTATATTAGTAGTATACTGTTCATCAATGCAACTATTCTAATATGCACAATACATATCCTAAGTCTAGGAACATGAGCATATACATCATTGAACAATTTTATTTAAACAAACAAATATGCAAGAAATTAAAATACTTATCTTTGTTTGTTCATTGGGTGGACTCCCTCTGAGTCTTTGCTTCCTTACAGGAGCTGCTAGAGTCCTAATCTGAAGTAGCCTCTTCTACACCTTTTTTTTTTTTTTTTTTGGTGGAAAGATGGTCAACTCCCTCTGAATATCTGCATCCTTGCAGAAACTACTGAAGTGTGTTCCTTTGCTTTCTTGCAGGAATAACTGGAGTGTGCTCCCTCTTGATCTTTGCTTCCTGGATTACCTGTCCTTGAACTTACATTCATCCTTGGTCCCTATGCATGCTTATTAGTATCATGATTGTGTTATCCTTGTGAAGTCATATAAAATCATACATTCATTAGTATACTATTAAAACACAATAATCTCAAGCATGTATATTTCAAACAAAAAATAATAAGCATTAACATTCAAGGTTTATGTAGGATTCTTATGGTTAGTCAAATCATAAGAAACATAACATATTTAAACCTGTAATTACTCAAACCTATGACTCTTCAGGTTAGTTGAATCATCAATCAAGATAAGAGATATAAAATGCATAAAACCTGTGATTATTCAAACCTATACCATCATGATTCTTCTGGTTAGTCATATCATCAATTATGGTAAGAAACATAATATGCATACAATCATGATTATTCAAACCTATGACTTCATGAATAATCATTATCAACAACAGTATAAGATCCTAACACAAGGTAGGATTCTATCTTGATATAGGAAAAACATACCTGGATTAGCATGCTAGCCATTTATGTCTAACATACTCACATGATGTCTTCTTGTTCTTCTTCAATGACTTGTGCTAGTAACCTGTATATCTTATAGGTTAACTATTACAAAACCAAGTTATACATACCTCGTAAATGGATCTTCTATGAGATCCATGACAATGGATGAATCTTTGTCCTCATGTTATCATGATCATATGTTCTTGGACCAGAACATGATTTGTCTTTCTTGGTGTACCTTTCATGTTAGTAGGGAACATAAACCTCATACAACACCATAATGCATTAGTACAATCATAAGTGTCAACACCCTAACCAATGAATATCTTCTATCATGCATTCATAATTTTGTTAAGGTGATATGACAAATCTAAAATCAAAATTGTACTAACCGTAATGACATGAAGACAAACATACCATAAACTTAATCATGGACAAATATCGAAACATACCTCGATGAGTCATACCTATCGAGATCACTTGTAATCTTCTTATGTAAGGCCTTAGCGTCATCTCCCTTTGAAACATGAACTTCTTCACTTATGCAGGTGACTAATCCATCTTCTTCTAGGATTAACCCAATCCACTTGATTTACAAGAACTGAGACTGGAGCTAGATATGGGTTTGATAGAGAAACCCCAAAAATTCAAACTTTGAATTTCAAACTTCTGAAAGGATAGAAATATGCGCCTTGATGAGCTGATCAAGCTAGTATATTTAGAATTTGAAAACTGCAAAGTTTCACTCCTCAATTTTGCCTTTGAAACTTTCGGTTTCACTGGACGTGACCCTGAACTGGGGTTTGATGAAGCCCACTCTTTTTCCCCATCAAAAGGTTTGATCCAAACCTCTAAGCTTCTATTTTTCTGAGGAGCTTCCAGCCATGGTCACAGATTGCAAAAATTCCCATTTTTACAGAAGCCCTAATTTTCCACTTTTCTGATCAAAGTCCCGAACTAGGGTTTGATCAAGCCCGGCCTTTTGCCCAACCAAAAATTCTGATCTTGGTCTCTAAATTCTTATTTTGATGAGTAGCATTCAGCCGTGGTCTCTGATTACAAAAATTCTAACTTTCTCCAAAGCCCTAAATTCCGGAAGCCATGAATGAAGGTACTCAAAAATAATTCTGTTTTGACAGAAATATGTACCTGATTGTTTCTGGTGTAACTCCAAACTTTTCGATCCACAGGGTCTTAAAAAGTTTCTTGAGATAGCCTGACCTGTTATCTTTCCATCTTGATAGGTCTGACCTCAATTGGATTCTCTGAGAGAGAGTTATGTCAAATGTCGCAACGTGACCTGTTTTGGGATAAAACAGAAGAGCGAACTTGTACGGTGTGCCACGTGTCACTGTTTGAACTTCGGCCTCTGAAAAAATTTCCTGAGATATTTCAGATTGTTATCTTTCCATCCTGATAGGTCTAACCTCAATTGGACTCTCTGAGAGAGAGTTATGCCAAGTGTCGCAACATGACCTGTTTATGGGATAATACAGGAGAGCGAACTTGTACGGCGAGCCACATGTCACTGGTTCAACTTCGGCCTCTGAAAACGTTTTCTGAGATATTACAGACTGTGTACTACCTATCACGTTTTACAAAATTTCATTTGGAGCTTCCTAGCCCAAGATATGACCTTTTTCCCAAGGTCACCTGATTTTGACTCAGATCTGGAAGAGGCAGAAACCCTATATTGTACAGATCATAAATCACAAAGTACAATGAATTAGAGGTCGTCCTTTGGACACAAGATACCTGGAGATTTAATATTCGTCCTGTAACAATTTCAGATCTGAAAACTTCACCAAAACAGATTTATAGCGAAAGTGCTATGATGACTGGTTTTTGCTATATCAAGCCCTAGCATCGTAAGTGCAACAAGTGTCATACATGCCATATCATGCCTTCTTTCAGGCTAGCTTTGATACCATGTTAAATTTTCAGAATTTACTTCAATCTGATCTAGGATCTTAACTGAGAGAACAACATGTACAGCATATCAATCATGGAGACAATAATGCAAGCACACAAGAGACACAAAGATTTACTTGGAGAAAACCATAAAGGTGAAAAACCCCAATAACTTTCTCAGAGATAGATAGAGCAATGATACAACCAACAAAGAGAGATAGCCATAACCTAGCAGCAGATCCTCCTCCTCCATAAGTGCGCCACTCCTCCTTGAGTGCATGTGTGACAAGTGAGTGAGTAAATAGAGTGCCTCCCGCACTCTATTTATACTTGACTTGACTTGCCTTTTTACCTAACTCATGTAGGCTCGAACTTAACCACATAATATAATGCTGACTGGGCCGACCCCCAATAGGGTGGTATGATAACCCTTTGACCCACATGGCCGACGCCCAATAGGGTGGTCTAATAACCCTTCGACCCACATGACTTATACAAGGCCGACCCCAACAAGGTGGTCTAATAACCCATCAAGTATAAGTTACGACACTTACAATATAAATGACGACACTTCCGTATAGAGGAATAATAACATCTCTATAGGAATACAATATACATATATGTGAAATACATTCCGAAGTTACATATACATCAACAATGCATATTTCAATTAGAACCATGTGCACACCATAGTATTGGTTGGCCATAGGTTCATACTTATGGCTTTATAAATGTATAGATACAATATAAGCTTTTCATCTTAAATAAAGATGAGCATAACCATACCAACAACAATGCCAAACACAAAAGTTAGCTTAACTTCACACAAGAGTTAAACCAAGTCAAAGACTACAACGATGTTTAAGACTTAATTACTCTCCCCCTTGTGGTTCATTGTGCCCTTTTTCACTCTTGATTGCATTGCGGAAAAAATAGTTTAGGCTCTAATTAGTGTCGTCATGCAGATAGACAAAAATTAAATAATTAGAAGATTTTACCAGAGATGGAGACCTGACACAAAATGACCAGCTAATATGCCACTATGCAGCTCTCGGATTAGGGTCTCTCTTACGGATCCTATTGGAATACACAATTGTTGTCCCCTGAACAGGTATCCCTCTTTGATGAAATAATCCAAGTACGACATTCTGTTGACACTCCATGGTTCTCGAATCGTCTTCCATGCTTTCGCAAAATTCTCATTGGTCTCATACTCTGTCTTCATCGACTCTATTCTTGTTGCATGAACTGTCGTTGTGTTTAGCAATGCAACTCTTTGACTCAGTGCATCAGCAACTTTGTTCCACATTCCTAACTTATGTCGCAACATGAAGGTATACCCCTGCAGGAACTAGAACCACTTCATGTGCCGTTGATTCAACTTTGACTAGGTGTTTAAGTACCTCAGTGCTTGGTGATCTATGTATAACACTAATTCTTTGGGAAACAAATAATGCCTCCACTTCTCTAATGCTTGGACAATAGCATAAAAATCCTGGTCGTAGACCGAATATTTCTGCTTCACATCATCCAACTTCTCGCTGAAGAATGCAATTAGTCAGCCATCCTGGCTCAAGACTTCTGCAATTTCCATTCCACTAGTGTCGCAATTGACTTGGAAAACTTTGTCGAAATCTGGGAGCACTAACACTGGGATCTCAATGACCTTTTCCTTCAAATTGTCGAAATCTCTCTGGGTAGCTTCCGTCCACTTAAACTCCCCTTTCTTCATGCAATCTATCAAAGGTTCACATATCCGACTGAATCTACTGATGAACTTTCTCTAAAAACTAGCAATTCCATGGAAACTATGCACTCCAGTCACACTTGTCAGTTCTGGCCACTCCTGTAACATCTCCTTGAATATGTTAGTGTTTATTTCGAGAAAATAAACTTTTTGGTCCTCTAGCCATAACCAAATCACACTTTAATAACATAAAAGACCTCAATTGTTTTATAATACATTTTCTTAATACTGGTTATAATCAAAGAAGGGAACATAATGACATAACATACCCATTTTCTACCATATTCAACCTTTACCGTGTATAACATAACTTATCAAGGTTTATTTAACATCATTGGCAATCACTACAATTGATATAAAAAAGACGATAGTACATCATATTGTTCCAACAATGTCATTTTTCTCATAAGATACTATATCCAATTGTGTTAGACTATCTCCATTCAACATATCGTTCACAATTTAACACATTCATTTAACATATCAACACAGTGTCTTTGTCTTGCACACTCTATGTAATTATCGACTCATGAAAATTAACGTAATTAATCCGAAGAACACATACAACATACTTCACGATAAGTATGAAATAACAACAACTTATACATTTTGAACACACATAAGAGACACATCAAGGCGAGAACAAATTCCGGTGGTTCACCCAATCTAGGGCTACGTCCACAAAGTCATATGATAATTATTCAAAGAAGGGTACACCTTTATACAAAGGTATTTACATTTTTCTCTTCTCTTTCTCAAGCCTCTCCAAGAGAGCTTCAATCATACGGAGCTATACCACCTTTCATCTTATTGATTGAAAGGGAGAATTATATCCTGCAACTCAATTATTGCGGTAATTAATCTTCAGGAGCCTCCCCTCTAGAGGGCACTCCCACTTATCATAAATATGTAAACATACTCTCTTCGCCAAGTTAAATAATAAAAGAACTTTTCTTACCAACCCGAACAAGGATATACAGTAGTTCTGCTCCCACTAAGATATTAAGGAGTAATCTAAGAGAGAACGCATACCTGGTTCTGCTCGAAGGGAATTATTAACCAACATCATGATTGCTATCTAACATATATTTGCATAGATACTAACAAACTAAAATAGACATACAATCATCCAGGGTTTCTCATCCACAGAAGATCGAGTTACCATTGGGAAATACAACAAACAGAGAACCATCTGCAACCGTTTTCTCTAGCACACTATAATTCAGACTACAGAGTAAGCAACCCACAATCTCATAGACAGAGATCTATGCTTCTAGTATTTCCATCGAAGAGTATGCAAGGAAAATCAAATCATTAATTCAATAGCACAGCGATCATTTTCCTGATCTAAGACAGAGGTATAACTAAAACAACACTAAATATATATATAAACTCTGAGCAGGAATGGCTTCACCCCGTCCAGCAGTATGCAAGAAAATCGAATCATTAAATCAATAGCACAGCGATCCATACACAGGGTATGAGTAATAAAAATACATATCATCACAATACGAACAAGGATGTTTCAGGCGGTATAAACTATCCACGGGAATTCTCCAACGCTTCATGGTAGTGGTGTTAGAAGCTCCTAGATCCTACAGGGATCAAGCAGAAAACCAACCAGAGCTGGAAATACATAGATCCAGACATTCCAAACTACATAGCATGATGAATCTGAGATCTAACTCGGATCGATGATAGCCACTATCTAAGTGAACAAATCTTCGGGGTTCAAACCTTTAAAATAAAACACCAGAAAAGACACGACCTTTACCTTAGGGGTATCTTCCACAACGGTGCCACATAAACCTAAACTATATTGGATCTATACAATTAGTTGTAGCAGAAAGAAAGATTTAACTGGATTCAACAATCAATAGATATAAAGGGCGATCGATGAACGGCTCAACACAATCGTGGTAGAAAAATTAAAATGAACTGGATCTGTTTCAAATTCGTGGTGTAGGAAGATGTATAGCAAAGAATACCAACGGAAAACAGAGACTTTGAAATCTCCTCTCCACGTAGAGTTACCAAACTATTTAACAAATAGTGTTTGGCGTAGCATAGGATACTAAAGACAGAGGTTAGTGAAAGCAAGGCGACACAGTCACCAGAAAAGATAAAGATCACCGGTGCGAGTGCTTAGCATTCCAAAACTTACAACAAAACATAACTGAACTCGTCTGCAAGTTTATTTCTCCCAGGTCTGATGGGCGAGCATCTTGATCTCGGATTTCTGATGTAATGCTGGTTTATCCTAAATTTATGTGCACACAACTATTTCTGTCAATGAACACCTAAAATACAATCGCCTCCTGCCATCTGGTTTATCCCAATCTATATATATATATAATGGCTAAAGTCTACCTATTAAAACTCTTTTGAATCTAAGATATCTGGACCGCAAGTCCAAGTTAACTCCACTAATTACGTAATACTGAAGTTAAGAACTGATTACTTACCAGCTATGACTGCAGATATTTCTTACCAACTTCCATCACCGAGTTTGTAAGTTTAGTACCGTTGTATCAAGGGCTGCGTCCATCAAGCTGGAGATTGCAGAGGTTGGTCTCGATCCATCTCGATGGAAGAGATCATGTATCTTTACGGCATACCCTGACCTTGCTCAAACATATCGCCCTCCTCATCTAAGCAGAGGTTGCTTGTACAACCAGACTTCACGATAGATGCATTCTCCCAGTAACCTCTTCTCTTCTCCACGCCAAGATAGATCTTCCACCCATTTTCTTTCCTTCCTCCTCCCGTCTATCTCATACAGAGCTCCTATATATATCTAACGGGTACAGATCCCTTCTCTCCCGCAGTGATCTCCACTCTCGCCCCCTCTTCACCACTGCGTGACGTGTGTAAAGAATTAACTCCACCAATACTTCCATCACGCGACACAAGGCAAGGTATTGGCGGGTCGACCAGTCATGGAGACAAACTCGCATAAATCTCTCCAAGATTAACTGCCCCTCACTTAGTTATTTTGGTGACTATGTCTAGTTTTACATCGAGAGTGTCCCCATTCTTAAGGTCTCGATTACACTTGCCATTATGTATACTCCTAAAATCCTAAAATTCATAGTGTAACGCGTAACCGTAACACCCTTCGATTCATTCAAATTTCTTTTGTGGATACTTAAGTATATATATATAGATATATGTAGAAAGGGATGTATTTGTACCCGGCTAGCATGCTTTTGTCCATATATATATATAAGACTAAAGAAAGTATCACAATACTTCTTCATATATATATATATATATATATATGGCTAGTTTAAGGAAAGTATCATAAAATATCTTTTTTTTTAAGTAACAACATAATGGGGCATAAAGGAGGGATATCACAACTCCAATATTGCCTTCACCTTCTCTGGGTCCAACACTAACCCTTTACCCAAGATTACAAATCCCAAGTATACCAGTTATTCCTTCATGAAGAAACACTTTTGTAGGTTCACCATAAACTTCTCTTCCTGCAACTTCTGCAATACTTGTCAAATGTGCTCCAAGTGTTCGACCTTAGTTTGACTAAATATCAGGATGTCGTCTAGGTACACTACGATGAACTTTCCCAAGAATGGATTTAGTACCTCATTCATCAACCGCATGATTGTACTGGGTGCCTTAGTCAATCGATATGGCATGACTAACCACTGATACAACCCTTCCTTCATCTTGAATGATGTCTTTCATTCATCTCCCTCTCTAACCCGAATCTGGTGATAATCGCTCTTCAGGTTGATCTTCACGAAGTACGTCTCTTTGATCAAGCAAGCTATCAAGTTGTCTAGTCTCGAAAATGGAAACTGGTACTTGATCGTGATCTTGTTGATTGCTATGGAGTCTGTACACATCCTCCATTCTCCACCCTTCTTCAGTGCTAATACTTTCGGTATCGCGCATGGGCTCATAATTTCTCTGATCAATCCTCTGTCCAACAACTCCTGGACTTGTCGATTCAATTCCTGAACCTCTGCTGGAGTCATTCTATGCAGTCCCCTGTTTGGAAAACTCAATCCTGGAATCAATTCAATCTGATGGGATATGCTTCTCATTGGCGGAAATCATGTCAGCGCTTTGTCGACTACTATGATGTTGAACTTGTTGATCATCTTTTTGAATTAGATTAGAATTCTATCCATTGTCGACCTTTCGACACATGGTCCGTTCAGAATTATGGCGAAACATCCTAACTGTTTCTCCTCCTATCAGAGGAATCCCTATTAATGTATTTCTAACTTCGGAATGAATTTCACTTATATATTTCATATTGTATTCATATGTCATTGTACTTCTGACGGAGAGGTTTCATTCCTCAAATTAGGAAAGCTATTATTCTGTTGGAGTGGGTTATTAGACTCCCGTAGTGGGCTCAGCCCAGAGTTAGGTTACAATAGGTTATTAGACTCTCCTAGGAGAAGTCGGCCCAGTTAGGGTAAAAGGAAAGTGAAAGTAAAGTATAAATAGAGAGGAGCATCCTCTATATTTCATCATTCACTCACTCACTCATTCGCATAAGTGAGAGAGAGACAAGTTCGCACAAGTGGAGGAGGAGGAAGCTGCTGGAGACCATCTTCTTGTTTTGGTGTTTTTGTATTACTGCTCATTCTATCTCTGAGGAAGTTGCGGGGTTTTCTCCTTGATGGTTTCCCTGGTGAAATGCTTTGTGTCTCTTATCTGTTATGTTTGATATGCTATGCATGTTGTTCTCTCAGATAAGATCCTAGATCATATTCAATTAAATGATAAAAATCTAACATGGTATCAGAGCTAACCTAAGAAGAAGACACTCTGCAGCTACGGAAGCTAGGGATTCCTAATTTTTGGGTCTCTTTCCATAGATCATCAAAGGAAGGAGGCTAGGATATCTCTCCTAAGGAAGGTGCATCTTTCTGTTGAAACAAAATTTGATTCCGAGCATTTTCAGTTTTTGGCCTGTCACTGCTGCGCGAAATTAGGGATTTTGAGAGAAGTTGAATTTTGGAGTGCTCTCAGCATAGGATTTTTCTCCTCAACAAAATCAAAATTTAGAGACCAAGATCAAACTTTTTGGATGGGTGAATCTCTAAAAAATTCAAACCCTAATTTGACTTTTGGACCAAAAAACTAGAATTTGACAGAAATTGCAGATCCAAAATTCGCAGGTCACTTTTGAGGGGTCAATTTTTTGGAGTTTTCAAAATCTAAGAACACCAGCTTGCTCGCCTCAGTCAATTACATCTTCCTGTCTAGACAGAGGTTTGAAATTCCAAGTTTCAATTTTTAGGGTCTCTCTGTCAAACCCTAGCTAGCTCCAGATCTAGTTTCAGCAAATCAAGTGGTAAGATCTAAATCTTTTATTTCCATTTGAGTTTCTCATTAACATGTCTCACCACACCAAGCTTGAGGATAAACTTGAAGGGGTTGATAACTTCCGAGCATGGAAGTATAGGATTGGGTTAATCCTAGAAGAGAATGAATTGGACACCTACATAAGTGAAGAGGTTCCAGTTCCAGAGGGAGATGAAGATAAGGCCTTACATAAGAAGAACTTGGTCAAGGCCAAGAGGATCATTGCAGATTCTATCAAGGACGATCTCATACCACATTTGTCATCTCTAAAGACACCCAAGGAGATGTTTGATTCCTTGACCATGCTATTTGAAGGAAATAATATAAATTAGAAGATGACATTGCGGAACCACTTGAAGAATGTAAAGATTCAAAATGCCAAGACCATGCAGTCCTACTTTTCAAGGGTCTCCTAGATAAAAGAACAACTTGAAGTTGTGGGAGAAGATATACAAAATGGATAAGTAGTGATGACCACCTTTAATGGTTTCCCTAAGTCACGGGATTCCTTCATTCAAGGAATTTGTCTTTTCATGTCAGTTGCAGGGCTCACATGCAACTATCTATGGATTATTAAGATAAGTATTGCCGCAACATTTTACTAAACGAGATTTGGCCATCATAAGATATTGGATTTCATGTCATATGCCAACTCACTCTAAGTAAGAAATAATGCTCGACTTTTGTTCTCTAGTAAGCACATTAAGTGGACAAGAAATGTGCAACACATGGGTAGATAGTGGGTGTGAACAATCCTAATCCGTTCTTATGGAGTATGGTAAGTATATTTTTCGTGGGTAGATAGTGGGTGTGAACGATCCTAATCCGTTCTTATGGTAAGTATATTGGTGACGTTAACAGTTAACTTTATGGATGACTCGAACACATGCTCGATAGTGGGTAGGTAGGTGGTAGGGATCAATATATGGTAAGGGGGAGAGCGCATTTAGTGGGTTCTAGGGAGTGAAAATTACAATTTTCTAGTTGGAGAGAGACACACTGGGTGGGTGGGTAGGTAGGTGGCAAGGGGGGAGTGGGAGAGTGGGTTGTAGGTAGTGAAAAGTTACATTTATAGAAAACTGTACATTATACTTGTTAATTTTTTTATCATTGTTGTAAAATGTATTGGTTTACTTAAAAAAATATTAGAAATTAATGAGAGCTCATGTATAAGACCTCACTTTGGAAATAATATTCATTGACCTTTGCTTGACTAATTGGATTTCACATCTAGTCTTCTTTTGCACCAGTGGTTTTTGGAAATCCCCCTGGTCGACTTCTCCTGTCGATCATCTATGACTATTTTTCCTAGGTCCCGATGTTCCTGCATCAGACTCCCCAGGTGAAAAAGAACTCGACTGCTCCGTCAGTCTCCTGTATTCTTCTTTGAAAATCCATGTCTCCTCCTGCAACTCATCATCCTTCCATCGCACTAAGTATTCTTTCTTCCACGAGCTGCACATACACCCCACTTCACGTTCCTCTAGCACTTTGGCGGTTTCCTCCTTGTCGTGTCGATCTGGGATCTACATGCTATCCAGCTGATGTTCAACACTCCTGCACTTCCACTGGTTGAAACTTCTTCAAAATAGTAAAGATATGAGACATTGAACGCAGGTTGTATGCTCAAGTATTTCGGCAACTCCAACACATAAGCATTGTCTGAAATATTCCTCAAGATCTTACATGGTCTAATCTTTTTCAGCTTCAGCTTGTTATAGGTTCTTGTCATAAATCTCGCCTTCTGCAAGTGTGCATAGAATAAGTCTCCTTCATTGAATGACTGTAGTCTCTTCTTCCTGTCGGATCTTAACTTATATGTCATGTTGCTCTTTTCTATGTGCTTTCACACATCTTCATGCACTTCTTTCATGTGTTCTGTGAATGATTTTGCATCCGCGCTTTTCCTGATTTCTGTTTGTATCTCGACCAAATCCACCACACCATGTGGGATCCATCCGTGAATAACATGGAATGGGCTCAAACCTGTCGTATGATTCACAGAATTGTTGTATGCGAACTCTTCTTGCTCCAACACATTCTCCCACTACTTGGGTGTGTCGGTCGTCAAACCTCTCAAAAGGTTTCCCAAACTTATGTTCACCACCTCGATCTATCCATCTGTCTACATATGATATGCCTGGCTAAACTGCAACCTCGTGTCCATTTTCTTCCATAGGGTTCTCTAGAAATGACCCATAAACTTGGTAACTTTGTCTGATGTTATACTCTTCAGAAACCCATGAAATCTTACTATCTCTTTGAAGAATAGTACATCAATGCTTGTGGGATCACTGGTCTTCCAACACGGAATAAAGTGTGCCATATTCAAAAATCTGTCGACCACAACATAGATTGAGTCGTTACCTTGCTGTGTCTTTGGAAATCCTAGTGCAATATCCATGTTCAGGTGCTCCCATGGGGTATTTGGCACTGGTAATGGAGTCTAAAACCCTGTATTTTGACTTCTTCCCTTTGCCAACTGGAAAAATCAACACTGTCATACCCACTTACTGACATCTTTCATCATTTCTTGCCAATAATACTTTTCTTCAACCAAATCCTTGGTCTTGTCAATGCCAAAATGACTAGCTAATATGCCACTATGCAGCTCCCAGATTAGGGTCTCTCTTATGGATCCTATGGGAATACACAATTGTTGTCCCCTTAACAGCTATCCCTCTTTGATGAAATAATCCAAGTATGGCATTCGGTTGACACTCCATGGTTCTTGAATCATCTTCCAGGATTTTGCAAAATTCTCGTTGGTCTCATACTTTGTCTTCATCGACTCTATTCCTGTTGCATGAACTGTCATCATGTTTAGCAATGCAACTCTTCGAATCAGCGTGTCGGCAACTTTGTTCAACTTTCCCAACTTATGTTGCAACATGAAGGTATATCCCTGCAGGAACTCAACCCACTTCATGTGCCATTGATTCAAATTTGACTAGGTTTTCAAGTACCTCAGTGCTTGGTGATCTATGTATAACGTAAATTCTTTGGGAAACAAATAATACCTCCACTTCTTCAATGCTTGGATAATAGCGTAAAACTCCTGGTTGTAGATCGAATATTTTCGCTTCGCATCATCCAACTTCTTGTTGAAGAATGCAATTGGTCGGCCCTCCTGGCTCAAGACTTCTCCAATTTCCATTCCACTCGTGTCGCAATCGACTTGGGAAACTTTGTCAAAATTTGTGAGCGCTAACACTGGCATCTTAATGACCTTTTCCTTCAACTTGTCAAAATATCTCTGGGCAGCTTCTGTCCACTTAAACTCCCCTTTTTTCATGCAATCTATCAAAGGTTCACATATCCAACTGAATCTCCTGATGAACTTTCTCTAAAAACTAGCAATTCCATGGAAACTATGCACTCCAGTCGCGCTTGTCGGTTCTGGCGACTCCAATATTGCCTTCACCTTCTCTGGGTCTATCACTAACCCTTTACCCGAGATTACAAATCCCAAGTATACCAGTTATACCTTCATGAAGAAACACTTTTGCAGGTTCACCATCAACTTCTCTTCCTGCAACTTCTGCAATACTTGTCAAATATGCTCCAAGTGTTCGACCTTAGTCCGACTAAATATCAGGATGTCGTCTAGGTACACTACGATGAACTTTCCCAAGAATGGATGCAATACCTCATTCATAAACTGCATGATTGTACTAGGTGCATTAGTCAATCCGTATGGCATGACTAACCACTAATACAGCCCTTCCTTCATCTTGAATGATGTCTTTCATTCATCTCCTTCTCTAACCTAAATCTGGTGATAACCGCTCTTCAAATCGATCTTCATGAAGTACTTCTCTCTGCTCAAGCAATCTATCAAGTTGTCCAGTCTTGAAAATGGAAATCGGTACTTGATCGTGATCTTGTTGATGGCTCTAGAGTCTATACACATACTCCATTCTCCACCCTTCTTCGGCACTAATACTTTTGGTATCGCACATGGGCTCATACATTCTCTAATCAATCCTCTGTCCAACAATTAATGGACTTGTCAATTCAGTTCCTGACGCTCTGCTGGAGTCATTCTATGCGGTGCCTTGTTTGGAAAACTCAATCCTAGAATCAATTCGATCTGATGGGATATGCTTCTCATCAGCGGAAATCACGTCGGTGCTTCGTCTACTATTATGCTGCTGAACTCATCGATCATCTTTTCAAATTCGATTGGAATTCTCTCCATTGTCGACCTTTCGACACATGGTCCGTTTTGGAATGATGGCGAAACATCCTGAATATTTCTCCTCCTCTAAGAGGGATCCCGATTGATGTATTTCTAACTTCTGAATGAATTTCACTTATATATTTTATATTGTATTCATATGTCATTGTACTTTCGACGGAGAGGTTTCATTCCTCCAATCAGGAAAGCTATTATTATATTTGAGTGGGTTATTAGACTCCCCTAGTGGGGTCGGCCTAGAGTTAGGTTATAATGGGTTATTAGACTCACATAGGAGAAGTTGGCCCAGTTAGGGTAAAAGGAAATTGAAAGTAAAGTATAATTAGAGCGGCACATCCTCTATATTTCATCATTCACTCACTCACTCATTTGCATAAGTGAGAGAGAGACAAGTTCACACAAGTAGAGGAGGAGGAAGCTACTGGAGACCATCTTCTTGTTTTGGGGTTTTTGTATTATTGCTCATTCTATCTCTGAGGAAGTTGCGAGTTTTTCTCCTTGATGGTTTCCCCGGTGAAATGCTTTGTGTCTCTTGTCTCTTATGTTTGATATGATGTGCATGTTGTTCTCTCAGATAAGATCCTAGATCATATTGAATTAAATGATAAAAATCTAACATGGTATCAGAGCTAACCTAAGAAGAAGACACTGTGTAGCTGCGGAAGCTAGGGATTCTTAATTTTTGGGTCGCTTTCCATAGATCATCAAAGGCAGGAGGCTAGGCTATCTCTCCTAAGGAAGGTGCATGTTTCTGTTGAAACAAAATTTCATTATGAGCATTTTAAGTTTTTGGCCTCTCACTACTGCAGGAAATTAGGGCTTTTGAGAGAAGTGGAATTTTGAAGTGCTCTTAGCATAGGATTGTTCTCCTCAACAAAATCAAAATTTAGAGACCAAGATCGAACCTTTTGGTTGGGTGAATCTCTGAAAAATTCAAACCCTAATTTGACTTTTCGACCAGAAAACTAGAATTTGACAGAAATTGCAGATCCAAAATTCGTAGGTCACTTTTGAGGGGTCAATTTTTTGGAGTTTTCAAAATCTAAGAACACCAGCTTGCTCGCCTCAGTCAATTACATCTTCCTGTCCAGATAGAAGTTTGAAATTCCAAGTTTCAATTTTTAGGGTCTCTCTACCAAACCCTAGCCAACTCCAGATCTAGTTTCAACAAATCAAGTGGTAATATCGAAATCTTTTATTTCCATTTGAGTTTCTCATTAACATGTCTCACCACACCAAGCTTGAGGATAAACTTGAAGGGGATGATAACTTCTGAGCATGGAAGTACAGGATTGGGTTAATCCTAGGAGAGAATGAATTGGACACCTACATAAGTGAAGAGGTTCCAGTTCCAGAGGGAGATGAGGATAAGGCCTTACATAAGAAGAACTTGGTCAAGGCCAAGAGGATCATTGAAAATTCTATCAAGGACCATCTCATACCACATGTGTCATTTCTAAAGACACCCTAGGAGATGTTTTATTCCTTGACCAAGCTATTTGAAGGAAAGAATATAAATCAGAAGATGACATTGCAGAACCAATTGAAGAATGTAAAGATTCAAAATGCCAAGACCATGCAGTCCTACTTTTCAAGGGTCTCCTAGATAAAAGAACAACTTGAAGTTGTGGGAGAAGATATAGAGAATGAATAAGTAGTGATGACCACCTTGAATGGTTTCCCTAGGTCATGGGATTCCTTCATTCAAGGAATTTGTGCTAGAAAGAAGCTCATCACATTCAGTAGGTTATGGGAGGAATGCTCACAAGAAGAAGCTCGAATTGTAGCTCGAGAAGAGAATATTGGTAGTGAAAACCAAGCTTTCATAGTACACACTAGGAAGAATAAAAACAATATGGAGCATCCTCATCACAATAAGGGTAAACACCATCACTAGAATCAGAGGGATAACTTCAGATATTGAAGAGATATATCCACCATTCGATGCTATACTTGTGATGAGATGGGACACTATTCTAGAGATTGCCCCAGGAACAAAAGCAAATCCTACAAGAAGAAGAACAACAAAAGAAGACATCATGCTCACACTGCAGAGGATGATGAAGCTCTGAGGAAGAGAGCCAGAGAAGAAAGTGAATATTCTTCAAGCGATGAAGAGTATGTTTTGATTTCTGCTCTCATAGGAACTGTTACACATGGAAGCAATGATTGGATTATAGATAGTGGGGCTTCCAAGCATATGACTAGATTGAAGGAATCATTTATGAATCTATCTGAACATGAGTCACCCCACAAAGTGAAACTTGGGGATGACTACCAGTATCCTATAAAAGGAAGTGGTGAAGCCTCTTATAAGCTAGACTCAGGAAAGTCTATGAGGATGAAAGATGTTCTATTTGTACTAGGACTAAAGAAGATGCTTCTCTCCATTTCTGTATTGGATGCAAAAGGTATGAGGGTTGCATTTGTAGATGGTAAAGTTCTTATGTGGCCTAAAGGGAAGACTATAGATGATGCAGTAGTGATTGGAGAGCAAGAGGGAGGATTATACAAACTAAAGGGCCAACCAGAACAAGCCTTGGTCCATGACTCCATGGAGCCAAGTGAAATATGGCATAGAAGGCTTGCACATTGCACTATAGAGCACTACTTATTGCAAGAAAAGATCTTGAAGGACTTCAAGAAGCAAAGAATGTGAGAAGGAAAAGAACGTGAAGAAGTAATTTCCAAGTAATGAAAGAAAAGAAAAAGAACCTATGGAAGAACCTCTCTTCCATTTTCAACATTGTTCAAAGTGCAGAAGAAAGGAGCAGACTATCAAAGACTCCAATAGTTCCTACAAGGAAGCAAAGATTGAGAGGGAGTACACCCAACAAGCAAACAAAGCTAAGTATTTGAATTGTCATTTCTTGTATATCTGATGATTTAAATGATGTTGTTCAGTCATGTACATACTTATGTTCCTAGATTTATGATGTGTATTATGCATGTTAGAAAAGTTGCAAGATACTAGTAATATGCAAGTAATGGATAAGTGGCCTATGGTACTGTACAACATCCCATTGCTACTTATCTAGAATGAAACCTCTTTGTTGACATGTTGGGAGTAGTTGCACACTCTTAACAATGTTCTGGTAGAGATGGAAGGCATGTAGGAAGTTATCGTATGAATACAGGATATGGATGAATGTTGTATTAAATCATTGGCTAAGATAGTTGCATGACTATGTTACCTATGTATTTATGCATAAGAATTTGTTTTAGAAAATTATGAAATGTTTCTAATCATGCAACTAAATGGACTTGTAGGAAAGATTGTGTACTACAAGAGATACTTGTTTGGAAGAACAAGTGATGATGATTCAGCTATAACATTCAACAAGATTTATAAAGTCAAGATGAAGACACTAAAGAACCTAAAGTTCCCAGGATCAGAGATACAACAATGGAAGGATGACATGATCGAGAAGTACCAGTCGATCATGAAGAATGATGTCTAGGATGTGGTCTCGAGACTAGAAGGGAAGTCTAGTGACTTCCAAGTGGATCGACAAGATCAATCATACTGCAGATGGTGGCATAGAGAAATACAAGGAAAGATTTGTGGCACGTGGATTCTCCCAGAAGGAAGGGATAGACTATGAGGAGACATTTGCACCTATAGCCAGATATACTTCCATCATATCAGTACTTTCTCTGGCTATAGTAATGAAGTGGAAGATACACCAGATGGATGTCAAGACAATGCTATTGAATAGTGTAGTGGAAGAGGAAGTGTACGTGGAGCAGCCACTTGGGTTTGAGGCACATGAAAGGGAGACTCATGTGTGCAAACTCAATAAATCCTTGTATGGTTTGAAACAAGCACCCAAGACATGTTACGACAGGATAGACAACTTCCTGACCAGTTTGGGCTTTACCAAGATTAAATCGGATTCCAACCTTTACTTCAAGGTTGCGGAAGGCAATCCATTGATACTCCTACTATATGTAGATGACCTGTTTGTGACAGGTGAGGATGGGTTGATTGTTGAACACAAAGAGGAAGCTCAGTGTCAAGTTCGAGATGAAGGAATTGAGTATGATGCACTATTTTATAGGCATGGAGCTGTGAAAGAGTGCAGACGGAATATTCCTTGGACAAGGGAACATTAGGGGAGTGTGGACGGAATAGTCTTTTCATGTCAATTCCAGGGCTCACATGCAACTATCTATGGATTATTAAGATAAGTATTGCCGCAATATTTTACTAAACGAGATTTGGCCGTCATAAGATATCGGATTTCATGTCATATGCCGACTCACTCTAAGTAAGAAATAACACTCGATTTTTGTTCTTTAGTAAGCGCATTAAGTGGACAAGAAATGTGCAACACATGGCTAGATAGTGGGTGTGAACGATCCTAATCCATTCTTATGGAGTATTGTAAGTATATTGGTCCCGAGTAGATAGTGGGTGTGAATGATCCTAATCCATTCTTATGGTAAGTATACTGGTCACGTTAACAGTTAACTTTATGGATGACCCAAACACACGCTCGATAGTGGGCAGGTAGGTGGTAGGGATCAATATATGGTAAGGGGGAGAGTGGGTTGAGTGGGTTCTAGGGAGTGAAAATTACAATTTTCTAGTTGGAGAGAGATGCACTAGGTGGGTGGGTAGGTAGGTGGCAAGGGGAGAGTGGGAGACTAGGTTGTAGGTAGTGAAAATTTACATTTATAGAAAACTGTACATTATACTTGTTAAATTTTTTTATCATTGTTGTAAAATGTGTTGGTTTACTTAAAAAAATATTAGAAATTAATGAGAGCTCATGTATAAGACCTCACTTTGGAAATACTACTCATCGACCTCTCCTTGACTAATTGGATTTGACATTTAGTCTTCTTTCGCACCATTGGTTGTTGGAAATCCCCTTGGTTGACTTCTCCTGTCGATCATCTACGACTGTTTTTCTTAGGTCCCGATGCTCCTTCATTAGACTCCCCAGGTGAAAAAGAACTCGACTGCTTCGTTAGTCTCCTGTATTCTTCTTTGGAAATCCATGTCTCCTCCTACAACTCATAATCCTTCCATCACACTAAGTATTCTTTCTTCCGCGAGCTGCGCATACACCCGACTTCACATTCCTCTAGCACTTTGGCGATTTCCTCCTTGTCATGTCGATCTGGGATCTGCATGTTGTCCAATCAATGTTCGACACTCCTACACCTCCGTTGGTTGAACTGTCTTCAAAATTTTAAAGATCTGAGACATTGAACGTAGGTGATATGCTCAAGTCTTTCGGCAACTCCAACACATAAGCATTGTCTAAAATATTCCTCAGGATCTTACATGGTCCAATATTTTCTAGCTTCAGCTTGTTATAGGTTCCTGTCAGAAATCTCTCCTTCCGCAAGTGTGCATAGACTAAGTCTCCTTCATTGAATGATTGTAGCCTCTTCTTCCTGTCGGATCTTAACTTATATGTCGCGTTGCTCTTTTCTATGCGGTTTCGCACATCTTCATGCACTTCTTTCATGTGTTATGCGAATGATTTTGCATCCTCGCTTTTCCTGATTTCTGTTTGTATCTCGACCAAATCCACCACACCATGTGGGATCTATTCGTGAATAATCTGGAATGGGCTCAAACCTGTCATACGATTCATAGAATTGTTGTACGCGAACTCTTCTTGCACCAACACATTCTCCCACTACTTGGGTCTGTTGGTTGTCAAACCTCTCAAAAGGTTTCCCAAACTTGTGTTCACCACGTCGATCTGTCCATCTGTCTACAAATGATATACTGAGCTAAACTGCAACCTCATGTCCATTTTCTTACATAGGGTTCTCTAGAAATGAACCATAAAATTTGTAACTCTGTTTGACGTTATACTCTTCAGTAACCCATGCAATCTTACTATCTCTTTGAAGAATAGTACATCAATGCTTGTGGAATCACTTGTATTCCGACACAGAATATTCAAAAATCTGTCAACCACAACATAGATTGAGTCGTTACCTTACTGCGTCTTTGGAAATCCTAGCACAAAATCCATGCTCAGGTGCTCCCCTGGGGTATTCAACACTGGTAATGGCGTCTAAAACCTTGTATTTTGACTTCTTCCCTTTGCCAACCAGAAGAAGTCAATTATGGGCTCAAGTATGATGCGAATCAGAATATTATCCTAGAGGGTTATGTTGATTCAGATTGGGCAAGTAGTGCCATTGATAGGAAGAGCACTTCGGGGTGCTGCTTCAGTATGGGATCACGTGTGATCTCTTGGTTTAGCAGGAAGCAGTCCTATGTGGCACTAAGTACAGCCGAAGCAGAGTATGTCACAGCTTGTTTAGCTAGTTGTGAGGCAATATGGCTAAGGAAGCTACTATCTGATTTGTTTGATCTCCAGTTGGACGCGACTTGTATATATTATGACAACCAGAGTTATGTAAAGTTGTCTGAGAACCCGGTGTTCCATGACAAGTTGAAGCACATCAAGATAAAGTATCACTATATGAGGGATATGGTGCAGAGAGGAGTAGTGAAGCTCCAATATGTTGCAACAAACGAGCAGATAACCAATGTGTTGACCACGCCGCTAGCCATAGTGAAGTTTGAATATTTCAGGGATCAGAAGCTTGGTGTTCTTCAGATCGAGGTTCCTTCCAAGGGGACGTGATGAGTCTGGAAGACGTAGATGCACATGGGCCATTCTCGCATAGTGGTAGGAAAGTACTCCTATGCTGGTAGGTTTAAGGGCCGAGCCATTCTCACATAGTAGTAGGAAAGTCCTCCTATGGTGTAGATGTAAGGGCTAAGCCATTCTCACATGATGGTAGGAAAGTCCTCCCATGGTGTAGATGTAAGGGCTAGGCCATTCCGACGTGGTGGTAGGAAATTCCTCCCATGGCCGTTGATGTAAGTGCTGAGCCTTTCCCGAATTGTGGTAGGAAAGTCCTCCCATGTCGGTTGATGTAAGTGTTGTGTCTCACATGCTGGTAGGAAAGTCCTCGCATGTTGGTAGACTGAGTCTTGCATGGTGGTAAGAAAGTCCTCCCATACTGGAGACATTGTGATGTGCATATGGGCTATGCTCCATTGACGTTGAGATGATCTGAAGATGATGAGATGAAAGTAGGGTACACAAGTTTTGCAGAGGCATATAATCAGTCCTGGGATACTCCTTTAGGTTTTGCAGTGGCATATAATCAGTCCTGGGAGATCTTGTAGGTTTTACAGAGGCATATAATCAATTTTGAGATGTACCTACTTGATGGCTTGCTCGCAGAGATGATGAAGACCTACATGGAGGCTAGGCCTACATCCAGCATGGAAAAGGGCTAGCTCTGTAGAACTTCCTATGATGAGTAGATTGGAGACTGATGGTCGAGATAGCAGCAACAGTGATGATGATGATCCGACTTTGATGATGATCTAGTGATGAAGACTTGTGTTGATGAACTACGTCAAGAGAATACCTTCCTAGTTAAGAGGGAGTGTTGATGTATTTGTAACTTTGGAATGTATTTCACTTGTATATTTCATATTGTATTCATATTTCATTGTACTTCCGATGGAGAGGTTTCATTGCTTCAATCAGGAAAGCTATTATTATATTTGAGTGGGTTATTAGACTCCCATAGTGGGGTCGGTCGAGAGTTAGGTTATAATGGGTTATTAGAATCTCCTAGGATAATTCGGCCCAGTTAGGTTAAAAGGAAAGTGAAAGTAAAGTATAAATAGAGAGGAGCATCCTCTCTATTTCATCATTCACTCACTCACTCATTCACATAAGTGAGAGAGAGACAAGTTCACACAAGTGGAGGAGGAGGAAGCTACTGGAGACCATCTTCTTGTTTTGGGTTTTTTGTGTTATTGCTCATTTTATCTCTGAGGAAGCTGTGGGGGTTTCTCCTTTATGGTTTCCCCAGTGAAATTCTTTGTGTCTCATGTCTCTTATGTTTGATATGATGTGCATGTTGTTCTCTCAGATAAGATCCTAGATTATATTGAATTAAATGATAAAAATCTAACAATTCCTTGGATGAACACATCAGCACTCACTTCTCCCAATAGTTTCTCTCACCCTAATTGCAGTCAGCTTGGTCCTCCTTCTTCTGCTTCAAAGTCCTCCATGTGCCATTTTTCCACACTGTGACTGTGTTGGCTCGACCATCATAGATGATATTCCGATCATATTTCCATGGTCTCCCTAAAAACAGACATGCGTCCATTGGGATTACGTCGCACAGTATGCTGTCTTCAAGCTTCCTAACCTTAAAGTTTATCAGGCACTATTTGGTTACCTTGACCTGATGTCCTTTCTGCAACCATGATATCTTGTATGGGTGTGGTTGTTCTCGACATCTCAAACCCAACTTTTCGATGACCTCCGTCGACACAATATTCTCTGTACTGCCACCATCAACTATGGTCTTGCAATACTACTCACCAATCAACACTCTAGTTCAAAACATATCCTTTCATTGTGACAGATCTTTCTTGTCATGTCGATCTTCCTGAACAAACATTCTCCTGGCCTTCATGGTTTGACCTTTTCTTTTCCCATCCTCACTACCATTGGAGGTCAACTCTGCCCTCTCCGCGAGTTTCTCATCTCTTCAACGTCTGGATTTCATATCCTCTGGAATGTGTTGGTTCTTCGGGCACTCATATGTCTTGTGTTTGATTCCTAGACACTTGTAACAAACCACAGCTGGTCTATTAGCTCCTTTTCTTTCAGTTGGACCACTTCAACCATACGCACCTCGACCATGAATCTCTCGACCATCTCATCGATTTTCCTACGCTTTCTCCTTAGTCGATTTCCCTTCCGCACATCGGTTCTATTCAACAGCTTCTATCCTGGTTCTACTACTTTAGCCTTTCACGGAAGTATTCCGAGCACCCCGACTAGTCCTCCTACCTCTGGTCAATGTGGATTTCCTCGACAATTTATCTTCTTCCTTCAGAGTTAATTGGTAGGATTCATCGACCGCTCTGAACCTTGACAAGCTCAAATCATCTTGTATGGAATACTTCAAGCCATTCACATATCTCATGACAGCTTCTTCTCTTCCGTTAGTTTGTACCGACCTTATCGACAATCTATAGAACTCTCTGGTGTACTCCTTCACGGTCATCTATTTTTGTCGAAAGTTTTGCAACTTTTGGAACAAGGAAATCACATAGTCACCTGGCAAGAACTTCCCCTTCAGCTTGGCGACCATCCTATCCCAAGACTTGATCTTCTCCTTTCCTTTCTTGACTCTGTCAGCCTATACATTGTCCCAACACAATGAGGCATGACCCTTCAACCTTAGACATGCAGTCTTAACCCATTTAGGATCCTCAATCTACTCTATGTCGAAGTATTTCTCCATCTCTCTAAACCAGGCGATCAAGTTTTCTGGATCTAGACTTCCTGAGTAGGTATGTACATCCATCTTTGTCCGAACTCTCATCTCCGCCAGAAGCTTTATGAGCATATCTTCTGGTTCTTCCCCTACTACTTCTCGTGCTTCCACTTCCTCCACTTTCTCATCAATGTGGTCTAATGCAATGGGAATGCATCCACACCTTTGGATTTCTTTGATCGTCGCGAACTCACTGGTCAAAATTCGCATTGTTCGCATGCACTCATAGAATATTTCATGATCAACTGTAACTGCAGCGCCACGCGCTCTTCATCCAACTCCTCAAACATTAACACCTCTGTGAGCCATTTTCAACCGTAGCTGGAACTCCCACTCATCCAATCGCAACCAGAATTTCACAACTTGTGCACAAATATACCCAACCGCAGCTGGAGTTGTTCACACTCAACTGGATTTTGTTTCAGGGATCTGATACAGTCTGACGCAAGCTAGGTCAGTCAGAACCTCTTGCTTAAAAATAATACATGACACACGATGTTCGCACATACTGGATGTAAACAGGATTCTAGAAGTTGTCTTTTATTACTTCAATCTACTAATGGTAACAATGCGAAATGCAAAACAACCAAACTAGTCGGCCTCAACCTTTACAATATATAGAATTAAATGGTTTGTTTTCTCTATGTGCGATCCTCTCCTCCTCTCAGTCTTCTGCTGAATGCTAGAACGAATGAGTGGTGAGTGATGAACGATTTGTCTTTCCCCAAATGGAACTCTTTGCTCTTTGTGCCTATGCACTTGTCTTCTAATCTTCCCCATTGTTGTTCTTCTCTAGGTCCAATCTGTTCCTCAAGATACTCTTCCTCTATCCGTCGAATCCTTTAGATTCTACAGACTTGGAGTTGTCAGCTCCCTCTATCGATGCTACACAACCTCTTCCTATGGTGACAAGTATCCTGATCCCAACCACCTTCATAACAACTCATAAATTCCTTATCAACCCTGAATGGCTACCAAGTACTCTGCCTTGACTTCTCCAAAACTCAGACTTTGTGACAATCCTCAGCCCCACATATCGACCATACCGCACTTCATCACCTTTTGACCTTACTTGTCATCTTCTCTTAACTCTCTTGGCTTCAAGTCCAATATGCCCCTTCCTCCACGCTTGTCTTCCGCCACAAACCTGTCGGTGTCACTGTTCGACAACCTGTCGACAACCGACCTCTTTCACTGCAAACATGTCATTTGGTGACATCTTAACTTGTCGTCCTTCAACACTATTCTCTTTTCTATCGACCGCATCTCGACAGCTTCTGCTCAACTACTTGGCTTTGACAACCATTCTTCCTTTGCACCAGTGGTTGTCGAAAACCCCCCTGGTCGACTTCTCGTGTCGATCATATATGACTATTTTTCCTAGGTCCTGATGCTCCTACATCAGTTATGGACTGATATAGAGTTCGAGGTTCCTTTATATGATTGGTGCAGTCCACTTAGAAAACATTGAATTTTCACCTTATCATCCCTAATATACTTGATATATATCAGCAGATCCAAGAATTTGTTTTCATATTCTTCCATTGTCATTGTCCCAATTTTAGCTCATGGAACTCTTTGATTTTCCCATCATAGTACCTATCAAAAAGGTACTTTTCCTTGAAGTACTTCTTGCACTGCTTCTACACAATATTTCTTTCATTAATCCACTTTACTTGCATAAGATGTTCCGACCATATAGATGCTCTTCCATTCAAATTGAATATAGCCAGGCTTGCCTTCTAATTTCTTAAATAGTCTTGGACTTGGAAATACTTTCTCATCCTAAGAAGCCAAGCCTCAACTTCTTGACCAGATTTAACCTCACCATCAAAGGTAGGAGGTTTGGCCTTCTTAAATTCTCCATTTGATTTGTTCTCAGAAGACCTATTTCTCTTGTTTCTATGACATGAAGAGCTTGAAAATTCAATGGATTCTTTAGAGTTAGATGACTCACTAGAATATATTTCCGGAGTATATGTCATATCTCTAGAAATCCTTCTTGAACTATGGAATCTCTTGTGGGAATGCCTCCTTAATATAATCCCACTCTTTTCCTGATTTTTTGAATTCTGCCCATGGTTTATCTTCCTTTGAATTCCAGTTAGAATTTGAAGCATAGCTCAATTCAACTGATTCTGTTCCTCTTCGGATCCAATCATCCTTTGATTGTTTGCTCTATAACTCTACAATTCCACCCTTAGGATCCTCATGGTTTCAGCAATGTCTAGGAAATTTTCTTGGTTTCTTCTACCATTAGATTTTGTCTCAGCATTCTCAACCTGTATTCTCTCCCATTGCATCTACCTCAACTTCATAAGGATCATGTGCATACTCCGTGATGATACTCTTCTTCTTGGTCCAATCAAGGTCAAATATTTCCCCACTGCACTAGACTGAAATGTTGACCCTTAACTATCACTGATATGATTTTGAATTTGCAAAAATGTTTATAAACACATTTGTTAGCTGCATTATATTCTCATAAAATTAAAAAATTATTTTCATGCATTATGGGAACAAGCCATGTTGATAATTTATTTCAAATCACAGAATTTTATCACAATCAACAACGTCTCAAGGGGAGGATGGGGGTCAAGGGAGATTCCCCTCTTGTGGCCTCCATTACAGGGTGGGTCGAGGGCAGCGCCCTTGTTTTTTGGGTAAATCCTTTGATTTCACGCAATCTAGTGCATAAGAGCGACTGCATTTTTCGATCTCGAGCACCCAAAATCAACTGTGAAAAATGCTACTTTTCCCCTGATCTATTCCCTTCAGATGCCACCTACATTTCCTTACCACTGTCAATGATAAGCAGTTTCAGGCTCCTAGAAGAGTGGTTTTGTAAAACTGATTTTACATGTCTGAATGCATGAGAGGGTGGTTTTCATTTAGGGTCGTGAAAATGAATTAAACTTCATGCACCTTTATGGCCCTGAATCATTCTGAGCTTTTGATAAAATCTAGGTGATTATCCCAAACTTACATGATCATTATGGGTCCCATCACCCATGACATCTCCGCACATCATGTCTGGACCCCACATCACATCATTGCTCATCAGGCTGAAAGCAATTTCAAGGTCCAAGGAGAGTGGTTTCCTGGACCCACTTTTGTGAGCCTGAATGCATGAGAGAGAGTTACGTCATAGGGTGGTTTACTGCTTCAGGGTCGTGATGTTTTGTTATCCTTTGTGCATGTTCAACGCCATAAAACATTGTGAGACGTTCATCTTGATCTGCATGATCTCCCGCAACTGACATGACTGATGAGGGTCCTATACCTTCTGACATTACTATCGGCCACATATCCCCACGTCATGTCACTCACTGTTGGACCCAAAAGGTTGTCTTAAGCTCTATGAAAAGTGGTTTCTCGAGATCGATTTTGCGAGCTTGAATGCACTAGAGGACGACACGGGGACGCAACTATTTTAATTCATGGTCACAAAAATAAATTAAATCTGATGCAACTTTGCAAGCTCGAATCACTATCGACCATCAATATGCCTCACTACTCAATGGTCAGATCTTCTTTGCCTCCACTTTTCATCACTTATGGTCACATGTGCACACGTATCTAATGTTGATGGTCCACATCACACCTTATGCTCCCATGGACCCTCCACATTGGAATTCCTTCCCATGTGGATCCTCCACATCATCCTGCCACCTAGCATCCAATCCTATTAAATTCCATTTAACAGAAACTGATTTCCTCCACAACCATTTTTTATTCCTTTTCCTGTAAATCTTGATTTCTGGCCCATATAACTCTGGTAATGAAAACAAAAGATCTGGTACCACTCTGTAACATCCCCCTTACCCAATTTGACCATTGGGAGGTGACATCATCTGGATTCAGGCTCTCAAATTTCACCCCAAATCCATGATATGAATTTCAACATATGCAATGTGTGCATAAAGGTAAATAAACATTCACATCGGAATTAAAATCTATCCACACGCATATAGCATGCAAATAAAAGCATAAACATTACAGAAATCAAATAAAAAAATTGCAAATTCAAATGCATGAGAATACTTATCTTTATCCAATGCAAATCCAAGCAGCTGTATGTGTAAGAGTGATTTTCCCCACAACCATAGGCACTCTATCCAGCATATACTCTTTCTACTGATAGGTCACCCCCAAGTTGGGCTATGAGGCCACTAGGGCGAAGGAAATGCCTATAGGATTCTCTCTCTAATCCCACAACCCATTCTACTCTCTATGATTAGCCAAATTCCCATACAAATCTCTACATGCATCTCACTCAACCCTCACATCCTTGAATTCCACAATACTTGCCCCACACAACAACCTTCTAGCTCAGGTATCCCCTTCACTGATCCAGGGTTCCCTTGGGTGATCCATCTTGCTAGGTGCTTCCAGTGTTGCATAGAATAAGTCCAATTTGATATGTGATTCTATAGAAGCACCTGTATCCTTAATTCGTGACTTTTCAAGCACCTACGAGCAACAAAACTCAATGGGTAAGGGTTCCTATCTTTCCCAACCATTCTGCTCACATACAACCATCATTTTCCCCTTCCAAATCGGTAGCATGGTCTCCAAAATCGAATTTTTGGGTTAGGGACAATCTGGTATACTCATGGGAAACAATTAAGAGCTCTTCCTAGTGTAGATTTACATGAAAGAATGAGAGAATGAGGGTTGACTCCAAGGAATATGGGAAAATGATGAAAAGACAACTAACATAACTTCTGATAGTAGAAGCAAGGACTCCTAGAAGCTACAGACTGACTTCTATTATGACAAAATTGTCACAAAAGTGTAGTCAGTCTCATTCTTCAATAACTACATGAGTTGACTTTTCCCACCAACGTCACACATGCATTAATGATTGGAAAATAGTCAAAAAATGAGATAATTGGTTTATTCTCATCACATGACAGAATTTAGGTGAGTTCTAAGCTTGACACTTGGCAACAAGGATTTAGTCACCCATGGACCCCCTTTCCTCTTCCCTCTAGTGGAATAATATCCCCTTTGGTGCTCTTTACACATCCATTGTTGGACCATTTTATTATTTATGCACATAATATTTACATATATTCTAAGTCATCATAAAATCCAACCAAACAGTCCAAATAAAATATATACATCATACTTTCCTATACATTCACTAGTCGGTCCTTGGCCTTGACCTCCACACTAGGAATTCACACTAGCATATTTACATCATTTACATAATTTTAGATAAATACATTCCATTTCAGAGCTAGGGGTATTGCATGCTGCAAAAAGCACCCCTTAAATGGGTGCCTACTTGATAATATAGAAACTTGTTCTATTTGCACTCAAGACCATGAGACTAGTAAGTGTCCTATGTTACCTAATATTAAAGTTGTTTATGAAGGTAATACTGAGCGAGTTGAGCCACTATGTTTTGTTCGCCAAAAAATACCATGGCCACCTCTACAACCGATGGCAACAAAAGATCCTTCTTATTATAATAATTCTCATTGTCCTAGTGGACCTCCTCCACCACAACTTACAAGTATGGTATCCACACATGTTCTGGAAAATGTGGCCTCGGCCCTTAACAAAAACAACAACCTTGGAAACAAGATTGCCAAGGATCTGCACCATATGGAAATATGAAACAACCACAATGATATGCCCCTCAGCAATAGAAATCCCTTCAACATCAGCAACAACTTCAGTTACCTACCAATCAAGCTCCTCAAAGAACTCAACTTCCTTCTTAACCAATCCCAAACCCTAATAATAAAGTGACTCAACCTACTTACAATGTAGAAATGCCAGGTTAACCTAGTTTTCCTGGTTTTCCAACATATAATATTTCTCCATTAAAACATGCTAGGATATACAATTACGGTCAACAAAAACACTAGACAAACCACTCCCATCATCCAAGAAGAAGATGATGAAGAAGACTCTTCTCCTGATCAAAATGATCATACATTATCAATTAAAGTTATTCCTAAAGAGACCACTCAATCTCAATCATCTGATTTGATAGTGACTCCTACTCCTTCTCCTTCTTATCCAGAAAGGCTAAAAATAGAAAAACCTATAGGACATTATGGATTTGACTTTCTTGGAGAATTACAAAATTCAAGTGTTAGAATTCCTTTGGTACAAACTATAAAGGATGTTCCTATTTATACCAAAGCTATTTGAGAATTATGTTTAAAGAAACCTAGAAGAAAATCAAGATACCCTCCAACTGTTCATGTAATTCGAAAGTTGGCTGATTTAATGTTAGGTAAAACTTTCATGATGAAATATCTAGACCCACGAAGTCCAGTTGTTAATGTTAACATTAGTAAAATTTCTATTTCTAACACTCTAATAGATTTAGGGGTTGCTATTAATGTTATGACAATGGAAACTATGCAGAAAATTCAATTGAATAACATATGACCTACCCCTACTGTGCTTCAACTTGTTGATAGATCTATATAGTTAAACCATAATGATTTTTAGAAGATATAATAGTACTAGTAGACTCATGGAAATATCTAGCAGATTTTTTGGTGTTACAACCTAAAACAAGTCTACGAGTGTATCCTTTAATTTTAGGTCGACCATGGCTAGCTACAACTGATGCATACATTGCGTGTCGATATGGTAATATGACTATTTATTATGGAAATTATAGCAAACAAATTACCCTTTATCCACCAGCCAAACCTTCTACAGATTTAGAGGTACCCTCACGGTTTGAGGAAAATGATGAAGAGATCATTCAACCTATCTTAACCCTTGAACAAAGCTCTAACTTTAAAATAGAAACTGAGGATGATCTTATTTGTAATGTCATAAAATTTTATAGTCTATCAAAGGATTTGGTTCATCCAATTTATAATAATCTACTTGATATCGATTCTCAATAAAATTACACCCTAACAGACTTTATTTAACAAATTCCCCCCTTACGAGTTTCCCTAAATGCCATGACTGAAATGCACAGCAAACGAATTGAGATTTCACCAGGAAAATTTTTAAATATTAATTCTAATCTTGAGTCCTCCTAGCAAGAATAGTTAGTTGAATTATTACAACAACATTAAACTACATTTGCTTGCGGATATACTAGCATGAGGGTATTCATTCTGATCTTTGTATTCATCAGAAATATATTAACGATGAATCTCGACCAGTGATACAACCACAAAGACGGATGAATCCAACACTTCAAGAGATAGTGAAAACCGAATTACAAAAGTTACTTAATGTTAAGTTTATTTATCCTATCTTAGATAGAAGATGGGTATCTCCCTTGGTTATCATGCCAAGGAAAAATGGAAAGTGGCTTGTTTGTATCGATTAGAGGGAACTAAATAAATCCACTCTTAAAGATCATTTTCCTCTACCCTTTATTGATCAGGTATTAGACACCTTAGCAGGGAAGAAGTTCTTTTCTTTTCTTGACGGATTTAGTGGGTATACTGAAATATGAATTGCACCTGAAGATCAAGAAAAAACTACACTTACCTATCCTTGGGGTACATATTCTTATCTTGTATTACCTTTTGGATCGTGCAATGCTCCTGCTACCTTTCAAAGAGCTATCTTAGGGATTTTCTACGACCTGATCCATGGCTGTGTCGAAGTTTATATGGACAACTTTATTGTGTATGGTAATACTTTTGAGGAAGCCAAGACTACTTTAGAAAAAGTTCTAGTGAGATGTCAAGAAACTAATCTCTCTCTCTTAATCATGAAAATTTTTATATGTTACTAATTGAGGGGATTGTATTAGGGAACCACATATCTCCCTTTGGTATTAGGGTTGATCCAATGAAGATAGAGATAATCTCTAAATTACCAGTGCCAACCACACAGAGAGAGGTTCAAATTTTTCTAGGTCATGCAGGGAATTATCTATGGTTTATTGAAAATTTTACTAGGGTTTCCTCTCCATTACTTTCTTTGTTGTCAAAAGATATTGAATTTAATTGGACTAACTCATGCCAGGTTTCCTTTTAAACCTTGAAGGAGAAATTATCTACTGCTCCAATTTTGAGAGGTCCAAATTGGGCCCTTCCTTTTCATATTTAAATAGATCCATCAGACACAACTATCGGAGCAATTCTTGGACATCATGAGGATCGTAAACCATATGCCATTTACTATGTCAGCAAGAACCTTGTTCCTGTAGCACTTAACTATACGGTAACTGAAAAATATATTTTCTTGATGTTGTTCATGCTATTAGAAAATTCTGACATTATATAACTGGTTATCTAGTATTCATACAAGTAGATCATGTTGCCATTAGATATCTCATGAATAAATCGATTACTAATGGCAGAGTGACCCGATGGTTTCTTCTACTTCAATAATTTGATATTACTGTGCAAGATAGACCAGGAAGAGAAAATGTGGTAGCTGACTTTCTTTCCCATATTTCAAATGAAGAGGATAGTCTTATGGTAGAAGACTCATTCCCTGATGAACATTTATTTGCATTATCAATTAACTGGTCGTGGTTTGTAGATATTGCTAGATACTTAGTTGCAGGAAAGCTTTCACTTCATCTCTCTTCGAGAGAAAAATAGAAGGTGATACAACATATTGCCAGGTATTCTTCTATGCAAGGCCAAATTTTTCGTACAGGACAAGATCATGTTATTGGGCGTTCTGTATGAGAATATGAGTTCTTTGACATACTAAAAACTTGCCATAATGACCCATGTGGAGGGAATTTCATTGATAAATGAACTGCCAATAAGGTGTTTCATTTGGGATATTATCGACCAACTATATTTTGGGATTCTAAGAATTATGTTCGAAGTTGTGACATCTGTCAATGCATGGGTAGACCAAGTCAGTCTGATGAGATGTCGGTACAACCTCATGTTATGATGGAGGCCTTTGAAAAGAGGGCCCTTGATTTTTTTGGCCCTATCAACCCACCTTCATGACAAAAAAGTACATCTTGGTGTGTACTGATTATGTAACTAAGTGGGTCGAAGCTAAAGCTCTTCCTAGTGAAACCAAATAGGTTGTACGATTGATTTCCTTCATGAAGAGATATTTGTATGTTTTGGAGTAACAAGAGAGATTGTCATAGACAATGGGGCACAATTTACTTCAAAGTTGATACAATCAATCACTCATAAATATAAGATCAAGCACCGAAAATCTACTCCTTATCATCCCCAAGCTAATGGTCAAGTGGAAGTCAGTAATAAAGTATTAGAGACTATTCTTACGAAAACAATGAAGCTAAATCGAAAGGATTGGGATGATAAACTACCGGAGGAATTATGGGAATATAGGATAATGTGGCGCAACACTACATGATTCTCCCCATACGAGTTAGTATATGGAAAACATGTAGTTCTTCCAATTGAATTTGAAATTCAAACCTTGCAAACAACATTAGAAGTGAACATGAATATTACAAAATCCCAACAACATCGCTTAGACCGGTTAAATGAGTTTGATGAACTATGACAAGATGTCGTACAACAAACTACTCTTGTTCAACAACAAAGAGTGAAATGGCACGATAAGTTCATGAAGACGAAGAGATTTCAGGAAGGTGATTGGGTACTCTTGTTCAACTCTCGATATAAGGATATTAAAGGGAAATTTTGTGTTCGTTGGATGGGACTTTATGAAATTGATATAGTTTATGATAATTGATCAGTGAAGGTGCAAATAATCGATGATGAAAGAGTTCCATTTATGGTAAATGGTCATCGACTACGTTTGTATAGGAAACCATTGTCTAAGGAGGACTTTATCAAAGAAATGGCACAACAATCCGAATTTGAGGTAGTGAAGCTGGTGGAGCTTCCACCTCCTACTTCTTCTTCTTAAGAACTTTTATCTCATTGCATTGTACATATTTGTATATATCTATAGGTTTTTGTTAAAAAGAAATAAATAGTGAAAACCTGGTTCTTAGGCGCTATTGTACTTGATGGTATTTGAAGACCGGTTCACGGGAAAATATCATCAAGAGAAAAAAAAGGGGGGAAATTCAATAGTGAAAACATGGTTTTCAAGCACTATTGTACTTGTTGGTATTTGAAAACTGGTTTTCCGATGGATATCATCAAGAAAAAAAAACTAAAAAAGGGGATAAAAAACATACTCTACTTCAGTTTTGACATTAATACTTTTGATAAGTGTTTTTCAAAACTAAGTATACAAAATTATAGAATTACAATAGTATTCTAAGCAAAATAAACTATATGAACCGAGCATGAAAATATTGGTTACAAATATTGATTTTGATATATTGAAAATTATTGTCATATACTTATGTAACTTTTATGATAAAGTTCAAGATGTTTCTAACATCATTCCTACATATTTGGCTAAGGAATCCAATTTTTAAAAGTTAGAAGCAATCCAAGTATTTTTTTGTGAACCATGGGATCGAAGACTTCAAAGCATTATCAAAATAAGATTTTAGAATAAAGGCTTCATATATCCTTGAAAACTATAAGATAATATTTCTTTTTAGTTTTAAGTTTTGTTTACATTTGAATTTCTATTTAGAACTCTATTTCATAACTATTACCTACCCTTTCACTGCGATTATCCTCTCACTTATCTGCCCTTATTATACTTCCCTTTGCAAAGCTATGCCATCCTCATAGGACATCTTACCATTTCAATTATCCTTTGATAGTTTTACCTACAATTGTACTATTCCATGGAGTTGTAACCACTCCAAGCAAACTCTCAAATCAAGATGAGTCAACTAAGAGTCAGTATAAATCCCTGTGCTAGGGTCCTACCAATTTGGCCCAATTCCTTAGGACCCAATCATTCACTAAAGAAGAAATCGGTTTGGAGGATGCTCAAGAGTTTAGAATTCCAATACCCAACTTCACTACCACAGGATTTCAAATTGGGGAAACCTATTCCCATGTAGTTATATCATCATCAGACACTGGGGGATTTAGTACAACTCCTTCATCGCCCAATTCATCCCTGATGCCTATGATTATTGCAAGAGAGATACAAGATTGGGATCCCAAGATTTTGTATTGCAGGAAGCATAAGACATGAAGGAAAAAGTATTCTAAATTGGTAGAAGAAAATATGAAGCCCAAAGATAAAAATAGACGCTTGAAATTTAAAAACATAGCATTGAAAAAGAAGAAGAAAAAATTCTATTAGCATACTCCTAGAGGCTGAACAAATTGTAAATACTATTTTAAATGATATACATGATTTTATGCAAGGAAAACTAGATTCACTTGGTTGGGGGAGGGGTGATGAACTACTAAATCTAGAGATTGCTAACATAGAGAGTCGAGAACAAGTCATGAATAGGTTAAAAGAATGTTGTTTCTCATTATATTTTCAACAAGTAAACGAATGTAAAGATGAAATTCAGAGCTACAAGGATAAATTGGAAAAAACAAAAGAAAATTTATAGGAGGCCTATTCATTAGGATTGGAGGATTCATCTTGTCGAATGCCTCCTCGAATTCATTCCATGTAGTTACTGGACTGATGGGTAATATTTTGACTCTCACAACTGGCCTCAAGAAAAAAATTATATTATCTCTACCCCTTAAGAATTCCTTGATGTTTTATGTGAGTGCACAATACATGAACATAATTTGCTAGTAGAACTGTATCTTCATAATTTCTTGTTACGCAATGCATTGAGATGGAATCCCAATCCATATATCAATGATGTCCATTTAAGAGCATTAACATCTTTTATTTATGGGTTGATTCAGTATAACAAAAACATGGGAGCTCACACTAAGGATGAATTCAATTTAGTTATGTTTGTTCGAAAAAATACCCTTTTCCTTCTATGATAATAACAGATTACCAGGCACTTTTGCAGGATCCTAGGGACACTATGCATATCAACATGGATCATCAAGAGGCTATTCAAATTTATACAAACATCGGGACATACTCCAGTCGTGCATTATTTGTGTCTAGAAATATTTGGTCTCATCTCCCAAATCCTTGACCAAATCGGAACTCAACAGGTTATCCTCATCTCTAGATGGATTTGGCAAGAGCAGATCTGTACATCAATTCAATAAATAGGCATGGAAATCGATGGATAAGATTAAAGTTCCACTATCATTTGTTGTTGTGTTCTTCTAGGAGGTACAAGGTAACATTTCAATGGAATAATCAAGAGGAAGTTTTTCAGTGGAGAGAAATCGATAGAAGTCTAGGATATCAAGCCAAGGATGATTATGCGTATCCATCCTACGGTTGGACTTCAGTGCATCTTGGAGAACCATAAGATGAATTGTATGAGGACATACAATTGAATTGGTCTGGTCTTAGGGGTGATGATATTATTACCCTCCAAACTGACATCTTATTTACGCATTTTGATCCTACATATGTATATATTTCCCTATTTTCCTACCTCTAAATATCCTATCCATATATCATAACCTTTCCTACATGTTATGTGTGAGTCCTAATAGTTTCTTCTCATTTAAATAATGAAATTAGTATTTGGAAGTTAATATTATGATTTTATGAAGCATGCTGCAAGGTTTTTAAGATGGGTTTTAAAAGAGGATGTGATGGAATATATGTTTAGTGAAGTGCTCGGGGATAACGCAGTACACATTATGAAAAGTCGACTTTTCATAATGTGTACTGCGTTATCCCCGAGCACTTCACTAAACCCTCAACGCAGGAATCTCCGAGATGGAATATATGTTACTGGAAACTCGTGGATTTGTTACCCGTGACATGACAACATTGATACCCATTGATTATTACATAGTGAATATTTAGAGTTTCTTTATTACACATGGCTCGTGGAAGTACGCCTACCTATTACACGTGGAAGCCTCATCATGAGAGGTTGAGGAATGATCCAAGCCAGAAGATGTCTAAACGAAATTGAACTCAGGTGGATGGAATAAAATCCATCTATCCCCACCAACAGACCACCAAATCCTTGACAATGCTTATGAGTTGATTTAGATACTATACTTACGTTCTATTCTTAATTATAATCCATATATAGCCATTCTATACTCGGTATAGTCCAAACATAGCCACTCGCGTTCTGTGTACAATGTCAATACGTGGAAAGTTATGAGCTTATCATATCTTTTATAAAATTCAAGATCATTGTATACATATATATAGGAACCTCAACATGCACATGTTAAAGTGTTCATCATCATTGCAACAATTATTTGTAGCTATGTAAATAATATCATAATCGTCTTATTGCTTTTTTGGTTCACTTATATTTTGTAATATGTGTCTTCCAATGTATCTTTAACTAATGTATTATATACTTTTATTTCCATAAATTTCTTGATGTACATAAGCTATATTAAAATATGTGAATATAATACGTCTTTAGTAATGCAAAATTTCTTAATTTTATTTTCTATTTCATTTACAAATATTATTATTAGTTAATTAAAGCATTCCCCTTATAAACCTTTATCTTGGTAATCATAGATATTTGTATCACACCTATAGTTATAGCATTCACTTTGTGAATAACTTTTAGGGCATAGTTTAATAATATAAACCAAGCTTACTACAGGTATTAGTCTCAATTTATAATATAATAATAAACATTAATTTTCATAAGTTTCTTTTCAGTTATTTGTAATTATTGGCATCCAAGATTTAGTAACTTATAAATAAACAACTTAGGAAATTGCTCTAGTTTTAGTTATTAATATTTCTTAGACTTTTGATAGAAGCATATTTATAATTTATTTATATAATTTAAAATTAGGCATTCATAATATTACATTTTATATTTTAAGTTAGTTATTTAAAATTACTTGGTTTAACCATTACAAATATTAAACTTACGTATAGAACCATAAATTATTTAGTAGTCATCCATTAGACAAATTAAAATACTTTTCTTTGCACATATAGTGGCAATGTCTCATAAGCCTAAACTAATCTTGGGTTTGACAATATTAAATAAAGTAATTGAATCTGAAAACATATCCATACTTTGAGACATGTAAATTCGCCATCAATAGCAATTGGTGTTTAAGGTGAATAATACATCACACAATATTAAATTCTTTTAACAAGTAAAGAACGACCTTTATACAGAAAGTCCAGCTCTATACAAGAGGTGCATCCCATGGATACCTTTATACGGAAGGTTCACATGAGAATCATGACTTGACACACAAGTACAGAGCCTTGTCCAATAAGAATTTACAACATCATTACTTTGATCAATTGCCTCTATACGGGAGGAATAACCTTTACATGGAAGGCAATAAAAGTGCTCACCTCTATATGGGAGGATCAATCTTCGCTGTACACTATTGGTTTGGAGAATGTCTCTTGATGTTGTACATTTAACTTGCCACACCAAACATCAACTGGTTTGATTTTGGGTGTATCCTACCAACTAGGTCACCCCTAAGGGTGTGAAGAACCTGCAACAATTAATTAATGAGAATACGTGAGATAGCAGAAATAACAGAACTGAGAATCGCTTTTATTGATCGTAGGCCACTTCGAGGGAGCAACCTCCTTTGAGCAAGCTCAATACAAATAACTTCACAGCACCTTCATTGGTCTCAACACAAAATTATATACTAAGTCTAGCCGCCATTACCATGGGTCAATACAAATTATGGATCAACAATTACTACGGGACAACTTTCAAAGCATATGCATCCAACAACAATAATACAAACTATGGATCAACAAATAGTACAAAACGACTTACAAAGCATATGCGTCCAACAACAATATACTATCAAAGTAAATAAAAGGGTTGACATGGGTTCTTAACAAAGGGGAATTGAACCTATGTTTCCCTATTGAGGAGATCCACACTGTAACCAAATGAGCTAGTTGGAATTGTGGTAAATTGATTTTTCTAATTTTAATTTAATTTTGAATTATAAAGTATAAAATATAAATAGATGTAATTTTAGTTAATTAAAAAATGTATTCATATTATAAAAAATCAACTAAATCTTATTGTAGATCTACATCATTTTCAAAATTTTCTTCTTAAAATTGAAAATTTATGAATATTATAATTAAAACTTGAGTGTGCCTAATGGTTAAGAACACGTGTTTATTCCTAGGATTTCAAAAGGGGTGTGGTGACTTTAGCATGAAGAAGTCCACTTTAAAAATCATATGAAAAATAAGGTGAATAGTAATAAAACAATAATGTTTTATGATGAAGAAGTTGATTAATAGGTTCCCTATATTAATCATAGCCACATCTATTATATTTTCTTTATTTTCATAGAGATCATAGGTTGAAATAGAAGAACATTTCAACATTTAATTTGAGATTCTACAATAAAATTCACACCAACCACTATTTCGTTCCATTCTCCAATTGCATATGTTTTTCATTATTCTATTATATACTTTGCTTTTAATGTGTGCATGTGTATGTGTGTGTGGGCTGGTGCAAGCTAATGTTGGTCTCTCATAATATGTTAGTGGAAATGCAAACTTGGAAAAAAAAAATGTGTTAACTTGGAGGGATGATTCGAGATACATCCACAATGAATTTGAATATGGTGTAAAAAGATGAAATGTAGAAAAATGAATTAGATTTCCAAATATATGATTTTAATTTATAGAAATTGTGTATAACTAGGTGAAATTTGTGTTTTACCAACATTGATATGTTAAATTTCATGCAAAATATAGTAGTATATGTGTGTGTTAGTGCAACATTGTAGTACCTAAACAATCGAATTTCACTACAAAAAATTGTAGAAATGTAGAGAACACATTGATCTAGTGAATGACTCTTTTTTGAAAAATTTATTCTTAATTTTATATTTTTTATTAATTACACTTTACACTCATGAAGACCATATAAATTATGATGGGGGATTCTTGTTCTTATCATTATGAGGGTATATATGGCCTAGAATGTATGTAAATCCCATAGGAAACCAGTCATCCCTCTTTAATTTTCAAAGGCTTACTGTCATTCAAGTATTATTGATAAAGTTTGCTTTTGAGTTTATTAGACTCCTACACTTACGAGTCCCACTTCTAGGATAGTGGCATCCTAGATATAGTATGAATTAAATGACAGGGTCTTAATTTAAACTTATTATCATTTGCAAATGGCAAATAAATGAATGATTGGATTAACTATGTATATATGCACTCAGGGTCTTTGTTTGATGGAGCCATATGCATAGAAATGTATTTATGATGCCTCTTTTACCTGGCATATCCTCGATGCCAGCAAGCTTGTTCATTAACCCAATGTGTTTACCTTGATACCATACAAGCATGGTCTCGTTGTCAGCGAGCCTATTTAGTACCCAGGTGGGTTTGCTTGTATTTACCGACCTTCCTTATTTATGTTTTTATTCAGCATGGACCCACTAGAAACAGGCC
Source organism: Larix kaempferi (assembly GCA_027924585.1). Taxonomy (NCBI): domain Eukaryota; kingdom Viridiplantae; phylum Streptophyta; class Pinopsida; order Pinales; family Pinaceae; genus Larix; species Larix kaempferi. Next base: position 3,276,205 of record BSBM01000585.1, on the reverse strand, counting down.
TGCTGAGTACCTCAATAGGTCTTCCTTGTAATTATTTCAAAATATAAGGCTTAATAAAGTATGCAGAAACCGGTTGGTACTAGAGTATATTAGGTCTGCTAAGCACATAAATCAAAATTCAAATTTAATTCATGAGTAACATTCTTTATAATAGCCTAAAATTATAGTTTATGTCAAAAGAGAATGACTTAAAGTTGTCTATAGTCCTTAAGTTCATCTTCTTGATATAAAATTTATGGTAGTGTTCCCCCACAAGTAGAAATGTCACTCACTCTCCTACTACTATTTTATAAAGATACTTAAATAACAAGATTTGGTATGAAACTAGGATGTACAAGTTACCTATAGGTATTACTATGTAGACCGTAAAGTTTTAATAAATCCCCATAATATTTTAAAGATTGGTAGTCCAACAACTGTGTTTATTAAGGGTCAGAAATATGCATGTATAACGATAATAAAGACCCTAAGTTGTTTTGATGAAACCATCAATACTATCTTCATCTCAGTTCTTTTATTAAAAGGAAAATGTAAAATGATGCTGCATTAAACTTTAAACTAAACTAGCAACATGCAACTTTTATTTATGTGCATATTATCCTAAAGTTTCCTAAAAAGAAAGGAGAATCTTTATTTAAGTGTAAGAACTTTTCCAATGTAACCAAGTGTGAAGAAAAGTAAGAAACTTACCCATATCCTTATACAAAAAAGTTACTGCAATGATCACCTGGATATGAGGAACCAACCGATCTGTTTGATTTTGCAGCATGAAGTGTTAAATGAGAGAATGGCATTGTGGCCTGATTACCTCTTGGAACCAAATTTCAATGTAATCTTGATGTTTATTAGAATTAATTTCTATACCTTCCTCCATCATGCCATGCATATCCTCCTCTTTTGGATGATTGATTTCTTTAGTACATGAAGTATCTGTTGAGAACTCCTCAATCTCAGGTCTTCATTGTCACTCTCCATCGGATGTAGTCCATAATTTTTCAGCTTCCTCAGCATGTTAGCAAGCAGAATATTTTTGTAGCTCATGTAACTATGGTTATTCTATCATGTCAGGAGAGGTAGATAATTTATTGACTAGCTGTTGTGGCCACAACAGATCCCATTCTTATTTAAAGCATGGGAGCCCCATTTTTAATAAATTCAAAGGTATATGGGTAAGTTTCCCTTTGTGAATATGAGTTTTCGGTTTAGATGTCTTTAAATCTAATGCCCATACCTTCTTACTCCATGTTTCTGCCTGATTGGGATTATCTCTAGGTGTTTGGTTTGCAAAAATCTTTAAATTTTGAGTGTTTTAACTTTTTCTCTATAAACCCGAAACCCGACACTTGGACAACCCGGAACCCGAAACCCAAAAGTTTCGGGTGCAGGAAATTGGTGTTCTCATTTTTTTGGATTTTCGTCATCCCGAAACCCGCAACCTGAAAGTTGCAGGTGCGGTATTTCATTTTTTGAAGTTAGTTTTAATAAACCCGAAACCCAAAACCCGACAATGTCGCATTTTGGGATTCAGAAATTACTTTTTTAACTTTGCATTTGATTGCGTCCCGAAACCCGCAACCCGCAAATGTTGGGTTGCGGCTTTCGGGAACCTAGTTTTGATTTGGTTATATTTTGAGACCCGAAACCCGCAAGTGTTAGTTTTCGGCTTTCGGGAATGGTAAATAAAACATTTAATTGTGTCTCTGAACCCGATCCCACATCTTGCATTGGTTAATCTCAGTCGTTCGTTACTCTTAATTGGGAAATTGATCTAATAGATCAAACCACTTACTCATAGAGTGCCAGCAGAGGCCGAATATCCATGGGTGATTACCATACCAAACAACTCGAGGATAGAATTTCCCTTGCGTAGGGTCTTTCGAAGCCTTTGGCTGGGTTTTCATCCCCTGTTGTGTTCCTTGGAACCCTTTCCAACACCTTGTAGTAACCTGCACATCCAAGGCCTCAACAAATGGTGCTAGAAGGAGGGCCACTAGTATAACATGCCTAAGCAAACCGTTAATAAACCTCCTCCAGCAAGTACTTCAACAGTTCAAACCCAAAGCCAGTCTAGGTCTTCAACATCTGAACAACCAACTGATACACGACCTGCAGTTCTCCCTGACACGTCTGCCCAACCTACAGTTATACCTGTCACACTTGTGATACAATAGGAGAACAAAGGGGATATCATTTTCACATCACCTACAAGGGGACCCCTCTCGTTAGAGCAGATATTGAAAACATCTGCTGATCGGGTCTTAAGAGCAGAACAACGACTTGCCGATTAAAGAAGATGCGGTCTGGTAGCCTTAAATTTAGAATATATTCTGCAGACTAGTGGTCAGGAAGATCAGCAAATTTACGCTTCCCAAACCAGCGACCTACAGATTCCGCATACCACTGATCTAAATGCAGAGGATCAACATATAGTTGACCAACAACCTGAAAACCAAGAGCTGATTGATCAACCAGATTCTCCTGAATATAACCGTGAGACCACTCTCATAGGAACACAAGGTCAACCAAATCTTGGAGCTGGTGGTCCACCACCATCCCCTCCTTCATCTTCATCATCTTCGTCAGATGGTGAAAATTTCTCTAGCTCGTCTTTGGAAGAAGAAGAACAAGAACCTCCGATGGCTGGAGAAGGTTAAAATAGACCTTGGCTTGACCAAGGTGGAATTTTCATATTAGGAGATCAACATAGATTACCAAAGAATCCTAAGAAATGGCTGCCTAAATTCAACCCTGAGGTTAAGACACTCGCGTTGGATCATATAAAAACTTTCATGCAGGCAATCAGACTTAGAAGCGTGGTACATGAGGATATAGTATGCAGACTCTTTCCCTACACTTTTGAGGGTAGGGAAGCCGCCTGGTATTTTGCCTTACTAGCCCAATCTATAACATCCTCGGATGAGTTCAAGAAACATTTCACACATAAATTTGGGGATGATAAAACACCGCAGGATCTTGTCTTAGAATTATCCTCTATGAAAATCAAAGGAAAAGAAAGGGTTAGAGACTTTAACCAAAGGTTTTCATATCTCAAAAACCAAATTCCTACCAATCTTCTTCCTGCCGAAGAATTGTTGGTAGCTTATTATGAAAAAGGTCTTCCTTTCCCTATTGCAATGTGGGTCAAAAGGACACACAAAGCTACTTTACTGGAGGCATATGATGAAGCAATACAAGTTGAGAAGGACATATTTTGTTTGAAAGACAGCCCTAAAACTTCAGAAGAGCAGCCTTCTACTTCCAGGAAAAGAACTGAGAATGTCCCCAAACCCACTGTTCAGAACAAGGATCCATTTGATATGGCTGACATGAAGAAATTCATTCAAAAAGTGTCAAATGAGATGGTGGATTTGAAGAAGAACACTAATGATAATCAGAACCAAAATAGAGGTTTTGTAAGGCCACCATTTAGGAGACCTTACCAGCCTCCACAAAATCCACCACCACCGAATTCGGCAGAAGAACTTACAAACGACGAACTCTATTCTATTTTTAGAGCCTTGGCAGCAGAATCTCAAGTCACCCCTGACACTTCCAATGATCAGACCATCCCAGATCCACAATTACCTGTAGAAGAAGAAGAAGGTGATCCACAAGTCGATACTGTGAATTTCTTTTCAAAACTTCCTATGTGTGAAGAAGAAGAAGAACCTGAGGCAGTGTTTAACATATAGCACCCTTATAATACAAGGTCAAGACCACAACCACCTCAAGAACATTCATCTTCTGCTCCAGTTCCCACCAAAAGCAAGATTGTTCCTCAAAAGGATACAGTCCTCCCTGAATTGGAGTACAATCTAGTTGAAGACTTAAAAAGAGTTAAAGCGAACATCTCTCTGTTTGAGCTACTTAAGGTCCCTGCTATGAGGGATTCCTTAGCTAAAAACATGATAGTCAAATAGCCTAGAGAGTCAAAAAGTAACAACCTAGACTCTGTTACTAAAACTGATGATTAGAAACCACCAAGCAAGAGGACTCCTCTTTTCTTGCTTACCTTTGAGATTTTCAACCAGAATGTGCACAACTGCATGATAGATTCAGGAGCATCATCAAATGTGATGCCTCTCTCTGTTTGTAGGAAATTGAATGCAACGTGAGAACCCTACCCAGCTCAGATTGTGCAACTTGACAGATCCAAAGTCAGAGTGGTAGGTAAATTGAGAAATGTTTTGCTTACACTGTCAGCTGATCCCAGGATCCACCAGACAATTGACATCGTGGTAGATGACATCCTGGAAGCATATGAGATGTGGTTAAGTAGGGACTGGTCAGAGAAACTTAAGGGTTACTTTGCCACCAACTGGTCCCATTTATGGTTTCCTTACAATGGTCAACTGAATAAAATTAAGATTAGTAGAGAACCTTTTATGAAACAGACAGTCACTGATCTTAATGACTCAAGCGAACCTACTAGTTATCTCACCTCTCGCGTAGAGCATTTTACATTTGATACCTTTTTTGGTGAATTCCCAGCTGATGCCTCACCAGAAGAAAGCATTCAAAATGAATCACATATTACTCATGTAACTTCTATACCTTTTTCTGGTGAAATTGTGCATAATGTGTATAATGTAAATACAAATTTTAGAATAGACCCTGTCTCATGGACCTTATTTTTTTATGGTTCCAAGTCCAAGGATGGAGCTGGAGCAAGTTGTGTCCTTATTGATCCTAAGGGAATGAAAATTATGATTGCTTGTAGGCTAGAATTTGATTGCACTAATAATGTAGTTGAGTATGAGTCTCTGGTACAGGGGCTCAAGAAGGCTATTGATTTAGGTGTGCAGGAAATAGAATGCTATGGAGATTCCGAAATTATAGTTAAGCAAGTTAGAAATAAAATACACTACTTATCTCCATGTTTGGCTAATTATCAAAGTATGGTAAGGGATCTAACCAACTCATTTTTAGCATTCAATATTAAATCAATTCCCAGATCACAAAATTTTGTTGCAGACCTATTAGCAAACACAACGTCTAGACTAATCCCGCCAGAAGGCCTATCTCCTCAAACTTTTTCGATCGAATTGATGTACAAACCCTCCATTCTAGATAATGTGACTAATTGGAAAGTGTTTGATGATGAACGACAGATGCTTGAATTCCTCACTACTCAGGATACATTCCAAGATATGGCCACTGATGAAGCAGAACATGAAGAGTCGCTCATTGATCCCTCAAACGTTATCCCAAAGTCACTGATCAATCTGGAAAATTTTTATGATTTGCAAGACAAGTTCAAATCCCAAATTAATTGTAAAACTCAAAGCTCATCTTTGAACTATGAGCGAGTCAATTTAGGCACCGAGCAGGAACCCCGCTTTATCAATTTGGGAGTTGATTGTACCCCTGAAGAACAGAGAGCCATCATTGTATTGTGTGAGCAGTATAAAGATGTCTTTGCTTGGACTTATGATGAATTGAAAACATTCGACACTAGCGTCATGTTCCATAATATACCCATGAAACCAGAGGTTAATCCATTTCAACAAAAGCTACGGAAGATGCACCCCAATTTAGAGCCTTTGGTAAAAAAGGAGTTGGAGAAGCTGCTCACAGCTCGAATTATCCTTCCAGTTAGGCACACTCAATGGATAGCCAACTTAGTGTCTGTCCACAAGAAAAGCAGTGAAATTCGACTGTGTGTGGATTTCGGGAACCTGAATCGGGCTTCTGAGAAAGACAACTATCCTGTTCCACCTATGGAGCAGATTCTTCAAAAGGTAGCCGGGTCAGAAATGTTTTCCTTCCTAGATGGTTTTTCGGGATATAAATAGGTTATGGTTGCCCCGTACAACTAATTAAAAACAACTTTCAGGACCCCTTGGGGTACTTTCGCTTACAGGAGGATGCCTTTCGGGTTGATCAATGCAAAATCCACTTTTCAGAGAGCTATGGACATAGCTTTCCGAGGGTTAATGCATAATCCCGTTGTAGTTTATCTTGATGATATCACTATTTACTCCAAAAAACGACATGAACATGTGTTTGCTTTGAAACAGGGTTTTGACCGCTGCAGGAAATTCGGTATTTCTCTCAACCCAAAGAAATCTATTTTCACAGTAACTGAAGGAAAGCTTCTAGGCTTCATTGCTTCGAAAGAAGGTATGATTATTGATCCTAAATGCACAAAGGCTATTTCAAAGATTGGGTTACCAGGCTCGTGCAAAGCAATGCAATCCTTCTTGGGTAAGATTAATTTTGTACGTAGGTTTGTACCAAATTTTGCTCAGATGGTCAAACCGTTACAACTTTTGGTCAAGAAAGATGTGCAGTTTACTTGGTCTGCGGAACAGAGAGATGCGTTTATCGAAATTTGAAAGGCTATCACTGAAGCTCCTTCTCTCATGTCCCCAGATTTTGATAAGGATTTCATTCTTTATACTTTTTCCACTGACTTTTCTTATGCGGCTGTCCTGACCCAAAAGCATGACAATGATGCAGAGATCACGATCCCTTTTATGAGCTCAACATTCAAAGGTGTAGAGCTTAATTACTCACAAATTGATAAGCAAGCATATGCGGTCTATAAGTTTGTCAAACATTATAGGCCCTACTTGCTAAAATCTCGAACCAAAGTCATTGTCCCATATTCTGCTATTAGAAACGTCCGAATCCAGAAAGAGTTAGGGGAAAAGAGGGCCCATTGGATGACGACTCTACAAGAATATGATCTTGAGATAAGACCAGCTAAAATTGTCAAAGGGCAGAGCCTTTGTCTTCTTACCGCTCAATCCAATGACCCTACGCAACAGCAATCTGAATGGGATCGGGAGGAAGAAATTCCCTCAGGTTTTGTTAACGCTATCGATGCCCCAACATTAGAATGGTATGATGATATCAGATTTTTTCTGAACCATGGGTTTTCTCCCGAAACCCTTGATTTTAAGAAATGAAGGGCTTTGAGACTAAAAGTTGTTCCTTATCAGTTGATTGATCAAGTTCTTTTTAGGAAAAATTATGATGGAGTATTTCTTAGCGTAATGTCCCCATTTTGACCCCCTTTGTATTAAATCGTAAATGATGTAAATATTGTAAATTGATCATGGTGAGGAGCTCAAGGCCAAGGCCCCATCATTGATTTAGCATTTTATGTATCGGCAATTAAAAATAGATGCCTATGGTTCTTGTGCGAGATGGGCACAATGTGAGTAAGACATCATGTAAATACAAATTTTAATGGAAAAAGACCCACAACTGGCTATGCTATGCAACAAAGAGATGGGGCATGATTTCTACAAGGAATAGGGAGGGAAAATAACCAAACCCTTGAGCCACTAGGGACAGCCCATGTGTCAATAAGAAAACCCATGAACTCTTAACTATCCATTTTGTCCCATGCACCCAATCATTTAATTCTTCCAAAGATTGGTTGGGGCAGTTAATGTCTTGGGATTGGAGAAGTATGGCAGTCAGATTTTCGTGCATGGGAAAGCCATCAACCTGGAAATAGTATTTTTGGCTTGCTGGGCAAGAAAACCCCCACGAAATGTTGCCTAAGGCAATTCTTCATCCATTACATTCTTCCTCTCACGCAGACAGAGCTCACTGGAATTTATCCTCACGTTTTTCACCATAACCCTGCGTTTTTCCATGCCCAGGAACTTATTTTTGGTATTGTGCAATAGCTGGTGAAGGAGGGACGCGAATTGGGACTAATGGAGAGGTCGTTTTTGCCCCTGGGGCATTCTTCTGGAATGGGTTTTGCTCTCCCAGTCGAATTTTCCAAGTGCCCATACGTTTTGAGTCTACCCACATTTTTCTGAAGCTCAGGAAACCCCATCTCATGCACCCCACTGTTGAAACGTTTTTCTCATGCTCAGCAAGTGTAGTTTACTATTATGTGCATCCTTGTTTTGATGTGAACCTGTGAGCAAGAAACTGGAGTGGTAGTGGATAGAATTGGCTTGATAAACCTAGTGTAGGGAGTAACCTCTCAAGAAGATCAAGAGGGATGGCTACTTTTCTATGCACATCCTGAGAGCACTAGAAAGGAAGGTATGGCTTGAGGGACTATGTGGCAGTGAAGAGAATACTTCCTTGTGTTGGGTGTGTAGGCATTGTGAGTGCCAAGCTGAATAGATCTGGGAGAGGTACCCATAGCTTTGTGATTGAGCTCACTAGCTTAGCAATTCTTCCCTTCCATGTCCTAGTAGCCTGATAAACCCAATTGCAGATTGGCTTGGCTCATCTTGGTGTATGCTTGGCTATGTGTGAGTGTGTTGTTCCCTGGTTCCTTGTAGAGATCATGCCTAGCTCGGGGGTGGCAGTTGTATCAAGAGGTTGATAAGCACAACTGGCCTATGGTTGGGTGGAACGTTGCAGTTGCATAGCCAGTTGCTTGGGACTACCTTATTGAGATAAGTATTCTCTTGTGTTAAATTTGCAATTATCATTTGATGAATATTATGAATGTATGTGGATGTGTTAAATGAATTTACTTCCGCTGTGTTTTTAAAAGTATATGCATTTCCATATGATCTTTTATAATTCTGCAAAGATCTTTATTTAATGGCTGTCACAGAAATCTTGAATGTATGTTAGATATCAACAGTATTTATTTAATTTCCGTCGTGTTTCTATAGCATGCACATATATATGTCTTTGTATCAATAAGTTGAATCTAATGGGTATGGGGCTAATTGCCCAGATTGAGCACCACGTCCTCTCTATCCTGCTAGTATGGTAGGAGGGGACATTACACTTAGGTGCTTGGAAAAACATGAAACTGATAACATCTTATTCCAATTTCATGCAGGACCTAGTGGAGGCCATTTTTCAGGTGAGACTACAGCACATAAGATTCTTAGGGCTGGATATTATTGGCCCACGTTGTTTAAAGATGCTTATGCTTATGTAAGGAGGTGTGAACCATGCCAGAAATGCACAAGGAAGCTCAAGAAACCTGCATTTCCTCTTCAACCAGAATTCAGTTTCCATTCCAACAATGGGGACTAGATTTTGTCGGGCCTATAAACCTTGCTTCATCCCTCCAAGATAAATAGATTTTTACAGCAACTGACTACTTCACCAGATGGGTGGAAGCAGCCCCTCTTAAACAATGTAATGCCAATCAAGTAATCTCCTTCCTTGACAGTCAGATCGTCACACGGTTTGGCTCTCCAGAGTACCTAGTTTTCGATAATGCACCCTACTTCTCCTCAATCGATATAACTGAATATGCCTTTGAAAAGGGGATTTAGCTTAATTTTTATGCCAATTATTACCCTGAAGGAAATGGTTTGGCTGAGTCATTAAACAAAAATCTGATAAATATTCTCAAGAAGACTGTAGCTTCTCATCATAGAGATTGGCACACATAGTTATGCTTTATGGGCAGATCGAATTACCCCAAAGGCAGCAATTGCAAATTCCCCCTACTGTCTGGTTTATGGCAAAGAAGCCATCCTTCCTACTAACCTCACCATCCCTTCGCTACAATTGGCCTAGTCTGTCCAAGAAGATGATTCTTCTCCTCTCCAACAAAGAATTGACACTCTTTTGAAGCTAGACGAGGATAGGGAAATAGCTAAGAACAAATTGTATCATCATCAACAGATGGTGAAAAGATGGTTTGATGAAAAATCTTCATCTGACAGGGAATTTGCTGTTGGTGACTTGGTTTTGAGGTGGGATAAGCAACACAAAGATAAGAACTAGTATACCAAGTTTCAGTGCCTTTGGCTTGGGCCTTTCATTATTACAGAAAATATTGGTCCTAGCACCGTTCGATTACAGACACTGGAGGGAATTGTAGACACCTACCCAGTGAATGTGTCTCTTCTCAAGAAGTATTTTGTCTGAACAATCTGGTGCACTTGTATATAGGTGTGGTTTGTTTTTTTTAATCATTTGTTTTTCTTGTATTAACAACTTGATTGGTTTTTTTTTGTCTTTGTTTTTGTTTGGTCTTTCATTAATAAGGCTTCACACATTTGGTAATGGCTTATGATCATTTTTCTTAGCAATAATTGTCTCTGAAGTCTCGACATTGCTATCAATCTTAGTTCTGGCTTATGATTAGAATTTGCTCTGAAGAATAAACAGTCAATAAGTGCAGTACTTTTGGATACTTTTCACTTTGATCATTATCTTTCACAATACTTTATTTGTGTAATTGAGGTATGGAGGATGGTCATCATTTCTTTACCTGGTGTTTCATGGTTGAACAGTATATCATAATAACCTAACCAGCTCCGATTGCTCATGGATCTTTTTACAATCACTTTGATTATAAATTTTGTTTTAAAATTATAAGTTACAAGGTGGGTGGTCTTGCTATCAAGCCAGCCTATTAGGTTCATAAGTGTTTAAGTGGAATGACATCTTCACATCAAGCCACCACACTTGGAAGATGACTTTCAATTCTGCTGGAAGATGGAAGATCCTATTACAGGTCGGTCCATTCATGATCTGCAAAGCACTGGTGAGTAACATTACCACGATATGGTCACCAAGCCATGGTAATGCCTTGTAGCTTATGCCAAGATAAATTGTTTTTGTCTTTCATTTATAGGATTTTGTTGCATACAAGAACAGGGGGGTCTTATCACAAGCCATCCCTGCTATGATCATGGGTTTGACCTTGGACTGGAGTTATCATAATGTGGTCACTAAGCCATGATAATTTATTTTGGTCTTACAGCCGGAAGACAAGGAGTCTCGTCATCGAGCTAGATTGACTAGTTTCCAGATCAGGGTTGTGAATGGCATTGTTTTATCTGATCACCAAGTCAATATAGTGGTCTTGCATCAACAAGGTTTTATGTATAATCCATCTTTAAAATAAAATAAAAAAAGAAGAGGAAAAGAAAAGATAAAGAAGTGTATATAGCCCAAATGGGATCATTGATTACACATGCATCTAATAAACCAAGGTGATCTGTAATTAGGATATCCATGAGAATTTCTAAGACTGTTTTTAGGTTCAACACAAGTTGGTTTTCGATGATTACATCATGGTAAAGATTTGGTATTGTTCTTTAAATCTCCTTATCAGATGAGTGTTATCTTTAAAATGGTCACTGTTTGAGATTTATCCATTTTCATATTTACTGTTTGTTGGCTGTTATCTTTTGAGTATTTTCTTTGAATTGAGTTTCAAGAAACTGGTTGATTAACATGTTGTCTTTAATCAGATTTGATTACAGAGATAACTGGTCCTTCCCAGCCAGTCGCCATTTGTCGTGGCCACAACAGATCCTATGCTTAGCTAAAGCATGACAACCCCATTTTTAATAAATTCGAAGGTATATGGGTAAGTTTCCCTCTGTGAATATGAGTTTTCGGTTTAGATGTCTTTAAATCTAATGCCCATACCTTCTTGCTCCATGATTCTGCCTGATCGGGATTATCTCTAAGTGTTTGGTTTGCAGAAATCTTTAAATTTTGAGTGTTTTAACTTTTTCTCTATAAACCCAAAACCCAACACTTGGACAACCCGAAACCCGAAAGTTTCGGGTGCGGGAAATTGGTGTTCTCATTTTTTTGGATTTTCGTCATCCCGAAACCCGCAACTCGAAAGTTACAGGTGCGGGATTTCATTTTTCGAAGTTAGTTTTAATAAACTTGAGACCTGAAACCCGACAATGTTGCATTTCGGGATTCAGAAATTACTTTTTTAACTTTGTGTTTGATTGTGTCCCGAAACCTGCAACCCGCAACTGTCAGGTTACGGCTTTCGGGAACCTGGTTTTGATTTGGTTATATTTTGAAACTCGAAACCCGCAAGTGTCGGTTTTCGGCTTTAGGGAATGGTAAATAAAACCTTTAATTGTGTCTCTGAACTCGATCCTGCATATTGCATCAGTTAATCTCAGCCGTTCATTACTCTCAATCCTATGGTCAATACTATAGGAAATTGGAGTTGGACTTGTTGGATAAAGTAAGAAGAGAAAGAGAAGAAAGTCAAGCTCAAGAAGCTAATTCTCTTCAAATGGTGGTTCATTCAGAACAAGGAAAAGGAAAAATCACCATTGAGGATTCTCCCCCCAAGAAAATAGTAGAATAGGTCAAACCCCCGTTATATACCTCTTAGCAGTTTCAGAAAGATCTGGCACAATTGACATCAGTATTGAAGACTCATCCTGCAAAGCCCTAGAAGGTTACTGTGGATTTGCAAATGATGGAGACTTCAAACCCTCTTGAAATCATCAGTGCAACTGTGTGAGAAAATGATGATTTGGTGGTTTCCCATGCCAGCTCAGCGAAAAGGAAAAGGATCCATGCCAATCCACTCCCTAATGTTCATATTATTGATTGTGATATTACTGAAGAACCTGAACCCCCATTTTCAGTAACTGAGGAGATTCCATAACAATCCAAGATGCTCATAGACTTGTTAAATGTTATTGAGGTGGACTACTCTGCTCAGGAACAATCATTTGAGGACACCTCTGTTTAGGATTCTTTGGTTTCAACATCTCAGTTAACATCAGTTCAACAATTTTCTGCTTCATTTTCAGAGCACCTACCTCCCTTTTCATTGTCTCAACTATTCAACAATATAACTTCTTCTTCCACTACAATTTCAAGTAGTCAAGAGTTTTTCTCTATTCCTAAGTCCATGATGCCAAAAGCTCAAACCACCATCACTCCTACAAAGTCACCTAAACCTATTCTACTAATACCTTCCATGGATCAATTCACCTCCATTCCTCTTCCCATTCCATCCTCCATCACAAATTAGGATAAGATTTCTGCAATTCCTCAATCTATACCATTATCTATCTCTGTTTCACCTAGCATCAAGGAACCACCTATAGTTCCTTCCCTGTGATCAGCTCCCAACACACTCTTCTGTCTGAAGTTTCCATTTCGGTCCCTTCACCTACACAGGTCTAGTCACTTGTCCAGGATGTTTCTGTCTCAATGGTCGTTCCCCAAGTTACTATGTCTATCCCTCATCCTAGTGGTATTATGACACCTTCAATAATTTCCACTGCTAATGTTATTCCCATCCCTACTGAGGTGGTTGATGAATATGTAGATGAAGATGTGGTTCCTATTGGAAGCTATTTCTATAGCAAGGAAGAGAGGACGATATTCAATAAAACAAGGAAGAAAAGTAAAGATGAGCAAGCATTGGAATCACCTGCTACGATTCAAGTCTTATGGGATCAACAAACTGGTGATCCTCAGGCTGGAGCCATTGAGGCAGCAACATTTTTGGGAGCTTTCACTGGTTCCAATATAGATTCAGTTCAGTTACTGAATAGAGAGGTTGATCTTAAAAAGGAAAGAATCAGGGAACTAGAAGATGAGTTGTGTTATCACTCTAGGAGTCCCTGACTGTGAAGGGAATGAGCCTGGTAACTTAACTATTCTTGTAATGGTTCACTCAATAATGAGTGTGGGGTTGGATCGTGATGAATATATAACTAACTGGACTGTCTATTCAAGGATGTCTAGGGATATCAAACACTACCAGGCCTTCAAGAGATGCAATCAGACAGGTTATGTATCAAGTAGAACAGAAACTAATCACTTAAACCAGATCATACACATATAAAACAATAAGTATGATGGGTCTAGAAACTAGTATAACAACTTATGATCCTTTGCCAAATAATCAGATAGTGAGATGACAATCACTTATGGATTAGATAAGCACATATAGAGAACTTCATTCAACTCATAAGCATAAATAGATAAGAGAGAAGAAATCTGATCACATCAATGAAAGAAGCTGGAAGTTTAATATATTAAGAAAAGGTCTCTGTTTACAGTAGAAGCATAGTAGAACTCCAAAATCAAACCCTTATTATACATTAGTTATGGTCTTTATAGCATTTACAACCTCTCCCCAAATCCTAAGAAGCTGGGTCGAATTTACTCCAAGTGGAAAATCCAAAACCGTTTTTCAACAAACTAGGAAAATCATTTTTAATTGGCCAGACTGCTGAAAAATGGGGCTCAGAGATGCATTCAATTCTCCCAATATATGACACTTGTAGGAAAAATGAGAGAGGTTATTGTCCTCTGACATGTTAGGAAGAAAACTCTTCGAGCATTTTGCAGAATGATTCTCCAGTCACTCAGAATCATCATTTGAAAATGATGACTCTGCATAGTAAAAAGCCACTTTTGTTGAAGCTGCTGAAAAAGAGCCTCAGAGATGGGTTCAGTTCTCCAGCTATGTGACACCTGTGTATAAACTAAAAGACCTTATTTTTCATTGATCTGTTGTGAAAAAAACATCTCTCAGACCTTTGAAACTCGTTTTGGTTTTCCCGAGATCTGCATTTCAAACACATGTGTCAAATAGGCAGATTTTGGGATCCGAAAATTGGGGATCAGTGATGGATTCGATTCTCCCAATCTATGACACCTGTAGGAAAAATGAGAGAGGTTATTTTTCTCTGACATGTTAGGAAGAAAAACCTCTGGTCGTTTTGAAAAATGATCCTCCAGTCGCTCAAAAATGTCATTTGAAAATGATGACCTTTCATAGTAAAAATGCCATCAATTTCAGTAAATATCCTTCATCTTCTCCACCTTGCTGGCACCTTTAAATCTAGAAAATAACCTTGATCATGATTCCTTTAATCATTGTATAACATTATAAACCACCCTTGAGCTGTTTAGATCAGTAAAAATCAAATTCGTGCAAAAATGGTAACATTTTGTCTAGTTTTTTAGCTTTCGGTAGCTAGGGAAGCCAAAGTCAGAATCTGTAAGCTACTGAAAGCTCTGTTTTTGGTAGCTAATGAACCATCGCCTTGTCCACCTAAGCCACCGAAACTGTTCCATGATACCTGACTTGTGCCTTTCCCTTTCGGTAGCTGAAGAGTTTTGTCTTCCATTCTATAAGCTGCCGAAAGCTGAGTTTTCGGTAGCTAATGAACCATTGATGGTTTATTTGTGAAAAGATCATGCAGAGCATGACCAAGTGATTTCTCCTTCTCCATCATTTACTCTTGAAATCTGTGTTGTCATTGGAAGCAGTTTATCAAAGAAATTTCTCAGACCTGTTGAGTACCAACGATGAATATTCGTGGATATCCCTTTGCTTCTTTACACGATCTTTGACACCTCTTTCACTGTCAATGCTGGGTGCATGGGTATCTTCTTATTTGATCTGATTTCATTTCAAAATTTCACTTTCAGTAGCTAGGAGAGCCCTGAAATTTTCGTTTAAGCTACCGAAAGAAGAGCTTTCAGTAGCTTAGGAACCGTTTTAAATAAGCGCTTAGCTTCCAAAACCTGTCTTTTGAAATTTTTGAATTGAAAACCCAATCTAATGCTTTTCAAAATTTATTACATGCATAAAGCTATCAGCAATGAGTCTTAAGAAATTTAGAAATGAATTTTCAAATGAAATCCTATCATCTAAAAATGATCAACTCGACAAATTTATTTGGGGAGATAACATCTAGCTCCTACTCAGGGATGGAAACCTCCCTGTGAGGTTCCAAGAACCCAGTAGCTCCAGTTGCCTTTACCCTTGGGCTATGGAGTCATCTGGCTTGTGTAGTTGGTCCTTTGCAAACCTGTATCCTTTACCATTGGTCTATGGAGTCATTTGGCCTGTGCAACCGATCTTTGAAAAATTTTCAAGAGCTGTCTTTATTGACAAAAACTTACTGCTATTGCTGCAAACTAAAGAAAGAAATGCTTAGGCAATGAGCTTATTTCCTACCCTATAATACTCTAACCAACTCTGCAATTTGGTTGAGTAAATGCTGAATTCCATAACAGCCATCCAAACAACTTTAAAACTAAAGACATCTCATCTTTATCACTGATTAGTAGCTGATGTTTGAAATGCAACAGCAGTGATAAGAACTCATTCAGGAAACCATACTTACCCATAAACAAAGGAAAGCTAAGGAAGTCTGAATTCTTCAGGTTCTCTGAAAAGTATAAGTCCATGAATGCTGACATTGGATCTTTGAAACTGAAATCAGAAACTTGCTAATCTTCGGGAAGCTGTTGCGCTTCAATGACTGCTTCTCTGCAGGAAAATTGATGACCTTCTTGCTCTCTTATGATCCGATCTTGATCATCAATCTTTAAAGTTTGATTTTGAGAATAGTGCTCACGAGAGAATAATAAAACAGGGTTTACATCATATGCATAAAGATCAGTTGAAAACATATAATTGCTTATACAATCATCAGTTATCATAGGCTCATCCTAGTTTTCAAACTGATCATAAAATTCAGACTCATACTTGTCCCGGGAGTACTCTGCAAGCAATGAAGAATCTGATTTTGAATCTGAAGTGAGCTCATGTATTTGTTGTTGTTCCAACTCTGCTTCATACTCACTGCTTTCTTACTCTGAACCTGAAATGTAGTGACATTCTTTTTGCTATTGTTCCAAATATGCTTCAAACTTGTTACTTTCATAATCTTCCTGTTCAAAATCTGAGCCATACTCACAGTTCATTTGCTTTTGTGCATGCAGGTCTTCAAAGTCAATCTGTTCTTGGATCTTTCTGGAAGCATGGATGTTCTCCTCCACCTCTTGAGGATCTTCAAACAAGCTCCTTAGAGATGAAGACCTTCTTTCTAGCAGAAGAAGGGCAAATTTTGAATGCAGTCCTATCACATAATATATCATGGCAGCTGTCTCTGTGGGCCTGATCTGCGATGGCATGCCATGATAGATGCTGCAAAATCTCTGATTGAAAGTAGACAAAGTTTCATTCTGTTCTCTCTTCAAAGCATGGAAATCAGCAAGGTAAGAATCTAGTGATTTATGTTCGCCCCAATGTTTCATAAAAACATTAGTGAATTCTATCCAAGAGCCAATGGAGTCAGCTCTTAAACTTTTGAACCATATTGTAGCATCTCTGATCAATGATTTAGAGAAAAATCTCATGATTACATCCTCATGAACAATTTGAAAATGGTCAATAAAATCTTCAAAAGATTCCAAGTGCCTTTCAGCTGAAGCTTGATTCTCTCTAGTAAACCAAGGGAGATATTCATAATAGTCAAGAGGATAAGGATGAAAACGAGAGGGCAGTTTTAATGGCTTAAACATCTTCATCCTGATTTTGATTTGAAAGGCCGTGGGATGATCATGATGGATATCAATTTGCTGACAAGGTTCAAAGGTTATGGCAACAAGTGCTGAGCTCTGCATGGGTTTTGAATCAGTTTTGATTTCTTCAAGGTTACACGGATGCTCAAATTTAGAAGGAATTTGAATGCAGAACTCTTCTTTATGAATAGCCTGAGGTAAAGATATGGAATTAATATCAACCACACAAGGAGGCTGCAAACCTTCCTCTTTCAAAGATGGGTATACGAAGGTAGGTTGATGATCATTGGAATAAACAAAACAAAAGATAATCCTCTTTACATGTGAAGGGAAAAGCATGAAAGAGCTGATAAAGAACAACAAAAGTTCATGAAGAATACTAATGAACTGATACCTGGATTTAAAATTTAGTCTCTTCATCTTCTGTCAATCGGTCCTCCCCAGTGGAGTCTTTAATCGTGGTGTCGCCAGGTAGATGATACAGTCAATTCTTTGTCCTCCCTTTGTCTGCCATCAAAAGTTGGATCTATGTCGTTCTCCCAGGGAAAATAGCTTCAATCTCCTCTCCCTGACAACGACGCCAATTTGTTATCACTCCAGGAGTCTTTCCCTGACTGTGAAGGGAATGATCCTGGTAACTTAACTATTCTTGTAATGGTTCACTCAATAATGAGTGTGGGGTTAGATCGAGATGAATATCTAACTAACTGGACTGTGTATTCAAGGATGTCTAGGGATATCAAACACTACTAGGCCTTCGAGAGATGCAATCAGACAGGTTGTGTATCAAGTAGAACAAAACCTAATGACTTAAACCAGATCATACACATATAAAACAATAAGTATGATGGGTCTAGAAACTAGTATAATAGCTTATGATCCTTTGCCAAATAATCAGATAGTGAGATGATAGTCACTTATGGATTAGATAAGCATAGACAGAGAACTTCATTCAACTCATAAGCATAAATAGATAAGAGAGAAGAAATATGATCACATCAATGAAAGAAGCTGCAAGTTTAATATATTAAGAAAAAGTCTCTGTTTACAGTAGCAGCATAGTAGAACTCCAAAATCCAACCCTTGTTCTACATGAGTTCTGGGATTTATAGCCTTTACAACCTCTCCCTACATCCTAAGAAGCTGGGTTGAATTTACTCCAGGTGGAAAATCCAAAACTGTTTTTCAACAAACCAAGAAAATCATTTTTAGTTAGCCAAACTATTGAAAAATAGGGCTCAGAGATGCATTCGATTCTCCCAATCTGTGACACCTATAGGAAACCTGAGAGAGTTTATTTTCCTCTAACGTGTTAGGAAGAAAAAAATCTGAGCATTTTGCAGAATGATTCTCCAGTCGCTCAGAATCATCATTTGAAAATGATGACTCTGCACAGTAAAAAGCCACTTTTGCTGAAACTGCTAAACAAGAGGCTCAGAGATGGATCAGTTCTCCAGCTATATGACACCTGTGTATAAACTGAAAGAGGTTATTGTGCATTGATCTGTTGTGAGAAGAAACCTCTCTCGGATCTTTGAAACTCATTTTGGTTTTCCCGAGATCTACATTTCAAAAACATGTTTCAAACAGGCAGATTCTGGGATCTGAAAATTGGGGCTCAGTGACGGATTCGATTCTCCCAATATGTGACACCTGTAGGAAACATGAGAGAGGTTATTTTTCTGTAAGATGTTAGGAAGAAAAACCTCCGGGCATTTTGAAAAATGATCCTCTAGTCGCTTAGAAACATCATTTGAAAATGATGACCTTTCACAGTAAAAACGCCATCAATTTTAGTAAATATCCTTCATCTTCTCCACCTTGCTGGCACCTTTAAATCTGGAACAAAACCTTGATCATGATTCCTTTAATCATTATATAACATTATAAACCACCATTGAGCTGTTTGGATCAGTAAAACTCAAATCTGTGCAAAAATGGTAACATTTTGTCCAGTTTTTTAGCTTTCGGTAGCTTGGCAAGCCAAAGTTTGAATCTGTAAGCTACCGAAAGCTCTAGTTTTGGTAGCTAATGAACCATCACCTTGTCCACCTAAGCCACTGAAACTGTTCCATGATACCTGACATGTGCCTTTCCCTTTCGGTAGCTGAAGAGTTTTGTCTTCCATTCTATAAGCTACCGAAAGCTGGGTTTTCGGTAGCTAATGAACCATTGATGGTTTATTTGTGAAAAGATCATGCAGAGTGTGACCAAGTGATTTCTCCTTCTCCATCATCTACTCCTGAAATCTGTGTTGTCATTGGAAGCAGTTTATCAAAGAAATTTCTCAGACCTGTTGAGTACCAACGGTGAATATTCGTGGATGGCCCTTTGCTTCTTTACATAATCTTTGACACCTCTTTCACTATCAATGTTGGGTGCATGGGTATCTTCTTATTTGATCTGCTTTCATTTCAAAATTTCACGTTCGATAGCTAGGAGAGCCCTGAAAATTTCGTTTAAGCTGCCGAAAGCAGAGCTTTCGGTAGCTTAGGAACCGTTTTAAATAAATGCTTAGCTACCGAAACCTGTCTTTTGAAATTTTTGAACTGAAAACCCAATCTAATGCTTTTCAAACTTTATTACATGCATAAATCTATCAACAATGAGCCTTAAGAAATTTAGAAATGAATTTTCAAATGAAATCCTATCATCTAAAAATGATCAACTCGACAAATTTATTTAGGGAGATAACAAGTTGGTCAGGATTAAGGATGAGGACAGCCTCCATGTGGCTAATATCAGGCAGGAATGGATGGAACACTTACATGCATCAGAACAGGAGAACATCTCCCTTCATAATCAGCTTAACACAGAAAAAAATCAGAACTCCATCCATGCAGAAAAGATAGCAACCTTGGAGATCTAAGTTGGAGTTGTAATTGCAAATGCAGCTTCAGCTAGTTTTTCTAATTTTACACCACAAGAGTTCAAGGATCTAGCCTTGGAGGTTAATCATGGACATTATCAATTGCTTGAAAAGTTGTACATTGCACAAGATGAAATTAGGGAGACGTTTCTTATCTTTGACAAACTATCTTCTAACCTTGAGGTACAGAAAATCAAGAGAATTCAGGCTTCCAAAGCTCAGGACGAGGTTAGTAAATAGCAAGGGTATATTAAAAACATCCCATTGGACCTCCCAATTCTTAGCAGTCTTCAGATGAAGAAGAACAAAGCCTCCCTGAATACCTGGATCGAATTCAATGACTCCGCTGAAGAGATCATCAGAAAATCCAAAGAACTTTGCACTCAACGATGGTATGCAACTCATAATATCATGGAAGCTCTACATCTCCCATACATGGATCCTATTTTTCGGCCCCTTCCACCTAAATGTAAGCTGGAAGAAGTGGAGCATGGACGTGAAGAAATTGCATAGAAGATCTGGGCTATTGAAGTAGTCAAGATTGACCACGTGGATGAGTTGATCAGGAAACTGCTCTCCTTTGAGGGAAAGATCCATTTCTACCTTTGTACTTGGCATAAGCTCACTAAGCATGACCTTGAGAACAACATATGTAATGCCCAAATAGGCCTAGAATCTATCAACTATCCAAACATAGATGAATTGTTAGAGATATATGATAAGTGGTAGGATTTTCTAGCCCAATAGACTCATTCGTGATTTTGGTATCCCTATCTTTTGGGAATTTTGCATTGTACTCTGTTGTAATATTTTTATTTAAGGAAGAATACCTCTCTTACAAAGGGGTTGGAATTTTTTGAATTGTAATTCAATAGAAGATAAGACTGGGGATACTCTGTGGCCAGAGTCATTATAATTTTGGTACAAGACATCTTGATACAGTAATGTTATCTTTGGATCCATCTTCTGGTTGTTACTCAAATTTCTTTGAGAATTTCCGATTTTATATTCTAGATGATCATCTGATATATATATGATCTCTTGTTAGATATCTAATGTATGCATAAATCTGTTGTATTGATTTTTCTGTATAACTGATGTATGTATGAAAATATTTGATTGAATTTCTTTAATTAAATACTTTCTTTATCGATTTTTGCAATTGATTGGATATACATTCAATATTGTTGGATTTTCAATCAAGAAAGAGATAACAAGTTATATCTTGATGGTCCTTAAGCTTGAATTATCATTGTTTGATTTTTATTAAGTAATCATAATTTAAGTTAGCAAATATCTCATCTGAAGGCATTTCTGTTAAGGGTGATAAACTATTTGTTGTTTACACCTCAGGGTTGATCTGCACAAACTACAAGATTTTCATCTTAGAATAGGTCTGACTTAAGATTAGATCCTTATTTCTAAATAGGTTAAGTTAGAATTGTTTACTGTTTTCCATATCTTTGTTTTCCTTAATTGGGAAACTGATCTAATAGATCAAACCACTTACTCATAGAGTGCCAGCAGAGGGCGAATATCCATGGGTGATTACCATACCAAACAGATCAAGGATAGAATTTCCCTTGCATAGGGTCTTTCGAAGCCTTTGGCTGAGTTTTCATCCCCTGTTGTGTGCCTTGGAACCCTTTCCAGCACCTCTCAGTAACCTGCACATCCATGGCCTCAACACTACCGTCAAGATATGTTCTTCCTGAGAAGAAGGCGTCCCAGCTACTGCTAGGATTTGAGATATTTCTCCCAAACTGATGATCATATTTGAGTCTATTTTGTTGGTTGATAAGTCCTGTCTCACACATGGATTAGTGCACAAGGTTCTTACAACACCCAAAATTGATTGGAATTTATCTTTAAGAATCCTACTAAAAAATGAAATGAAACTAATTGCAAGACTAAAGAACGCCACACTTGCAAAAAAGGAACAATCTTGGCTTTGGATAAACCCACAAAAGTAGATGCGTCAGGCTAGAACCCCTTCATAATTTCTGAAGTAAGGGCATCTTTGCATCTTACTGTTTTTCCTCCCCCGACTTATGTAATTTAAAGGAAAACTACCTACCTACCTAAACTCCAATCCCTTAGCACCTCCTCGACAACGATGCCAAAAATGTCAGTCAAAATATATGTACTAATAACTCAACATTAAATTGTCAACCAACGCTCGTAAGCTTCGAAGTGCAAGCACTGTATTTGTAGGATTGGAGCCTAGTATAGCCTAATACCAACAACACACTTCAAATAATAAAACAAGCCAACGAAATAACCTAATATGTTAGGAAGAATCCCATTATAGGTAGGTCGTATCTTACGAGTTAGAGATTTAATCTTTCCGTTGGTAATTGAAACTACATAGAAATAAAGTGCGAAAAATCCTGGTACTAACGAATACAAAATTAATGCAAACTCATATAAAAATCAAAACTAATGCAAAATGAGCACCAAAATAGAAAACTAATGCAGAAATTCACAATGCATAAAACTAAGCTAAAGAAAACAAATAAAACAAAGATAAACATGAAATGGAAACAATCTAAAACAATATCTATACTAAATGTTCCTATTCTCAGTCTCCATCCCTCGCACACACATTCAATAACATATTGAAATAAATATTTTAAAACTTTAACAAAATCCAAAATATACAAAATATGTATATTTACGACATATACCAACTAGACTAAAGATATATATAGCTCTTTTTAAAGTATAAAAGTATAGAAAACATTTATTTAAATGAATGCACTTTATAACATGAGAGCACTTTTAAATAAATTATGAAATAAAATACTTTATTAACATGAGAAGAGCATCATATTTGGTTGACGCCCATAAAAACTATTCACATGATATGTATAAGTCTCCACACCATCCTCACATAAAATTTTCGCACACATAAATCTAATAAACCTAATAAATCAAGAAGTTTCGTTTGTTAACAGAACATTAATGATAACAAGTGGCATGATTAGAAACGAATTACGGTGAAATGGAAATAGGATTAAGAGGAGTTCCAAAAGAATCTGTTTATTCCCATCTCTGAGTCTAAAATACTATGGCATTTCGACTTTGAGTAATGAAATAAATTTGTAATAGTATCGCAATGGCAGAAATTTAATTTCAATTTAAAAGAGATGCAATCAATTAGAAGATAGTGAATTACGAATCATAATCCAATCGATTTGATGCTTCTAAACTTTGTAATTAATTTACTCAATTAACAAGTTGAATTGCTGAGAAGCTAGAATGGAGCAGTCACCACGCAGAGCAGTGATTTGAACAAAGAAGACACTCACATTATCAAGCCAGATCTGTACATAGGTGAACAATGCATATTCTGAGCATGCTAGATTAAAATAAACCAAATGTTAAGACAAATGCAGGAAACACACAGGATAAATCTATTGACAAGTTACACAGAATAAACAAATTACAAAAAATAAAATATATTGACATCCATAAACAGTTTGTCCACACGTTTACTACTATCTATATAGCTTTCCTATCGTGCACGAGTTTTATGTATTAACAGCAAAGAAGAAGAGCTTCATAATCCGAGATAGCAAGCCCTTACCGTTCGAATCATGAGCCTGAGAGTTAACACTAGATATGAATCAACAACTGCAACCATCTACTTTTCAATGCATACATTGGAGCAAGCACTGAGATGATTTCACAACCTGAAAGTGAATAACATAGCACAGAATTGAATAATGAAATTATATTATTTTTATTACTATCTCCTCCTGCCTGCCCAAAGAATATTGTGCATACACAAAGAGAGCACATTTATAACCCAGGCTCGGCTCCTTCTTTGGATTCGTTTCAATAGTCTGGAAACAAACTTTCCCCACATATTGAAACATCATCTAGAATATACATTAATTCAGGCTCGACGTTTGGGATTTTTTGTTAAAACAATTATGCCCTTGGATAAAAATTATCGTTATGGTATTTATTACATGGTTATCCAAACATGCTCAAGAAGGAGAATTCTTCGTAAGTTGGTTGCACAGCCGCACAATCATTGAGCTAAGAGAATCTTTGCCATCTTTGACTGCTTTATCCTCATGCTAAAAGTTTGCTTCTCTTTAATTAAGTTCGAACAGTTTTCCAAAAGTACAAAAGCCCTTCGACACCTATCAAAATGAAATCGAATGGACTCATCCTCATGGCATATGAGTGATGAGTCATCATATGTCTTGAACCAAACTTCCAGCTATGCACCCTGAATGCATCCTCATGCAAGTGATGGAAATGGCCCATATATATGCAAATCCAGAATAAGTAGTGGAACGATCAGTGCAGGAATCCCAAGCCATTTGACCAAAGTGTAGAAGCACCTTCATTAATTGTGTTAAGTGAGCAGAACCATCGAGAATGGAATGATGTGACACCTTGTTTTGTACATAACGACTGCAACTTAAATAAGTTTCTCATGAGATAAATACATAATTTTTTTTGAAAAAGTTGTATCACTAGATATACAAAAAGACTGATGGGCAAACCGTCACCAAAATAGCGATCATTTTAGAAATTTCCTCGGAAGATGTTCAAAGTCACAACTAGTAAAAAAAAACATGGCCTCAATACACTGCCCGTCCCCGACGACCATGATTGTATCGAAGACTAAGCAGCAAACCTGACTGCATGCAAAACACTGGCTACAAGCAACACCTGGCCTCAACGAACAGTGATGGTCTGAGAGTCCACCACTAGGCCGTTAACCACCTCCTCGACATGAAGGATTCCGTCCATTACATCCGTAGACCGCTTAGAAAGCACATCAGCCAGAAATTTTATTTCATATATCCCATCACACTTTAACATATATGTAAATGGAATTCTCTCTTAAGAAAGCATGTCATAATTAAAATTACGTGTATATGATTTTATGTAATTTTGTTTCTCTTTTAAGAAAGCATGTCATAATTAAAATTACGTGTATATGATTTTATGTAATTTTGTTTGATAGTTTTTATATTGGAAATTCCATATATGGCTTAAACTTATAGCTTAAACTTATTTTATGTTTTTGTTTTATTTTAAAATATGGTAAGTAAACTATAAGCCATAAGCCATATATGATTCATTTTTAAGATAATAACCATCCAACTCTACCAAACTATTGAGTGTGTAGTAAATTCAGCAAGTAGGATAAGTAGTTTTAAATCAAAGAAGCCACAATCTTTTTAATTATGAGCGCAATTCTGGCAGTTTATAATATGAATTTACATTATGAAAATTTTAAATAAAAATCATGCTTGTTTCATGGGAAAGACAACACACGTCCTAATTTTTATTACTGAGAGAATTAGTACACAAATAAGTATTGGAGTAATTTTTGGATGCCAACAGAAATTCTGTGAGAATCAATTTATCATGGTCAAAAATGTATTTAATAAATTAAAAACAATGAATTAGACATCTTTTACTTTTATTGATTTTAATTATTAAATGAAAGTAAAAGAGAATCTTTTTAATGGTAAATGTATTCAATTATGGTGAAATATACTACCAAGATAGCTTAATATAGTCGCGAAAGGAGCAATTTTAGGGGCCCATCATAGGTAAAGATGGGGGATGATGGGAGAGAGAAGGAAAAGAGGGTGAGAGAGATAGATAAATAGAGGAGAGAGAAAGAGAGAGAGAGAGAGAGAGAGGGTGATAGAGGAAAGGGAAAGAGAAAGGGGAAGATGGAAAGAGAGAGGGATGGAGGGAGAAGAGGGGGTAGGAGAAAGGGTGAGAAGGAGACAAAGACAGAGAGAGAGAGAGTTAGAGAGTTATAGGGAGAGAGAATTAGGGGGTGTAGAGAGAGATGGGGAAGGATATATGGGAATATGTATGGAGAGAGAGGCAAGGGGGAGAGATCACGTGAAAGATAGATATCGTAGAGTGGGATGGAGAGAGACAATGAGAGAGTGATTGTGGTAGAGAGAGTCAGAGAGGGAGTGATGGAGTGAGGTAGGGAGAAATAAGAGAGAGAGAGAGGGAAGAAAGGGATAGGTAAAGAGGGGATAATATGAGAGAGAAGGTTTAGAGAGAGAGAGGGAAAGAGTGATAAAGGTAGATATAAAGAAAGAGAGAGGGAGAGATCGAGGAAGAGAGGAAGAGATACATAGAGAGTGAAGGAGGGTGAGAGGGAGAGTGAGGGAGAGAAAGGTGTAGAGAGGGGGTGATAGAGGAGTGTGAAAGAGACATCGAAAGATGGATAGAGAGAGAGGGGGTAGAGAGAGAGAGGCAGAGAGTTAGAGGGAGAGAGAATGAGGGGGTATAAAGAGAGAGACGTGGAAGGATATAGGGGAATATGGAGGAAGAGATAGAGGGATCAAGGTTGTGAGATAGAGGGAGGGGAAGAGAGGAGGAGGAGAGAGAGAGAGGTGGAGAGTGAGAGGGAGAGAGAGCATGAGAGGGTGGTGGTTGAGAGAGAGTCAGAAAGGGAGAGGGGTAGAGGTAGAGAGGGGGTAATAATTAGAGACATAAGCCTTTAGAGTTTAAAGTTGGAAATGGGGTAAGATAGAGGGAGAGAGAGAGGGATCAAGGGAGATATACTAAGATCTAGTGATGATGGTAGAGAGATTCATAGAGGGAGTGAGAGAGAAAGGTAGGGAGAAAGAAGAGGGAGATAGCGAAATATGTGGAGAGTGAAAGAAAGAGAGTGATGGAGGTAGAGAGAAACAAAGAGGGTGAGAGAGATACTTGAAGAGAGAGAGAGAGAGAGGGGGGGGGGAGATAGAAGGTTTAGAGAGAGAGGTGGAGAGTGGGAGGGGGAGAGTGATGGGGGTAGATAATAACAAAGAGAGTGGAAATGATAGTGGAATAGACTAAGGGAGTGAGAGGGAGAGCGGAGTATAGTGAGAGATAGAAGGTCTAGATAGAGAGAGGTGGAGAATGGGAGGTAGAGACTGATCAAGGCATAAATAAATAAAGAGGAGGAAGAAATGAAGAAAGAGATGAATGGTGAGAGATAGAGAGAGAGTCAGAACGGGAGGGAGAGAATGAGGGATGGGAAGGTGTAGATTCATTGAAATATGGAGAGAGAGAGAGAGAGAAAGAGAGAGAGAGAGAGGATGGGGGAGGAGAGAGTGTAAGGAGAGATGGAGAGAGATAGAGGAAGATAGGGAGAGGGAGAGATAATGAGGGGGTACAAAGAGAGAGAGGGGAAGGAAATAATGGAATATGCGTAAATAGATAGAGGGAACAAGGATGTGAGAGAGAGAGAGGGGAAGAGAGGTGGAGAGTGAGAGGGAGAGAGTGAGTGAGAGAGTGGTGGTGGTAGAGAGAGAGAGAGAGGGAGATGAGTAGAGGTAGAGAGGGGGGGTAGTCAAAGAGAGAAGGTTTAGGGTTTAGATGTGGAAATGGGGGAAGACAGAGGGAGAGATAAAGGGAGAGATAATGAGATATAGTGATGGTGGTAGAGAGAGTTAGAGAGAAAGAGACAAAGAGAGGTAGAAAGAAGAGGAAGATAGATAAATATGTGGAGAGTGAGAGGGAGAGAGTGATGTAGGTAGAGAGAAACAAAGAGGGTGGAGAGATATTGGAAGAGAGAGAGAGGGGGGGGGAGAATATAGGGGAATATGGAGGGAGATAAACTTGGGCCTTAAGTCTTAAAGGAAGTATCTATGAATCTAGGGTAAATAAGGATGCCATGAAATACCACACAGTACCTCTTCAAGGGATCCTTGTCCTATGAGAGGGTATATGGTTTCCATTACTAGTTTTTTAACATTAAAAATGGGTATTTATTCCTTGACATGGTCATGGAAGGAAACACAATATTAGGACCTAATGGATGATTCTTGTCACCTAATACCAAAAACAATGCATCAAACCACCACATATGTGCTACTTGGGATATTATTCACCTTTGAATGGGAATATTAATGAAATTACAAGGATTTGAATAATAAACATGTATATTAGGGTTCTTAATGTGGTATAGGGATGAGTATTATGCCTTAGGCCCTGAGAAAGATTTAGAGCTTCAAGGTATATGAACAATACCTTGAACCACCACACATGACCTCCCAACGTTATCATAAGGATTTGAGCATGGATATCAATGGAATTATGAAATTATAGAGCACTAGGTATGGGTCTTAGGGTGTTTGACATTATTGGGGGAGGAATCATAAGCATTAAACCATAATGGAAGGTTTAGGAAATCTAGGGCTATGAATGATGACTTAAGATATGACATATGATCTCCCAGGGGTATCCTTGTCTTCCAACTAGGGATATGAGATCCATTAGGATATTTTGAGCACTAGGGGATTTGAAATCGTTGGTGATGTCATTTCTTAAATAAATTATGATTAAATGCCATAATTATGTAAATAAAATTCCCTAATGAAAGATTATAAGCACATATAGTCATGAAGAACACCTCAAACTAGCATATAGGATCCATCAAGATTATACTTTTCCTTGAGTGTATACATTAACACCATTAGGAGGTTTTTTATATTGCATATGAGCCTCCGGGCCTTAGACATGAGATATAGTTGAAAGAGGAAACATAAAACTTCCCCACTAAAGGAATATTATAAGTATTCAAGTTCGATAATCATCACCCAATCCACCAAACATGACCTCTCAAGTATATTGAGAGAGAATAATAACAATATTATGATGTTTTGAGCACTATATATAGGTCCTTCAGCCGTAAATGAATATTATAGGAATCTAGTCCCAAGAATGAATCCTTGACCTAAAACACATGACCTCTTAAGGATATATGTCACCTACCCAAATTTCTGAAATGATTATTTTATTAAGCAAAATACTTTATGTTAAATTTAATTACAAAGTTTTGTAATTATGATCAATTTTGATCAAGGATGAATGTAATTATTGATTAGTATTATTTAAATAAATTAATTAGGAGACAAAAACCCAAGGGGACTATTAAATGAGTGTTCACTGACCCACTATGAGGAATGGAAGCTGTTGGAAGGTATGGGACAGATGGCAACAATTGCACTTCACCACTAGTTGTTGGTTATGGGACAACTACCCCTAAAAATGTGGCATTATCCCCCAGGTGGTGGGAGTGGGAAGGTAGCTCATTTAATGACCCAGTAACAACTGAAAAGGCCTAGGCAGCCTACATAAGTCAAATTCGAATTGAGCAGGCAGCTCTTACACAATATTTCTGCAGAAATATTTCCTCATGTGCATCAAGTGATCACTGAGAGATTCGAGTAGGGAGGCTAGTTGTGAGTGTAATTATAAGTCTACATACTATTTGCTAAGAAGAACCAGAGGTGCTGGTGCAGGTCTTTTGGACTACTAGTTCTTGAAGATTCCACAGTTAGTGCTATTGCAAGTGGAGATCCTAAATTCCTAACTTTCTTCCTCCTGGTGGTTCAGTGAACAAGCTGGGGGGTACTAAGGCAAGTACTTGACTGTCTTCAGGAATTGGT
Organism: Larix kaempferi; assembly: GCA_027924585.1. Lineage (NCBI taxonomy): Eukaryota > Viridiplantae > Streptophyta > Pinopsida > Pinales > Pinaceae > Larix > Larix kaempferi. The sequence goes on along the minus strand of BSBM01000585.1, from coordinate 3,246,886 downwards.
TGGGTGGAAGAGTCTTCTTGGGCCTTTTGTTCCCTATAGATTTATCCAGGTTTTACTGTTTCCTATTTTAATTCAGTTAATATTTCTGTTAGTAGAATTGGTAATCTCTATTTTTTTGTTTGAAAGAAGAATTTATTTCACATTTTGTTTAAAGTATGAATGTTAAGTTTAAATAATGATTTGGAATTGATAAACCATTCTCTACATTTTTCCACATGCGGTTTTATGCATCGTACTCTAGTGTAGAGAAGCAAATTAAGTATAGATGAAAAGATAGGAAAACTGCCATTGATTCAATAAATAAGTACAGTGATTGAGTTGTGTTTCATTTTCTGTCCTATAGCTAATAACAGTAGTAAATAGTATAGAGTATCTACCACAGTATAAAATGTTCCATTGCTGTCATGAAAAATAAACATTGTTATTTCCTATACAAATACATTGTAATTCTTTTTATGTATATAGGAATAAAAGTAATTTTAATTTCCATACATCATATATGCAATTAAATAGGCATTGCTGCAATAAATAAAATTGCTAACTGTGGACTTAAGCCACAAATCTTAGCCACTATACAGTCTCTGAATCTCACACACACACTATGTTTTTCCTTTACAAATCTTTCTGTTAGAATATTTATTTTTAATTATTTCAGTATTACTATTAAACAGAAAACAAATTTTTGTAATCCCTATCTCGTTCACAATTATTGTAGTTTCCATTCTCATTCCAAACTATATATAAATATCAAAGTATAGAATCGTAACATTGTAAACTCTAGATAGTATTTCCAGGTTCTCACCATAGTTATCGACAGTTACACAAAACAAGAATTACATCTACTTTTAACCTACAGTGTAAACACTAGCTTCGATCGAATGTTTTTCTGGAGTTGTTATTATAAAAACATTCTTTTCATTCATGGGAAAACTAGAATTTGGGCGTGGCCCTGTTCTTTTCTTTTGTAAATGAAAAACCTTTTCATCACTTGCAACATACAAAGTTTGGTCATCTACAGGAATGCATTTAGTTTTCTTATAGCTCGACAGTCACGTTTTCCTACAGTACTCAAACATATAACTTAAATATCAAACTTTTAACATAAAACAAGTAGCATTCGCACAAACTTCTACATTGCCAACAGTTAAAAACTTAGCACACAGAGTTAACAAGCTTCGGCTCCAAATTGTATTTCTTCAAACTTAAAACAAAAACATTATCCAAGTTCGAGATTCGAACCAACACTGGTTCCAACTTCACAAAGGAAGATAACTTTGCATTGGTCGTCTTTACATTTTCAAAACAAAACTCTCACAGGGTTATCCCCACTTTTAACTCTTGAAACGAGTTTTACAAATCCTTTTTTTTTTAACAAAGCTAGACATCAAAGTAAAAGACAGAGTATCATTTAACTAAACGAAGGTCTTTCCCTGTAAACGTTTTCACTTAAAAACTTAAGGACTTTCAAGGTTTCTCGACTGACAAACCACGTCGAAGCATGACAAAAACCCAGTCACTTATTCTGTCAAGAAACACATAAACTAGACCAACAAAGCACCTACGAGGGTTTGAAGATCCGGAGCTTACCAAGATTGGAGATTGCCATCCATTTCCAAACCCTGACTCAAGCTTTCCCTGTTGAAAATTGGTGCCTGTCACATAAATATTCGAGGTTAAACATTATTCTTTTTAAATGGTAAACTGAACGATACAATAACTCCGAGTTTTGTTTTCTAAAGAACACTTACCTTACAAACTGGCGACCAAACTCTGTACATATATCTTTAAATGTCGAGCTCCTTGTTTGGACGAGACCGGGGTAGCGCTACTTTTGTTGCAGGGAGGTATCCTTCTACTCAAAACTCAGAAAACGAATTAGCTAAACTATCAACTTAACCGTATTGCAAACCCAAGTCACAACGAGTGTTCAAACCATTACAACAAAGACGAAACCTGCAAATTCCAAGCCTAACCTATAGGTTGTGAGGTTAACATTGTCTTCTAAACCCTAAAAACTAGCAGCCTGTCAGCCCTCACAGACGGAAACAATAGCAACAATGAAAAACACATTAACTTTCTATCAACCTATCACAACGACGCCATACTAGGGTTGTATCCAACGACCAGGATCAAAGTTTATCAATGATCGTAATTGTGCCAACACATTTTGTTTTGGAGCGAACAACATTGCATTTATTGATCATTCATTTCCCTTAGCACGGCCTTGCCAACTTTTGCAACCTATGGATAGATAGACGGCTAGCTCGGAAGACTATAAACGGGAAGTATTACATAGCAACCTTTGAAGTCGCCATATGCATTGAGTTGCATTACATGGAAGTGTTGTACGTCCCCGTCACCATAGTTTTATGGACGGCCATTAATGCAGGCCTGTAACACGATCACCAACGCCGGCTTGTGACACATGCCAACCATCAACGTGTCAATCAATAAGTTAATGCATGACTAGTACTCTAATTATTTCAACAACATTTGTTTTATAACATTAAAACGTCAAGTTATATGTTATATTTTGTTTCAAAGTCTTATAGTCATCCAAGCTTTTGATTTACAATGTTAAAACATTATGTGTTATGTTAACAATAATCCATAGTTTATTGGTTCCCAAGTTTGGCTACGACACATTTTATTGTGTTATGTTTTTATTCATTGATCAATGTTTATATATGTATATAGATCCAAGCCTAGGTCGCACTATAGAATTATTATGTTATGTTTATTTAATATTTAAGTTTATATAGTTCCTAGGGTAGATTCGTAGGTTATAATGTTAAGTATTATGACCATATAATAGTTGTTCGATAATCAAAATTACAACATTGTGTTATGTTTAGATGTATAAATATATTATGAATGATAATTATATATAGGCCACAAGGTATGTTTATTTTGTTTATAGATAGATAATGTCATAATTATAAGCATAGGTTAGTCAATGCTTTAAGAGTGATAATGTTAGGATTGTAAATTTTGTATATTTATCGATAATTCTTCATGTTTCGTAATTTTGCAATATCAAGAAATATAGGAGTTGCATTGGTAATCAAATGAATCCAAGGATAAATATTTAGCATTAAATCTATTCAATGATATGTACTTTTACCATATTTTCTCATTACAAACATTTAATGATTTTGCGGTACAAATACTACATCAGTACTATGAAGATAATTAATTATCTTAGGACGACAACAAAGCCAGCTACAATAACGACAAGGATTACAGCAACAAAACTCTCATCCTGATTATGTTTATAAATGACGTTATTGTAAACATTGTTGAGTTATAAGAAAGCTTTTGAAAACAGTAAATATAACCATGTAAATCTTACCTGTATGCTTTTTGTGAGTCGCAATAGATTTCTAACATTTTATTTATTTACGACATTGAATTGAAACTATACACGTGCTTTGAATTTACGCAGTCATGGAAAATATTACCTATCGTCTGCACATAGAACATTTCAAATGATTTAGCGTTGCAGCTAAGTAAACTCTAGGGTACCTCGTAGGACACCCTTGGTCATCAAAAAGCAAACTGTCAGTATCATCTCAAAAGAAAAAGTATCGCATCATATTCCTGTCCTGTCAGTGCATTAATTACAATAATTGTGTTTGTCAAGTGTTTGTTAAAATTGTCATTATCGCAATGCTGCTAATACATAAATTAAAATATGTTTAGTACTTAATGACCTTTTAATCATTTATGTTGTACTCAAACAATTATTATTTTCCGCAACTATAATTTTTGTATTTTAATGTCCTTTTCAAAAGTTTAAATTTTTATGAAAATTTGGGATGTCACATGTGGTATCAGAGCTCATGTTCGAACTCTAGGCCTGAAAGAGGTCCAAGAACACGCGGCAAAATTTTATACAGCAGAAAATCTTAGTAATTTAAATTTAAATTATTATGTTGTTCAGAAATTGTTTTAAGCTACAGGTATGGACAATTCAGTTGATCATGTAGAAGACAGATTTCAACCAAACAACCACAGCTCAGGACAGCACTATGCAGAAGAAGGTCACGGTGCACTAAATAATAATTCATCAGAATTGTTACGTGCTTTTCATGAATTCAAGGCAGAAATCAGATCTGTGAAACAAGACAATGAAAGAATTCTGCAAGCACAAGAACAATTAAAACAAGTGTTGTTTGAATAGTGCCCAACTGAGGAGCAAGAGAGAGATAATGAAGATATCTCCAAAGTTGAGGATCTGCCTCATGCTAATAAAAATAAGAAAATGAAAACCAGTGAGGTGAACAATAGTTCAACCTCATCAGGAGATGCTATTGAAGTGCATAAAAAGAAACATAACTACACCAGTGATAGTAGTGAAGGAGATTTCAAATCCAGAAGGAAAAATCATGAGTATGAGCAGATTTCTCGAGAGTTCAAAAAGATTAGACCTCTAACTTTCAATGGAGAAACTGAAAAGGGCGAAACAACTGAAGCTTGGTTGTCCGGTATGAAGAAATACTTCCAGATTTATAACTATTCAGAGTCCTTGAAGGCAAAGATGGCTATATATAACTTGACCGGAAAAGCAGATATTTGGTGGCAGGACATCAAAAGGGTAAAGGGCATCAAAGATAAAGATGTAAGCTGGAGTACTTTTAAACGGTACTTTAAAAAGAAGTATTCATCTAAACAGTACTATGAAGAAAAATCCAAAGAGTTCTACGATTTGAAGCTGGGAGGTATGAACATGAAGAAAATGACTAGTAAATTTCTGAACTTACTAAGATATGTGCCATACCTCATAGAAGAAAAACCGAAAATTCAAAGATACTTGAGCTGCCTACCTTTCAATATTAAGGACAAAATCGAATATGACAGTCCTAAAACCTTGGAAGAGACTATGCGAAAGGCAGTTTTCTATTATGACACAAATCAGAAAAGAGAAGGAATGTCGAATTGGAAGAATCATAAGCCCAACAATTTTGAGATAAAAAAGAAAAATTTCAAGTTCAGTGGAAACTCCGGTTTCCAAAAGAAAAAATTTCCAGAATCGGAATTTTCAAGGGAATAACTTCAGAAACAGTCAACAGCAGAATTCTACAGCACCCAGAAATGCACTTAATAATACCAGAACCAATGAGCAAAAAGAACCTATCAAATGTTTTGAATGTCAAGGTCCACATTATGCATCAGAATGTCGCTTGAGGAAGCAAAAAACTAACAACATAAACTCTATTCAGACTGAACCTACTATTGGAGAAGTGGCGAGGGAAATGCCCAAAATCAATGCAGCACTCGACAACAGGAAAGCAGATCATAAAATCTCCATGGTAGAGATTGAAGGTATGCTACAAAATCATCCTGTTACTGTTTTAATTGACTCAGGTGCTATCTTAACTTATATATCACCAGATATAGTAGAAAGTCTTAAATTAAAAATAGAAAAGTTCAGTAAATCTTGGCTAGTTAGACTAGCAACTCGAACAAAGAGGAAAGTATCATATTTTATAGAAAGTTGTGCTTTATCCATGAATCAATTACAGACACAAATCAAGTTGAATATTTTACCTTTAGGATCCTATGATGTTATAATTGGAATGGATAGGTTAGAAGCCCATCATGTCATTTTGGACTGTTACGAAAAAAGTTTTACATGTTTAAATGACGAAGGAAAAACTGTAGAAATAAAAGGTAACCCTTAGACAGAATTCAGCCATGCAAATTAAGAGAGCGGTTAGGAAAGGATGTCAGTTGTTTGCAGTAAATGTAGTAAACGATGAGTTTATCTATAAAGAGGACAAACTGAAATTAGAAGACATACCTCTCCTACAAGATTTTAAGGATGTATTTCCTGAGGAAATTCCAAGATTACCTCCTAAAAGAGATTTAGATTTTACCACCGAGTTAATACCAGGAGCAGTACCAAATTCTAAAGCTCCATACAGAATGAATATACTGGAATTAAACGAATTGAAATCACAGTTGAAGGAACTGATTGATAAGAATTATATAAGACCCAGCGTGTCTCCTTGGGGAGCACTTGTCATATTTGTTAAAAAGAAAGATGGAACCTTAAGACTGTGCAAAGATTAATGCCAGCTTAATAAGATGACAATCAAGAATCGGTATCCGTTGCCCCGCATAGATGATCTATTTGATCAGATGCGTGGAGCAACGATATTTTCAAAGATTGATCTAAGGTCAGGATATCATCAAGTACAGGTTAAGGATGAAGATATTTTCAAGACAACTTTTAAAACTCGGTATGGACATTATGAGTTTGTAGTCGTGCCATTTGGCTTGACTAATGCCCCAGCTGTATTTATGTGTTTGATGAATAATATTCTGCACAAATACTTAGACAAGTTTGCTGTTGTGTTTATAGATGACATTTTAGTGTATTCAAAAAGTAAAGAAGAGCATGACGAACAACTATAGATTATCTTACAAGTTCTGAGAGATCATCAACTATACGCTAAGTTTAGCAAGTGTGACTTCCACAAGGACAAAATTCAGTATCTAGGACACATAATTTCTAAAGAAGGAATCTCAGTTGACCCTGATAAGGGCCGTTAATGACTGGTCGGTTCCTAAGGATGTGTCGGATGTAAGATCATTTATGGGAATTACTGGATATTACAGAAAATTTATAGAGGGTTTTTCAAGGATTGCCAATCCCATAAATTCCTTGCAGAATAAAATGAAGAAATTTGTGTGGGATCAAAAATGTTTTGACAGTTTCAAGAAGTTAAAGGAATTATTAACTACAACACCTATCTTGAGGATAGCAGATCCTAACAAAGATTTTATAGTTTGTACAGATGCATGCAATGATGGACTCGGTGGAGTCCTAACACAAGAAGGGCATGCGGTGGCATACAAATCAAGAAAGATGAAAGTACATGAAAATAATTACTCCGCTTACGATTTAGAATTATTAGCTATAATTCATGCCTTAAAAATGTGGCGTCATCACCTTATTGGCAGAAAATTCACGTTATTGATAGATAACGTGGGTCTAAAGTATTTATTAGATCAGTTAAATCTGAATGCTAGACAAGATAGATGGTTGACTTTCTTAAGTGAGTATGATTTCAAAATTCAGCATATTAAAGGAAAGGAGAACAAGGTTGCAGATGCCTTGAGTCGTAAGGAAAAACTAAATTTTATATCAGCCATCGGTACTTATTCAATAGATTTGGAAAATTAGATTCTTGAAAAGAGTGAAGCAGATGAAGAATACAGAAAAATGAAGGAAGAGACAGCAAAAAAAAGTTCTGAAAATTTCATGGCAGATTACAGCATGAAGGAAAATGGGTTAATGCTGTATAAAAACAGATTGTATGTACTAGACATACTAGAAATAAAAATTCTGATTTTAAATGAGATGCATAAAAGTCATTACTCTGGTCATCCAGGTTACTAGAAGACCATTACTATGCTAAGGAAGGAGTATTATTGGCCCAGAATGAAGGACGAAGTAGCAGAATTTATAGCTAAATGTTTTGATTTCCAAAAAGAGAAAGTTGAACACCAGCATCCTACTGGATTGTTGCAACCGTTACCTATACCAAGTTGGAAATGGAAGTGATAAGAATAGACTTTATTACTGGATTACCTAAAAACTAGAAACATAATGAATCTATCATGGTGGTGGTGGACAAACTTAGTAAAGCAACACATTTTATACCTGTGAAGAAAACTCATAAAGCTCCAGACATTGCATAAATCTTTATGAAACATATTTTTCAACTACATGGGATACCAAAGGTGATAATTTCAGATCGTGACTCTAAGTTTACCGGAAATTTTTGGAGGTCACTGTTTAAGGGGTTGAATACAACCTTAAATTTTAGCACAACATTTCATCCATAAACGGATGGATAGACAGAAAGGGTAAATCAAGTTTTAGAAGATTTATTAAGAATGTATGCTAAGGATCAGCCTGGTAAGTGTGAAGACTACTTGCACTTAGCAGAATTTGCTTATAATAATCATTATCATGCATTAGCTAGACTTAGTCCATTTGAAATTCTTTATGGTAGGAAATGTGATACACCTGTTTTGTGGAATGATCCAGTAAATAGAGTTGTTTTAGGACCTGAATTATTGCAGGAGTTAGAACTAATTGTGAAACAGGTACAAGGAAATTTAAAAGCTGCCCAAGATGTTAAATTTTCAGAATTTACTTCAATCTGATCTAGGATCTTAACTGAGAGAACAACATGTACAACATATCTACAGCATATCAATCATGGAGACAATAATGCAAGCACACAAGAGACACAAAGATTTGTTAAAATTCAATATGCTAAGACAGAAAATAGCAGCATTACATTCCATTTCACAATAATAGCATATACAGGATCACTGAAGAAACAACAAGCACAGCATAAACACAAGAGACAGAGATTTATCCTGGGAAACCCTCATGGGGTAGAAAACCCAGCAAAGCTTCCTCAATATAGATGACCAGCAATATACAAAGATGAAACCCTGAGACATGATCTCCTCCTCCACAATAGCAGACCTCTCCTCCACAAGTGCGCTTTCCTCAAGTGAGTGAATGTGTATAATGAGGAACACACCTCCTCTATTTATACACTACTCTGATATGTATTTTACACAAGTACATGTAGGCTCGTATTTAACCATTAGGTTAAATACCCCATTATAACTGACTGGGACGACCCCTCTAGGGTGGTCTAATAACCCTTTTACCCACATAACACATACAGGGCCGACCCCCACTAGGGAAGTCTAATAACCCAATTTACCACATTCCGACGGAGGAATAAACATCTCCGGATATACAATAAGATCTTCACGGAGGAATGAATCATCTCCGGAATAATAAAGTACAAATATAATATTCTTTGAAGTTACAATATCTCAACACTCCCCCTTAACGAGAAGGATATTATAACAGCATCTGCACGAGCAAGGAGTCATCAACATCATACATGATACATCTATAAATCATTGGAAGCTTTCTCAACATCATCAGTAACTCAACCAGTTACTGGAATATCTTCAATACTGGAACATCAACATCTTCAGTACTGAGTCTTTATCTTCTGCAGCACTCAAACAACTACAGCAACATCAATATCTGAATCCTCACGATTGTCAGCATCGCCATCACACGATCATCAACATCGTCATCACATGATCAACAGCATCGTCATCTCACTATCATCAACATCGTCATCACACGATCATCAACATCGTCATCTCACGATCATCAGCATCGTCATCACATGATCATCAGCATCGTCATCTCACGATCATCAGCATCGTCATCATACAATCATCAGCATCTGGATCATCTCGATCTACAGCATCTGGATCATCACGATCTACAGCATCTGGATCATCTCGATCTACAGCATCTGGATCATCTCGATCTATAGCATCTGGATCATCTCATCTACAGCATCTAGATCATCTCGATCTACAGCATCTGGATCATCTCGATCTGCAACATAAGTATCCTCAACCATACAAGTACATTAATCAATACATGTATCATCAAAAGTATGTATTCTCACCAATACATCTATCATCAAAACATGTATTCTTACTAATACATATATCATCAAAAGCATGTATTCTCACTAATACATCTATCATCAAAAGCATGTATTCTCACTAATACATCTATCATCAAAAGCATGTATTCTCACTAATACATCTATCAATACAAGTATCCACATTGATATAAGTATACACAACAACAGCATACCCTGCAACACACATGATCCAATTACGGGATGGTCAATCCCTCTCACTTTAGGACATAGGTCCAAGGATGATACAATCCTGATCCACTTATGGGATGATCAATCCCTCTCAATTTAAGACATCTCTCATGTCTATGGATGATGCAATCCAGATGAACTTACAGGATGATCAATCCTTATCCTTTTAAGACACCTCACCATGTCTAAGGATGATGCAATCCCGAATCAACTTACAGGATGATTAGTCCTTATCACTTTAAGACACCTTACCATGTCTAGGGACGATGCAATCCCAATCTACTTACAGGATGATTAGTCCTTATCACTTTAAGACACTTCACCATGTCTAGGGATGATGCAATCCCAATCTACTTACAGGATGATTAGTCCTTATCACTTTAAGACACCTCACCATGTCTAGGATGATGCAATCCCGAATCAACTTACAGGATGATTAGTCCTTATCACTTTAAGACACCTTACCATGTCTAGGGACGATGCAATCCCAATCTACTTACAGGATGATTAGTCCTTATCACTTTAAGACACCTCACCATGTCTAGGGACGATGCAATCCCAATCTACTTACAGGATGATTAGTCCTTATCACTTTAAGACACCTCACCATGTCTAGGGACGATGCAATCCCAATCTACTTACAGGATGATTAGTCCTTATCACTTTGAGACACCTCACCATATCTAGGGACGATGCAATCCCAATCTACTTACAGGATGATTAGTCCTTATCACTTTAAGACAAGTCTCATGTCTAGGGACGATGCAATCCCATCACGTACATTTTGAACCCAGTTCATGGACGATGCAGTCCTCACGTACATTTTGAACCCAGTTCATGGACGATGCAGTCCTCACGTACATTTTGAACCCAGTTCATGGACGATGCAGTCCTCACGTACATTTTGAACCCAGTTCATGGACGATGCAGTCCTCACGTACATTTTGAACCCAGTTCATGGACGATGCAGTACTCACGTACATTTTGAACCCAGTTCATGGACGATGCAGTCCTCACGTACATTTTGAACCCAGTTCATGGACGATGCAGTCCTCACGTACATTTTGAACCCAGTTCATGGACGATGCAGTCCTCACGTACATTTTGAACCCAGTTCATGGACGATGCAGTCCTCACGTACATTTTGAACCCAGTTCATGGACGATGCAGTCCTCACGTACATTTTGAACCCAATTCATGGACGATGCAGTCCTCACGTACATTTTGAACTAGTGGTTCCGGGATGATGCAATCCCCATCACTTTATTCTCGAAGACCATACGTCTACGGATCAATTCAGGGACCAAGGTCCGGGGATGATACAATCCCCACTTCTCGGAGACCTTACGTCTACGGCTCTCTTTAGGACTGAAAGTCCAGGGATGATCCAGTCCCCTCAACTGTCCACTAAGGACTTCATTCTCGGAGACCTCACGTCTACGGCTCTCTTTAGGACTGAAAGTCCAGGGATGATCCAATCCCTTCAACTGTCCACTAAGGACTTCATTCTCGGAGACCTCACGTCTACGGCTCTCTTTAGGACTGAAAGTCCAGGGATGATCCAATCCCCTTAACTGTCCACTAAGGACTTCATTCTCGGAGACCTTATGTCTACGGCTCTCTTTAGGACTGAAAGTCCAGGGATGATCCAATCCCCTCAACTGTCCACTAAGGACTTCATTCTCGGAGACCTCACGTCTACGGCTCTCTTTAGGACTGAAAGTCCAGGGATGATCCAATCCCTTTTCTTTCTCGGAGACACCTGTCTACGGCTCACTTTAGAACAAGTGTTCAAGGATGATACAATCCCCACATGTATTCTCATCAATATACTATCGATCCTGGGAACCGATACAGAACCTGATTCACACTTCTTCTTTAATTGCACCATTAAGAGAATGGTCTTATCTAGCCACTTGGAGCAAGCATCTCATCATGATTCTCTTCCTCTTTCTAAGAGAATCTTCTGGCCACAAGCCTTCTATATTTTGTTTGATTTGTAAATCTTCTTGTTGAACATCCATCACTTGTTCGGTGTTCATTATTCTTCATGATCTTTCCTACAAAACAAAATTAAGTACATGATTAGTAATCCTTCATAATCATGAAATCATGATAACCTATTATGCATACATATATCATTTACATAGTTATGCAACTATCTTGACCAATACTTTGGCACAACACTTTCCCATATCCTGTATGCATACAGTGGCTATCTAGATGCCTTCCATCTCCACCAGAACATACTATCGAGAGTGTGCACAACTCTCAGCATGTCAGCAAAGAGGTTTCATTCTAGACAAGCAACAATGGAATGTTTGTCCAACTTACCAATCATATGCATATTAGTAGTATACTGTTCAATGTTCTATGAATATTTACACTCAGCATGATACATTATACGAATACAAATATGCATACAACCTATTACAGGCATTATCATTTACTATTTCAAATAACAGCTCAAATACTTATCTTTTATGTTTGTGTGGTTGCCTCCCGCTTGATCTTCTGTATGTCTTTTGAACTTCTATTCATTCTGTACCACTGTGCATGTTCAAGTGTCATCCTCATGATCTCATACACAAACATACACCCATTAGTATGTTCTAAATGTTATCAAAACATTATATTTCTAAATAATCTTGAAAATGTATAGTCATGATTATAGTTAATAAACATTAGTATTCAAGATTTCAGGGAAGTCTTATTTTACTCATGCATATCATCAATCAAGATAAAAGACATAATATGCATAATCCCTTGATTACTAACTTTATGAATAAGCATAACCAATCATACCAAGTATACTTATATAAGGGATCCCAATACAAGGTAAGATTCTTAACATGACATAGGAAAACATACCTGGATTAGTATACTTGCTTAGTTATGTACAACATACCTAAACAATCTCTTCAATGATTTAGAGATCCTGAGCTAGAACCTGCATGTCTCATATAATATAATAAAGTCATACATACCTTGTAAGTAGAACAAAGATTATGGATGAGTCTTTGTCTTCATGATGTCATGGTCATGGAACTTGATTTGTCTTTTGTGATGTACCTATATCTTGTTAGCAGACAGCATCAACCTCACACAACACCATAATGCATTAGTACAATCATATAGCCCTAATCAATGAATGTCTTTGATCATTCACATGCATTCATATTGTTACTAGGGTGATAACACAATTCTAACATTAATCAAGATTGTACTAGTAAATAATATGAAGACAACATACCATAAACTTAATCATGAACAAATATCAAAACATACCTCGATGAGTCATACCTGTCGAGATCGCTTGTAATCTCCTTATGTAAAGCCTTAGCCGCATCTCCCTCTGAAATAGGAACTCCTTCACTTATGCAGGTGACCAATCCATCTTCTTCTAGGATTAATCCTATCCACTTGATTTGCAAGAACTAGACCTGGAGCTGGATATGGGTTTGTCAGAGAAACCCCAAAAATTCAAACTTTGAATTTCAAACTTCCGAAAGGATAGAAATATGCGCCTTGATGAGCTGATCAAACTGATATATTTAGAATTTGAAAACTGCAAAGTTTCACTCCTCAATTTTGCCTTTGAAACTTTCGGATTCACTGGACGTGACCCTGAACTGGGGTTTGATGAATCCCACTCTTCTGCCCAATCAAAATGTTTGATCCAAAGCTCTAAGCTTCTATTTTTCTGAGGAGCTTCCAGCCATGGTCACAGATTTCAAAAATTCCCATTTTTACAGAAGCCCTAATTTTCCACTTTTCTGATCAAAGTCCCGAACTAGGGTCTAATCAAACCCGGCCTTCTGCCCAACCAAAAATTCTGATCTTGGTCTCTAAATTTCTATTTTGATGAGTAGCATCCATCCGTGGTCTCCGATTACAAAAATTCCAACTTTCTCCAAAGCCCTAAATTCCGGAAGCCATGAATGAAGGTACCAAAAAATAATTCTGTTTTGACAGAAATATGTACCTGATTGTTTCTGGTGTAACTCCAAAATTTTTGATCCACAGGGTCTGAAAAGGTTTCTTGAGATAGTCTGACCTGTTATCTTTCCATCCTGATAGGTTTGACCTCAATTGGATTCTCTGAGAGAGAGTTATGCCAAATGTCGCAACATGACCTGTTTTGGGATAAAACAGGAGAGCGAACTTGTACGACGTACCACGTGTCACTGTTTTAACTTCGGCCTCTGAACAAATGTTTTGAGATAGCTCGGTCTATTACCTTTCCATCCTGATAGGTCTGACCTCAATTGGATTCTCTGAGAGAGAGTTATGCCAAATGTCGCAACATGACCTGTTTTGGGATAAAACAGGAGAGCGAACTTGTACGGCGTGCCACGTGTCACTGTTTTAACTTCGGCCTCTGAAAACGTTTGCTGAGATAGCTCGGTCTGTTACCTTTCCATCCTGACAGGTCTGACCTCAATTGGATTCTCTGAGAGAGAGTTATGCCAAATGTCGCAACGTGACCTGTTTTGGGATAAAACAGGAGAGCGAACTTGTACGGCGTGCCACGTGTCACTGTTTTAACTTCGGCCTCTGAAAACGTTTTATGAGATAGTACAGACTGTGTACTACCTGTCACTTTTTACGAAATTTCATTTGGAGCTTCCTAGCCCAAGATATGACCTTTTTCCCAAGGTCACCTGATTTTGACTCAGATCTGGAAGAGGCAGAAACCCTATATTGTACAGATCATAAATCACAAAGTACAACGAATTAGAGGTTGTCCTTTGGACACAAGGTACATGGAGATTTAATATTCGTCCTGTAACAATTTCAGATCCGAAAACTTCGCCAAAACGGATTTATAGCGAAAGTGCTACGATGACTGGTTTTTGCTATGTAAAACCCTAACCTTCAAATTGTCGTAAGTAAAGCAAGTGTCTTTAGTGCCATACCTTGTCTTCCTTCAGGTTAGCTCTGATACCATGTTAAAATTCAATATGCTAAGACATAAAATAGCAGCATTACATTCCATTTCACAATAATAGCATATACAGGATCACTGAAGAAACAACAAGCACAGCATAAACACAAGAGACAGAGATTTATCCTGGGAAACCCTCATGGGGTAGAAAACCCAGCAAAGCTTCCTCAATATAGATGACCAGCAATATACAAAGATGAAACCCTGAGACATGATCTCCTCCTCCACAATAGCAGACCTCTCCTCCACAAGTGCGCTTTCCTCAAGTGAGTGAATGTGTATAATGAGGAACACACCTCCTCTATTTATACACTACTCTGATATGTATTTTACACAAGTACATGTAGGCTCGTATTTAACCATTAGGTTAAATACCCCATTATAACTGACTGGGCCGACCCCTCTAGGGTGGTCTAATAACCCTTTTACCCACATAACACATACAGGGCCGACCCCCACTAGGGAAGTCTAATAACCCAATTTACCACATTCCGACGGAGGAATAAACATCTCCGGATATACAATAAGATCTTCACGGAGGAATGAATCATCTCCGGAATAATAAAGTACAAATATAATATTCTTTGAAGTTACAATATCTCAACAAGATTTACTTGGGGAAAACCATAAAGGTGAAAAACCCCAATAACTTCCTCAGAGATAGATAGAGCAATGATACAACCAACCAATAGAGATAGCCATAACCTAGCAGCAATCCTCCTCCTCCATAAGTGCGCCTCTCCTCCTTGAGAGCATGTGTGAGAAGTGAGTGAGTAAATAGAGTGCCTCCCGCACTCTATTTATACTTGACTTGACTTGCCTTTTTACCTAACTCACGTCGGCTCTAACTTAACCACATAACATAATGCTGAGTGGGCCGACCCCCAATAGGGTGGTCTAATAACTCTTTGACCCACATGGCCGACCCCCAATAGGGTGGTCTAATAACCCTTTGACCCACATGACTTATACAGGGCCGACCCCAAACAAGGTGGTCTAATAACCCATCAAGTATAAGTTACGACACTTCCTTATAGAGGAATAATACCATCTCTATAGGAATACAATATACATATATGTGAAATACATTCCGAAGTTACATATACATCAACACTCCCTCTTAACTAGGAAGGTATTTCTCAGCACAGTTCTTCTAGCACAAGTCATCTTCTCTGGATCATCGTCACTGGATAATCGTCATCGAGTCATCATCATCATCGTCACTGCTGCTGCTATCTCAATCAATCTCTGAATCTACTCGTCATAGGAAGTTCTACAGAGCCAGTCCTTTTTCATACTGGATGTAGGCCCACCACCTGCAGGTCTTCGTCATCACTGGCCATACTGTGGAATCCTCAGGACTTTTACGTGCGTCACAAAACCTCGCAAGAGCATCCCAGGCTGTTACGAGCACACAGCTCTACCTATAGGATCTCCCAGGGCAACGAATTACATGTGACCTCACCACAAAACCTCGCAAGAGCATCCCAGGCTGTTACGAGCACACAGCTCTACCTATAGGATCTCCCAGGGCAACGAATTACATGTGGTCATGGCAAAACCTCGCAAGAGCATCCCAGGACTGATTATGAGCACACAGCCCAACCTATCGGATCTCCCAGGGAAACGAATTACATGCCATAGGACAAAACCTCGCAAGAGCATCTGCCAGATATCCCAGGGCAACGAATTACATGCCATAGGCAAAACCTCGCAAGACTATCTGCAGATCTCCCAGGGCAACGAATTACATGTCCTCCCAGAGCAAAACCTCGAAAGAGCATTTGCCAGATATCCCAGGGCAACGAATTACATGCCATAGGAAAAACCTCGCAAGACCATCTGCAAATCTCCCAGGGCAACGAATTACATGCTCATCTGCACAACCTGATCCACGGCCATAGAGTATCAATCTGATACTCACCATACATCATCCTGATGTATCCATGATCATACTGATCATCATCACTGCAACGTCCTGTTGCATGTCGTCTGAAGCAACATCCTGAAGCTCGTCATCTATGATCATCCTGATCATCACTGCAACATCCTGCTGCATGTCATCTAGAGCAACATCCTGAAGCTCATCATCTATGATCATCCTGATCATCACTGCAACATCCTGCTGCATGTCATCTGGAGCAACATCCTGAAGCTCGTCATCTATGATCATCCTGATCATCACTGCAACATCCTGCTGCATGTCATCCGGAGCAACATCCTGAAGCTCATCATCTATGATCATCCTGATCATCACTGCAACATCCTGCTGCATGTCATCTGGAGCAACATCCTGAAGCTCGTCATCTATGATCATCCTGATCATCAATGTATCCACCTGATACAAATACATGATACATATCATCATACATGATCCTCCTGATCATCAATGCATCTACCTGATGCATACCAAGTATCTACCTGATACATATCATCATACATGATCTTCCTGATCATCAATGTATCCACCTGATACAAATACAAATACATGATACATATCACCATACATGATCCACCTGATCATACAATGTATCCACCTGATACATATACAGATACATGGTCCAAGCATCCAACATGATGCATATACAAAATACGTACACATGATCCAACTGATCATATCCAGCATCCAAATTTATGCGTACATACATACATAAATGATCCAACTGATCATATCCAGCATCCAACATGATGCGTACACACATACATAAAATGATCCAACTGATCATATCCAGCATCCAACATGATGCGTACATACATACATAAAATGATCCAACTGATCATATCCAGTATCCAGCATGATGCGTACATACATACATAAAATGATCCAACTGATCATATCAAGCAGAAACTAGAACATCATTCTGATGTTCATCATCCAGCGCTTACATCCACAGCCATGTGAAGGATCCTCCTTCCAACATGCTTGGAATGACTTCAGCAAATGTGTCCATCACTTCTTCCTCGAAGTGTCCTCGATCTGAATAATGCCAAGCCTCTCTCTGAAGTACTCGAACTTCACCCTGGCTAGTGGCTTTGTCAGCACATCTGCAATCTGCTCGTCCGTCGCAACATACAGGAGCTTCACAGCTCCTCTCTGCACCATATCCCTGATATAGTGGTATTTGATCTCTATGTGTTTCGACCTGTCATGAAACACTGGGTTCTCGGACAGCTTCACACAACTCTGGTTATCACAGAAGATACCAGTAGCTTCCAACGGGAGATCGAATAACTCAGACAGTAGCTTCCGTAGCCATACTACCTCACAACTAGCTGAACAGGCTGCAACATACTCTGCCTCAGCTGTACTCAGTGCTACGCAGGACTGCTTCCTGCTAAACCAAGAGATCACTCTTGATCCCATACTGAAGCAACACCCAGATGTGCTCTTCCTATCTGCAGCACTGCCAGCCCAATCTGAATCAACATAACCCTGCAGGTTAAACTTTTGATTCGCCTCGTATCTGAGCCCATAATCCACTGTACCCTTCAGGTACCTCAGAACATGCTTTACAGCAACCAGGTGAACACTCCTCGGATCCGTCAGGAACTGGCTCAATGTGTTCACAGCAAAGCAAATGTCTGGTCTCGTGTTCGTCAGGTACATCAAGGACCCAATCATCTGACGATACATAGAGACATCAATCGGCTCAGATGAAGCATCACATAGAAGCTTCAGATTTGATGCCATAGGTGTGGCCATGGCCTTGCAATCCATCATCCCGAACCTCTTTGGGATCTCTACTGCATACTTCCCTTGTCCAAGGAAGATTCTATCTGCATTCTGCCACACCTCCATGCCAAAAACAAATAGTGCACCATCCCCAAGTTCTTCATCTCGAACTTGGAAGAAAGCTTCCGCTGCGTGTCGGCAATCAATCTATCTTTACCTGTAACAAACAGGTTATCTGCATACAAAAGTAGTATCACCGAATTGCCTTCTTCAACCTTGTAGAAAAGGTTGGAATATGCTTTACTCTTGGTAACGCCCAAACTGGAT
Organism: Larix kaempferi; assembly: GCA_027924585.1. Lineage (NCBI taxonomy): Eukaryota > Viridiplantae > Streptophyta > Pinopsida > Pinales > Pinaceae > Larix > Larix kaempferi. The sequence goes on along the minus strand of BSBM01000585.1, from coordinate 3,228,195 downwards.
AGAAAGCTGTCTATCCTACCATACCAAGTTCTGCACACATATATTACTACACCATGCTGTCTTGAGATCCATCTGGTGCATCTTCTATTTCATCACTTTTATATTTCTTAATGCTGCCATCTGCAACATGCTTGATCTGATAGTTCCATTTGGAAGTCATAACAAACTTCCCTTCACATCTTGGGACTACATCCCAAACATTATTCTTCATGATCGACGGATCATGGCATTCTTCCCGTATCCTGGGAACTTCAATATCTTCAATAGATAATTTGTTGCTGAACAAATGTTGTAGTTCTTCTTTTGTAGGAGATGGCATACGATCTTTCCTACACAACAAGTTAAATTGCATGATTAGAAAACATCTCATAGTTTTCAGAAGAAATTCTTACACATAAAGAAATATGCCATACAGTCATGCAATTATCTTAGCCAATGCTTCAATACAACATTTATCCATATCCCGTAACTTTCTAGATGCCTTCCAATCTCTACCAGAACATTGTTAAGAGTGTGCACAACTCCCAACATGTCAGCATAGAGGTTTCATTCTAGATAAGTAGCAATGGAATGTTGTACAGTGCCATAGGCCACTTACCCATGTGTATTAGTAGTATACTGTTCATTAATGCAACTATTCTAATATGCACAAGACATATCCTAAGTCTAGGAACATGAGCATATACATCATTGAACAATTTTACTTAAACAAACAAATATGCAAGAAATGATAATTAAAATAATTATCTTTGTTTGTTTGTTGGGTGAACTCCCTCTGAGTCTTCACTTCCTTGTAGGAGATGCTGGAGTCCTAATCTGAAGTAGCTTCTTCTACACCTTTATGTTGTGGAATGTAGAAGCATGGTCAACTCCCTTTGAATATCTGCATCCTTGCAGAAACTACTGAAGTGTGCTCCTTTTCTTTATTGCAGGAACAACTGGAGTGTGCTCCTTTGCTTTCTGGCAGGAGCAACTGGAGTGTGCTCCCTCTTGATCTTTGCTTCTTGAATTACCTGTTCTTGAACTCATATTCATCCTTGGTCCCTATGCATGCTTATTAGTATCATGATTCATATAAAATCATACATTCATTAGTATACTATTAAAACACAATAATCTCAAGCATGTATACTCATGATCATTTCAATTAGAAATAATAAGCATTAGCATTCAAGGTTTATGTAGGATTCTTATGGTTAGTCAAATCATAAGAAGCATAACATGTCTAAACCTATAATTACTCAAACCTATGACTGTTCGGGTTAGTTGAATCATTAATTAAGATAAGAGATATAATATGCATAAATCCTGTGATTACCTTCATGATTCTTCTGGTTAGTCATATCATCAATTATGGTAAGACACATAATATACATACAATCATGATTATTCAAACCTATGACTTCATGAATAATCATTATCAACAACGTGATAGTATAAGATCCTAACCCAAGGTAGGAATCTAGCTTGATATAGGAAAAACATACCTGGATTATCATGTTAGCTAGTTATGTCTAACATACCTGTATAATGTCTTTTGGTTCTCTTCAGTGACTTGTGCTAGTAACCTGCATGTCTCATAAGTTAACCATTATAAAACCAAGTTATACATACCTCATGAATGGATCTTGTATGAGATCCATGACAATGGATGAATCTTTGTCCTCATGTTATCATGATCATATGTTCTTGGACCAGAACATGATCTGTATTTCTTAGTGTACCTTTCATGTTAGTAGACAACATAAACCTCATACAACACCATAATGCATTAGTACAATCATAAGTGTCAACACCCTAACCAATGAATATCTTCTATCATGCATTCATAATTTTGTTAAGGTGATACAACAAATCTAAAATCAAAATTGTACTAACCGTAATAACATGAAGACAAACATACCATAAACTTAATCATGGACAAATATCGAAATATACCTCGATGATTCATACCTGTCGAGATCGCTTGAAATCTTCTTATGTAAGGCCTTAGCCTCATCTCCCTCTGAAACAGGAACTTCTTTACTTATGCAGATGATCAATCCATCTTCTTCTAGGATTAACCCAATCCACTTGATTTGCAAGAACTGGACCTGGAGCTGGATATGGGTTTGTCAGAGAAACCCCAAAAATTCAAACTTTGAATTTCAAACTTTCGAAAGGATAGAAATATGCGCCTTGATGAGCTGATCAAACTGGTATATTCAGAATTTGAAAACTGCAAAGTTTCACTCCTCAATTTTGCCTTTGAAACTTCCAGATTCACTGGACGTGACCCTGAACTGGGGTTTGATGAAGCCCACTCTTTTGCCCCATCAAAATGTTTGATCCAAAGCTCTAAGCTTCTATTTTTTTGAGGAGCTTCCAGCCGTGGTTACAGATTTCAAAAATTCCCATTTTTACAGAAGCCCTAATTTTCCACTTTTCTGATCAAAGTCCCGAACTAGGGTCTAATCAAGCCCGGCCTTCTGCCCAACCAAAAATTCTGATCTTGTTCTCTAAATTTCTATTTTGATGAGTAGCATCCAGCCGTGGTATCCGATTACAAAAATTCTAACTTTCTCCAAAGCCCTAAATTCCGGAAGCCATGAATGAAGGTACCAAAAAATAATTCTGTTTTGACAGAAATATGTACCTGATTGTTTCTGATGTAACTCCGAAATTTTTGATCCACAGGGTTTGAAAAAGTTTCCTGAGATAGCCTGACCTGTTATCTTTCCATCTTGACAGGTCTGACCTCAATTGGATTCTCTGAGAGAGAGTTATGGCAAGTGTCGCAACATGACCTGTTTTGTGAAAATACAGGAGAGCGAACTTGTACGGTGTGCCACGTGTCACTGTTTGACCTTCGGCCTCTGAAAACGTTTTCTGAGATATCTCGGCCTGTGTACTACCTGTCACTTTTCACGAAATTTCATTTGGAGCTTCCTAGCCCAAGTTATGACCTTTTTCCCAAGGTCACCTGATTTTGACTCAGATCTGGAAGAGGCAGAAACCCTATATTGTACAGATCATAAATCACAAACTACAACGAATTAGAGGTTGTCCTTTGGACACAAGATACCTGGAGATCTTAGCTTCGTCCTGTAACAATTTCAGATCCGAAAACTTCGCCAAAACGGATTTATAGCGAAAGTGCTACGATGACTGGTTTTTGCTATATCAAGCCCTAGCATCGTAAGTGCAACAAGTGTCATACATGCCATATCATGCCTTCTTTCAGGCTAGCTCTGATACCATGTTAAATTTTCAGAATTTACTTCAATCTGATCTAGGATCTTAACTGAGAGAACAACATGTACAACATATCTACAGCATATCAATCATGGAGACAATAATGCAAGCACACAAGAGACACAAAGATTTACTTGGGGAAAACCATAAAGGTGAAAAACCCCAATAACTTCCTCAGAGATAGATAGAGCAATGATACAACCAACCAATAGAGATAGCCATAACCTAGCAGCAATCCTCCTCCTCCATAAGTGCGCCTCTCCTCCTTGAGAGCATGTGTGAGAAGTGAGTGAGTAAATAGAGTGCCTCCCGCACTCTATTTATACTTGACTTGACTTGCCTTTTTACCTAACTCATGTCGGCTCTAACTTAACCACATAACATAATGCTGAGTGGGCCGACCCCCAATAGGGTGGTCTAATAACCCTTTGACCCACATGGCCGACCCCCAATAGGGTGGTCTAATAACCCTTTGACCCACATGACTTATACAGGGCCGACCCCAAACAAGGTGGTCTAATAACCCATCAAGTATAAGTTACGACACTTCCTTATAGAGGAATAATACCATCTCTATAGGAATACAATATACATATATGTGAAATACATTCCGAAGTTACATATACATCAACACAAGATAGGCAAAAGAGTCAAGTAGATTAAAAAAGGACTCATAAAGAGTTCCAGGTTGGTGAGCATGTATTCCTCAAGGTAAGACCGAAAAAGCGTTCATTAAAATTGGGGAGTTGTGCCAAGTTGGCACCTAGGTATTGTAGTCCTTTTGAAATATTGTCCAGGGTTGGACCAGTGGCATACCAACTAGCCTTGCCACCAAATTTAAAAATACATAATGTTTTTCATATATCATTTTTAAAGAAGTATGTACATGATGCTACTCATGTTGTAAACTGGAATGATGTACACATGGGACAAGACGGATATTTCCGGGTGGAACTGGACTGTATCCTCGAAAAGAGGGAAACTCTGCTCCGGAATCACACCATTGGGCAAGTGAAAGTGCAATGGAAGCACCTTATCCCGAAAGAGGAAACCTAGGAGTTGGAGAGTAGTATGTAGGCAGCATACCCAACTCTGTTTCAAGAAAACTCAAGGAGTGATTAACCAACATCGAGCACGATGCTGAGACTTAATGGGGGGTGTATGTCACCTACCCAAATTTCTGAAATGATTATTTTGTTAAGCAAAATACTTTATGTTAAATTTAATTTCAAAGTTTTGTAATTATGATCAATTTTGATCAAGGATGAATGTAATTACTGATTATTAGTATTTAAATAAATTAATTAGGAGACAAAAACCCAAGGGGACTGTTAAATGAGTGTTCACTGACCCACTAGGAGGAATGGAAGCTGTTGGAAGGTATGGGATAGATGGCAGCAATTGCACTTCACCACTAACTGTTGGTTATGGGACAACTATCCCTAAAAATGTGGCATTATCCCCCAAGTGGTGGGAGTGGGAAGACAACTCATTTAATGACCTAGTAACAACTGAAAAGGCCTAGGTAGCCTACATAAGGCAAATTCGAATTGAGCAGACAGCTCTTACACAATATTTTTGCAGAAATATTTCCTCATGTGCATCAGGTGATCACTGAGAGATTCGAAAAGGGAGGCTAGTTGTGAGTGTAATTATAAGTCTGCATACTATTTGCTAAGAAGAACCAGAGGTGCTGGTGCAGGTCTTTTGGACTGGTAGTTCTTGAAGATTCCACAGTTAGTGCTATTGCAAGTGGAGATCCTAAATTTCTAAGTTTCTTCCTCCTGGTTGTTCAGTGAACAAGCTCAGGGGTCCTAAGGAAAGTACTTGACTATCTTCAGGAATTGGTTGGGTGGAACAGTCTTCTTGGGCTGTTTGTTCCCTACAGATTTATCCAGGTTTTACTGTTTCCTATTTTATTTCAGTTAATATTTCAGTTAGTAGAATTGGTAATCTCTATTTTTCTGTTTGAAAGAAGAATTTATTTCTATTTTTGTTTAAAGTATGAATGTTAAGTTTAAATGATGATTTGGAATTGATAAACCATTCTCTACATTTTTTCACATGCGGTTTTATGCATCGTACTCTAGTGTAGAGAAGCAAATTAAGTATAGATGAAAAGATAGGCAAACTTCCATTGATTCGATAAATAAGTACAGTGATTGAGTTGTGTTTCATTTTTTGTCCTACAGCTAATAACAGTAGTAAATACTATATAGTATCTACCACTGTATAAAATGTTCCATTGTTTTCATGAAAAATAAACTTTGTTATTTCCTATACAAATACATTGTAATTCTTTTTATGTATATAGGAATAAAAGTAATTCTAATTTCCATACATCATATATGCGATTAAATAGGCATTGCTGCAATAAATAAAATTGCTAACTGTGGACTTAAGCCACAAATCTGAGTCACTGTACAGTCTCTGAATCTCACACACACACACTATGTTTTTCCTTTACAAATCTTTCTGTTAGAATGTTTCTTTTTAATTATTTTAGTATTACTGTTAAACAGAAAACGAAGTTTTGTAATCCCTATCCCATTTACAATTATTGTAGTTTCCATTCTCATTTCAAACTGTATATAAATATCAAAGTATAGAATTGTAACATTGTAAACTCTAGATAGTATTTCTAGGTTCTCACCATAGTTATTGACAGTTACACAAAACGAGAATTACATATACTTTTAACCTACAGTGTAAACCCTAGCTTCGATCGAATGTTTTTTCTGGAGTTGTTATTATAAAAACATTCTTTTCATTCACGGAAAAACTAGAATTTGGGAGTGGCCCTGTTCTTTTCTTTTGTAAACAAAAAACCTTTTCATCACTTGCAACATATAGAGTTTAGTCATCTACAGGAATGCATTTAGTTTTCTTATAGCTCGACAGTCACATTTTCCTGCAGTACTCAGACAGATAACTTAAATCTCAAACTTTTAACATAAAACGAGTAGCATTCGCACAAACTTCTACATTACCGAGAGTTAAAAACTTAGCACACAGAGTTAATGAGCTTCGGCTCCAAATTGTATTTCTTCAAACTTAAAACAAAAACATTATCCAAGTTTGAGATTTGAACCAACACTAGTTCTAACTTCACAAAGGAAGATAACTTTGCACAGGTCGTCTTTACATTTTCAAAACAAAACTCTCACAAGGTTATCCCCACTTTTAACTCTTGAAACGAGTTTTACAAATCCTTTTTTTTTTACAAATCTAGAAATCGAAGTAAAAGACAGAGTATCGTTTAACTAAACGAATGTCTTTCCCTGTAAACGTTTTCACTTAAAAACTTAAGGACTTTCAAATTTTCTCGAATGACAAACCACGTGGAAGCATGATGAAAACCCAGTCACTTATTCTAACGAGAAACACATCAACCGGACCAATAGAGCACCTACGAGGGCTTGAAGACCCAGAGCTTACGAGGATTGGAGATTGCCATTCATTTCCAAACCCTAACTCAAGCTTTCCCTGTTGAAAATTGGTGCTTGCCACATAAATATTCGAGGTTAAACATTATACTTTTTAAACGGTAAACTGAATGATACAATAAATCTGAGTTTTGTTTTCTAAAGAACACTTACCTTACAAACCAGCGACCAAACTCTGTAGATACATCTTTAAACGCCAAGCTCCTTGTTTGGACGAGACCAAGGTAGCATTACTTTTGTTGCAAGAAGGTATCCTTCTACTCAAAACTCAGAAAACGAATTAGCTAAACTATCAACTTAACCGCATTGCAAACCCAAGTCACAACGAGTGTTCACACCATTACAACAAAGACGAAACCTGCAACTTCCAAGCCTAACCTATAGGTTCCAAGGTCGATACCCACTTACATTTTCTTCTAAACCCTAAAAACCAGCAGCCTGTCGACCCTCACAGACCGAAACAATAGCAACAATGACAAACACATGAAATTTCTAGCAACCCATCACAACAATGCCATACTAGGGTTGTATCTAACAACCAGGATCAAAGTTGATCAACGATCGTAATCGTGCCCACACATTTTGTTTTGGATCGAACAACATTGCATTTATTGATCATTCATTGCCCTTAGCACGGCCTTGCCAACTTTTGCACCTGATGGATGGATAAACGGCCAGCTTGGAAGAATATCAACGGGAAGTATTACATAGCAACCTTTGAAGTCACCATATGCGTTGAGTTGCATTCCGTGGAAGTGTTGTAAGTCCCCGTCACCATAGTTTTATGGATGACCATTAATGTAGGACTGTAACACGATCACCAATGCCGGCTCGTAACGGATTCCAACCATCAACCTGTCAATCAATAATTTAATGCATGACTAGTACTCTAATTATTTCAACAACGTTTGCTTTATAACATTAAAACGTCAAGTTATATGTTAGATTTTGTTTCGAAATCTTATAGTCATCCAAGCTTTTGATTTACAACATTAAAACATTACGTGTTATGTTAACAATAACCCAAAGTTTATTGGTTCCCAAGTTTGTCTACGACACATTTTATTGTGTTATGTTTTTATTCATTGATCAATGTTTATATATGTATATAGATCCAAGCCTAGGTCGCACTATAGAATTATTATGTTATGTTTATTTAATATTTAAGTTTATATAGTTCCTAGGGTAGATTCCTAGGTTATAATGTTAAGTATTATGACCATATAATAGTTGTTCGATAATCAAAATTACAACATTGTCTTATGTTTAAATGGATAAATATATTATGAATGATAATTATATATATGCCACAAGGTATGTTTATTTTTTTTATAAATAGATAATGTCATAATTATAAGCATAGGTTAGTCAATGCTTTAAGAGTGATAATGTTAGCATTGTAAATTTTGTATATTTATCGATAATTCTTCATGTTTAGTACTTTTGCAATATCAAGAAATATAGGAGTTGCATTGGTAATAAAATGAATCCAAAGATAAATATTTAGCATTAAATCTATTCAATGATATGTACTTTTACCATATTTTCTCATTACAAACATTTAATTATTTTGCGGTACAAATACTACATCAGTACTATGAAGATAATTAATTATCTTAGGACGATGACAAAGCCAGCTACAATAACGACAAGGATTACAACAACAAAACTATCAGCCTGATTATGTTTATAAACGACGTTATCGTAAACATTGTTGAGTTATAAGATAGCTTTTGAAAACAGTAAATATAACCATGTAAATCTTACCTGTATGCTTTTTGTGAGTCGCAACAGATTTCTAACATTTTATTTATTTACGACGTTGAATTGAAACTATACACGTGCTTTGAATTTACGCAGTCATTGAAAATCTTACTTGTCGTCTCCACATAGAACATTTCAAATGCTTTACCGTTGCAGCTAATTAAACTCCAGGGTACCTCGTAGAACACCCTTGGTCATCAAAAAGCAAACTGTTAGTATCATCTCAAAAGAAAAAGTATCGCATCATATTCCTCTCCTGTCAGTGCATTAATTACAATAATCATGTTTGTCAAGTGTTTGTTAAAATTGTCATTATCGCAATGTTACTAATACATAAATTAAAATATGTTTAGTACTTAACGACCTTTTAATCATTTATGTTGTACTCAAACAATTTTTATTTTCCGCAACTATAATTTTTGCATTTTAATGTCATTTTCAAAAGTTTTAAATTTTTATTAAAATTCAGGATGTTACAATATATCCCCCCCACTAAGGAGAGATATAGACATCATTATAAAATTTTGAGCAAAAGGTATGGTTCATGGTTCCATCAACATGGTCAAGGGATGAAACATGGGAATTAGTGCATAAATAAGTATTTCATACATCCAAGGCCAATAATAATTACTAGATGGCATAGCACATGATCTCCCGAGGTGATCCTTCACCTTAGATCAGGCATATTGGAACCATTGTAGTTTTTTGTGAACTATGTATTGGTAATGAGGCATAGAAAAATCCCAACTCCTAAAACATGAGAATTATGTCTAAAAGTTAGCTTCTAAATCTCAAGGTCTATGACCAAGTGTTAGAAAAACAGGATCACGGAACAATAACAATAAACAAGATGAACATATAAAACACATAAAACAAATTACAAGAGAGACACCAATATAACGTGGTTCACCCAAGATGGGCTACATCCACACAAAAATTGCCAGTACTTATTATTAGACCATCCAACAAATTAAGGAATACAATTTGTAGAACATCTACTGCAACTTCCTCTTCACTCTCTCACAGTCTCTCTGACACAATCAAATATATTTACAATGCTACAATACAAAACCGTATTAGAGTGCCTTCCTTTTAAAGAGTGATTACCATGGTAAAATACCATGGAACACCCAATACCATGGGCCCGTAAATTACCCATTATTTCCTAGGTCATGAATATGAAATTACAACATTGTACAAGGCATTTTTTTTGAAATTTCTCTACGGGGGCAATGTTTTTTCTGCAGGGGTGCTTTTCCCGAACCCCCACCAGGGGGGCTCCCAAACTAGTCACTACCCCCCGTGGACCCCCATGGAAAATATTTTTTGCGGGGAATCCCCCCAAACCCCTTGTCATGGGATGATATCTAGACATGGCTAAAACACGACCTCTGAATAAGGAAGATCAAGCTCCACAACCAACAATCTCCTACTTGGATATTGATTACAAAAAATCCACTGTTGCTGCACTTGCTAGACTATGCTCTGAACCTTAGATCTGAAAAATTTCTCATCTTCACCTTCATACTTTAAGGCCAACTAAAACCGAGCAGGAACTCAGTTTCTCTCTAGTTACTACCTTTGTCAACGTGTCTGCAGGATTCTGGCTACTGTGTATCTTTTCTAGCGTCAACAGTTCATATTTTAGAAGAGATCATATGAAATGGTGATTGAGATGTATATGTTTAGTCTTAGAATGGAAGGATGACTTATTTTCAATATGAATGGCACTTTGGTGTCACTGTACAACTTGCTATTCTCCTGCTTTTTACCCAATTCATCCATGAAGCTCTGTAACCAAATCATATTTTTACTAGCCTCTGTAACAACAACATACTCCGCTTCCTTTGTTGAAAGTGAAACAACCTTTTTCATCTTGAAATACAACTTACTGTTGTTCCACCTACAGTAAAGACATACCCTATGGTGCTCGTCCTGCTATCTTTATCACCTACCATATCTGCATCAATATATCCCTACAGAACAGTGTCTGAACCTTCAAAACATAATGCATGAGTAGTAATACCTCTCAAATACCTGAGACTCCACTGTACTTCCTTCCAATGGTCTTTACCTAGATTGTTCATATACTTGCTCACAACTCCCACTACATGTGCAATATCTGGTCTTGTGCACTGTAATGTACCCACCCACGGACCCAATTCTAGGAAGGGACCATGATAACAATCTGTGGGGCTTTTCATAAAACTCAGCCCATTCATTAGATTCACAGCCATAAGTTAAATGTGTGCATATGCAAATCAATTAAACATGCACAACGGAATAAAACATATTCATCCACACACTCTTCATATGCATTCAACATATCAATAACAGTCATTAATTTAAGCATTGCATAGGCAAATCACATAGACAGAAAAAAACTTATCGTCATTGTGCAATTGTCCCAAGCAACTAGCTATGTCGCTGCAACGTTCCACCCAACCATAGGCCAATTGTGTTCATCAATTCTCTCAACACAACTGCCACCCCCCGAGCTGGGCATGATTCTTACAAGGAAAGGGGACATTCAAGCTCATGCATAGCCAAATAAACATTTCATCTAAGACAAGCCAGTCCACATCTGGGTTTCTCAGGTTAAATCTGAACCTTGGATGCTTGCACTCAAGCTCAAGCCAAACAATGGATTGGGAGAGGGAAATTCGACCACAGGGAGGAAAACAATTTTTCCTGTAGGTTCATTACCATTCAACAGCCAAAACAGTCTCAATGGAATCCCAATTCCATTGCCCTTCTTCCCCACTGGTATGTAACACAAAAACTCCCTTCCCAGCTAGGAGAATTAAGGTAGACACAGCAAAACCATGGAGGAAAATGCCCAGGTGGCTCCAAAACTCCTGTGGGAGGAAGGCTGGTTGATGGATAATGGCTTGGGGAGCAATTCATGGCTCTTTTGCCCAAGAAGCAAAACACGATTTCCCATGTAGGGTGGCTTTCCCATACTCAAATTTGGACAACCATACCTCCCATTCCCCAAGGCATTAACTACCTCAACCAACTCTTGGGAGAAATCACTGATTGGGTACAAAAGTCAACATGGGTTGTTGAGGGTTTGATGGGTTCTCTCATTGACATTTGGCTTGACTTGATTGGCTCAAGGGTTTCAATGTTTTTCCTCCCAATTCCTTGTAAAATCATGCCCCCATCTTTTATTGCATTGCATAGCTAGTTGTGGGTAATTTATTAAAATGCATATTTACAATTCCAATGTGCCTGGCTAGCACGTAAACCATATGCATCACTAAATCGATGGCAGGGCCTTGGCCTTGAGCTCCTCACCATAATTTTATAACAATATTACATCATTTACATTTGAATGTAATGGGGTCAAAATGGGGACATTACATTCACCTCCCCTTGGAATAACACCGTCCTCGGTGTTCCAATACTTAGGAATAGATACCCACTTTACACTAGTCCAAAAATTCACCAAATGTGGAAGGTCCGTCCTACATTCATCTCTTTACTTTGAACTTTCAGGACCAAGTCTTTTAGCTTCCACAAGCTACTCCTACTTCCTTTGATCTTCCAATTCTGCAGGTGGGCATTTCTCTACAGCAATCCCTTCCCTTTATTTACCTTCCAGCCGATCCACAAGTCGAGAATTTCATGGATGCCATCTTTCTTGCTGCCCTAGCAACTATCTGAGGAAGATTCTTAGCCAAAACAAATAGCTTTTGGTCTGCTGCCATGTTCAATGTGCACAACTGGGTCTCAATTTTCTCACTAGCAACACTTGGCTAGTACTAGCTGCACTCAATGGATTTCAATGTCTCACCTGTGAGACTCATTATGGCAATTCATGTTAGGACAAGAATAACACAATATTAAAATTAGTCAATTATTTTCCCAATTGACTTGGAACGCCCATGCTTTACTCATGAGACATCCACACATTTCATGCTTTCCCAACATACACATGAACTCATTCATGTTCATCCTTTCATAGGGAAATAACTAATTCAACATTCACAATTTATTTCAAGCGATTAAACACGATCTATTTTCAGCTATGACATGCACTGAACAATCCTTTCTTTTTAAGATGCATTACTCAAAAAGGAAGGAGAAGAGTAATAGTTTCCCCCTCTTAGTCTTGTTCCAATCCGGAGCCACACCATCACTTGTGGTTCTATGCTCCTTAGCCTCTTTCACTTCAATGTGAATGATTCCTTGTCCTTTCTTAGCTATGACACTTAGTGTCTAAGGTCTGTCTAATGCTTTTCAGCTAGGGAACCCTTCCCCATTATTGCTTACAAAACCTTTGGCTGCTAGGACCCACACATGTCCACTAGCACCATCTTTCATTACTGCTCATACTGAGCTCTCTTTAGGATGGTCACACGTCCACATGCATCCTCCAGCTCATAGTCCTTGCTTCAAGCAATACCTACACTCAAACATTGAATCAATTCACATGTTTAGTGTATTTTCATACGGTTTATCTCTAGACAATAGTTTAAGAAATCATAATCAAATCATATACACACGTATATTCATAAGCAAGAAGTTGCAAGATAACCAAATACTTATCTGTATTGGATGTCTTCACTTTATTCCACCGGATCCTTCTTTGATTTCCAAGCATTGGATTTCCCGTGAATACAATAACGAATGTTGGGCCAACACGCACACTACTCCACAACCATTCGAATAGGCAATGCTAGGCCAGTACGTGTTAGGATGAAATATTGTCGTTTAATTCCGTTGTAGTATTTGCCCAACCATTTAATTTGTCAACCCGAGGTTCGTAGGCTTACGAAGCACATGCAAAGTATATGTAGGACTGAAGTGAAATTAATCTAATCTAACCCCCCCTTGCTAATGGCTAATTGCTAATCTAATTCCCCCTTGAGCTGAAACACACAACTGCTAATCTAATGCTGGAAGCTGAAACACACTGCTAAAAGTAAATTGCATAAAAGAAAGACAACATATGAAGAGCAATGAGACAACACATATGAGCTCACATTAACAATAAGGAAATCTTAATTTACATCACACCAATCAATGACAAATCATGAAAGCATCAAAACTAAGATTATGAAGAAAAGCTAAGAATCCCCTTCTCCATATTACAAATTCAAAACTAACTTCTACAATTTGAGACTAATCTACTATTAATCTACTCCAATCTACTACCCCCCAAATGAAGAGAGAGAACTCTCTTTTATACATGAATTTCTTTGAGAAGAAGATAACGATCTCATAATGACAGATCCACTATTCTCTCAACCACTCTCAACTAATTTCCTATTATTACAAAGTATGATCCATTCAAATCCTCCACATGTCTCTCACAAATTCTCCACATGTTTCTCATACATCCTAAATAAGATATGCCAACCAGATCTCCATGATCTTCTCCTTGGAATATTCTTTGAATAACTATCTCCATGATATGGTGGAGGAGATATTCGAGGAGTCTTTCTTTGAATTGATCCTTCCATATTCCTACACATCACAAATCTCATCCATACTTGAGATATTAGTGAAAAACATGTTATTTTCCAATATTTAATCATAAATTCACTTATAATACTAAAATGAATAAAGTGGAAAATAATAAGATGAAACTCAAGTATATGTATGGAAATGGTATGATGAAAGGTTAATGGGACGATGAAATGTGAATACTAGCGAAAGGTAAAGTGGATGAAAATAGGACATTTCTGAGTCCCAACATACTCCCCAACTGAACTTGTTGCATGTCCTCATGCAACCATGCATGGATCTTCTTAAGAACTTTTGGCATCTGAATTTTGGCTTTGATTGATGACGTATTTCCAACAATGAATGTTTCCAGGGTGTGAGTAGCATCTGACATTTTCTTATGGTTGGTTCTTTTGTAACAACCATGAATACAAAGAATGTTGGTTCTTGTGTTAACAACATTTATCTCATTATCTGTTTTCTTACTGCAATAATAATTTAACCATGTGCTCCTTGGAAATGATAAGATATCAATGTGCATAAGAAAGCATCAATGTGTATAAGAAAGCCTTTTTTTTACCTTTATGAATCATGCCAATATGTGTATCCATGTGTATGAAGCAAAGTGCGATAGAGGATTTGTCAGAAAATAAATGTTGGTGAATGATAAATGAGATGAAAAATGGAGTGATGGTAGTGGAAAAATGGAATGATGGTAGTGAAATGATGATAGTGAATATAGTTCGGAGTTGCGGCTGTGAAATGGAGGTTTGTAGATGTGAAATGGAAAGTTGCAGCTGTGAAATGGAGAGTTGCAGCTATGAAATGGAAAGTTTGACAGAGTAACAACTCCTGGAGTAACAGCTGTGGAGTAACAACTGCTGGAGTAACAGCTGCGAAAGTGGGCAAATCTGGTGGAGTAATAGCTGGTGTTGCAGCAAACTTCCTGAGATTATATCTCAAAAACTATGATTTAAGTTTGGCTAAAATTTTGCAAGCAAGTTTCTATAAGTCCAATGCATCTCCACACCAAATATCAGAAAAACCCACATCATGGATTTCACGAAAAATGAAAATTGGCTATAGGTGACAAAGTTTTGCAGGTAAGTGTTACAACTAGCTGAAACAGTTGAATTTCTCTCAAATCACAAACTGGGTTTGGCTAAAATTTTGCAGTCAAGTTTTTACTAGTCCAATGCATCTCCACACCAAAAATCAGAAAAACCCACATCACGGATTTCGAGAAAAATGCAAATTAGCTGGAGGTGATGATGGCTGTTTTTTCGAAATTCGTGCATTGGATTGAGCTAAAACTTGCCAATTTTGTTCTTCATAATATTATCCATTTCCTGTCCAAAAATCATGAGGATCCAATGTGTGGTTTACGAGATATACTCAATTCAAATTCTGCATTTTATATAAGGAACAATATGCATGAGAAAATGAATAAACTGCCACAAAAGATTTCCCGTCCTCTGAAAATATGATTGCATTTTGAGATCCTATAGAGTGTTCAGCAATCTCTATCTCATCCTCCCCATTTGAACTTGTTGCATGTCCTCGTGCAACATGGCATGGGTTATGAAAGTGAAAAAAAGAAACGGAGCATGGTGAGGGAATTTTCCAAATTATTCATTGCTAGCATGTAAGGAATTGCATGATTAAAATTCAGAAAACAACATACCTCCACTTACCCAAAAATGATGATGAACTATGCAATAGGAGCGTGGTTGGTGATGTTGCTGGTGCAACTGCTATAACTGCTGGATCAGAGAAGATGTCACTGTTGTAGGATAAAAATGTAACTGAAATTGCCACTGCTGAATTTTGGAGGACGTGACTGCTATGATTGGATCGTGGAATATGTCACTGCTATAGGATCATGAAAATGTAACTGTCAATGTTGCTGCAGCTGTAACTGGGAAATTTCAAAGGCAGAAAGTGGAACAGTGATACTCTCATATAGCTGAAGTCATGCTGCTGTAACTGCTGAGGGAATCATGAAAAAATGTATAGTCTTCACCCGCTACAAAACCTGATGGTACAATTCTAGTCATGCGAATAAATGTGTTGATGTCGAGCATGAAAAGAAGTCATTGGATTACAGGCCATTGATTGATGCCGTTAACCAATGCGAGGCAAACTCACCATTGATGTCAATGAGTGCCAAGGTACCTGAGTACATCTTGCAAAGTGAGAATAGATGTGTTGATGTCGAGCCACTTGCAAGATATGACGATCAAGGGACATTGATGTATTCCCATGATTGTCAGCAAGAGAACTTTCCATTAAGGCATGCAAGCCTCTAGGTACAAAAAGGAACTCTAGTCTATATCCCAGATAAGGTGCTAAGGTCGATGGGGCAAGACTTGTTGAAAGGTGGGCCTTAAGGAATCCCACATCAGTCAACGCGAGTTTTTACAAAAAGATTGGTAGAACTATAGGTAATATCTCAGTAGCAACAGTGCTTATGGAAAGGAAATGTAATTATGGAGAGGGAACTGGATGTTCTTATTCAAAAGGTAGAAAGGGATTGAAAAAAGAAGAAAATTATGTATGCAACTCAGAAAGATAGGCATGTGTGAAGTCATGACAGATAAGGCAATGGAAAATGGACTTCACATGGATGACTAATGTGCTTTGAAGGAGAGATGTGGTCAACATTCATGACGCAATTGGGTTTATGAATGGTTTCTGTGTAACAGCAAACGTCATGATGTTTATGATGAGTAACAGCCCCTTCATGCTGTCTATCAAAGCATGTTTCTCAAAAAGTTCTGTGATTCTTGAAAAATCACTTCAGCATAAAAATTGAGCATTTGTGCACCTGAAAAAAACTTAGTACAAATCTTGCATGAAAACTCGTGAGAAGTTCGAAAAACATAGCATGCAGAAATAAGTGCGAATGCAGCAAATTGCAAAAATAAAATACATTTTTATACATGTTGTCATTGTGCACATGTTTCGTCGTCGATTACTGCTAAAGTGACTCCAAGAAACAAATTAGCATAAATCATAAAAACATGTTCGATATTCAGGAAATTGGAATGTCCATTTGCAATTTTGAATTTTGATTTTTATAATGCTTTTCTTTCTTTTCATGATTTTATAATTTTTATTGTTTTTGTTTTACATACCCAAAGAAAATGCAAAAATTATGCTAAAGGAAACGATAGTTCTGTCTTGGCTTCATCAAATATTCCCAAGTGCATAAGTAAAGGTTTACTTGTTGATACCTATCACTAAAGTTCTGGAAATTCAAACATTTGGAAATTGTGCGAGAGTATGATCCTCATTAATTTGCTGCATCAGTGCCAATTGTCTTTCTTGTATGATCAGATCTACAATCTTCTCCTGTCCATGGTTCTGAGTTATCTTCTTTACTTTTAATCTTCGTGCATGCAGTCATTCCTGCAAAGCCAACATTTTATGAAAGTGAAGCTCATATGATTGTATAGGTCAGAGAGATATCTCGAATGCGTATTACTCAGAAATGGTGAAGTCTGTTAGTTTTGTGCATGTGAGTAATCGCCAAGATCATGGGAGTTTGGACCAGTCAACAAGGATTTTGAGATAAGGTACGCTGCCTTCTTTCAACCTGCACCCACATACCACTGTAACAACAAAGAAATAAATGCAATACTATTCCCAATCATAAAGTTCGAAACCAAATGAAACTATAATGCAGAATGATAAAAAAAAATAAAAATAGTTCATTAATACTCGTCTCATTCGATGCGTGCTTTGCATTGCTATATGTTGGGAATGATGAAGATAAGGAGCGACGGAGGTAGCGTGATAGAAGAGGAGAATCTTGCACAGGATGATAATGGCCCTCAAATAGAACCCGGTATGTGTGATCACCACGTCTCAGAAAGATAGCACGAGTTTGTTAAAAACAATTCTAATAATAACATGCAACCATGATTTCATTACCTTTTCTTAGAAGCATCCGGGAAGTTCAATGACTGGGCAGCTGAGAAAATCCTTCATGAGGATGAGAAACCGAATTCCTAACTTGGAATATGTTTCAACCAATTGCTAATTTATGAAACCGGCCACAACAGTAATATGAGAATTACACGTTCAAAGCACTAGCTGTATAGCTCAAACCATTTCTTTTTTTTGGGATATTTCCAAATTGCCAAGTAAATGAGGCCGTTGTGCACAAAACCCATGTCCCCGATTTTCGCGATTTGTCTCCATCTTCCCGCAAATCGTGACGCAAAACAATGTGTTGTTATCTCATCTCTCCCTCTCAACGTGCATTTGTTAGCATTCCAAACTTTGGAAAATATTCTGATTGTCTATTGGCTTGGTAAGCATGGGAATTTAGCTAGCAATCGCAGAAAACCATTAGCCAGAGAGCCAAGCGATATAAAGAAATAGAATTGGATCTTGGGGTATTGCTTTTGCAAGTTTCAATGTGGAAATTTATGCACCAAAAATAAACCAGACCGAAAAGAGTCGATTTAATTGTGACACAGTTGCAACCATTGTTTCAACTCAATTCAAATGTGACAGTTTAAGCATGAAAAAGCTCAATTTTGTTTTATTAATTTTTTTTATTTTTACAACACACAAATAAAAATGGGAAAAATACTCAAGATTAAATTTATCCAATCTGCGTTCCTAGGCATTTAGCATTATTGTCTCGACCCTCTATATCTTTTACTTGCAATCAATTCAGAGTATGCCACTAACAGTTCCTGTGTGCAGGTCATAGGATAAAAATGAAGAGCTATAACAGACCGAAGGATAAATGCACCATTAGGTTTAAATTGAGGTTTGAAGGATAAAGGCATGTCAAGGCGACTCCAACAAAAAATAAACCAAACAAAAATAGAGTTCGAGTGGCTGAAACAGTCAGATAAAGTTAACCAACATGAAATTCTGTGCACGTGAATGGATGAGAAGCTTACAGCCGTGAGACTGTTTCAGCTCGGAGTTGCAATGTTTCAGTTTGGAGTTGCAGCTATGTTGATGCCTCAAAAATCGCAGCATCAATCAGAAAGGGATTCTCCCAGGTAAGAAAGCCTAATTAGATCGCTCACCGTTTGGTGTGGGGAATCCGTCCAGTTAACAGTTCCAGCTACCGTGAGATTTAAAGATTCTTGTTCTTTACACTGGTTGTGGCCCGATCCACCGTTTATGTATTTTAATTAAAGATGACATGCAAGTGCCCTAAGCTAAATGCAGGTAACTAGTCTAAATTAACCTAAAACAGTATAAGCAAATCTAATCTATCCTTGCAAGGAGCAAACTATAAATATGAGCAATATGCTGAAAGAAACATCTAAAGATCATACAGATAGCCATTAAATCATAACGATGCAATCTCAGCAGAAGATAAAAGATATTAAAGATAGCTTTAATTCACTGGATACATTCCATTACTCATTTAAGAGAGACATCATTGTACAGAAAAGAGAAAAATCATCCATTACATAGAAATAATTCATATAGCAAAGAAAGATCCCACAGTGGTATATGAATGACACAAGAGTAGCCCAGTAAGCATTCAATACACATTTCCTGACAAAAACGTCCTCTCCAGGCTTTCATTAGGCAAAATTCCAATTCTTAGAGCAAGTAGAAAATTAATCCATACCAGCTAGAAAATTTCTTTCACCTGCCAAAAGTTCTCTATTCCTCTTCTATTCTTCTATTTATCAATTTACAAATTGCTCCTTGAGCTGACAAGTGTACCCTAAACTCTAGAACCTTCTAATTTGTCCTTTAGTGCACAAATACAAAACCCACAGATTTGTGGAGAGCTTTCCATATAAGACAAAAATCAGAGCCAGCTGTTCTTTTAAAGCATTTATACAATAAAGGAATTTCAACTTTTTCTCACATTAAGACAAATAATAATTCTGATGGTTTATCTATTTTATTTGGCTTCCTTTTGCTAACTCCCTGACTCATCCCCACCAACTGGCTCACTTGTGGATGCTTGGCCATCTACACTTTGGATATGGGTAGCCCATTGACTGATCTCTTTCAAGATAATTTTGCTCTGAACAGATATTGTTGCCTTTGCTGCAATCTCATGCTTGCGTAGATATGATTTGACTTGTGTTGCTCCTGCTGCTGCTTCTTGAGCAATTGCTTCCAAAAAGTAGATATGCACGACGGGCTGGCCAATGAACTGTTGGAGTTCATCTTGGGTTATCACCTCTACCTTTTTAACATAGTCCAATTCTTGGTCGAACTCGCCTTGCAACTCAGCCAACCGATGTTCTCGTCCTGGGATTTCATAGATAGTTCCAGGCATAACCAAGTGGCACTTGCCATGGGATTCTCTAATTTTGGAGTAGAAAGAGTGACATTTGCGGACATTCTTTCTAATCTCCAAGCTTAGCCTGGTGCCACAATCTTTACTAAATTCAAGGACTCTTGCATCTATGTCAAATTCTTCTTCGGTGGTGGTGCGCAAGTTTGAGGGGAATCCATATTTTCCTCTTCTCCACTCAAATTTCTATTTTAACTCTTGCACATGCTTTGCAAATTTGTCTTTGTTCTTTAAGGATCTGACTTCAATGGCTGTCATCTTCATGATCATTTCTTTCACGTTGCAAATTTCTCCTGAGATCAACACTAGCAGCTGATGGCCTTTTATTTGCATGTCACATGCTTGCTTGTGAAACATGAATAGGTCTTGCTTGTTTTCCGACGCTTCTTTGAGCTGTTTCAACAATTGCTCCTTTTCTTAAATTAACCCCTCATACTGATCCTTAGGGAGATGAACTTGTTGGGCCCTGCTGGCTTCGAGGTCCTCCAATTATGATATCCGACCCTTTAAGTTCGTTTGCTCATCTTCGGAGATGGCTAGCTGCATCTATAGTGAATTCTTCTCATTTTCAAGTTGCAGAGCTCCCGAAGTTATCCTTAACTTCTCTTCTACCATTTCCCTATATTTCTTCTTCAATTCATTTGCTTCTAGAACCTCCCTCTTCCTATCATCTCTTATTTTGAAGCATTGATCTTTGTAATGCTTTACCTCGTTTATTAACCGATCAGTATTGGCTTTACTCACCTCGGCTGATGCCATAGTGCATTGGGCTTGGAATGAAGGGTCAACATCAGTTCCTTGGACCAGTGTGGTTTCTGATACCCTGAATTCGTATAAGTCCTCCCCAATTTCCATTTTCCTTACTCTTCGGTCAATGATAGCCCTTTTCCGCTTGTGAAAATATATGGAATCCAGGTTGGCCACTTGGCGCTGCTTTCTGGGGTTGTACAGGGTCAACGCTAAACCTTCAGTTGAAGCAACCCCTTCTTGAGCTATCCCTGGTTGGTCTATCAGTGGCAGATCCAACTCCATGTCTTATGGATTAGACGGTTTTGGCTCGGGAGTTTTCTCAGTCTGCTCCCTTTCCTGCCTTTCAGATAGCTCTGCTAATTCTGCTTGTAATCTGTTTGCCTCTTCTAACAAAATCCTCTCTTCTTCTTCCTTCTCTTTTAGTTTAGCAGCCTGTTCCTGGATGATTCTGTCTTCTTCTTCTCTTTGGGCCCTTACTTCCTCTTCCTTCTGGCTTCTAGCAGCCTCATCTTCCAAAGATTTTTTCTCCCGCTCCCTCTGTACTCTAGTAGCTTCTTCTTGCTGTTGTAATTGAATAGCTTGCTCTCTCTGGATTCTTGCTACCTCTTCTTGTTGGAACTTGGCAGCTTGTTCATTTTGAATCCTAACTGCTTCTTGATCTTGCTAATGTAATATCCTGTCATCTTCCTCTTCTTCTATTCTTGTTGGATCTCCTGATTGGGACACTGATGCTTCTTGTTCCTTTTGGATTAGGCCGACAGGCCTGGGAGAAAAGCTCTTTGAACATTTCTTCTTGTAGCGCTTTCCTAATTCCATTAAGTTCCGAGCACTACGGAAAAACTCTTCCTCTTGGTCCATAAGATGGGCGTACTCGAAGCTTGTTTTAGCATCAATAATATGATCGGAAACTTTACCACAAGTGTCATGCCTTCTGAAAAACTTTGTATCGAAATGGAAGATGTCTAAATCTTGAACATAATTTTCTCCTTCCTTGGCCTTCATGAGGCTGTATGCGCCAATAGTGAAAGGCATTGGCGGATACATCCCTTTCTTCCTTTCAGTGAGAACTTTGCTGATTCTGCCAATGCTGAAGAGTTGCCTTATGGCTTCCCTGTGTATCACAAAATCTGTAGCATATCTGGGAAGCAAAAAGGGAGCTACAGATCCTCCACTCATTCGGATATAGGTACCTTTCATACCATGGTAATAATTGCCAAATGCTTTGATAATGGGCATGGCATTCTCTGACATGCAATCTGGTTCCTTTACAAAAATAAGTTGGTATAGAGGCATGATGAATTTCTCGCAAACCTGCTTGTAATAGCCCGCATACTTGCTTGCCCATGTGAGTTGATAGGCCCTGAAGAGAGGTGTCTCTTTTCTGCTAAGTCAAGGAAGGTGTGTTTTCTCAGTAGGCAGTCTATCAAGTATGAGGACATAAAGAATTCCTCCTTCTTCTGAGTCATTCCTCCTTGGGCAACAATTAGCTATGAGACCAAGCTGTCTGAAATTATATCATCCCAATTAAAGATGGTACCGTGCATAGCTATATGGAATATTACTGGTACCCATCCGAGCTTAAAGATATTGCCATTTGGCATACCAAAGATCTGGCTCAACATCAGAACAATGAGTCTATAAGGAGTCTTTAGGAGGTTGCTCTCATACTCATTATTATTTCTCCTTCTTATATGCTTGTCAGCTATCATCATTTTCCTGGCGGCATCCAGCGAGTCCATAAGATGTTTTTCTATCCATTTATTATCTAACCAAGCTTTGGGTTGAGGTAATGTGTAGGTGGCTGTGATATGCTCAGGAGCAGAAGATGCTAGGTTCATCCCATTTTTATCATTTATGAACCTAGTGTTAGTCGTGACATGAGGGATCAACCGCTAATGACTTCAAAACATGGGAACAATTCAGGACATGTTGTTGCCTTATGGAGGTAAGACCTTCGGATTTTTGCATACACTAGAGCGTCCTCTATGGAGGCTTGAGAATTGTCTTGGTTCATGATAAACCTATATAGATCACCCCACTGAAATTCCGGGGCATAACTCCTAGAGGTCACATTGGTGGTAGCTTGTGTATAAGTAAACATTGTCACTAGTGAAGTGTCCAACAGGATTTCTATGTTTGAATCTGAGTCGATATTTTATGTGGCCTTCTTCCTTGCAGACCTCATATGCATGACAATCCTGCTATAAGCAGGGCAGTACAAATAAGGTGTATTTAGACATTCAGCCATTATTAAAATGAAAAGCCTCCTATAGATCGGTGAAAGAAAATATGACAAAGTTGGATTTAACTAGATAACCTTCAAGCATTAGCAAAACAGTTATGAAAAATTCAGAATATGCCACTTTCATAATATGGAAGTTGTTTTAACAAAATGATCAACTAATTCACAATTGCAGCTACCATTTCACAGTTGAAAATCATGAGAAATACTAGACGCAAATGCCAACAAGCTATACAAGCCACTGTGGTTTCATTATTCTTGGAATGATGGTTAGGATCAGGGTTGTCTTGATTTCATGTTCAATTAGCTTATCACGACAAAGCTAGTTCGTTGTCAATGTAATACCAAGAGGAAAGACAAGAGTTGGGAAGTTTAACAACAAGGAAATCGACAGGGTGGAAAGGTAGCAATAAAGCTTCTCATTTGCGCTATTACTTTGTTCAAAATGTAGGTGTCTTCCAAATCAAAATACCTGGCCAAGATAGACTGATGGAGGAATAAAGAATTGGAGAATTTAATGGTGTCATGTCATTCACAGAAATGCGCAAGTACCTAAAATGTTTTTGTGCGCCTGGAGAGACCATTGAATTCGTGCAAATAATGCAGGTAAATAACACATGGGTGGTTTTATTGGGTTTTTCTTTCACGATTGCTGGTCTTTATAAGTAAAAAAATGAAGCTATTCATAATGTTCCTACTACCGAACCGTCACTTTGCTCTTATCATGTTCTAAGGGGATTTTGGCCGAGAAAGTTTTTTAGTTTTATGACCCAAGCGCGAATGTATAATCCTCAATAGGTGAATCATATCTAGATAGCAAGCATTGGTAAATCTTTCTTGGCTCAAAGGTATTGACATAACCACCATGCTTCCCTATGCACATGCCAGTCACAGAATCTAAGCCATTCACTGCGCCAATAAGGCTGTTCACCGACTGGGTGCACGTAGCTTCCATGGTTCATAGCACTTCCTTCCACGGGGTGAAAATATACGTGGAGTTTCAACCGAAATGAGCGCTAGCTATAGATTTGAGCTTGGAACGAAATCTATGTGGGAAAACTATGGTTGTTAGGATGTAACCAGGAAAACTCAGGGATGGAATGTTGTGTGGGAAAGACTTACTTAGGATGCCGAGCAAGTGATATCGGGAAAAACCCGAAACGAGCAGGTGAGGATAGGGCTCTCCAGGCTTCGGTTTGTGCAGAGCAACTTCGTATCCTCATGTTTTGGAATAAGGAAAAAAATGGTTGTTCTACGCCTTCAAAGGTTCCTTACAGTGTATGTATAGTGATAGCGAGCTAACTACAGGGTAAAACTTGACTCAAAGCCTTGGGAAATAAGAAAGGAATGGACAGAGCACCTACCTGTCAGACTCACAGGGTCCCTTGAGGGCTGGCGAACGTTCCAAGACGGGCGATAGTTCCCATAGGCATCCGGCAACGAATTGTGAGCTTTGTTCAACTTGGCGAATCAGAGAATAACTTTCAAACCTCGTTGCATGCGTTTATAATGGGGTGGCATTTATGTCACATAAGGTGGCGGGTTTTGAATTTATGAGCGTGGGGCTCGAGACCTTTCGCAATTAAAATGGCACATGGTCCTATTGATGGCCCTACCAACTCCGTGGATGCACATGAACCAAAATAGATTTTAGCGCCAAGCGGCAATCGTAGGATTAAGATTTGCGCTAAGCGGCAATCCAAGTGTTAGTCTCTACGCTGATGGACGGCACTAAGAGTTGCGCTGGTGGCTCCATTCAAGGGCGAGGCATAGTTATGACAGAGGGAGCTATAGGAATACGTTTTGCGCTAAAGGTGGAGGACTTATTCCTAGCGTGTGCGCTAACAAAACAAATGCGCCAACGAGTTATGGAAAAGACTGAAGAGACTTTCGTGTCGGCGTGCTTTTAAGCATAGATCCTGTGCCAAAGCATTTGTGATAATTGAAGGCGATCGGTTTACGTTTGAACTTTGCGCCAATTCGTCCAATTTCTATTTAAAAAGATGCACCGGTGGGGAGTCGCTCTACAGTCAATAATCGCGCCAAACGGAAGTTTTAGCATTAGCGATTGCACCAAACAGATGACTTATAGTTAGGGATTGCGCCAAAGGGAGACAGAGTTATAGTCAACATTTGCGCCAAGCGAAAGATTTATGATTAGCAATTGTGCTAAAGGGCGACCGACTTATTCACAACATTTGTGCCAAAGCGGCTGATTTAAGGCTAAAAAATGCACTGAAGAGTAAAGGTGACTTTGCCTTAGAGAAAATAATTGAGAAAAATTTTGGGAAGCAAGTGTTGAAAATTTGTCAAGTTAGACAGAACAAAATAAGTTTGAAAGACAAGGAAAACACCTGTTACAAAACGTGTAGAAGGAGGGGCCCCAAATATCTTCAAAATTTTGGCGGAGGATGTTGCAGCAACAACAATTGGCGATTCACTGGCAAACACAGATCTCTGAAGCAAAATCCCATCATGACTTGGAATGACATCTAAATTGATAGCTTCACGTACAAAAAAATGCCTCACAGTTCACCTCTTAAGAATGGGGTGATCTCTTAATCATATTGGCCTTTTGGGAGAAAGGGGGCTAAGACTTATATTTCTTCCAAACTCTCTCAAGGCCGGAGTATGGAGTTAATTCTTTTAGGACTGTCTTTATGGTTCTTTAACTAAAAGAGGACTCCACAGGATCGTAACAATACTTCACAGAGATATTCGTTTGTTCCTCATTCCCATGCTATTTGCACCCTTTTGGATGTTTATGTTTTTGGCAGCTTTTGATGTTTGAGTCTTTCAGAAATAATTTCCTTAGTATTCCAGTCTTTAATTTGGGTTCTTCAATCCATAATGTTCTTTTGTGTGAGTGAGAGATTTTATTTGATTTATCAAACTTCACGGATGGAGAAGACCCTTGTTTGAGCTAAGCTTATTTGAACAACTTTCTAGATTCGAACATTTCGCTTTTATCTCAGCCATGCTTTGATTGAGCCAAGAATTTATGGAAATCAGACTCCTTGATGTACGCCTTCAGGATTTTCTTTCTAGCATGGGATTATTTTAAATACCATATTTCTGTAAAGCATGCTTCCTTTCCGTGGTTCCATAATAGCAAGGAAACCTTGAGACATGAATTAATGTTAAAATGAGTAGAGCCTTAAGATAGTGAGAGAGAAACATTGGATCATTAGTCATTTAACTGGGGTTATTTTGACCAAACAAGAAGAGATCCCTCCATTTTCAAAGGCTGATCAGTGGAAGCAAAGTCACAGAGCCTCCTTCTCTTTACAAATGAGATTCTGCCTTCAATATTTCGATTTTGTTGAGAGTTTTGTACTACCGCTAAGCCAGGGGTTGGGCTGGGTTTTATTAGCCTAAGAAAAGAGAAAACTCAGATGAAAAGTGAGTGAAAATGACAAACCTAACTACCGAGACTATTTCTAAACAAAACAAAACAAAAATCAACAAAGAACAAAGAAACTATTTATTTATGTACAGAAAACCTCAACGAAACTAGGCAAAGTATTGTTTCAAGGCGAGGCCGTTGAGGGGAAGGCTTAATTCCTCTCCCTAGAGGTCTATTAACTTGTAAGTGGATGAGTCGAGCTTTGTAGAAATTTGGTAAGGGCCTACCCATAATTGTTGGAATTTCACATGCATTCCCTTTCCTTCGTGATGATGGTCCCATTTCAGAACTAAATCTCCTACTTCAAAACTTCGTTTACCATACTTCCTTTTATCGAACCATCTTTTGACTATATCTTGGTGTTGGTGGAATCGGTTCTTGGCTTTCTGTTGGGTTTCTTCAAGTTGAAGCAGGGTGTCAATCTTGGATTGTAAAACATGACTACCAGACCCTCGAGAGGCTTGGGACAATTGCAAGGATGGAAGCAAGATGTTGGGAGGGAGGATGGCTTCCTTGCCATAGACAAGGGTGTAAGGGGAAACCCCTAATGCATTCTTTGGAGTCACCCTATATGCCCATAAGGAATTTGGGAGAGCTATATGCCAGCTTCGCTGATTTTCAATCGTAGTTTTCTTGAGAATTCGGATGAGGTTTTTGTTCGAAGACTCAGCTAGTCCATCTCCCTGGGGGTAGTAATTGGCCAAATAATGCAATTTAATTCCCCTTTCATAAAAAAATTCATTTATTTTAAAAGACGAGAAATAAGTGGCATTATCAAATACTAGGGAAATTGGAACCCCAAACCTGGTTATGATGTTCTCTTTCAAGAAACTGATGACTGTATCTTCATTGATCTTGTGCAATGGGGCAACCTCTGTCCATCTAGTGAAATAGTCGATGGCTGTCAGGATGTATTGATGTTGCAGAGAAGAATTTGGTTTTATTTCTCTGATGACATCTATACCCCACTATTCGAAAGGTTTTGAGATGATAACCAGCTGCAAGGGTCCTGCTGCCTTAGGTACTTTTCCAGCACTCCTTTGGAATATATCATAGTTCCGTGCATAAGTATGGGAATCCTGAAATAAAGTGGGCCAGTAATAGCCGGCTCTCAGTATTTTGTGAGCTATTGTCTCCCCTGAATAATGTCCCCCAGCAGGACCATCATGTAACTCCTTGACGACTTTACCTGCATCCTCCTTCTCTAGGCATCTGAGAAAAACTCCATCATAATTTTTTTTGAAAAGTATTCCATCAAGGATCTGATAAGCTGCTGACTATAAACGGAGGGCCCTTCTTTGTTTAGAACTCCAGTGTTCTAGTAGGTACCCTTGTTGGAAGTATTGCACTAAATCCCTATACCATGATTTAGGAGCTGTGAAAATGGGACATACTTCGACTGAATTTAGCTTGGCTTCATTCTTCCAATCCCGCTCTTCATCAATTGTATGTTCAGTAAGCAATTTACATAGGCCTTGTCCTTTAATGATGGTGGCCAGTTTAAATTCTAAGTCGTATTCTTGAAGAGCTGTGACCCAATTTCCCCTTCTTTTTCCCAACTCCTTTTGAACGAAAAGGATCTGATAGTTGGGTGGGGAACTATAACTTTAGTTTTGTTCTTAAGAATATATGGTTTGAACTGTTTTACTGCTTTGAACACGGCATACGCCTGTTTGTCGACAATAGGATAGTTTAGTTCAGCACCTTGCAGACCAGTGCTCATAAACGAGATTAGGTATTGGTCTCCTAATTCTAGCTTTTGCGTGAGCACAGCTGCGAGAGAGTCATCTGAAGCAAAAGTATACAAGATAAAATCTTTGTCAAAATCTGGGCTTCTTAAGGAAGGAGCATTAGCTATGGCTGCTTTAATATCTCTGAATGCATATCAGCAATTAATCCTAGGAAAACTATTTGAAGTAGACTAGAAAACAACGCAAAAAAGTATTCTCTTAAACAACCAAGAAGAAGAAAATGAAGCCCAATGCTAAGATATCAAGAAGCTGTCTCCAATATTGAAAGAGTATCCAGATTCTTGACTCGCCAGTGTGTCACTTTCCATCTCATAACCCTCTCCTAAAAGACCAACCCCCTACAGCTCTTTCAAACATCTCCGACTGAACCCCCTTCCCCTCTTTACATGCTAAATCATAATTTAAATAGAGAAATGCTTCTATTGGCTATCACCTGATTCTTCGATTGAAATTTAAACAGTAGACTAAAAATAGAGCTAATCTCAAATCAATGTAGAGAATCTGGAGATGATGAGGCTGTATAACACTTGGTCTTCCATCTTCTGTTTCCATGTGTTCTGTTCAACAAAATCTTACGATGAATTAGATCCTCAGAAACAGGAATGCTTACTAGGAATTAATGTTTTGGAATGTGAAAACAATCCTTTGACCATTGGTTGCTCGGGATTGTTGTTGATCAAACAAAGCTTTTCCTTAAAATCTGCAAAGGATCCGTAGTTGCAAACTTTTTTCCTTAAAATACTCAACCCCCCGATCCTCTTCCACCTATTATTTTAAATTTATGCTCTGTCAAAGTTCATAACGCAATTGATGCGAGAAAATATTTGTTTAATCTACAAAGTGTCAACACTATAAGCTTCAACATAAGGAACAATGTTGTTGTTTGCATCCACAAATTTATTTGTAATTGGAAAAATGCTCCTTTCTTTAATTTCTACCTTCAGGATTGTAATGAATTTAATCTTCCTTCGTACACAAAGCTGAGCATCAGCCCTAGAAGATACCAAGAATTTGAGAAAATGAGAAAATGCCGAACCAATATTGATTCCCTGCAGAATTGTTTTCAACTCATCAATTCAAACATGGTATTTTTGAGTTGATGAATCCGCCATTCCAATAATAATGATAATATTATTCCAAAGGTGTAGTATTGAACCAAATGGAAGCTCCAAATATCTCAATGATTTCAGCTGCCTTTTTTTTATTCTGGAGCTTCCTCAGCGCTTTAACTCTACCCATATACCCAATCATTGCATCATTTAGTCGGCTCAGATTGAGATACTCTCTGCGTTTCTAGATAGTAAAGAGTAGTCATTTCACAAATGCAGATTCGTGAAGAAAAAAAAACTCAAACATACACAAAATGCTGAGATATAAATTCTCTGAAACCCTTAATGTTCATTCTTCTGTTGGGCGACCGAGCACTTCTTTTGGCACTTGTATGCTCATATATAGTTGTCTCCATTTACACTTTCCCACTAGATGACTTCAAGAATTTGTCACTCGAACTTTCATGTATTGCTAATTAATATTTTAATTAGTCTCCTCAAAGCTGTACATTGGGAAATTTTGCTTGACCACCTGAACTATCTCTAGGTTCCCTTCTGCTCGAAACGTGGTCACATGGAAGCTCTCCTTTTCATTCTTAAGCAATCTTCGTTGGTGGACCTTTGGAATTTGTATGTATATCCCACATGCAGTCATAAGTATAATAAATAATACATTATATTAAAAACTTCTTTCATGAAACCATCAATGCGTAGAGCAAAGTCTATCGACCTGTGGAATCAACTCAGGGCCTTTGATTCTTGGTATTAGATGGTTTGCTATAGGAGTAGCTCGTGTGGGAATTATGGTTGGATGGTAACGTAATGGTGGGGCTCCAAAGCCAAAATGCCTTTTGCAAAACACAAGAAGGATGATTACAGGATGGAGTTTGAGTTTGGCATGAGTAAGACAAAAACTTTATTATTTTTTATTTACTTTTAAAAATTCCTTTTAACCACAAAACTTACTTTTCACCATAAAGATAAGGTTTACGAAGTATATGGTTTAAAAGGCTTATATTAAAACGATAAATAGAAATAATAACGTATACCTTTTAAATATATAATTTAAAATCCTTTACGTAATAAAAAGGTCTATTTCATGCTTTTAGGAATGGTACTAGCCATGAACATTAGTAGACTATAAAGAATACAAGGATTTGGGAAAAAGGAAACTTGGTCATAGGAGGTATTTTGGTTTGGCTTGGTATCATTAGAAGATGAAAACAATAAAAACCTTATGTAGCTGTAGATTTAGAAAATCCTCCAGTTGTTGTTCATGCTTTTGTCCCAAATCCTCTTTTTCTTCTTGTTGCTTAAGTAAGAAAAGTTTTAATTTTTGGGTTATGTTATTCTCATCTTCCACCTCCTCTGCGAACATGTTGGAATGACCCTTTTAGCTTGACAAATCATCATCAGGGTGGCTCTTGCCCAATTTTATTCTCTATGCAGTTATATTGTGGCAGAAAGCTTGAATCCCTCCAACCTGTGTGTTTGGGTGGCTACTTTTCTTAAGGATGGAATGGTAGCTCTTGATCCATTTATGCCCCAAATTCTTCACCATATAGAACAACTCTTTGGGCATGGTGTTATTCCCAACAATGTTACATTTGCAACTTGAATTGATGGTTAATGTATATAGGGTAAAAGACTGGTGTAGACAGGATAAGCATGTGCAGGTTTAATGTCCGCTACAACCAATGATACAGTTCAATCACAGTGGTGGATTGTGAACCAAAAAAAAAATGAATCTCCGATGACAGCCACAAAAACAGCTTAAAGAATTGAACCATAAATTCTCTGATTGGTAGACCAGCATAGATCCATCTTAAACCGGTATCTATTAAGCACCGAGAGGGATCCAATTTCTTGAGGTGTATTTCTTTTTTCAAATTTAAACTCAAGAAATTTGATCTCTCTTGATTGATAGATCCGGGTTTATTTGCATAACATCCACTGAAATGAGGCTAGTTTCTTCATCCTGAGTGGAAGGTTTTGATAGATCCAATGTTGCACCAGATTGTCTCAGGCTCATGGTTGACAAATTTTGACCTGAAGATGTGTGTACAGGATCAAACCTTGCAGAAGTAGCACTTAATGACAATACCTCTTCCACTAAAAGTGATGTATTTGGCTGCTGATGTAAATTAATTGAGTTTCCACATGATCTTGCTAGTATTGTTGGGTTGAAATTCAGTTTGTGAGGACTGCTGATTGCCACACGTAGACCTGATTGGGTAAGTTTATAAGTTGAATATTTTCCAAACAAAATATTAGTGTCAAAAGTTAATTTAATAGTCCTAATATCTGTGTGTGAATCCAGCTTTGCTCCTTTTGGACCAAATTTCAATTCCTCACAAGTCTTTAGATGAGTGATCTTGACAGCATTGCTGGCACATTGAGGAATATATTGATTAGCTGGTGGTGGCAATTATGTTGGAAGAGATGTTCCCATTGAAACATAAAAAGTCCTATGAGAAAATTGTTGTGATGGCAAGCCATGATCTTCAATTACATGGATTCCTCTTCAAGGAGTTTCAAAGGCTTCTTCTGAAGGAAAGCAAGTTTGCGAGGATCAACTTACCAAAGTGTCTTCCATCACAATTAAGGGAATTTTGAAAGCAATGGAAATGAAAGGATTGACTCTTGATTGTGTTACTTATGATGTAGTAATAGACAGTCATTCTGGAGTTCACTTTTAGAACAACATATGATTGGCAAAAAAAATGTTGTGTTACCTGGTGAAGTTGAAGATGGTTGAATCTTGCGTGGATGAATTGCAGTCCTTGTCAAAATTACAACGCTGGGGTTATTAAGATAGTTGATTATATTGGCTTCATAATTTTGGAATTAATGCATGAGCTTGCTTTGTCTTCTTCATTCCTTGCATTAGCATCTCCCCTTAATGTTTTTATTGGGATGTATTTTTTTATTTGCAAGGATCAACATCTGAAAATAGAAGTATTTTTGTTGATCTTGATCCGAGGAATGTTGCAAATGCAAGATCTAGAGCTTTCTCATCAGTAGAGAGGATTTTCCATACTCACAAATATTTCAGGAAATTTTGAAGTCACGTAGTTCTAAATTTTGTTCCATTGTCTACCAATCATTGCCGAGTTTTGTGAGGTATGATCCCTAGGTTTTGAGTGAAAGATAGATGAAGATTCCAGCAAGTATTATCCTTGGGTAGTTTCAAGAAAAGGATTTAACTTGTCATTTTTCCATGTGGGATATGTTGTTTTTCTTTAAGAGAATGTTCCTTGAAGCTTGAAGTGATGCTAGTATTCAAAAAGTCAAATTACCTCAACTATGCTGTTTTCTTAGACATGGTTGATGTGGGTCACAACCAACATCGCATAAATTGAGTGGCCAACATCCTATGACATCATAATTGACCAAACAAGCAGAAAGATTAAGAGTTTGCATCCTTCTTGTATAATTCTCTAAGTGCCTAGAGTTGATGTTAGTCAATACCAACACAACACACAAAAGCATTTCAAAATCATGAATTGAATCGATAGATCTGGAGAAAACAAACAAACCCAATTGCCAACCCATGGAAACAAGATTTGAGCCCAATTTGAATATCAGAAACAACATTTAGGCATAGCTGGAAAAGCACAAGATGTGAAGCAAGAGAGATGAAGGATGTGGTGACTGTTAGCTTTACTTCTTGCTCAGTTGTTGATTTTCCTCTAGCATCGACATGCTTCAACAGATATTTCTCTTAGTTTCTGTATGCAACCATGATAATGGCTGTTAGTTAAGCCCCATTAATGAGAAGGGTGAAGTCACATAGACATTTTTATAGGGTACATGCATGCTTGTATTTATTTAGCATGTTACTTTAGAATTAGAAGTTTTTTGTTTTAATATTTAGTTAGTTGTTCTAACTTTAGACAAGATGAACAAGAGAGGATTCTTCTAGATTTTGATGGGGCAATTTTCCCAATGCTAAAAGATGCATACATGCAGACAATCTTCTCTAGTTGGATGCTCTACTCTAGTCATTCTCTCATATAGGTTGGTCACATTGCACTATGCATATTTAGGGTGAGGGTTTCCTAGCCTAGCCTAGGAACACCACAAGGACGGTTGGAATTAATTGTAAACCCTAGGCATCTTATTTTCTAAAGGAGAGATGGGGTTCATCATTCATATGATTATACATGTAGGTATTTGAGCTATTGCATTGTATTTTTCTTCTTCTAGTTAATGGAAGAAATATGTGATTGACTGTTGTAAATTTGTTATTGTTGTCCTCATTTTCAAATTGTTATGTCCCATATGGTTGATGCTTCTAAAGAATTGCAGAAAATATACAAAAAAATGTTCCTAGTGATCCGCTAGATATTTTTGTTGAACTTATAGGAGAGGAAATCTATCTTAGGTAACTCGGTCTCTCATGTCCTTGGTTGTCTTAAACATCTCTAAATATAGGGTTTGTGTATGTGATTATGAGAGGATATTCTTCTTTGATTGAGATAGCACAACAAAGACCACTCACATTTTTGTTGTCTTAAGCATGCTTTTCTTTGGATATTATTGTCTTTTCTTAGAATTACAAATGATGCAATCTGGGTATTCATATGCTCCTCTCTCCAATTCAAAAAGGGTTCTAGCTCAATGGAAGAGCACGTTCCTTACAAGAAGAAGGTTGGTGGTTCGATTCCTCCGTTCCCTATTGATATTGCAATATTGGTATTTTCAATAAAATGTATTTTATTATGATTTATTATGGCTATAGAGGGGGTTTCAAACTGTCTTTGTATGTTGCTATGAGGGGGGTTCTAAACCACCTTCATATGTCACTACGAAGGGGGTTTGAAATTTCCCTTGCATGTTACAATGAGGGGGGTTTAGAATCTCCCTCGTAGGTACCTACAAGGGGGGTTTGTAACCGCCCCCATAGGTTTGTAATAATAAATTTTAAGGGGGGTTTCAAACTGCCTCTGTAGGCCTCTACGAGGGGGGTTACATACCTCCCCTATAGGCATCTACGAGGGGGGTTCCAAACTTCTCCTATAGGCCTCTATGAGGGGGGTTACAAACTGCGTCTATAGGCCTCTACGAGGGGGATTCAATACCACCCCTATAAGCCTCTGCGAGGGGGGTTCTAAACTGCCCCTATAGGCCTCTACGAGGGGGGTTCCAAACCACCCCTATAGGACTATACGAGGGGGGTTCATAACTGCTCCTATAGGCCTTTACGAGGGGGGTTTGAAATCACCCCTATAGTCTTCTACGAGGGGGGTTCCAAACATCCCTTGTAGGTTTGTATGAGGGGGCTTATGACAGGGGTTCACAATCGCCCTCCTAGGTCTCTATGAAGGGGGCTCAATACCTCCCTCGTAGGTCTCTATGAAGGGGTCTATGAGGGGGGTTTAAAACCGCATCCGTAGACCTCTACGAGGGGGGTCAAAAACCGCCCTTAAAGGGAAAAAATTTTAACATTGGTGCCTTTAGGGGCGATTTTTTCAAAACTGCCCCCAAAGCCAAAACCCCCCTCATAGGTCACTTTTGGGGGTGGAAGACAACCCCCCCTAAAGGCCAAAAATGTAGTAGTGAATCGATGGCGAGGCCTTGGCCTTGATCTCCTTACCATGATTTTATAACAATATTACATCATTCACATTTTAATGTAATGGGGTCAAAATGAGGACATTACATGCACACTATGGCATACATCAAGCTGCCAACTATTGATGAATAGGGAAACTTAGACATGTAATCTATATCTTCCTATGTATTGGGACACATATCCTAACTTAGTTTGAAATGGCTAGCCAAAGGTGTACTAATTGGTTTTGCATTCTGCATTCTAAACCTCTCCAACACATTTTCTATGTACTCACTCTAAGACAATGTCAATTTGTGAATTTTCTGTCTCTTGTTATTCTCATAGCAAGGATTTTCTTTGCAACACCCAAATCCTTCATCACAAATGAATTAGCTAACTTTCTTTTGAGCACATTTATATCCTGCATGTTATACCATGCAACAAGCATTCCATCCACATTCAATAACAAGATAATATCTTCCATTATCTAGATTCTTGAAATAAACATTGTAGTCAGAATGATATCTACTATAACCTTGTTCTATCATAAAACTGTCAAATTTTAAATACCA
The DNA here is from genome assembly GCA_027924585.1 of Larix kaempferi. NCBI lineage: Eukaryota > Viridiplantae > Streptophyta > Pinopsida > Pinales > Pinaceae > Larix > Larix kaempferi. The sequence continues at coordinate 3,192,675 of BSBM01000585.1, read as the reverse complement.
CTGCCTTGGAGCTTGCTTCATGCCATACTTCTCTTCTTGAACCTGCATACTAAATTCTCCTTCCCTTTGACCTCATACCCCTATGGCTGCTGCATATAAATATCTTCCTCCAAATCCCCACGGAGAAAGGTTGTTTTTACATCTAATTGTTTAAGATGCAAATCTTCTACCGCCACTTGACGTAAAATAGTTCTAATTGATGTCATTTTAACAACATGAGAAAATCTTTCATTAAAATATATACATTTTTTTCTGTTCAAACCCCTTTACAACAAGTCTAACCTTGTACCACTTATTTCCTCAAATCTTCTTCCTTCAAACTGTAAACCCATTTATTTTGCAATGCTCTTTTACCTATAGGAAATTGAACCAAATCCCAAGTCTTGTTTCTTACCAATGAGTCCATATTCTCATTCATTCCTTGCTCCCACTTCTTTATAGTTTCCACTTGCATTGCTTCTTCATAACATTTCAGTTCACTAGAGTCAATCATTAATAAATAATACATTGAAGGAGAGTATCATTAAGGGGGTCTACTTAACTTGGTATATCTTCTAACACTTGCAGCAGTTTGAGGTACCTACTACTATTCTTGATTTTTCGACACCTTTGGTACTTCATTTTATTTGATTTCATCAAACACTGTGTACTTTGTGTTTTCCTTTTCATGTTTCTTTCCCTACAACTAATATTTATACATGACCTTTCATACCATATCTCTACTCCCAATGATTTTTTTATTTTTATAATCCCATAACCGATAACGGAAATCATCAACCCCATATCCAATAAAGGTACATTTCTTGGATTTAGCCTCAAGCTTTGTTCTATTTTCTTTATCAATATGGGCAAATGCTTCACAATGAAAAGTTCTCATAAATGAGTAGTTTACCTTTTTATCTTTCCATGCCTCCTCTGTAATTCCACCATCTAAATCACTTGAAGGCCCTCTATTTATTAAGTAAACAACAGTATCTACAACATTTGCCCAAAATTGTAAGGGAAACCCTGCATGAAATCTCGTACACCTTGCACGCTCCATGATTGTTTTGTTCATCCTTTCTGACACACCATTTTCTTGTGGTGTTCCTAGGATTGTCTTTCTCTCTACGAATCCCATGCTATTAACAGTAACTATCAAAATCCTTGCCGCAGTGTTCACCTCCATTATCAGGTATGAGATACTTTAGCCTTTTTCTCGTCTCATTCTCAACTAAATATTTCCACTTCTTAAAAGTAGAAAACACATCATATTTATGTCTAATGCAATAAACCAAAGTTTTTCTAGTTTCATTATCAATAAAAGTAACATAATAACGAGAGCCACCAAGAGATTGTACATGAGTTGGTTCCCATACATATGTATGCACAAGCTCTAACTTTTCACTCTTTTTCTGTTTTCCAACCTTGAGAAATGTGACTCTCTTCTTTTTTCCATAAACATAGTTCTCACATAATTCCAAACTTACCTACTTCAGATATGGCAACAACTTCCTTGATTGGAAAATCTACATCCCCTTCTCACTCATGTGGCCAAGCATATGATGCCACAATACTGTATATGTTCCTGTGGAAGCTAAAGAGATAGAACAATCAATATTATGAGGACATAAATACAACGTACCTATCCTGTCTCATTTTTCTATCACCATTGATCCTTTAGTGATATTCCACCACGTTTCTACAAACGTAGATAAAAAGACACCATCTCGCAACTGCCCTGTTGAGATCAGATTTCTTTTCATATCAGGAATATGGCTTACATCTTTCAGTAGCTATTAACCATTCTTTAACTTTACTCGTACCTTACCCATTCCAACAATTTTACATGGTTCATCATCACCTAATAAAACATGTCCAAAATTGCCTTGAACATAATCATGAAAGAATTTCCTATGGAGTGTAGCATGGCATGAAGCACCTGAATCTACTACCCAATAATCACTAGTATTATCTAATGCAAGAATCAAAGCATCTTGTAACACATCACCTACTACATTTTCTTCTTGAGTAGTCTCTTGTTGTCCATCTCATTTCTTCTTTAGAGATCTGCAGTCTTTCTTCAGATGTCCTTTCTTTCCGCTTTTCAACAAAAAATCCGCTCCACTTTGACATACAGAAACAAAAAAACACACATAGTATACTATTAACCATTGCAAAGTAGTGACTAGTAACCTTGTAGAACAAACTTATATATTTTACAACTAATTTGTGAAAAGTAATCAAATTTGTAAGAAAAAAAAGATACCAACCTGCAACAGGCTTTAGTAGCACCATATTCATCAGACAATGTCCTCTCCTCTTCCGATCAAGTTCTCCTGTTCCTGTAATGTTATATCATTCCTGTGGGAATTGGTTTTTGTTCATGTCCCTAGAAAATTAATGAAGAAATTTTGTGATATCTTCTGAGAGGAAAAATAATAAATCATCTTAGCCAATCGTAAAACAAATTTCCAAAACACTGGTTAATCAATAATTAATGATACCATACCAGTGATACATCCTTGTAAACCATAATAATTGTAATGAATAAAGTAAGCACTCTATCTTTCCCAATATGGAATTGGATATGCCCTTCCTAGACTTGATGTGATTACCCGGGCTCTTTCCTCTCTCCCTTTGTCTTCCCCTGCTCTCCATGGTCAATGCATTACTTGATGTCTAACCTGTGCTTTTCCTTCGTATTTCCTAGCTAAGAATAACACCAACACCATCATCAAATTTCAAAGTGTTTGAACCAGATATAGAGTTACTTACAACCATAACCAATCCATTCTAGCTTTCTGGGAATGAGAACAAGATTAGAAGATCCCTAACCTCATCATCAAATTTCACTTTTATATAACTTAGCTTATTTGTACATGTATTAAATTCATTTAAATGATCAGCAACAGATCCACCTTCTAACATCTTAATATTAAACAAATCCTTCATTAGAAATACCGTGTTGGAGGCTGAGGGTTTTTCATACAGCTTACCCAATGCGCTCATCAGACCCTTTGCTAGCTTTTCTTTTGAAATATTGAAATACACCAATGAAGATAGGCACAGTCGTATTGTTCCCAATTCCCTTTTGTCAAGAACCTCCCATTCTTCGTCCTTCATATTCTCCAGCTATTTTTCTTTTCCTCCCAACAATAGGAATAGATCCTTTTGATACAAATAGTCCTCCATTTGCATCTTCCGTAACTGGTAGTTTTGTCCATAAAATTTATCAACCTTAAAATTTCCTTCTTTTTCCATTGCTCCCACTCGAACTAGGAATCCTTCTTTCCTGTGAGTTTATCTGCCAAATAGACCTTTGGCTTTGATACCAATTGTTAGAAAAACAGGATCGTGGAGCAATAAAAACAAACAAGATGCAAATATAAATCACAGAAAACACATTACAAGAGATACACCAAGATGGGATACATCCACACAAAAATTTCCATTTCTTATTATTATACCATCCAACAAATGAAGGAATACAACCTGCGACACATCCACTGCAACTTCCTCTTCACTCTCTCACAGTCTCTCTCAGACAATCATATAATTTTACAATGCTACAATATACAACCATATCACAATTCCTTCCTTTTAAAGAGCTATTACCATGGGAAAATACTATGGAACACCCAATACCATGGGAACGTAAATCACCCATTATTGACCAAGTCATCAATATGAAATTACAACATTTTACAAGGAATTTTTCTCAAATTTTCCCTACGGGAGAACTGCCACTAAACCCTCGCTAGGGGGGGCTCCCAAACTAGTTGTCGCCCCTTCCTGGACCCCTAATGGAGACTATTTTTTTGGGGAAATCCCCTCCACCCCACCCCATCATGGGCTGGGATCCATACATGGCTGATACACAACCTCTAAATAAGTAATATCGGGCTCCACAACCAACACCAAGGCCTTGAGATACTACATGTGTCCTCTTAATGGGATATTTAATATCCTTTGAATTATGATATAGGAAGCATTAGAAGGTTTTGAGCACTAAGGATGAGTTGCGGGGCCCTAAACATGATTATGGGAGTAAAATCATCCTTAATATATAAAGGAATCTTCTAAACATCCTACTTCAAACTTATTATGGGTCTTTGTAGTTTGACAGTGGTTAGGGGAGGAAACTTAGATCTTAATCACTAAATTCAATGCCTAAGGCTTGAGGGCCATGAACAATGCCTTGAACCACCACATATGACCCCTTTTTTGGATACATGTCATATTTAAGAGATTATATGGGCTCCATTATAAGGGTTTTAGAACTAAGCATGGGTTGTCGGTTTTTGGACAAGTCTAGGAAAGAAAATTCATGCATTAGGCCGTAAAGTAAAATTCTAGACATCTAGACTGAAGAGAACAACCTTGAACCACCACACATGGTCTCTTAATGGTATCATTGGCTCCTAGTGAGGATATGGTTATCATTGGTATTTTTTGAGTATTAGGTTTGGATGTCAAGAAACCAACCATGGTCGATGGATGGAGCTTATGAATGAGGCTCATTAACTAGAATCTAGGTCTCAATACGTATGAATGGCACATAGAACAACCATATATTATTTGTTAACGGGATATTTTTCATTCAAGTGTGGATATGGTAATCATCAGAAATTTTGTAGCACTAGATATGGGTCTCAAGGCCTTGCACATATCTATAGAGGAAAGTGAGGCATTGGGACCTTAAGGAATCATCTAGGCATCTAGATCATAAAACAACCCATTAAACAAGAACAATTAACTTTTCCATGGTATCTTTGGCTTATGACTAATGATATAAGTCCCATTAGAACTATTTTAGGACTAAGTTTGTGTCCCAAGTCTGTGGACATGGTGAAGGGAAAATATCCAATCTTTGGGCCCTAAATAAATATTATAGGCATATAGGGCCTATTAGTGCTAGAAAATGCACTTTGATTGCAAGAGGAACATGCCTAACAAATATTGATTGTATGTGTGGTTTTAAGAATAATTATAGTCCAAGATTGGGTGATTTCATGGGTAAAATAAAGGTCTTAATTAGATCTATATGGTTGTCCAAGAAATAAAGTCCTACATGCTCATCTTTCAAACATTTTAATATAGGCAATGGTAGGTAGTGGAAGTGATAGATATATATTTGATTGTACTGGTTTCACAAACTGCTAATCCAATACTTTTTAAAAGGATTAACATTCAATTATCAAAAAGAATTTCTAATCATGAACTAGAATATCTAAATGGACCTATGGAAAAATAGGCTTAAACAATAAAAAATGATTACTATTTAAAAATCTATTAACCATGGATTATCATATTCACAACATAACAATCATCCACTTACATAAGAGGAAACTAAAAATGATCACATAAGAATCACAAACTAAAAGAGAATAAGCAAGTTTCTTTATTTCTAAATGTACCAGCAGTCCTCTTGATATCTATGTTACAAAATGATCTTCAATTATAACACCAACTTTGCACCCCCACTTCCTTACTCAGTATTGTATTTATACAAAATTCAAATCCTATCATCCCCATAACCACTTCTAAACTACATTCCAAATAAATAATGAAATCCTATTTTGTTGCAAATAATTTGGAGCATATCTCTAACAATTTTTAAGAATCTGAGGTTCAGTTGGCATACTTCTAAATATTGAACACCCTGTTTCAAAATGATAGAATTTATCGTTGAGAACATGGATCTGTTTACTAATCTCATGCCTAAAAATATGGAAACGATATTTGATTGTTGATCTTCTGTCTCCAATTTGGAACTCATATATTCTCTACTACCACTTATTCCTCGGATATAGGATTTGATCCCAAAATGGCACACTCTATTTAATACTCTACCAGCTACTCTACCATTTGTCACATTTGATTTTCTAGTTGTTTTATGAAGGGAACCTTGATACTTTTATCCTTTCATAGGTTGAATTAATAACATAAAACCTGAAAGTGAATTTAGTAAAATTATTATCTTTCTTTTTAAATATGTAATCGTCCTATATAAGCTTTGTAACCTGCCATGCTCTTCCTATAAAATCACAAATTTTCGAAAAAATGGTTCCAAATATACACATAAAATGCCAAATCAATTAATTATTTTGGGAAATTGCTCTCACTCTACCTAATTGAGCCCATCCCCGAAGAAACTCATGTTTTATATTTTTAAGATTCATCTCCATTTGCTCAAAATAAGTGCCGCAAAATGAACTATAAAACAGTCATTTCCAAAAATTCCATAAGTGCTTTTGATTTTCTCTGTATGGAGGATGCTGTTGAAAATTCCAGTAATGGATTCCTAACTTCCTGAAGTGTTTACTTGGATCTTGATATTGGGTTATTATGCTTTAACTATGTATCATGTTAGTACTAATATCATCAGCTTGATCATCCGAAGGCGTCTCTAGTATATGCCAAGCTAAGAAAAATCTCAAAGTGAAAGTCTGGAGCAGTAATGGCGCAGATAAAGTAGAAGACAGTCACACCGTGACGACAGATAGATGCAGTTGAAGCTCAAAATATTGGTTATTCACAAATCAATAGTGGATAGTGCAATTAGGACCCACAAAATTCTTGATGATTATATAGCTCAGATCGCCCCTGATGGAAAATCGCCACAAGCATGTGGCAGCCTCAAAGCCATTAGAGACCTTGAAAGCAGTGGGTCCACCTGATAAAGCTACACCGACAGATTGCATGTCTCGAGGAAGTAGAGAGGTAGCATCGACTAATGCTCGAGATTCAGGGTGATAATGTTGCTCGGAGTTTAACACTCCCAATATGTCCCTAGAACAAAAACCGCTACTTCCACATGGTAGCTACAGGATTGTTCAGGGGCCTAAAAGCAATTTGTCCGAACCACGTTTTTAGGGCCCTGGAACCGCTAAAAATCACCATAGTGGTTTTTGTACCACGGACCGCCAAGAAGATGGGTCGTATGAAGAGAGGTACCGACTCTTAAAATTGTGCACACCTCGCACAGATATCGAGAAGGACTTAGGAGAGGATTAACGATCGCCTAAGCATCAGGATGATGAAGTTGCTCTAAGTTTAACACTCCCAATACGTCCCTGGAACAAAAAAAGGTACTTCCACGTGGCATCTCTGGGATTGTTCAGGGGCCTAAAAGCGGTCTCTCTAAACTACTCTTTAGGGGTTCTGAAACCACTTGTGGTTTATGATATATGACTTCTCATTGTACTCCATCCTCCGCATGGTTCAAAAGACTCCCTCAAAACGTTCTTGTCAACCACCGCCGCTAGTCAGAAGCAACGTCTCTCAACACTCATTACTGACGCTGTCGTTGTACAAGAGTATTCTTCTCCCAGCACGCAAGAGCCCGATGAGTGTCTGGGTAATCATTGCTGAAGGACAATGCGATTCTCAAGGAGCAAGGAAGTGAGGTTATAAATACTCAAACAATTGTATAGTTTGAGTCACTGAGTTCTTAATCCTCAAAGGTCAAGTGCGCTAATCTTAATGCATGAGTCTACCAGAGCTGTCAAGTGAAGCAACGAGGATACGGGGTTTCGATGGCTCATTTTATGTCCAGTGGAATCACACAAGGAGCATTAAGGGCATGGACGACCAACGTTCATGAGCAGTGCGCAGATGCACATTCACAGACAATCAAGCAGGAAAGGTTTGAAGTCTCAACCGATATGTCTAAGGAAAATTTATTGGTTGAAAGGGAAATGGGCCTTCTGAATGCAGAAGAACAGAAGGCAGGGGCATGCCGGTCCCAGCAAAGGATGATCAAAGTGTGAAGTGGTGGTACCTGAACGGTTTTGATTGTTGAGAGAAAGATCATGTCCTATTTCACAACTCAATGATGTCGATGAACTTTCACCCCGTCGAAAGCAAGGTCCGAGAGCAAAGGGATTGGATGGGATAGAAGGGATAAATGATGAAGGATTTTTATTAGCCAAACATAACAATGAAGTGGATGCATCATAATCCGAGACAGCAAGCCCTTACCGTTCGAATCATGAGCTTGAGAGTTAACACTATACTGAGTATTAAGGTGAACTTGCAATCTATTTTATCTCTACATTATAAGAATTTTATGCATGAGATATAATGCCTGCTTCTATATACTATGGTGAAGTTTGTGTTTACTTTGTTGATGCTTGTTTGATCTCTATTTTGTATATATACGGATGATATAAAAACTCTACATTGTATAATTTATATGTAAATCCTAAAATAAACAGATACTTAATATTGTATAAATATGTTCATAAAAGTGTTGACATGAAATAAATATGTAATAAAAAAGTATTGATAAGATAATTCCATATACAACTAGATATTAGAGCAATGATATTTAGTTGTAAAAAAATTAACAAATTGGATTGAGTAGGTAAATAGAAGAACCTAGAATACTTAAACAAGCAAATCAAATATGAAGTTCGATGTTCCTCCCAACCAACTTCCAGAACAACCAAATTACTTTCTCTGAAACCCCCCAGCCTGTTTGTTGAACCACAAGGACAAATACTGAAGAATACTTGATTTCCAACTCTCAACTATTAACTCAAATAGTTCCTTCCCCCTTCCATATAAAATCCTTTTGATAATTTGATGGATTCTCATTTTATATGTTTTCCTAGGTCTTGGGTCATTTATGAGCCACCTTCTCCATTTCCTCAAACTTGAGTTCACCCTAATTTTTAGGGAGGATTCCTCCTGCATATTGTTGAGTTATTTAATACTTTGTCCTACCACTTGGGATTTTTATTCAACACTTGAAATTCATCCTTCTCGGTCAACAAACATTCTTTCAACAACTTCCTTCAGATTGGATTCCCTGGTTTATTAATTAATAATAATAATTATCCAAAAATTCTTTTACATGTTGCTTTGACCACACTTGGTGAAAATAATAAAATAAAATAAAATAATAACATAAAATATTTAAAATTTATTTGGGTTATTTTGTGTATTATAGTAATGTTCCCTTCTACTACTGCGCATCTTCTCTCTCAACTGATACTGCGCATCTACTGATATCATGTTGTTCTGACCTCATGCACTAGTATCATATGGAACTACGCACCTTCAGAGATATGTATTTTTTGTTTGGGTGCAACAATATTTACACAATCTATGACCTTCTATGCATCATATGATTCGTCCTTTCTGTTTAATGCACTTGTCTCAGATCAACCTCATCATGACGTGCATTCTTCACTATGCTGCAAATTTTTATTTGTGCATTTGATGATCTGCCTTACCTTGCACACATCAACTCAGTCTGAGTGCATCACAAAAAATTCTTCACTTCGCGCATCACAAGATATACTTTAGATCTGTTTGTGCACTTTTGTCTTAGAACATTTGTGATTGTTCGTGTTACATCTGTGATACTGCCATTCAGTTTTCACGCAATTTCACATCTTCTGTAATTCTACCTTTATGTTAGATCTATTTATGTGCTTTTGTCTTAGACCATCTATGACTATCTGCATGTTGTTTATAATATGTCATTCGGTTCTCATGCACTTGTGCATCTTCTGTAATTCTTCCTTTTTGTATTCACACAACTATCATAGATATACAACATCATTCTGTGCACCATCAGCTATTCCATTCCTCTACTTGTGTGCACTTGTCTCTCTTCTAGATCACACTTTTCCAGTTCTACAAGCCCTTGATGCCCCGAGTATTATAAATCTACATATTCCACCTTTCTACTTACAAGATCTTCATCCATGCGCTGAAGCTTACTTCAAGTGTCCAACTTGCTTCTTATTTAAACTTTTCATGCGTGGATTGTATATCCACAAGTTGGTTGTGGCTTTCCTTCTTCTTTGCTTCACATTTCATGCTTCTTCCACTTGTCATGTTTTTCACTACTGATGTGTCATCTCTTATGTCACAACCCCAAAATACCTAAGCAAAAAAATTGTTATATAAATGAATATATATTTATTTTCTAGCATCATCGCATCGATTTACTATGCAATATTTACATACTGAGTTTTAACATAAATGTTTTATATTGACAGGGTTCACCTTCTCTTATTGAAAATCATAGATAAACCAAGGTGATGCCTCTAATGAATTGTCAAGGTTTTGTTTGACAGAATGAACAAGTTTAGGACTTAGTCCTAACCCTATTTATTAATTTGAATATTATTTTTAAACCCCACCTTTACTTTGATCAAGAACTTATGTTATATGGATCTATGCTTAGGTGATGAACCTAGCATGTTAATATATTGAGTGTTTGATCTTATATACTCTAAATGATACATAACCTAGCTATGTTTTCAATTTTTAATTTGATTAATAGTAAACATCATGTTATGAAAATCAAATCATTTTTAAGTATAGTTTCATGGCTTTTAAAGTAAGCTAGCAATTATGTTGGAGACTTTTCATATTACTCATTTGTTGTGTAAAAGGCTTGATGTAACAAGGTTTTAGATTCATGGCATTGAACTACTTACTGGCTTGTTGTGGCTAGGGTTTTCACTCTAGCTTGTGCTAATGAGAACCTACTAAGGAGAATGGACTCCTTAGTAGCAGTTCAAGAAAACAGTAAAAAAGCTAATGTAAATAGTAAAAACTAATCTAACATGTGCATGGGCATTCATAAAATTAACTTGCAGTAAATAGTAAAAAATTCATATTTTTTCATGTACAACAAATATCCAAGAGATTGATATCTTTTTATTCAATAAAAATGGAGTTACACATGAAAGGTTACCTCAATGGTGAGGTTGGTTGAGCTTGAGCCGCTATAGGGACGAGTTGCTCCAGTGCTCCAATAGTTCCTTCTCTTATCCAAATGCAATGGGGATTGGCCAAAATGGCTCACTCAAATGGTGAATCTAAGCACAAATGGTGGGATTAGGGTTTCAGGAGTGATTTGGGCAGCATGAGGGTAAGATGTGTTGTGGATGAATAATGGGGGGCTCTATCACCTTTTTATAGATTTTGGGTGATGGGGTATTGAACCATGGTTTTGGGCAACCAATGGTATTGGTAAATGGTTTAGGGTTTCTTTTTCTCTTTTTCCCTCTTTTTTCCTTTTCTGAATTAATTTTTGAATTTTATTCCCTTTTAATTGATTTTTGGGAATTTTAGGCCCTGTTGGAGGGTTTTTTGGTATTGTTTATTGAGATATTGTAACTTCAAAGAATATTGTATTTTTACTTTATTATTCCGGAGATGATTCATTCCTCTGTGAAGATCTTATTGTATATCCAGAGATGTTTATTCCTCTGTTGGAATGTGGTAACTCGGGTTATTAGACTTCCCTAGTGGGGGTCGTCCCTAAATGTGTTATGTGGGTCAAAGGGTTATTAGACCACCCTAGAGGGGTCGGCCCAGTCAGTTATAATGGGGTATTTAACCTAATGGTTAAATACGAGCCTACATGTACTTGTGTAAAATACATATCAGAGTAGTGTATAAATAGAGGAGGTGTGTTCCTCATTATACACACATTCACTCACTTGAGGATAGCGCAGTTGTGGAGGAGAGGTCTGCTATTGTGGAGGAGGAGATCATGTCTCAGGGTTTCATCTTTGTATATTTCTGGTCATCTATATTGAGGAAGCTTTGCTGGGTTTTCTACCCCATCAGGGTTTCCCAGGATAAATCTCTGTCTCTTGTGTTTATGCTATGCTTGTTGTTTCTTCAGTGATCCTGTATATGCTATTATTGTGAAATGGAATGTAACGCTGCTACTTTTTGTCTTAGCATATTGAATTTTAACATGGTATTAGAGCTAACCTGAAGGAAGGCAAGGTATGGCACTTACGACACTTGCTTTACTTACGACAATTTGAAGGTTAGGGTTTTACATAGAAAAAACCAGTCATCGTGGCACTTTCGCTATAAATCCATTTATGCGAAGGTTCGAGGTCTGAAAAGTTTACAGGTAGAATATAACATCCCCAGGTACCTTGTGTCCAAAGGGCACCCTCAGATTCATTGTACTTTATGAGTTATGATCAGTACAAGTTAGGGTTTCTGCCTCTTCCAGATCTCAGTCAAAATCAGGTGACCTTGGGAAAAAGGTCATAACTTGGGCTACGAAGCTCCAAATGAAATTTAGTAAAAAGTGACAGGTAGTACACAGACTCTACTATCTCAGAAAACGTTTTTAGAGGCCGAAGGTGAACCAGTGACACGTGACACGCCATACAAGTTCACTCTCCTGTTTTATCCCATAAACAGGTCACGTTGCGACACTTGGCATAACTCTCTCTCAGAGAGTCCAATTGAGGTCAGACCTGTAAGGATGGAAATATAGCAGGACTAGCTATCTCAGGAAAAGTTTTCAAAGGCCGAAGTTCAAATAGTGACACGTGGCATGCCGTACAAGTTTGCTCTCCTGTTTTATCCCATAAACAGGTCACGTTGCGACACTTGGCATAACTCTCTCTCAAAAAATCCAATTGAGGTCAGGCCTGTCAGGATGGAAAGATGACAGGTCAGGCTACTGCAGGAAAAAGGTTTCAAACCCTGTGGAGCAAAAATTTCAGAGTTATAGCAGAAACAATCAGGTGCATATTTCTGTCAAAACAGAATTATTTTTGGAGCACCTTTATTCATGGCTTCCGGAATTTAGGGTTTTGGAGAAAGTTAGAATTTTTAGAATCAGAGTCCACGACTGAATGCTACTCAGGAAAATCGAAATTTAGAGACCAAGATCGATTTTTTTGGTTGGGTAGAAGACCGGGCTTGATCAAACCCTAGTTCGGGATTTTGATCAGAAAGATGGAAAATTAGGGCTTCAGCAAAAGTTGGAATTTTTTGAAGTCTGTAACCACGGCTAGAAGCTCCTTAGAAAAATAAGAGTTTAGAGCCTTGGATCAAACCTTTTGATTGGACAGAAGGGTGGGCTTCATCATACCCTAGTTCGGGCTCCTGTCTAGAAGATCCAAAAGTTTCAAAGGCAATTTTGAGGGGTCAAATTTTAGAGATTTAAAAATTGAAGAATGCTAGTTTGATCAACTCAGCAAGACACATTCTTCCATCCATTCAGAAGTGTGAAAGTCAAAGATTGAATTTTTAGGGTTTCTCTAGCAAACCCTAATCAAGCTCCAGATCAAGTTTCAGGGGGAGTTGAGGCTAAGGACTTACATAAGAAGACTACAAGAAGTCTCGACAGGTATGACTTAAGGAGGTTCAGGTATGTCTTGAAATATGATTCTTGATTAAGTTCATAATGTGTTTGTCTTCATGTTATTTATTAGTACAATCTTGATTAATGTTATTAATTGTCTTATCACCCTAGTAACAATATGAATGCATGTGAATGATCGAAGACATTCATTGATTAGGGCTATATGATTGTACTTATGCATTATGGTGTTGTGTGAGGTTGATGTTGTCTGCTAACAAGATACAGGTACATCACAAAAGACAAATCAAGTTCCATGACCATGACCACATGAAGACAAAGACTCATCCATAATATTTGTTCTACTTACGAGGTATGTATGACTTTTGTTATATTATGCTTAACCTATGAGACATGCAGGTTCTAGCTCAGGATCTCTAAATCATTGAAGAGATTGTTTAGGTATGTTGTACATAACTAAGCAGGCATACTAATCCAGGTATGTTTTCCTATGTCATGTTAGAATCTTACCTTGTGTTAGGATCCCTTATATAAGTATACTTGGTATGATTGGTTATGCTTATTCATAAAGTTAGTAATCAAGGGTTTATGCATATTATGTCTCTTATCTTGGTTGATGATTTAACTAACTAGATCAAACAAGAATATGCATGAGTAAAAGAAGACTTCCTTGAAACTATGAATACTAATGATCATGACTGTACATATTCAAGATTATTTAGAATTAGAATGTTTTGAGAATATACTAATGAATGTATGTTTGTGTATAAGTTCATGAGGATGACACTAGTGCACACTTGAGCATGCATAGTGGTACAGAATGAATAGAAGTTCGAAAGACATATAGAAGATCAAGCGGGAGGCAACCACACAAACATAAAAGATAAGTATTTGAGTTGTTATTTGAAATAGTAAATGATATTGCTTGTATCCATATTTGTATTCCTAGAATACATCATGCTGAGTGTAAACATTCATAGAGCATTGAACAATATACTACTAATATGCATATGATTGGTAAGTTGGACAAACATTCCATTGTTGCTTGTCTAGAATGAAACCTCTTTGCTGACATGTTGAGAGCTATGCACACTCTCGACAGTATGTTCTGGTAGAGATGGAAGGCATATAGATAGCCACTGTATGCATACAGAATATGGAAAAGTGTTGTGCCAAAGTATTGGTCAAAATAGTTGCATAACTATGTAAATGACATCTGTATGCATAATAGGTTATCATGTCAATATGATTTGATGATTATGAAGTATTACTAATCCTGTACTTAATTTTGATTTGTAGGAAAGATCATGATGAATGATGAACACTGAACAAGCGATAGATGTTCAACAAAAGATTTACAAATCAAACACACTATAGAAGGCTTGTGGCTAGAAGATTATCTTAGAAAGAGGAAGAGAATCATGATGAGATGTTTTGCTCCAAGTGAATAGATAAAGACCATTCTCTTAATGGTGCAATTAAACAAGAAGTGTGAATCAGGTTCTGTATGGGTATCCAGGATCGATAATAAATTGATGAGCTTAATGATCACCATGGGTGATGTGGATCTCAACCTTTGCTACAAGGTTGAATATGGTTTCTATACATAGATGACATGGATGCAAGAAGGAACTCACCACAGAGTTTGAATGATATTGAGGTTCATATCAATAGACCCATCTAACGAGAGATGGCACAGATAGATGGTTGCAGAAATGAAAAATGAAAGATCTCATATTGATGCATTGCTTCCTAGATATGGAAGTATGGCAAGGATTAGAAAGAATCTTTCTCAACCAGGGAAAGTATGTCGAGAAATATTAAAAGGACTTGAGGTGTTGAAATGGCCACTCTTATGGATTCCAACTTGATGCTGTTAGGGGATGACTCATCAGAGTTAGTGGATATAACTCTGTACAGTCAAATTATTGGGTGATTGATGTATCTAACATATATTAGGTTAGATATATGCTTTGTTGTGAACACCTTGAGTCAGTATCTAGTGGAAACTAGATGTGTTCACCTGATAGTTGCAAAGCATGTGATGAGGCACCTAAAGGATACGATAGACTTTGATCTATGCTATCTTGGAGATCATGACTTTAGATGGATAATCAAATGCTGGTTGGGAAGAAAGTGTATCAGACAGGAAGAACACATCAAGAGGATGTTATTGTCTGGGATTAGCCATGATCTCATGGTTTAGCTGGAAGCAGTCTAGTTTGGCTCTCAACACAAGCAGAATATATGGCTACTTGCTCTGCTAGTTGTGAAGAAGCTTGGCTTCAGGATTGGTTTGAATTAGAGATAGAACCAACTGTGATCCTATGTGACAAATAGAGTTGTATGAAGATGACAAAGAATCTAGTGTTCCATGATAAGTCAAAGAACATAGGGATCTAACAAGATATGACGCAGAAAGGAACTATAAAGTTTGAATTTGTAACAGGTTACCGATGTACTAACCAAACCTCTGTCTCGAGAGAAATTTGAATACTTCCGAGACAAGCTTGGTGTAGCTCAAAAGGACCCTCCTCGAAAGGGGGAGTAGTATAGTCACTGATGATGAGATTGTCTCATCGAACAACAAGGTCGATGATGAGGTAACCTGTTCTCTACACCTAGATACTTAGAAATATTTAGATTTAGGACTCTTATGCTTAGAATACTTTGTTTTACTTATACATGCTTTTGATGTTAGATGTATTAGTAAGAATACATGCTTTTGATGATAGATGTATTGGTGAGAATACATGCTTTTGATGATAAGATGTATTGGTAAGAATGCATACTTTTGATGACACATGTATTGATTAATGTACTTGTATGGTTGAGGATACTTGTACTTGTATTGATGAGAATACATGTGGGGATTGTATCATCCTTGAACACTTGTTCTAAAGTGAGCCATAGACAGGTGTCTTCGAGAAAGAAAAGGGATTGTATCATCCCTGGACTTCGGTCCCTGAATTGATCCGTAGACGTATGGTCTCCGAAAATGAAGTCCTTAGTGGACAGTTGAGGGGATTGGATCATCCCTGGACTTTCAGTCCTAAAGAGAGCCGTAGACGTGAGGTCTCCGAGAATGAAGTCCTTAGTGGACAGTTGAGGGGATTGGATCATCCCTGGACTTTCAGTCCTAAAGAGAGCCATAGACGTGAGGTCTCCGAGAATGAAGTCCTTAGTGGACAGTTGAGGGGATTGGATCATCCCTGGACTTTCAGTCCTAAAGAGAGCCGTAGACTTGAGGTCTCCGAGAATGAAGTCCTTAGTGGACAGTTGAGGGGATTGGATCATCCCTGGACTTTCAGTCCTAAAGAGAGCCGTAGACGTATGGTCTCCGAGAACTGGGGATTGTATCATCCCCGGACTTCAGTCCCTGAATTGATCCGTAGACGTGTGGTCTCCGAGAACTGGGGATTGTATCATCCCCGGACTTCGGTCCCTGAATTGATCCGTAGACGTGTGGTCTCCGAGAAGTGGGGATTGTATCATCCCCGGACTTCGGTCCCTGAATTGATCCGTAGATGTGTGGTCTCCGAGAAGTGGGGATTGTATCATCCCCGGACTTCGGTCCCTGAATTGATCCGTAGATGTGTGGTCTCCGAGAAGTGGGGATTGTATCATCCCCGGACTTTGGTCCCTAAATTGATCCGTAGACGAATGGTCTCCGAGAAAGTGATTTTTTTTATAATGATATGGTTACTTGTATCGGTATGGATACTTGTATTGATGATGTGGTTACTTGTATCGGTATGGATACTTGTATTGATGATGTGGTTAATTGTATCAGTAGGATACTTGTATTGATGATGTGGTTACTTGTATCGGTAGGATACTTGTATTGATGATGTGATTACTTGTATCAGTATGGATACTTGTATTGATGATATGTATACTTGTATTGGCATGAATACTTGTACTAATGATGTGGATACTTGTATTGTTATGGACACCTGTATTGATGACGATGTTGATGATCGTGTGATGATGATGTTGATGATCATGTGATGACGATGCTGATGATCGTGTGATGACGATGCTGATGATCGTGTGATGACGATGTTGATGACCGTGAGATGATGATGTTGATGATCGTGTGATGACGATGCTGATGATTGTGTGAGGACAATGCTGATGATCGTGTGATGACGATGTTGATGATCGTGAGATGACGATGCTGATGATCGTGTGATGACGATGCTGATGATCGTGTGATGACGATGCTGATGATCGTGTGATGACAATGTTGATGATCGTGTGATGACGATGCTGATGATCGTGAGATGACGATGCTGATGATCGTGTGATGACGATGCTGATGATCGTGTGATGACGATGCTGATGATCGTGTGATGACGATGCTGATGATCGTGTGATGACGATACTGATGATCGTGTGATGACGATGCTGATGATCGTGAGATGATGATGCTGATGATCGTGTATCGTGAGGATCCAGATGATGATATTGTTGTAGCTGTTCAAGTGCTACAGAAGATAAAGACTCAATACTGAAGATGTCGATGTTCCAGTATTGAAGATGTTCCAGTAACTGCTTGAGTTACTAATGATGTTGAGAAAGCTTCCAATGATTTATAGATGTATCATGTATGATGTTGATGACTCCTTGCTCGGGCAGATGCTGTTATAATATCATTCTCGTTAAGGGGGAGTGTTGAGATATTGTAACTTCAAAGAATATTATATTTGTACTTTATTATTCCGGAGATGATTCATTCCTCTGTGAAGATCTTATTGTATATCCAGAGATGTTTATTCCTCCGTCGGAATGTGGTAACTCGGGTTATTAGACTTCCCTAGTGGGGGTCGGCCCTAAATGTGTTATGTGGGTCAAAGGGTTATTAGACCACCCTAGAGGGGTCGGCCCAGTCAGTTATAATGGGGTATTTAACCTAATGGTTAAATACGAGCCTACATGTACTTGTGTAAAATACATATCAGAGTAGTGTATAAATAGAGGAGGTGTGTTCCTCATTATACACACATTCAATCACTTGAGGATAGCGCACTTGTGGAGGAGAGGTCTGCTATTGTGGAGGAGGAGATCATGTCTCAGGGTTTCATCTTTGTATATTTCTGGTCATCTATATTGAGGAAGCTTTGCTAGGTTTTCTACCCCATGAGGGTTTCCCAGGATAAATCTCTGTCTCTTGTGTTTATGCTATGCTTGTTGTTTCTTCAGTGATCCTGTATATGCTATTATTGTGAAATGGAATGTAACGCTGCTATTTTCTGTCTTAGCATATTGAATTTTAACATTGTTTGAGGAAATTTGATTATTTTGAGGAGAAAAAGATTGATTTTGGCCATTTTGGTGACCATTTGAAGGTTTTTTGAGGTTTTAGAGGCTAAAATGGTAGGGAAAGTGGACAAATGGGTCATGTGACTAGGGAGATGAGCTAGTGAGCATTTTTTCGGTGTTAACTGATTGCCCCCCGATGTTTGAGGGCGAGAGCTCATCACATGGACGATAGACAACATAGTTTATTTGTCTTTTTCCTGGGTTTTGGAGGAGATAAGAGACTGATTGGAGACCGGAACAATGGCCCCATAAAAACTGCAAAAAATGAACATACATGGCCTCAAAATGAATGAGGAATAATCTCTGATATATGGACGAGCCGGGCATACCCATGCTCGTGTTAAGATATAAAAAATAATAACAATGAGGTCTAATGTGACTTGAAGAATACATGGAGAACTGTTGTGTACATCATTATGGTCCAGAGGGGACACAAAATTGGGATATACTCATGGTCCTGCCATGAGTGATTTGAATCACTGATACAATGGAAATGACAACAGTCACTCTCAATGTGGTACTAGAAGGACTGATGAGCTATTGTGTCTAAAGGTGTCCAATAACTGGGTGGACTCAGTGACTGAGAGTCAGCATCGCAATGGTACACTGGAATATATCTGAATAGGTTAATCGAGGAAGCATATCCGCAGGAACATACAACTGGGGGGGTTCCATGATAGACTTTACCACTGTGCTAGAGTCAGGGGACATCTGGGGTCTTCGACTAACAACTGAAGGGACCAATACCCTGCACGAATATCAACAGTGCGATCACGGTGTTGAAGTCGAGCACATGAGAAACAACCATTCACAGAGGCACTAAAGACTCCTCCAAAAAATGGCCCGTAGGAACTCACCATTGATGGTGATGAGTCAAAGGAACAAAGATCTCTGGGTCTATCCTCTGGAATAGATAGGTTGGTGTCAACAGAGGGAGACCTGCAACAACCATGACAATGATGTTTCCTTGATAGGAACATGAGGTGTACGACCAAAAGGTGATAGTACTAGGGTAGGACTAACACACTTTGGGGGTGGGGAACAATTAAGGTCACAGGGTTGGGGGGACTCAAACTTCCTTTGTTCAGAGTATGATGGCATGGCTGACCTGGAAGCATATGACATTGAATTCTGGTACGGGGATCATCTCTTAAGGGACCAGGGACTGTGACTGCAACGGGAGAGACTCGAAGGGTGACTCATCGCAGAATACTCTGAACAAAGGCGACCATGCTCGGGAAGCTTCCATAATAGTGTGACTAGATTTGATCTGTCATGGTGCCAAGAGGCCCCGTTGGGTTCTTCCTTGTGGTTTAAGGAGCTCAAAGAGGGGATAGAAGGATGCTCGAAATGGTACTATCATGTGGATTTGTACGAGACAAGGACAATTCATGCTCGTGAATGCTTTCAATTTTAAGGAGTCTGAAAGCGATAACAAGACTCTGAAGTGGTGGAATGGTATCATCTTGTGGATTTATACGAGCCCAAGACGATGCATGCTCATGGTGGATTTCACTTTTAGAGAGTCTGAAAGCGATAAGAAGACTCCAACGTGGTTATTTTTCATGTGTTAGTCTCCAAGGCCCGAAAAATCACAAAAGGATGCAATGGAGAACTCTTCTAGCCGATGTCACTAGAATATTCCTTTTTCATAATTAGTCTACAAGGTATGGAAAAGGGTTAAACTTATACTAGGTAGATGCCCTTTCAGATACTTTTAGCGAGCATGAAAGGAAGCAAGTTTGCTCGGCAATCTTTTCATTCTTTTAGGAGTCATAAAAGAGCTTAACAAAAACTCCCTAAGTGCCTTTTTCATAAAGGAATTGTTCGGCTTGAAAAAGGGATAAGATTATACTGAACAAAAGTAATGGCCATGCAAGGAGGAAGTGTTCAATCAAGGGACAAGTATGTTCTCCAAGAACAGTGGTGGGGGGTCGATAACACTGATGGTGCCTCCTTGCAGGTTGATGAATGGTGTAAAAATAACGTACTAACTGCAGTATGGAAGGAGTAGAGAGCTCATGGATGGGAATTGATGCCAAAATTGGTAAAAAATGATGGCGGCCGATGTGGCGCTCAAATCGAGGCGACAAGGTGTATGGACAAAATGTCAAAAAATTGCTTGGTGAGAGCAAGAAATGATCCCAAGCATCATCATGGGTTCAGAAAAATGAATCGGATGGTGTAAAAATAGCCAAAAACTAATAACGGTCAATGAGGTATGCAAACCGAGGCGACGAGGGGTGTGCAAAACAAGACTCGAAAAATCTAGGGGTGAGAGCGAGAAATGATCTCAAGCATCATCACGAGTGTGGAAAAGTGTATCCGGAGATATAAAGAACATCAAAAACTTACAATGGCCAATGTGGCATACAAATTGAGGCAACAAGGGGCGCGTTAAAAAATGCCCAGAAAAGGTCCCGGTGAAATCGAGAAACCGACTCGACCACCGCGGAGGTCTCGTCGTGTTGAATCCAGTGGTATCAACGGTTTGGAAAATGGACCTCGGATGAATCTGGGATGGTTAAAATTGGTCAAATGTCTATAAATAGTAAGTGGTCCCATGGTGACATGTGTCATTTGTATGGTTGAGTTTGACAAGAGAATTGAGTGATCCAGAGTAGATTTGGTACTTGTGAGAGAACCGACTGATGGATCGTCATTCAGCGAGTTACACGTAACTCTCTGAGCCATAAACTTTGATGTTATTTTATTTCATGGGAGAATGTGTTTCTTGGGGGCGGTGCACCGGTCACGTGGGGTGACCAAGGAGGCATATCGCGGGTTCGGAGGTGATTTGTGCGCACTGGACTGCGACTGTGGCCTCCACAACCGCAATCTTGGACCACGACTGTGACTCCTACAGCCACGATCTCGGACCGCGACTATGGCACTCATAGCCACAATCCGGGGACGTGAATGTGGCTCTCATAGCCGTGATCCAGGAACACAACTATGGCTCTCACAATTGTGATCCAGGAATGCGACTGTGGCTCTCACAACCGCGATCTAGGAACACGACTGTGACCGCCACAATTGCGATCCAAGAATGCGACTGTGGCTCCCAGAGGAACGATCCAGGAATGCGACTGTGGGTTCCAAAACTATGATCCAGGAATGCGACTGTGGGCCTCAAAATGCGTGCCGAGGTATCATTTGGTCAGTGCACCGATTCGGGGGGGATTGATTATTTATTTGATGTGACTTTGATGAGATTTCATTATGTGATTGGCAAGATGCCAAGGGTACAGTGGAGAGAGTGTGAGATACTGCTCGACCTGATGAGGATCATCCGACGAGATCGTCGAGTACAGGGGACTTTGGCACTATGTGGGCTGCTGAAGTTTGTGCAGGTGCCGCTTATTCATTCAACGTCTCTATTGTTGAATAGGTTAGTCAGGTTCTGGGAATCGAACATATAGGACTTCATGGTCCAAGTTGAAAGACTGGATCTCACCCTAGCAGATGTATACTTCTTGACTAGATTTCCCTGTTTGGGTAGGGTGGGGGATATGTAGCCTCGGAAGTCGGAGGATGTGCGCATGGAGGACATGTTGGCGAGGCATTGTTTTTCGGGGTCCTATGTGGATACGAATGCACTTATTGTGTGTGATTTGCAGGCTCCAGAGACCCGAGCGATCGTGGCATGTGTAGTTTGGGTATTGGGACCACAAGCACCCAACCAGGTGTCGGTAGGGAAGATGCAGATGATTGAGCGGGTACTGGAAGGGACCTATTTTTCCTGGGGTCAGATGTTCCTCACCTCTGTTCAACGGGAGCTGAGTAAGGTGAGGCATATCAGGGGGAGTTTTGTTTTGGTTCTTTCCTCTATTGTTTCTTTTTTGAGCAGATTCTTGCGTTGTGGCCACGCGTGCCGATTCGAGAGGGTGGAATGAGGGAGCTGCGGATGGTACGATGGGGGGAGATTATATTGCACAGTGTTGGTGGGGACGTGGTCCACTATTTTACGACAGATATTTTGAGGCAGTGGCTGCAGATGCCGATTCTATTCGATGACTACTGGGGGGATCCTAAGCTACCGCAACCTCTTGGGAAGGTTTGGGGGCCATACTGTACATATATATGTTGGTTTATTTTGATCATATTGTTGGTCACTATTTTGATACCTATTTTTCCTTACAAATCCTTTAGCTAGCCCCATTATCCTTCATAGTTTGCCATAAAATCCTCATTTTCATCCATAGAACCTTCAAATTCAATTATCAAAGGTATAGATTGTTGTTTCTCTCAAGTAAATTGAATTATACAGTTTTTAAAGCATTTAAATTGAGACTTTAAATAAATTACAAGATTAATTAAATTCCCGTAATTGCTCCTAGATTAAATACTTGCAGGCCAGCTGGGCACAAACTGAAAGATACAGAAGGATCCTCGATGTCCTAGGATGGATGAATTTCCAAAAAATTTATAAAACATGTTTTACAAGTGGCAAGCCAACACTAGTCAAAGCAATCTTCCAGCGCTGCCACTTAGCACAAAAACAGGGACAGTTTCGATTTTGTATCAAACTGGTCTATTTTTATGGATCTGAAGGATGATCTCGAGGATAGTAGAGATATTAGGGGAATGCCATTATTAATCACTAGGATTGTAGTAGTTTTAGTTTTCAAACCATTTGTACAAGTATTTGAATTCAAGATGTAATTCTGATCCGGTAATGGTGAACTTATGCTGAAGAAATAAAGACTTCAAGTTTCAGGTATATTGATTTTTGTTCATCCTTATGATGTGAATGCGATTTTACTATTGAGAACATTGTGATTCTTCATGCGTGTGTGAGTGAAGTAGTGGAGGGCCCCCTCTGCCAATCTTGCACACCTAATTTCCTTACCGATACACATTGGTATGTGTTTTTAAGTTCATGTAGAGTTCAATTGAATTATCAATCTGTGTTTTAAAATCAAATTCGTTTTCACATGATGCAAGTAGGGTTTCACTATAGAACAGGGCTAAGTGTTTATGTTTGATTGATCATTCACTGTAGGTGGATTTTAGTTCCATTTTTCATTATAATATACCTTGAATTGTTGAGGAATGCTGAATACTTTGTGAGCTGAATTCTTGTAAAAGAACTCAATGTATTACTGCACCTAACAACAAATTCTTAATGGTACAGCTTAATTTTATGATTTTGTCATTTTAAAATATTTAAGTGTTGATAGATTGAAGGATTCGAATGAGTGCACTTCTGTAAGGGATTTTTTGTATTCTTTAGTTTACAGTATTTAAGTAGCTTTAGATTCATTTCCATAGACTAAGTAGTTTTAGGTTTATTTCCAAAAGTTAAGTAGTTTTTAGATTCATTTTCAGAAACATAATGCAATTCAATTCAGTCTAGATCTAATCCATATATTTTGATTATGCTTCTAAGTTTACGATTCCGGATTGACATTTTAAATCTAATCTCTAATTTACAACAGTAGATTGGAAGCCAACATTTTGGCACCGTTGTTGGGGAAGCATACTTAGAGTTAGACTTAGGAAGTTTAGTTTTCTTAATTTCTTTTTCTTTCAAAAATACAGAATAGACTTTAGTTTTATGTCAAGACAGAGAGACAAGAAAGGAATATTTGTGAAAAAACCCCCAAAAATAGAGATAACAGGAACTTCTCCATCTGAGATGAAAGGATTCCTTACCATAAGTGCTGAAAAAGATACTGAAAAAATGATTGACGAGGAAACATCTAAAAAAGGAGGACTAACCCTAGAACAACGTAGGGAGTATGAACGTGGGATGGAAATGTAGAACAAACACAGATAAATGGATGAAGGAGAAATGTTAAGAGGAGGACCAACCCCAGAACAACGAAGAGAGTATGAAAGGATACTGGAATTTGAAAACAAAAGATGAGAAGATAGAAGAAATGAAAGAGAGGAAACAATAGAAGAAGAACATGAATCCACTTTCAAATTTCCAATATTAGACACTAGTATTATTCTAGGACAAGAAGTAAAATTGAAAAAAATTCCACCATCTGTTTTACGTAACTTTTATGGCATGACTTCTGAAGGTCCAAATTCATTTTTGTTTGAATTTGATATTTTATGTCGTACCTATGGATATACAAATGAGACACATAAACTTCGCCTCTTCCCTGCTACTCTTAAAGTTGCTGCATTGAAATGGTTCATGGGATTAGGAGAACATACTATAACCAGCTGGGAAGACATGAGAAATATTTTTCTTAAGAAATACCAAGCATACTGTAGATCCAAAGATTTGAAAGATGATATTTTCAGGATGTCTCCACAAGAAGATGAAAGTCTAGTAGAATATCTTAAGAAATTTTCGTATAAGCTAAAGAAATCCAAATATAATTCTTTGACACCTTATATCAATAGGACAATCATTTTGAAAGGCATAAGAGGTGAGTATCATGACATTTTGAATGTAATGGGGAAAGGGGATATTTCTTACCTACCATTTGATTAAATTATAGATTTATGTCAAAAGTATTCACGAGGAAGAGTCAGAAATGGAAAAAGGGATTAAATTTTCAAGAGTTGAGCTTGGAAATTTATTAGAAGATTTCAAAACTGACCTTCTGAGTACTTTAGGGACATAGGTTGAAACATCAAAAACTAAAAATAGATAAGAACAACAGGATCAACAAGATCAAGTTCTGTCAATTTTCTGTCCTAAATGTAGAAAGAAACATTCATTAAAAGAATGCCCTCTAAATAATGTGAAGATTTGTGTATTTTGTACAGAGAATCATAACACTGATGATTGTCCTAGGTTAAAATAATTACAGGCAGCTCGAGTGGAAGAAAGTCAAAGCATGGAGGCTCTGTATCTTATGGCGCAGAAAAGACCATGGAAGCCACGTTTTCCAGGTATGTTTCAAGACCCTATGCAACAATCTTCTCAGAATATAATTATCCTGTTCAGAATTCATGGAATGCTCCTATGCCCTGGAAAACTTTGTCTCCTCATCAAAACCAAAACCAATCTGCTCTAGGTTGGCGAGGCTATGCTCATGGAAATCAAACATATCAGCAGGCCTATCCCTAGCCTTACCAACAGTCTTTTTCTTATCCACAATACCAACATAATCAACCCTCATTTCCTCCACAGCAAAACCTGTCACCTACCTAATTTTTGAGAATAATTATTTTCTACTATTATCCTTTTGCAAAAAAATACTTTGTGTTAAATTATAATTACAAGTTTGTAATTATGACCAAGTAGGTCAAAAATGAATGTAATGACTCATTATTATTATTTAATAAATGAAAATGGGAGACAAACACTCATGAAAGCTGTTGCAAGAGTGTCCACTGGCCCACTAGGAGGAATGGGAGCTGCTGGAAGGAATTGGATAGATGGTATCATTTGCACTCTACCATTAGCTGTTGGTATGGGACAACTCCACCTAATTTTGTGGCATTTCCCTCTCCGGGTGAAGAGAGGTGAGCAGGAAGCTCACTAATGACGAATTAATCACTAAAAGGCCTAGGAAGCCTATCAAAAAGCAATTCGAATTGAGCAGGAAACTCTTACAATGTTTTCTGCAGAAACATTCCTCATGCTCATCAGGTGATGGTTGAGAGATTCGAATAGGGGAGTCTGTGGAGAGTGCAAGTATAAGTCTGCAAATGTTATGAGAAGGACAGACCAGAGGTGCTGGTGTTGATCCCATTGATTACTAAGCCTGTAAGGCTGGATATATAAATTTTCTTGCTGCTGCAAGTAGAAGTCCTAAGCTGCAGAACCTTCTTCCTCCTGGTGGATCAGTGGATAGGCTCGGGGGTCCTAAGGCAGACATCTTGGCTGTTTGGGAGTAGGTTGGGTGGAACAGGTTTCTTGAGTGATTTGTTCCTCCCATTACACTCAGGTTCTATTCTTTTGTGTTTTCTTTTTCAAATCATAAGAATGCTCTCAAAAAATGGCTTAGTATTGTTATTTAATAATCAATAGTAGAAAATGTCAGATCCTAATTAATTTAGATTTGCTGAACTTATAAAATGACTCCTCTGCATTTTTCCCCATGCGTGCAGCTGCATCGTACTCCAGTACAGAGAGGTAGCATTCAATCTGCCCAGTTAAAAGTGGAACGTAGCATGCATCTAAATATCTAAACCAAAGACCACCCATGCACAGACCTATATTTATCATGCATCTTATATTTTAGCAGCTATAGATTAGATCTCTGCATGTATTGTTTTACTGTTCAATTATGTATGCTAAAACAACTTAACATAAACTAATTATAGTAGTAGCTTCTTTTATGATTTCGGAAGGTCGACACTGTGTTAACATTTAGGGTTTACTAGTCTTAAGTTATTTCTTCAAAAGAAAACAATATCATGCATTCTATTTAACCACATACTTAATCCTCTATTTTGTTGTTGAATCTGTTTGATCTTTATAGAAATTATTGCCATCACCGTATTATTCTTTTATGCAAAAAGAAATATACTGCATTGTTCTTTCATTTTCTCCAGAAGTCCCAATTGGACAAATATAGGGAGATAGAATTAAAATAGAAAAACTATTATATTCGTAAGCAATTAAATTCACTGACAAATGCACTATCAGTTCCTTGTTTTCTGTATTATCAAATTGCATGCGATAGAATTTACATCACAGAATACCAAGTCATTAAAAGTAAAGAAAAACATAGCAATATTGAATTGACAGAGTAAATTACAGTATCTCTACACCCAAAACTGGGGTTAACTGTCCTCATTACATTATTATCTGCAAACATTTAAACAATTGCCAAATCAAAGGTTTCATTACCATAGACAACCTAACTGTAGAATCCAAAGTTATTATTCTTGTTCTTTTAAAACATCATTACAGACCTGCAAATTTCATTCACACGACAGGCTAGGGTTTTGGCATTATCACAGTCGTATTCAAACAAAACCAACACCCTTTTATTATCGGCTTATAGCCACTATTTAATTAGACAACTTAAACATGCCCTCCGTTCCTTGGATCAGGGTTCAAGAATGAGGAGATCGAAACACCTTACGTAGATGTGAAAACCCTGAATATCTTAACATGCTTTTAGATGTAGATGAAAAACGAGAAGTTAAAATCACCAAACATAGCCATTAAACATTAGATAATTATCGTTCCATTTAAATTAACAGTGGTTACACACTACAGTAGCCACATTCTTTTGCTGAATGTTCCATGCGAAACCCCATGCTATTTTTACACACAACAAATACCGAAACAAAGTTACAGTCAACGTATCCCTTCATTCATCAACCCAGAAGTACCAAAACGACAAACATAAACATTTAAGCTATAAGACTCGTTTCTAACATGAGGGTTCGACCCTACCAAGTTCCCTGAGACAGAAATGGCCAGCCATACATTTTAAACACTTACATCATCTATACTATCATTAAAGCTTAAAACAGTTACATTTCCCCAAACTCTACAGGCGAGACAAAGCCACTGCCATGAAGGCATGCTACCAAAACTCTGCTCATCAAAGTCCAATTCCAGGGGAACCACTAAGGAGGGATACCACTGAATTTTACCGATGGGTTCGCTTAGTTCTTTTCCTCTTCAACTATTTCGGCACCCTGTTGATTCGCCTAGGGTTACTTGCCAACAACCATCATTGAGTTAAGTATCGGATCATGAGGTAGTAAGACATGCAAAAAAAGAATAATATGAAAACCCTTGCACGTTACAATACCTGAGTCGTGATAGAGAGTCGACGAATCCTGCATCCATCCACTGCGAAGGAGAAGCACTCAGTTCAAAAACCACGATGAGGGATACCTCCCAAAAAACTTCCAACTCAATTGAAAACCCCAGACTTGTAAGCTACTGCAACGCCATAACAGATGCACTCATCCCACCTGAAGATTGCTACACGAATCACTTCCAGACTTGGAATCCATGGCTAACAATTACTCACAGACCGAAGGTTGCTACCGGTCTCAGGATCGATCCCGTGGGAGGCTAGAAAAATATCGAAACCCTAAGTGCCTCTCGGCCGGTTGGCCTCACCTCCCAAACCCTACCACCGAACAATGACCAAGAAACGTTACAAGAATCTATAAGTTACGCTAGGGTTCAACTCATCCCAATAGACAACGATCAACGGCGAAGATCCACTTTCATTAAGACACGTTGGAGGGTGGCAGGAGTAGCATTAAATTGCTCATCTACCTCCCCAGCCACGGAGTTTCCATTTCTGTTGACACTAGGGCAGGAGGCCCGTCACAACTCAGCAATTTCCAAACCTTATCACACATCGAAACATCCACATAGACGTGCACGTAACAATATCCTTAACATGGTGGCTAGGTACAATAATTGCAAACCAAACCATTTAATACACCCTCGATTCGTACGAAAGCTTTTGCAGGGCCATCATTCCACTGCCAATCCATATGAATCATCGTTAATAGCATCAACATATAAATATTATCAATGTATAATGATCACAGATAGCATATAACAAAGGTCTCATACGATTCCATATAATCAATTTCGAAACACACTCATAGCATGAATATCCACCAAGGTCGCGAGCAATCATAGGGCATGGATTGACTCCGCCCATCACATAAAGTGTTAAATTTTCAGAATTTACTTCAATCTAATCTAGGATCTTAACTGAGAGAACAACATGTATAGAAAATCTACAGCATATCATTCATGGAGACAATAATGCAAGCACATAAGAGACACAAAGATTTACTTGGGGAAAACCGTAAAGGTGAAAAACCCCAATAACTTCCTCATAGATAGATAGAGAAATGATACAACCCAAACATAAGAGATAGACATATCCTAGCAGCAGATCCTCCTCCTCCATAAGTGTGGCACTCCTCCTTAAGTGCATGAGTGAGAAGTGAGTGATCAAATAGAGTGCCTCCCGCACTCTATTTATACTTGACTTGACTTGCCTTTTACATAAATCATGTAGGCTCGAACTTAACCACATAACATAATGCTGACTGGGCCAGCCCCCAATAGGGTGGTCTAATAACCCTTCGACCCACATGGCCGACCCCCAATAGGATGGTCTAATAACCCTTTGACCCACATGACTTATACAGGGCCGACCCCAACAAGGTGGTCTAACAACCCATCAAGTATAAGTTACGACATTTACAATATAAATGACGACACTTCCGTATAGAGGAATAATACCATCTCTATAGGAATACAATATACATATATGTGAAATACATTCCAAAGCTACATATACATCAACACTCCCTCCTAACAAGGAAGGTATTTCTCGACACAGGTCTTCTAGCACAAGTCATCTTCTCTGGATCATCGTCACTGGATAATCGTCATCGAGTCATCATCATCGTCACTGCTGCTGCTATCTCAATCAATCTCTGAATCTACTCATCATAGGAAGTTCTACATAGCCAGTCCTTTTTCATACTGGATGTAGGCCCACCACCTGCAGGTCTTCGTCATCACTAGCCATACTGTGGAATTCTCAGGACTTATTACGTGCATCACAAAACCTGGCTGCAGCATCCCAGGCTAGTACGAGCACACAGCTCTACATGTAGGATCTCCTAGGAGCACATTACATGTGACCCATCACAAAACCTGGCTGAAGCATCCCAGGCTATTACGAGCACACAGCTCTACCTGTCAGATCTCCTACAAGCACATTACATGTGATCTCACCACAAAACCTGGCTGAAGCATCCTAGGCTGTTACGAGCACACAGCTCTACCTGTCGGATCTCCTAGGAGCACATTACATGTGGTCCACCACAAAACCTGGCTGAAGCATCTGAGGCCTTTTTCATGCTGTCTAGATCTCCCAGGAGCAAATTACATGTGGTCATGGAAAAACCTGGATGAAGCATCTGAGGCCTTTTTCATCCTGTCTAGATCTCCCAGGAGAAAATTACACGCCATAGGACAAAACCTCAAAAGAGCATCTACCAGATATCCTAGGGTACGAATTACATGCCAGAGGAAAAACCTCGAAAGACTATCTGCAGATCTCCCAGGGCACAAATTATATGTCCTCCCAAGCAAAACCTCGGAAGAGCATTTTCCAGATGTCCCAGGGTACGAATTACATGCCATAGGCAAAACCTTGAAAGACCATCTGCAAATCTCCCAGGGCACAAATTACATGCTTATCTGCACAACCTGATCCACGGCCACAAAGTATCATCTGATACTCACCATACATCATCCTGATGTACACATGATCATCCTAATCATCATCACTGCAACATCCTGCTGCATGTCATCTGGAGAAGCTCGTCATCCACGATCACCCTGATCATACAATGCATCCATCTAATGCACACCAAGTATCTACCTGATACATATCATCATACATAGTGTATCCACCTGATACATAGATACATGATCCACACAATGTATCCATAAACATACATGATCTACCTGATCATACCTGATACATATCAATATACATGATCTACCTGATCATACAATGTATCCACCTGATACATATACAGATACATGGTCCAAGCATCCAACATGATGCATATACAAAATACATACAAATGATCCAACCGATCATATCCAACATCCAACATGATGCGTACATACATATAAATGATCCAACTGATCATATCTAGCATCCAACATGATGCATACATATACATATAAATGATCCAATTGATCATATCTAGCATCCATCATGATGCAAACATACATATAAATATAAATGATCCAACTGATCATATCCAGCAGAAACTAGAACATCATCCTGATGCTCATCATCCATCGCTTACATCCACAGCCATGTGAAGAATTCTCCTTCCAACATCCTTGGAATGGCTTCAGCAAATGTGTCCATCACTTCTTCCTCGAAGTTTCATCAATCTAAAGAACACCAAGCCTCTCCCTGAAGTACTTGAACTTCACCCTGGCTAGTGGCTTCGTCGGCACATCTGCAATCTGCTCGTTCGTCGCAACATACAGGAGCTTCACAGCTCCTCTCTACACCATATCCCTGATATAGTGATATTTGATCTTTATGTGTTTCGACCTGTCATGAAACACTGGGTTCTTGGACAGCTTCACGCAACTCTGGTTATCACAGAAGATACCAGTAGCATCCAACGGGAGATCAAATAACTCAGATAGTAACTTCCGTAGCCATACTGCCTCACAACTAGTTGAACAGGCTACAACATACTCTGCCTCAGCTGTACTCAGTGCTACGCAGGATTGATTCCTGCTAAACCAAGAGATCACACCTGATCCCATACTGAAGCAACACCGAGATGTGCTCTTTGTATCTGCAGCACTGCATGCCCAATCTGAATCAACATAACCCTACAGGTTAAACTTTTGATTCGCTTCATACTTGAGCCCATTATCCACTGTACCTTTCAGGTACCTCAGAATATGCTTTATAGCAACCAGGTGAACACTCCTCGGATCTGTCAGGAACTGGCTCAATGTGTTCACCTCAAAGCAAATATTTGGTCTCATGTTCATCAGGTACATCAAGGACCCAATCATCTGACGATACATAGTGACATCAACTGGTTCAGATGAATCATCACATAGAAGCTTTACGTTCGATGCCATAGCCTCGCAGTCCATCATCCCGAACCTCTTCAGGATCTCTACTGCATACTTCCCTTGTCCAAGGAATATTTCATCTGCACTCTGCCACACCTCCATACCTATAAAGTGGTTCATCATACCCAAGTTTTGCACATATATGACTCCCTGTCATGTGTCTCAAAACCAAGTGGCTGCTCCACATACACTTCTTCTTCAACTACACCATTCAAGAAAGCTGTCTTGAATCCATCTGGTGTATCTTCTATGTCATTACTTTTATATTTCTCTGTGATTCCATCTGCAGCATGCTTGATCTTGATAGATCCATATGGAAGTCATAACAAACTTCCCTTCAAGGCTTGGGACTACATCCCAAACATCATTCTTCATGATCAACGGATCATGACATTCCATTTCTTCATCCCAGATCCTGGGAACTTCAATATCTTCAATAGATATCTTGGTTGCTGGAAAAAATGTTGTAGTCCTTTTGTAGGTGAATATATATGGTCTTTCCTACAAAACAGGCTAAATTGCATGATTAGAAACATCTCATAATTTTCAGAACAAATTCTTACACATAAAGAAATATGTAATACAGTCATGCAATTATCTTATCCAATGCTTCAATACAACATTTATACATATCCCGTAACTTTCTAGATGCCTTCCAATCTCTACCAAAACATTGTTAAGAGTGTGCACAACTCCCAACATGTCAGCAAAGAGGTTTCATTCTAGATAAGTAGCAATGGAATGTTGTACAGTTCCATAGGCCACTTACCCATGCTTATTAGTAGTAGTATACTGTTCATCAATGCAATTATTCTAATATGCATAATACACAACCTAATTCTAGGAACATCAATATATACATTATTGAACAGTATTATTTAATAAATGACAATTCAAATACTTATCTTTGTTTGTTCGTTGGGTAGACTCCCTCTGAGTCTTCACTTCCTTGCAGGAGCTACTGGAGTCCTATTCTGAAGTAGCTTCTTCTACACCTCTCTGTTGTGGAATGTAGAGAGATGGTCAACTCCCTTTGAATATCTGCATCCTTGCAGAAACCACTGGAGTGTACTCCCTCTTGATCTTTGCTTCCTAGATTACTTGTCCTTGAACTTATATTCATTCTCGATCCCTATGCATGCTTGTTAGTATCATCATTATGTTATCCTCTAGGTCTCATACGTAATCAAACATTCATTAGTATAATCTTAATATTATCAAAACACAATAATATTAAGCATGTATAGTCACGATCATTTCAAACACAGATAATAAACATTAGTATTCAAGGTTTTAGGGAAGTCTTCTTTCACTCATGCATATTCTTATTTGATCATAGGAATCTTTTGGTTAGTTAAATCATCAATCAAGATAAGAGATATAATATGCATAAAACCCGTGATTACTCAAACCTATACCTTCATGATTCTTCTGGTTAGTCATATCATCAATTATAGTAAGAAACACAATATGCATACAACCATGACTATTCAAACCTATGACTTCATGAATAATCATTATCAACAACAGAACAGTATAAGATCCTAACACAAGGTAGGATTCTATCTTGATATAGGAAAAACATACCTAGATTAGCATGCTAGCTAGTTATGTCTAACATACTCACATGATGTCTTCTTGTTCTTCTTCAATGACTTGTGCTAGTAACCTATATATCTTGCTTGTGTCAGAAATTGTTACTAAGGATAAGGTAACAAGCCAACACAATCTCAAAATAAAAATCAATTCAAACTAGGTTTTTAGGGTTTTGTTTTGTAGGTTTTGGTTAGAAACTTCAAGAGCATAAGGGAATACATTCAGCATAAGTAAAAACTAATTCATACACATATATCCATGAAGATGCACATATATCTCAGAAATCCAACAAAAGATTGCAATGAAGTTCATATAATAAAAGACAAGCACCACTGGAAATTATACCTAAAACCAGAAATGAATTTGTCTATCAAGAAACTGTATAAGTTTAAAATGAAGCCAATACATATCAGAAGTGGAATAAGGAGTCATATATTCATAGTTTCATCAAAAAAGCAATATGAGAGTTTGCAATACTTAGCAGTGAACAAGTCGGGAAGAATACACAGTTTGCAGACCTCCTTTAGCTCTCCAAAAATTCGAACCCTTACAATGCCTTTTCTCCCTCTCTAAATAGTTTTTTCATCTCTCAAAAAAAGTTAGGGTCTTTCCTATTAATCCTCCATCGAATAACTAAACTAGGTAAAATAGCATTTACATTTTTACAAATTACAATTTTGCTAAAAATAGCAAATCTTTAACAAAAAGCCTTAAATGAACCTAACTGTCTCAGATCTTTTTCGATGCCTCTACTAGCAAAGATATGCCATCTGGACTTGAGGATCTTTTCTTCACTCTTTTGTGCTTTTGCTCCAGCTCAGCTATCCTTTTGTGTAGGTGTTCATTTTCATGCTGCAAGGTTTCAACAGTCTTTTCTAATTCTGAGCAGTGCCTGTCAGCAACCCTTTTCCTTCTGAGTGCCTCCTTTGCATCAATCATTAACTCCTGAAAATTGTCATGAGTATCTTGAAGATCTTCTCTCAATATTCTATTTGCCAACATTAGACCATCATTAACTTCCTGCATGTAGTTCATTTGATGCTTGTACTGTTTGACAGTCTTCTTCAAATTCTCCTTGTCAGAATTAACAAATTTTTCTACTGCAGCATCCTGATCTTCACTTGGTTTCCAAAACATGTCAAACTTCTTAAACATTAATTCCTCTGTCAATGGCTTCACAGCAATATCTTCAATGATAGGGTTTGAAACACTTGTTACCTGTGCTGATTTAATCTCTTCTGTTAACAATTTTCCAGAATTGTTTTCAACAATGGATTTAGAGCTTTCTTCACCTGTTACCTTTACAGACCCAAAATCTTCTCTTTTAACTGAATGCAATTCATTTTTCTTTGACTGCTCCTCCTCCATGGACTCTTCATCAGAGATGGTCACCTTATCAGTATTCAATTTTGGATTTAACAACTTTTTCATACTTAATCTTAATTTGTTTTTCGACCTAGTTTTAGGTCTCCATAAAGAAGCTGCCTCTGCCATCATTTTTAATTTCTTTCCTTGATATTGGATAGATGCTAACTCTACCACTTCCAACTTTTTTATCTTGCTCTTAGGCTTTGTGGTTTTATCCTTTATAGCATGATTTTCTTTAATCTCAGTTTTAACCTCTATTTCAGGCATAAACTGCTCTTTTTCTAACATATAGCCCTCATCATCTGAGAGGACTGTGATGGGGCTTCTTGGCTGGTTATGAACTTCTACTTTTGCTACAGGAATCATTTTGATATCAATTTTCTTCTCTTCTTGAAAATCTGCTATAGGAGATGACTTCTTTTCAAGAAATTCCTCTTCCTTTTTGTCATCAAACAATGAGAAATCGACCTTATTGTGCTCTGAAAATTTCTGAGGCTGACTGTCATTCTGTCCTTCATATGCTACCTGCTTTGTTCCCTTCTTAACTTTAATTTCATGTTTCTTTGCAGCTTTAACTGAATGCCCTAATTTATGTATCATTACTTTTCCCTTATCAGTTTGTCTTTTGGGTTG
Source organism: Larix kaempferi (assembly GCA_027924585.1). Classification (NCBI taxonomy): domain Eukaryota; kingdom Viridiplantae; phylum Streptophyta; class Pinopsida; order Pinales; family Pinaceae; genus Larix; species Larix kaempferi. Next base: position 3,157,117 of record BSBM01000585.1, on the reverse strand, counting down.
TTGGTCTTCTCCTTTAGAATGAATCCCTGACCAAAACAAAAAGAAGTCCCAAGTCTTTTCCTCATGCTGCAACACTGTAGAAATGATTAACTTAATGAGACCATGATGAAATAATGATTGAGAAGTATGATCATCCTGTTGTTTTATTTTGCTTGACATTTTCTCCAGGCTTTTGAAGAAAAAGAATGGCAAATTCATTTTAGACACCCATGCCATGTGCTGTAGGAACCTGAGATGGTATTTGAACACTAATGAATACCTCCCTTCACAAGTTAAATAACTCTGAAGAATCCTTATAGGTTCAATCCATTCCCTCCTAAAATTATGTATGAGAATACCTTTGTTCTAGTCAGGAATAACATTGGGCAATAAGTATCTTTGAGGATCAAACTCAAAAGGAAACTTCTTAAACCATAGCTCGCCCTCATTACTAATTTCAGTGGCTTCTGAAATTAATTCCACCGTTAATTTGAATCTCAAAGGATCCATTATGATCATCTCATTCTTAAGTCCTTTGGCAAAATTTCAAGACACTTGAGCATTAAAACCATCTATCTTCTTGAAGAATTTCAACCAGCCTGCCTGTTGGAACAGCTCTGCACAATCTGGGAGTTTTTGAATCCATGTCAAATCTGTGGGTTCAGCCCTATTAACCTTACCACTTTTACTGCTTTTTCCCATATCTTTCTTTTCAGGGAACAGGAACAGTCTAGTTTTAGGTTTCAGAAATGTCTTATAAGCTGTTTTCTGAGCAAATAATTCTCCAGGTTATAACAATTTCAATGATATTTAAATCACCTGCACAAATTAACAGACCTTCCTGTGTAGGACCTTTACCAACTAGCAGACTCCCTGCTGTGTAAAAACTGAGTTCTACCAATAATTCTGTGATTCTTTTCGACGCCCTATTCTGTATATTCTAATGTTTTAAAACATTAGGTCATGAGAGAAACCATCATGCAAAATCCTCCTAACGGGCTTCAGGTAACTATTTCAATGGTGAATTCCTCATCTTTACGCTCTATTACATCTTCCTCAACAACCAACTTTTTCAGAAAAACACGCAGCAGCAGAAATCCAAATTCTCCAGCTATAAGGGTTATACGTAATACCTGTCAATTACTCATCTATCGTGGCTTAATGTCTTCAATTTGGGGTGTCAATGATGTTCTTCTTCGAGCACAGGTGTCCTCCTAACGATTCTTTGGCTGCAGGTGAACGAATTCAAAAGCCCTAATTTTTTGCTGGCGCTAGAACACAGCTGTCTCCTTCCACAGTAACGTAATCCAACGTTCAACAGTGAAGTCTCCTCCTCAAACACTAACTCCTCAGTGATGATGCGTGTGACAAGGGAAAAATGACAGCTAAACCCGGAATTGGCTGGTCTCTGTGCAACTGAACCTGCATAACCTGTAATGATGCCCTTGTTTTCTCTTCATGATTAGCAACCAACTAACATCATGCACAAAATGCTGCATACACGTGTTAAACACTTCACACAATGCGATTAGATACTTTCACTCTGCATGATGATTGAAATCAGATCGAGAATTTACAAAAAACTCATGCCACGATATTCCTGTAGCGCACTCTGTGTTAAACTTTGGTGTAGCGCTACAAGAATATCTTTTAACCAAAATTTAGCAATTTTCTAACTTTTTTGCCAACTTGTCGGAGATTTTGGCAGCTATTTGGTTTAGGACATTAGTTTAGCTACTCTCTAAAGTCATTAATGATTCTCCTTTTGAATATATAACTCTCATTGACCCACTTTTCAATATAAAAAATGACCAAAATCAAATGAAATCTGAAAGGACTGGGTTCAAACTTTATTCAATCATTCATAAAATTCTTAAGAAGGCAAAAACCAAAACTGAAAACCAAAAATTAACTAAGGTAGACTCAAAAAACAAACCAAAATTTGGAGAGAAAAAACTAAAAATACAGAAAAATTTACTGACTTAACATCTGGCTCCAGCTGCGGGATGAAGTCCTCCCTGTGAGGCTTCAAGAACCTGTAGACTAGTTCCTTCAGTCTTCCATTGGGCTATGGAGTCTTTATTCAATTTCACTCACACTGGTATATACAATGAAAAGTGACCATGATCCTCATTTAACTGTAGAAATGCTTGAGGAATCGCCCATTAACAGGGCTGAGCAATTCCTCTCCTTCCAAAGACTGCAATATGAAAGTATTATTTTCCAAAACCTTAGCTATCAGAAAAGGGCCAAACCATAAATTATCAAATTTTCCATGTTTCCCCTTCTGTTCCTTTCTTGCATCCCATCTTAAAACCATCTTACCTTCTGAAAAAATGTGATCTTTGATATTTCTGTCAAACATGATTTTCATTTTAGCTCTATATAGCTGGGCTTCTTTGTCTACCTTCTCCCTGTTCTGTTGTAACTCAATCATTTCAAAAATCCTCCTTTGCAAATCATCTGGTTCCTCTTGAGAATTTTGGAGGAACTTCATTACTGGGATTCCCAATTGTACTGGAAATACTGCTTCTGTTCCATAAACCAGCTGAAAGGGTGAAGTACCAATGGCCTGTTTTACAGTAATCCTATCTGCCCATAATGCATATTTCGACATTGAATCCCAGGATTTTTTATTTTGTTTGAGCAATTTCTTGATGCACTGAATGATATTTTTGTTAGATGATTCAGCCTGACCATTTCCCTGAGGATAATAGGGAGTTGAGTGTTTTAGCATAATACCATTTTTCTCACAAAAGGCCACCATTGCCTTGGATTTGAATGCTTTGGCATTATCAGTAATCAATCTTTGTGGACAACCAAACCTGCTCAGAATATTATTTTCTATGAAATCCATAATTACCTTATCTGTGGCATTCCTTGTGGGGATAGCCTCCACCCATTTTGTAAAGAAATTTGTGGCAGTCAAAATCCAATGATGTTGGCCTGAAGATGCTGGGTTTATTTCTCCAATAAAATCCAGACCCCACTGCTGAAAAGGGGCATTGACTACAATAGGCTTCAAAGGTAAAGACAGCAACTTCTGTTTACCTGCAAACTTTTGACAAGGTATGCAAGCTCTCACATGTTGATAAACATCTGAAAAAAGTGAAGGCCAATAGTAACCAGCTCTTAAAATTTTATAAGCTGTTGTTTTCCAGTATTTATGTCCTCCACAAGCTCCTTCATGAGATTCTGAAATCACTTCCTTTATTTCAGCTTGATCTAAACACCTTAATAAGATTCCTGCTAGATCTTTCCAAAACAATTGACCTTCTATCAGACAGTATTTAGTAGTTTTCAATTTCAGGGACCTGGCAGCTTTTCTGTCTAAATGTTCTGGACATTGCAAAAATAACAGAAAATGGACAATGTCAGCATACCAATCTGAAGATGAATAAGAATCCATGATTCTTTCTTTTTCCAGGATTACTTGATTTTCTTCAGGTGCTGATTCTTTCGTCATAGCATGTAACCCTAATGCCTGACAATTTGAGTCAGCCAGCAGTTTGGCCAATCCTTGTCCTTTGACCAGCTTTGTAGGTCTGATTTCCACTTCATATTCCATAATTTTTGCAATCCACCTTCCCCTCTTTCCTTCAGAATCAGGCTGTGTCAAAACATCCTTCACTGCAGCATTTGGAACAAATGAAACAACCTTGGAGTGTAAAATATAAATTCTGAAGAATTTTAAAGCCTTTACCAGAGCATAGGCTTGTTTCTCCAAGATACTGTATTTCAGTTCTGAATCTCTAAGTGTTTTGCTGAAAAAGGCAATTGGTTGTTCCAATCCCTCCTCATTCTTCTGAAGTAGGACAGCAGCAATGGTGTCTTCTGAAGCAAAAGAAAATGTAAGAAATTCTTTATCAAAATTTGGACTCACCAGAACAGGTGCTTCAGTCAGAGCCAGTTTAATCTTCTCAAAAGCTGCCTTTGCTTCAATAGTCCACCTGACTTCTTGGTCCTTTTTCAACATACCTGTAATTTGCTTAATGGTCTCAGCAAAATTAGGAATAAACCATCGCAGAAAATTGATTTTGCCAATAAATGATTGCACATCCTTTTTACTCCTAGGCAAGCTAATCTTCAGTATTGCTTTGACTCTCTCCGGGTCAGTTCTGATACCATCAGCTGATACCAAGTGGCCAAGCAACTTACCTTCTTGCACAGCAAAATGTGATTTTTTAGGGTTTAAAGATAAGCCAAATTTCCTGCATTTTATGAAGGTTTGTTCTAAATGCTTCAAATGTTCATCATCAGACTTTGAGAAGACAGTGATATCATCCAGGTAGATAACTACAAACTTATCCTTTTCACCCACGAATGCAATGTCCATAGCTCTCTGAAAGGTTGCTCCAGCATTCATCAAGCCAAAAGGCATCTTGTCATACATAAATGTCCCCCAGGGGGTTGTAAAAGCTGTCTTTTCTTTGTCATCAGGATGCATGGCAATCTGATTGTATCCTGAAAAACCATCTAGCATAGAAATCCTTTGAGCTCAAACTACCTGCTGTAAAACCTGTTCAATCTTGGGGAGAGGATAATTGTCTTTTAATGATGATCGATTCAAATTTCTGAAGTCAACACATAATCGAATTTCTCCATTCTTCTTTCTAACAGGAACCAGGTTGGCCACCCAAGAAGAATACCTAAGAGGCACTATTATTTTTGCATCCAACAACTTCTTTAATTCTTTTTCAATCACAGGGAATAGGGCTGGATTAATTCTTCTTAATTTCTGCCTGAAAGGTTTGACATTAGGTTTCAAAGGAACTTTGTGCTGGATAACTGCTGTATCATAGGTTTTTAGTTCCTTGTAAGACCAAGCAAATGCATCTATATATTTTCTCAACAGCCTAATATATCTACTTCTTTGCTCAGCTGTTAGCTTCTTAGACAGTTTTACCATTCTGGGATTTTCTGCTGAACCAATATTGTAATCCTCTACATTGTCTTCTGAAGATTGAATTACTGGTCTGGAAGGTGTATCATCTTTAGTGAATATTCTTTCTAAAGGTACTAGACCTTTTGGAATGAAATTGCTCTTTAATTCAATAATCTTATGTCCAGCTATTTCTTCTGCAGCAAATTCATCTAACTGTTCATCCCTTTCATCTATTTCTTGATCAATTTGATTGTTTGAGAATTCATCTACAAGCTCAAGAAAAATTTTTATTTCAATGTCATCTTCAAAAACCCTCCAATGTTTCACATTATCTGGAACACATGGTCTATATCTCACTTCTATTGGATACCTTAATTGAGTGGTTTTTGGAATTCTGAAATGTGTGGCAGCCAGGGCTAAAGAATCTGCAGTTTCATTATGATTTCTGGGAATATAAGTGATATTAAATGCTATAAAATAGTTCTCAAGCATATCCCATACCTCATTTCGATATACTTTCAGCAAACCCTGCTTTACTTGATATTTGTTCTTCACTTGTTGAACAACTAGTTCGGAGTCGCCAAATGCAGAAATTTGCTGAATTCCCAAATCTTTAGCAGCCTTCAATCCCAATAGCAGGGCCTCATACTCAGCAGTGTTGTTGGTGGTAGCAAATTCTAATTTATACATAAGTTTCACCATTTCACCCCCGGGAGAAATCAATAAAACTCCAGCTCCAGCACCTTCTTTGCATGAAGACCCATCAAAATACAACTGCCACAAAACATCCTGCTCTTCTTGGCTGTGTTTTACAGGCTGATCTTTTTGTACTTGTAATAGACCAGCAGAATTCTCTTCCTCACTAAACTGTAGTATGCATGAACCAAGATCTTTATCCACAGAATACATTGGGTGATTTGTAGGGTTTTTTTCATCTGTGACTATGTAAGCCAACTGTAGCTCCCTATAAAGTCTCTTGTTTTCTCCACCAAAAACAGGAATAGTTGCATAAGAGAGGTCCATCTGTAATGTCCCCCCAACTTTCTTGGCCCATGACCTAGACAGAAGTAAGCCAAACTTTGGTGTGATGTCAGCTACCACAACATCCATTATTACACTTTTCATGGGTAACTGAGTAAGATTGACAACCATGTCTTTTATCACTCCTAGACATTTCACAGCTCGGGAGTCAAAGGCATATAGATCATGGTAAGGCTTAGTGACATTAAGGCCCAGGGCTTCCATCACAGATTTTGGCATCAAATTATGGGATGCTCCTGAATCTAACAGACAGTTATGAATCATCTGCTCATGCACAGTCAGAGTTATATAGAAAGGAGGAGAAGCACCAGCTTCATTTTCAGTCTTCTCAGCCAAAGCTGATCCAATAAAAATTCTAGGGTTTTCCTCGTGTAGATTCACTGTATCTGAAACTGGCTGATTATTGGGCATATTCATTACTTTCAAAACTGTATTCTTGTATGATGAATTTTTTATAAGCTCAGAAAATGGCACAGGAATTTTAAGTTTTCCTAACTCATTTTCCAAACTAAAATTTTGACCTGACCTATTTACCTCTTCAATTTCTGTATTCTTCTTAGGTTTCTCTGCAGGTTGCTTCTTTTCTACTACAGGATCAGCAGTTGGTTTATCTGGAATAACTGGAGCAGGAATAGCAGCTTTCTTCTTAGGAGCTTGGACTACTTGTTTTGGTCCAGTTCTGAGATTAATAATTTTCTTAACTCCATTCTGATTGGTAGCAGCATTTATAGCAGTTTTTTCACATTCCAAATCATCTTCAACCTCATATAAATCAGCATCATAATATTCAGAATTTAGAAAATCTTCTTCAGTAACAAATCCTGTAAACATTTTATCTCCAATGTGGTTCATGTCCTGATCAGTCTCAGTCTCTTCAAAGAGGAGCTGCTGATCAATTTCTTCCTCATCAACCAAATTATTTTGAAAAGGTGGGGGCACTTTTTGATCTTCATTTTCTCTCCTTTCTTGCTGTATGTCATTGTTTCTTCGCTCCCTTGGCATGAATCTAGGTGCAAATTGTCTTCTAAACTGATTTTGATTATTTGGATTCCTCTGAGCTTCTGGGGCAGGTTTAGCAGAATTCTTTTCAAGCTCTAGTTTATTCAACTTTGCAGTAAGGATCTTAACCATTTTGGCCATCTCATCTATCTTGGCCTCAGCAGATTGAGAAGCAGAGCCTGCTGTGACAGCTTCTTTCTTTCCTTTTCTTTCATACAGCTGCTGAGATGTTTCATTCTTAAGTCTATTTGAAGCTAACAAATTAGACTCTACCTCTAGGGCTGCATCTTGCATGTTCAGCAGGGTGATAGGTCTTCTTTCTCTGAGTAATAAAGAGAATTCATGATCAAAAGCATTTGCATAGGTCAACTTGGCTGATGTTTCAGTGGGTTTAATTTTTGCTGGAATTCTAATGTACATCTTATTAAACCTCTTGGAAAAATCTGCAACAGTCTCATCTTTCTTTCTTCTGAGAGCTCCAAATTCGGTTATGTAGTATGTGTGATCTTTCGTATCTCCCCATTGTCTCATGAAAAGCTCATGGAGTTCTTCAATAATAGTAATGGAGTTAGCAGGCAAATCTCTAAACCATTTTCTTACATCTCCATCTAGACTCTGAACAAATACCCTCATCCACACATCTTTAATCTCAATATTCTGATTGTCAGCGTAACTCAAAAAAGCCTCCCAATGTTCCCTAGCAGTGGTTTCCCCTTGTCCATTGAACCTAGGCATATATTTTTGGTAATCACCTCCAGGCAATGCATGTAGAGGCTGAGGTAAAACTAAAGGTGCATACCTAGCTGCTACCATTCTATCCATCATATCCATAGGTGGATTTTGGGCTGCCATTGTGAACTGAGGTTTAGACTGAGATTTTGAGGAGGAAGATATTTGACTAGAACCTTTTTGAAAAGGATTTCTTCCTACTTTCAACTGAAAAATGGGTATTTTATCAGGGGAAGAGGTTTTAGCTTTCAAAAAACTATGAGGATTGGTGAAAACCTGAAAAGTGTTCTCAGAAAGGATAGGTTTTATACAGGGTGAAATTTCAGCTGGGTCTAATGATTCACCCAACTGGCGAGAGTCACAGGAAGCTGGCAAAGATCGATATTTTCTGAGTTTGTTTGCTGTTTTCAATATCTGCTCAGGGTCTGTCACACCCAGTTTTAATGGAGAAACAGGCTTATTCCTGGTCCCAATCCCTTTAGAAGCCAGTGTGACCTCTTTTGGTGAAAATAGCCTTCAAAAACCGCTGGTTCAAGTCCACCTCTTAAACCAGAAAAATGATGAGTATCCCAGGGAAGATGTGCTTCAGCTTCGTCCCCGGCAACGGCGCCAAAGATGTTTGTGTCAGAAATTGTTACTAAGGCTAAGGTAACAAGCCAACACAATCTCAAAATAAAAATCAATTCAAACTAGGTTTTTAGGGTTTTGTTTTGTAGGTTTTGGTTAGAAACTTCAAGAGCATAAGGGAATACATTCAGCATAAGTAAAAACTAATTCATACACATATATCCATGAAGATGCACATATATCTCAGAAATCCAACAAAATATTGCAATGAAGTTCATACAATAAAAGACAAGCACCACTGGAAATTATACCTAAAACCAGAAATGAATTTGTCAATCAAGAAACTGTATAAATTTAAAATGAAGCCAATACATATCAGAAGTGGAATAAGGAGTCATATATTCATAGTTTCATCAAAAATGCAATATGAGAGTTTGCAAAACTTAGCAGTGAACAAGTCTGGAAGAATACACAGTTTGCAGACCTCCTTTAGCTCTCCAAAAATTCGAACCCTTACAATGCCTTTTCTCCCTCTCTAAATAGTTTTTTCATCTCTCAAAAACAGTTAGGGTCTTTTCTATTAATCCTCCATCGAATAACTAAACTAGGTAAAATAGCATTTACATTTTTACAAATTACAATTTTGCTAAAAATAGCAAATCTTTAACAAAAAGCCTTAAATGAACCTAATTGTCTCAGATCTCTTTCGATGCCTATACTAGCAAAGATATGCCATCTGGACTTGAGGATCTTTTCTTCACTCTTTTGTGCTTTTGCTCCAGCTCAGCTATCCTTTTGTGTAGGTGTTCATTTTCATGCTGCAAGGTTTCAACAGTCTTTTCTAATTCTGAGCAGTGCCTGTCAGCAACCCTTTTCCTTCTGAGTGCCTCCTTTGCATCAATCATTAACTCCTGAAAATCGTCATGAGTATCTTGAAGATCTTCTCTCAATCTTCTATTTGCCAACATTAGACCATCATTAACTTCCTGCATGTAGTTCATTTGATGCTTGTACTGTTTGACAGTCTTCTTCAAATTCTCCTTGTCAGAATTAACCAATTTTTCTATTGCAGCATCCTGATCTTCACTTGGTTTCCAAAGCATGTCAAACTTCTTAAACATTAATTCCTCTGTCAATGGCTTCACAGCAATATCTTCAATGATAGGGTTTGAAACACTTGTTACCTGTGCTGATTTAATCTCTTCTGTTAACAATTTTCCAGAATTGTTTTCAACAATGGATTTAGAGCTTTCTTCACCTGTTACCTTTACAGACCCAAAATCTTCTCTTTTAACTGAATGCAATTCATTTTTCTTTGACTGCTCCTCCTCCATGGACTCTTCATCAGAGATGGTCACCTTATCAGTATTCAATTTTGGATTTAACAACTTTTTCATACTTAATCTTAATTTGTTTTTCGACCTAGTTTTAGGTCTCCATAAAGAAGCTGCCTCTGCCATCATTTTTAATTTCTTTCCTTGATATTGGATAGATGCTAACTCTACCACTTCCAACTTTTTTATCTTGCTCTTAGGCTTTGTGGTTTTATCCTTTATAGCATGATTTTCTTTAATCTCAGTTTTAACCTCTATTTCAGGCATAAACTGCTCTTTTTCTAACATATAGCCCTCATCATCTGAGAGGACTGTGATGGGGCTTCTTGGCTGGTTATGAACTTCTACTTTTGCTACAGGAATCATTTTGATATCAATTTTCTTCTCTTCTTGAAAATCTGCTATAGGAGATGACTTCTTTTCAAGAAATTCCTCTTCCTTTTTGTCATCAAACAATGAGAACTCGACCTTATTGTGCTCTGAAAATTTCTGAGGCTGACTGTCATTCTGTCCTTCATCTGCTACCTGCTTTGTTCCCTTCTTAACTTTAATTTCATGTTTCTTTGCAGCTTTAACTGAATGCCCTAATTTCTGTATCATTACTTTTCCCTTATCAGTTTGTCTTTTGGGTTGTTGGTCTTCTCCTTTAGAATGAATCCCTGACCAAAACAAAAAGAAGTCCCAAGTCTTTTCCTCATGCTGCAACACTGTAGAAATGATTAACTTAATGAGACCATGATGAAACAATGATTGAGAAGTATGATCATCCTGTTGTTTTATTTTGCTTGACATTTTCTGCAGGCTTTTGAAGAAAAAGAATGGCAAATTCATTTTAGACACCCCTGCCATGTGCTGTAGGAACCTGAGATGGTATTTGAACACTAATGAATACCTCCCTTCACAAGTTACATAACTCTGAAGAATCCTTATAGGTTCAATCCATTCCCTCCTGAAATTATGTATGAGAATACCTTTGTTCTAGTCAGGAATAACATTGGGCAATAAGTATCTTTGAGGATCAAACTCAAAAGGAGACTTCTTAAACCAGAGCTCGCCCTCATTACTAATTTCAGTGGCTTCTGAAATTAATTCCACCGTCAATTTGAATCTCAAAGGATCCATTATGATCATCTCATTCTTAAGTCCTTTGGCAAAATTGCAAGACACTTGAGCATTAAAACCATCTATCTTCTTGAAGAATTTCAACCAACCTGCCTGTTGGAACAGCTCTGCACAATCTGGGAGTTTTTGAATCTATGTCAAATCTGTGGGTTCAGCCCTATTAACCTTACCACTTTTACTGCTTTTTTCCATATCTTTCTTTTCAGGGAACAGGAACAGTCTAGTTTTAGGTTTCAGAAATGTCTTATAAGCTGTTTTCTGAGCAAATAATTCTCCAGGTTATAACAATTTCAATGATATTTAAATCACCTGCACAAATTAACAGACCTTCCTGTGTAGGACCTTTACCAACTAGCAGACTCCCTGCTGTGTAAAAACTGAGTTCTACCAATAATTCTGTGATTCTTTTAGACGCCCTATTCTGTATATTCTAATGTTTTAAAACATTAGGTCATGAGAGAAACCATCATGCAAAATCCTCCTAACGGGCTTCAGGTAACTATTTCAGTGGTGAATTCCTCATCTTTACGCTCTATTACATCTTCCTCAACAACCAACTTTTTCAGAAAAACACGCAGCAGCAGAAACCCAAATTCTCCAGCTATAAGGGTTATACGTAATACCTGTCAATTACTCATCTATCGTGGCTTAATGTCTTCAATTTGGGGTGTCAATGATGTTCTTCTTCGTGCACAGGTGTCCTCCTAATGATTCTTTGGCTGCAGGTGAACGAATTCAAAAGCCCTAATTTTTTGCTGGCGCCAGAACACAGCTGTCTCCTTCCACAGTAACGTAATCCAACGTTCAACAGTGAAGTCTCCTCCTCAAACACTAACTCCTCAGTGATGATGCGTGTGACAAGGGAAAAATGACAGCTAAACCCGGAATTGGCTGGTCTCTGTGCAACTGAACCTGCATAACCTGTAATGATGCCCTTGTTTTCTCTTCATGATTAGCAACCAACTAACATCATGCACAAAATGCTGCATACACGTGTTAAACACTTCACACAATGCGATTAGATACTTTCACTCTGCATGATGATTGAAATCAGATCGAGAATTTACAAAAAACTCATGCCACGATATTCCTGTAGCGCACTCTGTGTTAAACTTTGGTGTAGCGCTACAAGAATATCTTTTAACCAAAATTTAGCAATTTTCTAACTTTTTTGCCAACTTGTCGGAGATTTTGGCAGCTATTTGGTTTAGGACATTAGTTTAGCTACTCTCTAAAGTCATTAATGATTCTCCTTTTGAATATATAACTCTCATTGACCCACTTTTCAATATAAAAAATGACCAAAATCAAATGAAATCTGAAAGGACTGGGTTCAAACTTTATTCAATCATTCATAAGGTTCTTAAGAAGGCAAAAACCAAAACTGAAAACCAAAAATTAACTAAGGTAGACTCAAAAAACAAACCAAAATTTGGAGAGAAAAAACTAAAAATGCAGAAAAATTTACTGACTTAACATATCTCATAGGTTAACCATTATAAAACCAAGTTATACATATCTCCTAAATGGATCTTCTATGAGATCCATGACAATGGATGAATCTTTGTCCTCATGTCATCATGATCATATGTTCTTGAACCAGAACATGATTTGTCTTTCTTGGTGTACCTTTCATGTTAGTAGACAACATAAACCTCATACAACACCATAATGCATTAGTACAATCATAAGTGTCAACACCCTAATCAATGAATATTTTCTATCGTGCATTCATAATTTTATTAAGGTGATATGACAAGTCTAAAATCAATATTGTATTAACCGTAATAACATGAAGACAAACATACCATAAACTTAATCATGAACAAATCTCAAAACATACCTCGATGAGTCATACTTGTCAAGATTGTTTTTAATCTTTTTATGGAAGGCCTTAGCCTCATCTCCCTCTGAAACAGGAACTTCTTCACTTATGCAGGTGACCAATCCATCCTCTTCTAGGATTAACCCAATCTACTTGATTTGCAGGAACTGGATCTGGAGCTATATTAGGGTTTGTCAGAGAAAACCCCAAAATTCAAACTTTGAATTTAAAACTTCCGAAAGGATAAAAATATGCGCCTTGATGAGCTGATCAAACTTGTATATTCAGAATTTGAAAACTACAAAGTTTCACTCCTCAATTTGGCCTTTGAAACTTTCGGATTCGCTAGACGTGACCTCGAACTAGTGTTTGATGAAGCCCACTCTTCTGCCCAATCAAAAGGTTTGATCCAAAGCTCTAAGCTTCTATTTTTATGAGGAGCTTCCAGCCGTGGTCATAGATTTCAAAAATTCCCATTTTTGCAGAAGCCCTATTTTTCCACTTTTCTGATCAAAGTCTCGAACTAGGGTCTGATCAAGCCCGAGCTTCTGCCCAACCAAAAATTCTGATCTTTGTCTCTAAATTTCGATTTTGATGAGTAGCATCCAGCCGTGGTCTCTAATTACACAAATTCCAAATTTCTCCGAAGCCCTAAATTCCGGAAGCCATGAATGAAGGTACTAAAAAATAATTCTGTTTTGACGGAAATATGAACCTGATTGTTTCTGGTGTAACTTTGAAAGTTTCAATCCATAGGGTATGAAAACGCTTCCTAAGATAGCCCGACCTGGTATCTTTCCATCCCGACAGGTCTGACCTCAATTGGATTCTCTGAGAGAGAGTTATGCCAAGTGTCGCAACGTGACCTGTTTATGGGATAATACAGGAGAGAGAAATTTTACGGTGTGCCACGTGTAACTGTTTCAACTTCGTCCTTTGAACGTTTTTTCTACAATAGCCCGACCTACTATCTTTCCATCCTGACAGGTTTGACCTCAATTGGATTCTCTGAGAGAGAGTTATTCCAAGTGTCGTAATGTGACCTGTTGATGAGATAATACAGGAGAGCGAACTTGTACGGCGTGCCACGTCTCACTGGTTAATCTTCGGCCTCTGAATAATTTTCCTGAGATAGTACATTCTATGTACTACATTCTATGTACTACCTATCACTTTTTATGAAATTTCATTTGGAGCTTCCTAGCCCAAGTTATGACCTTTTTCCCAAGGTCACCCGATTTTGACTCAGATCTGGAAGAGGTAGAAACCCTATATTGTACAGATCATAAATCACAAAGTACAATGAATTAGAGGTTTTCCTTTGGAAAAAAGGTACATGGGGATTTAATCTTCGACCTGTAAAGGTTTCAGATCTGAAAACTTCGCCAAAAAGGATTTATGGCGAAAGTGCTACAATGACTGGTTTTTTGCTATATCAAGCCCTAGCATCGTAAGTGCAACAAGTGTCATACATGCCATATCATGCCTTCTTTCAGGCTAGCTCTGATACCATGTTAAATTTTCAGAATTTACTTCAATTTGATCTAGGATCTTAACTCAGAGAACAACATGTACACCAAATCTACAATATATCATTCATGGAGACAATAATGCAAGCACACAAGAGACACAAAGATTTACTTGCAGAAAACCATAAAGGTGAAAAACCCCAATAACTTCCTCGGAGATAGATAGAGCAATGATACAACCCAAACATAAGAGATAGACATATTCTAGCAGCAGATCCTCCTCCTCCATAAGTGCGCCACTCCTCCTTAAGTGCATGAGTGAGAAGTGAGTGATCAAATAGATTGCCTCCCGCACTCTATTTATACTTGACTTGACTTGCCTTTTACATAAATCATGTAGGCTCGAACTGTAACATCCCTCCAATTTGACCCCAATTAATATTATTTTTGTAAAAGTACTTGTTATTATGTAAATGTACTGTAATTGTTTCTGGTGAGGAGCTCAAGGCCAAGGCCCCACCAGTAAATGTTGTACTTAATGGTGTTTATTTCCTAAAGATTGTAAAACATAAGTGGTAAACCTAAGTCACTCGAAGTTGCGAATGCAACTACTCAACAAGCCAATCAAAATGCACTAGGTTAGAGATAGGTCAACGATGACCTATGTCGCTTGGGTAGTCATAGGTAATTGAGGTAAAACAATCTAGTATCGATCACTTGCTAAGACACAATTTCCAAGGGTATCTCTTAGTAAAATCAATTATAGACAAATATTTAGTTGTGATAACTAATATATGTATAAAAAATACATATGATGAATGTCATAACTACAAATGATAATTTGTAAGTTTTTAGTACATACAAAATAATGAAATATAAAATAAATCATAAATTGAAAGTTATAAAAAGGCCACTCGCTAAAACAATAGAGACATTTTTGGATACTTGTCTCCACGTAGAAGCATTGTTATTAGATGAAACTTTCATCTCTCAACCATTTGATAAATGTGACACGCTCTCTTAAATTATAGTTGGGGTGTTTGTCCCCTTGATCCACATAAATTTTATGATTAGAATATTCGGTTGATCTCCATGATTGGGTTCCAAGGAGTGGAGCCTTAGTAATCCTCATTACTACTGGGATCACCTCTTAATACTCAGCAATCGTGGCATAAGGAGCACAATCTCCACGTGACAGATAGGAAACTAACCTAGTGCGCCAACGATGAGCTTTCAGAGGAGATTGTCCCATTCACTGTTATGGAGCACAACCAAACTTGCCACTTGGAGATTTAGTTTTAATAGAAGAACCTTCTTAAAAGAACCCAATGCTACCACATGAAACTTGCACAATCTCCACCAGAGTGGTTGTTAATCGGCAAGCCTCGAATTGGGGAAATGGTTTCTGCGGTATAACTTATTTAATTGGTTTTAGGGAGGCAGTTATCAATGGCGGGTAAGGCTGGGCTGTTCATGCTGCGTAGAGCTGGGGATATCGATCCCTGCTTATATTTGGTGATCTTTGTTGAATGCTGGTTGGTATACATTAACTCTATATTTTTCTGAAGCAAACGTAGATGTGATCTTTGTCGATTGCTATTTTGGATGCATTAACCCTATATTGATCACCTAGTATATGATTTTTTAAAGTTTAAAATTTGCATTTTGCTGTGTGTACCGCCTATGGGTTTTAGGGAGGCCGTGATTACTATAACCTAGTAATACAGCCGTATTGATTGTTTTGCATATTATGCCCAGGTGATAGTGATCTCTGCATAATAGTGTATTTTATGTTTCATTACTTTCCAGAACTTTTGAGCTCTTACCATATCTCAGTTCTATCGTAGAGATTTAGGAAATTTCTGCGTAAATGTTGTTTGATATTAGGGTCTGAAAGATCTGGGCATTTTGGAGAATCTAAAATGATCTGACCCTGGCGAGTTTCACTTCTGAATAGATACATTTTTGTGTTACTAACTTTCTGCGTATTGAAAAGAAGGTATACGTTTATATATTAAGGCTCCAGGTCAACTCATGGAGGAGCTCGAACCATGGACGCGTTGCGTTGGTCAGTTTTCTTTATTGTTTATACCCTCTGTGTAAATTGAAATTTGTTTAATGCCTCTAGCATTTGTCCTCGACATCGGTGTTATATGCCATTCGAACTCTGCCAGGTTTGATAGAAGGTAAGCTCAGTCCATCAGTGTTATAAGCCATACTAACTCACCCTTTCTATTTTTTTAAAAAACCGCAGTTATGTTTTAGTTATCTCTACTTATGGTATTGTTCGGCTACCTCCATACAGTCGGTTAACTGCTCATGATAGAGTTTTTATTACATCTCTGATTATGGTTATTTATAGAAGCGATCTCCACATAGTTGGATTTCGTTCGGCGATATTCACATAGATCGATGGCTAGGGACACCGTATTTTTCTTTTACATTTGCTAGTACGGTGAGATTTCAGTAATCTCAATATATTCAATATGATAAAGCTACATTCCTCTTGATGTTAGTAATTTCTACCCATTTTAGTCTTATCCTTAACGAATCTCTGGCTTTACAAGTCCAGTAATAGTCTTTTCCGCATTGCTATTTGCGAGTTGGAGATTAAATTCTTTTTGATATATATATTGCTGCTTGTGATTATGAAAATAATATATGTTTGTTTGTTGTGCCTGCGAGTTGGAATTCAATCCCTATTTATATGTGGCCGCTGGGCATTTGGGAAAATACTAAGTTTCTCCATGCATGTATTAAATCCTTACATAGGTGTCTGAAATAGGTTTAAGCCTTGCTTTGGTATTTTAAGTTTATACCTTGCATTTAATCGTTGTCTTAGAATAAAACTCCGCAGCATTGTGATTTGGGGAAAAGTTCTTTTGTGGCAAAATGGAGTAAGTAGTCTCTAGATGTATGCTGCCGCGGAATCATAACGATCCGTTGCAAGTTTTTTTTTTGTTATGTTGCTTTGAAATTGGGTCAAACCCTGTCCAGGTTGCACGCTGATCTCTCTGCTTAATTATTCTTTGAATTCCAGCATTTCATTGTTAATATGAAAGCCAATATATAGTTATATATATAGTAAACCAAAGACGAATCTTGGTATTCTCCGGGTTTACCTTCTAAAAGCCAGCGTTGAATTAATGCTTGAATTCCTCTTAATTCATAAATGTTGTATATATCAATTCCTGCACCGTAAGTAGATAAAATAAAGGATAGCTAGTTTGAATACTGTTGAATTTTTGTTTATTGTATGATGTATTTTGTTATGTGATAGATTGTGAAGCGTGGATCCCTGCAACGTTTGTTCCTAAGGAAAGAAGCCACAGGTTGATCCCTGTTTGTCTCGTCTGATTTATGTTTTCATGAAATAGAAGAAAGTGTAGGGACTGAAAACTGGTGTGTGGTTTTTCCGGTTTGTTTAGACGAAGGTTTGTTGTTAATAAGTTACTTAAAAGTTTATGATGTTACACATAAACTTTTAAGGGAGTTTTTATTGTGGAAAAACTCTCAAGGAAATTGTAATTATATATTGCAGTCTTGTGATGGAAGGCTTCGAGTTTTAGAAGGAGATTTATCGCAACAATGTTGCTGGATTGTAATCCCTGATTTCCTTTAAAGAATAATAAAAGATGCACACACACCTTTGTGGACTAGCCCTTGTACAGGTGAACCACGTTATATTTTGTCTCCTATGTTTCCTTTGGTGTTCCTCAAATGTGTCCTTATGAATGAAAACTTGATTTCTTGATATATACATTTCCTATATAAAGTTGGTTGATTATGTGATGTATAATGCTAATATATTCGCCTTATGATCTTGTTAATGTTGTTATCAATTAAGTTGTTTTTCTTATTGACTATGTTATTCATGAGATAAAGATGTGCTAAAAAGTTTCAACGGGTACAATTGCATTCATTGTTATTTAATAAGAGTTCTATGAGAATGTTAAAACAAGTTAATGTATCTTTTACATGTTGTTTTAAAATAAGTTTATAAGAGTTTATGTATATTCTATTTATTGTAATGAGTAATTAACCGATGTGGAGTTTCAAAGAGGGATTAGTATGTTACATATTTTGTTATCATCTATGTTTGAAAAATTTTAAATTTTTACCGATTTTTACTAATTCCGGAAAATTGGGTACGTGACACGAACTTAACCACATAACATAATGCTGACTGGGACGACCCCCAATAGGGTGGTCTAATAACCCTTTGACCCACATGAATTATATAGGGCCGACCCCAACAAGGTGGTCTAATAACCCATCAAGTATAAGTTATGACATTTACAATGTAAATGACGACACTTCCGTATAGAGGAATAATACCATCTCTATAGGAATACAATATACATATATGTGAAATACATTCCGAAGTTACATATACATCAACATAAAGTCTATCATAAAGTTCAACATAGGGATCATTGTAGAGCTCATAAAGCTTGTTCACACCATAAGTTGTATCAACACATCATTATGGTATGGTTGCCACCCAAGGACCCATCGCATTCATTGCATGGTAGGGTATTAATGCTTAAGGCATCACCATTTTAACTACCCAGGCAATAGAGATTTAAAACCAACTTATCATTCTCTCCCTAGTATGACTTAAGACCTTGCGCCTTTGTCATCAACCTGTCACCATCAATTTTAGAAAAGAAATACTTTAACAGCCGCAAGGCATTGATGGAGAAATAATTACTTTAACAGCCACAAGGCATTTATGGAATGACCATACGTAAAGTCATCAACACTTAATGGGAACATTCATAACAAACACACCCTGAAATAGATGTTATCTGCAGTCTTGAGATAGACAGGTTCATCTTACAGATTTGGAAGGACACCATACCTGTAGCATTGAAATTCATATGCAATTTGTATTGATAACATGGTTATTAAACCCTCTGAGTTATTATTTCTATCTCTTACTTGCGAATCTACGCACGGAGGAGGAGTACAATGCTTTAGCCGAATAGCTAAGTAAGCCTCGGGGCACCTCGTGGGACCCCTTTCATCATCATCCAGAAAAATGAAATTGTCAGCACTTGTCGAGAATAATTTTGTTTTCCAAACGCATCCAAATTTTCAATCATTCCAGCATTTAAATAGAACATAATCATTAATTTATTTTCATCACGCCATCAGAAGACAAAAAGACATAACCATTAAATTGTTCCTACCAATCGACACTTTTATTAATTGTTGAATATTGAATATTATTATTTCCGCATTTTACAATATTAGCTTTCTATGGCGATTTAATTTTTTTAAAATTTTATGAAAATATCGGGATGTTACATGTGGTATCAGAGCTCATGTTCGAACTCTAGGCCTAAAAAACGGTCTAAGAAACACGCAAACAGAAAATTTATGACTGTGAAAATTTTAACTCAAGTTTAAATTATTTTGTCCTATATAGAAAAAATTCTTTGATTTACAGATATGGAAGGATCAACTGAACACATAAGGGGTAGATTTCCGCCAAACAGCCCAAGTATGGAACAACAATTCCAGGGCAATCAGGGTAATGATTCGTCAGAATTATTACGTGCTTTTCATGAATTAAAAGCAGAGATCCAGTCAGTAAAACAGGACAATGAAAGAATCCTGTAGACACAAGAAGAGTTGAATCAAGCACTGTTTGACCAATATCCAAAATATGAACAGAACCTAGAACATACTTCTGAAACTAAAGAGCTATCCCAGGTAGACAAGAACAAACAAATAGAAACAGCTGAAGAAAACAACAACTCAACATCATCAAGAGCTGCCAAACGTCCACGTAAAAAGAAGCATAACTACTCTAGTGACAACAATGAAGGAGACTGTAAGCCAAAAAGAAAAAGGAATAGACAGTACGAACACATATCTGGTGAATTCAAGAAAATCAAACCCCCAACTTTGAATGGCGAGACAGAAAAAGGAGAGACAGAAGAAGCATGGTTTTCTGGCATTAAAAAGTATTGTCATATCTACGACTACTCAGAATCCTTGAAAGTGAAGATGGCAATTTATAATCTGATCGAGAAGGCAGATATTTGGTGGCAAGACCTTAAAAC
Organism: Larix kaempferi; assembly: GCA_027924585.1. Lineage (NCBI taxonomy): Eukaryota > Viridiplantae > Streptophyta > Pinopsida > Pinales > Pinaceae > Larix > Larix kaempferi. Next base: position 3,137,093 of record BSBM01000585.1, on the reverse strand, counting down.
GGTAAAAGGTATAAAAGACCGAGATGTGCGTTGGAGTACTTTTAAAAGACACTTCAAGAAGAAATTCTTATCTGAGCAATATTATGAAGAAAAATCCAAGGAATTTTATGATCTGAAACTGGGAACGATGAACATGAAAGAACTGAACAACAAGTTTTTAAGTCTGCTAAGATATGTGCCGTCTTTGGTGGAAGAAAAACCGAAGGTCCAGAGGTACCTAATTTGTCTACCTTCCCACATCAAGGATAGGATAGAGTACGCTAACCCTAAGACCGTAGAGGAAGCCATGAGGAAAGCCACTTTTTGCTTTGACCAGAATAAGAAAAGAGAAGGGGTACCTAGCTAGAAAAACCCAAAACCCAGTAACTTTGAACAGAAGAAGAAGAATTTTAGATATGGCGGCAATTCCAGTTTCCAGAAGAGAAATTTTCAGAATAAAAAATTTCAGCAGAACAAAAATAATCAGCACCAAAAATTTTCAACACCCAAGAATGTCCCCAATGTTGCTAGGACCAATGAATAGAAGCCACCTATAAAATGCTTCGAGTGCCAAGGGACCCATTATGCCTCAAACTGTCCCCTCAGGAAACGGGCAGCCAACCATATTCACTCCATGTAGTCTGAAGCTACTGTAGGAGATGTGGAAAGAGAAGTACCTAGAATTAGTGTAGCATTAGACAACCGGCAAGCAAAACACCAAGTGTCATTGGTGGAGGTCAAAGGTATGCTGCAAAATCACCCAATTTCTATTTTAATTGACCCCGGTGCTAGTCTAAGTTATATATCACCAGTTGTTGTAGAAAGACTTGATTTGAAAACAGAGAAATTTGATAAATTCTGGTTAGTTAGATTAGCAACAGGAACAAAAAGGAAAGTTTCTGATTTTGTGGAAAATTGTGCTTTATCTATGAATCAACTAACAATGCAGGTTAAGTTAAATGTTCTCCCATTAGGGTCATATGACATCCTAATCGGTATGGATTGGTTAGAAACCCATCGGTTCATTCTAAATTGTTATGAAAAAAGCTTCAATTGCCTAGATGATGAAGGAAAGACAACAGAGGTAAAAGGCATCCCCAGAAAAACATCCGTTCATTAGATTTCAGCCATGCAAGTAAAAATGGAAATTGGAAAAGGGTGTCAGATGTTTGCTGTGAATGCGGTGCATGATGAGATAAGTACTAAGGAGGACAAACTAAAAATGGAAGACATACTTGTCTTGCAGGATTTCCAAGATATTTTTCCTGAAGAGATCCTAGATTTACCTCTCAAAAGGGACCTGGATTTTACTATTGAATTAATACCTGGCGTTGTACCAAGTTCTAAAGCTCCGTACCGGATGAATATACTGGAGCTGAATGAGTTAAAATCTCAGGTGAAGGAGCTGATCGATACAAAAATATATAAGGCCCAACGTGTCCCCTTGGGGAGAACCGGTCATTTTTGTCAAGAAGAACGATGGTACCCTAAGACTTTGCATAGATTATCGTCAACTGAATAAAATGACGATCAAGAATAGGTACCCGCTGCCCTACATTGACGATCTCTTTGACCAGCTACGCCGAGCAATAGTGTTCTCGAAGATCGATTTACGATCAGGATATCATCAGGTCTGTGTGAAGGATGAAATTTTTTTCAAAACAACCTTTACAACTCGTTATGGACATTATGAGTTCGTTGTCATGCCGTTTGGATTAACTAATGAACCTATTGTATTTATGTGCTTAATAAACAAAATTCTACTCAACTACTTAGATAAGTTTGCAGTTGTGTTTATCGATGACATTTTGGTATATTCTAAGAACAATGAAGAGCATGATGAACATCTACATATCATTCCGCAAGTTCGGAGGGAGCACCAGTTGTATGCACAATTCAGCAAATGTGATTTTTACAAAGACAAGATTCAGTACTTGGGACACATAATCTCTAAGGAAGGGATTGCAGTTGAGCCCGCCAAGATAAAGGCCATTAATGAATGGCCGGTTCCTAAATATGTGACAGATGTGCGATCGTTTATGGGCATCACTGGTCATTATATAAAATTCACTGAAGGGTTTTCCATGATCGCAAACCCCATAACGTTCATGCAGAAAAAGGGAAAGAAGTTTGTCTGGGACCAAAAGTGTGCAGACACTTTTGCAAAGTTAAAAGAATTACTGACTGCAGCACCTATTTTGAGGATTGCAGATCCTAATAAAGATTTTCTAGTATGCATAGACGCATGCAATGATGGACTGGGAGGAATCCTAACGCAGGACGGACATGCTATAGCATACGAATCAAGAAAACTGAAAATACATGAGAAGAACTATTCCACCTACGACCTAGAATTGCTAGCAGTGATTCATGCCTTAAAAATTTGGCGACACCACCTTATCGGCAGAAAATTTACCTTGATGACGGATAATATGGGGTTGAAATATTTGTTAGATCAAACAAATTTGAATGCCATGCAAGCTAGATGGCTAACTTTTCCCAGTGAGTATGATTTTGAAATTTAGCACATTAAGGGGAAGGGGAATAAAGTTGCCAACACATTAAGTTGTAATGCAAGGATACATTTTGTTTCAGCCATCAGCACATACGCGACAGATTTGGAGGAACATATTTTTGAAGGAATCAAGGAGGATGGGGAATATTGAAAATTATAGGAAAGGACAGCAGAAAACAACTCTGAAAATTCTGTAACAGATTTCAGTTTGAAGGAAAATGGCTTAATGCTGTACAAAAACAGATTGTACATACCAAACATACCAGCAGTAAAAATTCTGATTTTGTATGAGATGCACAAAAGCCACTATTCTTGGCACCTAGGTTACCAAAAAACCATCACAATGCTAAGGAAGGAGTACTACTGGCCCAGGATGAAGGATGAAGTAGCGGAGTATATAGCTAAGTGTTTTGACTGTCAAAAAGTGAAGGTGGAACATCAACATCCTGCTTGATTGTGTATCCCTTGCCTATACCCAGCTAGAAATGGGAAATCATAAGTATAGATTTAATCACTGGGATACCAAAGAATCAAAAACAGCATGAGTCCATCATGGTGGTAGTAGACAAACTTAGCAAGGAAGCCCATTTTATCCCTGTCAAAACTACCCATAAAGCCCCTGATATCGCAGAAATTGTTATGAAACAGGTTTTTCGACTACATGGCATACCCAAGGTAATAGTTTGAGACCGATATTTGAAGTTCACAGGTAAGTTTTGGAGGTATTTGTTCAAGGGGTTAAACACCACCTTAAATTTCAGCACTGCATTCCATCCGCAAACAGACAGACTGACTGAAAGGGTGAACCATATATTGGAAGATATGCTTAGAATGTATGTTAAGGATCAGGCTGGTAAGTGGGAATACTAATTGCATTTAGTAGATTTTGTGTATAATAATCACTACCATGGTTCAACCAAACTTATCCCATTTGAGATCCTTTACGGAATAAAGTGTAACACATCGGTGTCATGGAGTGATCCGGTTAGCAGGGTCACCTTAGGGCCCGAATTATTGCAGGAATTAGAATTAATCGTGAAGCAAGTACAAGGGAATCTTAAAGCTGCCTAGGATAGACAGAAAAGTCAAGCAGACCTTAAAAGAACTCATCGAGAGTTCCAGGTTGGTGAACATGTTTTTCTTAAGGTAAGGCCGAAAAAGAGTTCCTTAAAATTGGGAAGCTATGCCAAACTGCCACCCAGGTATTGTGGTCCTTTCAAAATCTTGTCCAGGATTGGACCTGTGGCATATCAATTAGCCCTACCTTCAAACCTCAAAGTCCATAATGTTTTTCACATTTCATTTTTAAAGAAATATGTGCATGATCCTACTCATGTTGTAAATTGGAATAATGTTCAGGTGGAACAAGGCGGCAATTTTCTGGTGGAACAAGAATGTATTATCGCAAGGAAAGAAACTGTACTTTGGAACCGCACGGTTGGCCAAGTAAAAGTGCAATGGAAGCACTATAGCCCAACAGAGGCTACCTGGGAGTTGGAGAGTAGTATGCGGGCTGCATACCCAACTATGTTCCAGGAACACTCAAGGAGTGGATAAAGCAACATCGAGGATGATGTTGAGGCTTAAGGGGGGGTGTATGTAACCTACCCAATTTTTGAGAATAATTATTTTCTACTATTATCCTTTTGCAAAAAAATACTTTGTGTTAAATTATAATTACAAGTTTATAATTATGACCAATTAGGTCAAAAATGAATGTAATGACTCATTATTATTATTTAATAAATGAAAATGGGAGACAAACACTCAAGAAAGCTATTACAAGAGTGTCCACTGGCCCACTAGGAAGAATGGAAGTTGCTGGAAGGAATTGGATAGATGACATCATTTGCACTCTACCATTAGCTGTTGGTATGGGACAAATCCCCCTAATTTTCTGGCATTTCCCTCTCCAAGTGGAGAGAGGTGAGTAGGAATCTCACTAATGACCAATTAATCACTAAAAGGCCTAGGCAGCCTATTAAAGGAAATTCGAATTGAGCAGGTAGCTCTTACAATGTTTTCTGCAGAAACATTCCTCATGCTCATCAGGTGATGCCTGAGAGATTCGAATACGGAAGGCTGTGGAGAGTGCAAGTATAAGTCTGGAAATGTTAATGAGAAGGACAGACCAGAGGTGCTGGTGTTGATCCCATTGATTACTAAGCCTGTAAGGCTGGATATATAAATTTTCTTGCTACTGCAAGTAGAAGTCCTAAGCTGCAGAACCTTCTTCCTCCTGGTGGATCAATGGATAGGCTCGGGGGTCCTAAGGCAGACATCTTGGCTGTTTGGGAGTAGGTTGGGTGGAACAGGTTTCTTGAGTGATTTGTTCCTCCCATGACACTCAGGTTCTATTCTTTTTCAAATCATAAGAATACTCTCATAAAATGGCTTAGTATTGTTATTTAATAATCAATAGTAGAAAATGTCAAATCCTAATTAATTTAGATTTGTTGAACTGATAAAATGACTCCTCTGCATTTTTGCCCATGCATGGAGCTGCATCGTACTCCAGTACAGAGAGGTAGCATTAAATCTTCCCAGTTAAAAGTGGAACCTTGCATGCATCTAAATATCTAAACCAAAGACCACCCATGCACAGACCTATGTTTATCATGCATCTTATATTTTAGCAGCTATAGATTAGATCTCTGCATGTATTGTTTTACTGTTCAATTCTGTATGCTGAAACAACTTAACAGAAACTAATTATAGCAGTAGGTTCTTTTCTGATTTTTGAAGGTGGACATTGTGTTAACATTTAGGGTTTACTAGTCTTAAGTTATTTCTTCAAAAGAAAACAATATCATGCATTATGTTTAACCACATACTTAATCTTCTATTTTTTTGTTGAATTTGTCTAATATTTATAGAAATTATTGCCATCACCATATTATTCTTTTATGCAAAAAAAAATATACTGCATTGTTCTTTCATTTTCTCCAGAAGTCCCAATTGGACAAATATAGGGAGATAGAATTAAAATAGAAAAATAGTTATATTCGTAAGCAATTAAATTCACTAACAAATGCACTATCAGTTTCTTGTTTTCTGTATTATCAAATTGCATGCGATAGAATTTACATCACAAAATACCAAGTCATTAAAAGCAAAGACAAACATAGCAGTATTGAATTGACAGAGTAAATTACAGTATCTCTACACCCAAAACTGGGGTTAACCGTCCTCATTACATTATTATTTGCAAACATTTAAACAATTTCCAAATCAAAGGTTTCATTACCATAGACAACCTAACTGTAGAATCAAGAGTTATTATTCTTGTTCTTTTAAAACATCATTACAGACCTGCAGATTTCATTCACTAGACAGGCTAGGGTTTAGCATTATCATAGTCATATTCAAACAAAACCAACACCCTTTTATTATCGGCTTATAGACACTATTTAATTAGACAACTTAAACATGCCCTTCGTTCCTTTGATCAGGGTTCAAGAATGAGGAGATCGAAACACCTTACGTAGACGTGAAAACCCTGAATATCTTAACAGGCTTTTAGATACAGATGCAAAATGAGAAGTTCAAATCACCAAACATAGTCATTAAACGTTAGATAATTATCGTTCCATTTAAATTAACAGTGGTTACACCCTACGGTAGCCGCATTCTTTTGCTGAATGTTCCATGAGAAACCCCATGCTATTTTTACACACAAAAAATACCGAAACAAAGTTATAGTCAAGGTATCTCTTCATTCATCAACCCAGAAGTACCAAAATGACAAACATAAACATTTAAGCTATAAGACTCATTGCTAACACGAGGGTTCGACCCTACCAAGTTCCCCGAGACAGGAATGGCCGGCCATACATTTTAAACACTTACATCATCTATACTATCATTAAATCTTAAAACAGTAATGTTTCCCCAAATGCTGCAGGCAAGACAAAGCCACTGCTGTGAAGGCATTCTACCAAAACTCTGCTCATCAAAGTTCGATTCCAGGTGAACCACTAAGGAGGGATACCACCGAATTTTACTGGTGGGTTCGCTTAGTTCTTTTCCACTTCAACTATTCCAGCACCCTGTTGATTCACCGAGGGTTACCTGCCAACAACCATCACTGAGTTAAGTATCGGATCATGAGGTAGTAAGACCTGCAAAAAAAGAATAATGTGAAAACCCTTGCATGTTACAATACCTGAGTTGTGACAGAGAGTCGACGAAGACTACATCCATCCACTGCGAAGGAGAAGCACTTAGTTCGAAAACCACGATGAGGGATACCTCCCAAAAAAATTCCAACTCAATTGAAAACCCCATACTTGTAAGTTACTGCAACACAAGAATAGATGCACTCATCCCACCTGAAGATTGCTACGTGAATCACTTCCATACTTGGCATCCATGGCTAACAACTACTCACAGAACAAAGGTTGCTACCGGTCTCAGGATCGAGCCCGTGGGAGGCTAGAAAAACATTGAAACCCTAAGTGCCTCTCAACCGATTGGCCTCACCTCCCAAACCCTACCACCGAACAATGACCAAGAAATGTTACAAGAATCCATAAGTTACGCTAGGGTTCAGCTCATCCCAATACCAAACGATTAACGATGGAGATCCACTTTCATTAAGCCACGTTGGAGGGTGGCAGGAATAGCATTAAATTGCTCATATACCTCCCTAGCCACAGAGTTTCTATTTCTGTTGACACCAGGGTAGGAGGCCCGTCACAACTCAGCAATTGCCAAACCTTATCACACGTCGAAACATCCACATAGACGTGCACGTAACAATATCCTTAACACGATGGCCAGGTACAATAATTGCAAACCAAACCATTTAATACACCCTCGATTCGTACAAAACCTTTGCAGGACCATCATTCCACTGCCAATCCATACGAATCATCATTAATAGCATCAACATATAAATATTATCAATGTATAACGATCACCGATAGCATATAACAAGGTCTCATATGATTCCATATAATCAATTTCGAAACACACTCATAGCATGAATATCCTCCAAGGTTGTGAGCAATCATACGGCATGGATTGACTCCACCCATCACATAAAGTCTATTATAAAGTTCAACATGGGGATCATTGTAGAGCTCATAAATCTTGTTCACACCATAAGTTGTATCAACACATCATTAGGGTATGGTTTCCACCCAAGGACCCATCGCATTCATTGCATGGTAGGGTATTAATGCTTAAGGCATCACCATTTTAACTACCCAGGCAATAGAGATGTAAAACCAACTTATCGTTCTCTCCCTAGTATGACTTAAGACCTTGCCCCTTTGTCATCAACCTGTCACCGTCAATTTTAGAAAAGAATTACTTTAACAGCCGCAAGGCATTGATGGAGAAAATAATTACTTTAACAGCCGCACGAAATTCATGGAATGACCATACGTAAAGTCATCAACACTTAATGGGAACATTCATAACAAACACACCCTGAAATAGATGTTATATGCAGTCTTTAGATAGACAAGTTCATCTTACAGATTTGGAAGGAGACCATACCTGTAGCATCGAAATTCATACGCAGTTTTTATTGATAACATGGTTATTAAATCCTCTGAGTTATTATCGCTATCTCTTACCTGCAAATATGCGCACAAAGGACGAGTACAATGCTTTAGCTGAATAGCTAAGTAAGCCTCGGGGCACCTCGTGGGACCCCTTTCATCATCATCCAGAAAAATGAAACTATCAACACTTGTCGAGAATAATTTTGTTTTCCAAACGCATCCAAATTTTCAATCATTCCAACATTTAAATAAGAACATAATCATTAATTGATTTTCATTACGCCATTAGAAGATAAAAAGACACAAACATTAAATTGTTCCTACCAAGTGACACTTTTATTAGTTGTTGAATATTGAATATTATTATTTCCGCATTTTACAATATTAGCTTTTTATGGCGATTTAATTTTTTTTAATTTTAGGAAAATATAGGGATGTTACAAAACCCTACTCCTCAACTAGCCCAACTGCCATAACTTCAGCTACCATAGATTCATCCTCCACCTCGACCAACACAGTTACCAGCCCGGCCAATACCCAATCCTAATAATAGAGTGGAAAATCCGATGTATAGTATTGATGAAGGAACTACATTTTCATATTCAATCCTTCCTATCCAAAACATCCACTTGCAGTCTGGAAAAACTTTGGCAACAAAATCTCCTGTTATTATAGAAGAACACACAGAAGAAAAAAATCCAAAAAAATTGAATACAAAAAATTTGCAGCTAGATTCACAAAGTCAGAAAGGTAAAACAGTAATTCCTCAAACACCTCATTTCCCATAAAGGTTAGTTAAGAAAAAATTACCAATTGCCGTTCTTGATTTTTATGTCTTAAATGAATTAACAAATGTCTGCGTCAAAATTCCTTTGTTGCAAGCCATAAAAGATATTCTAATCTATTCCAAGGCAATTAAGGAATTATGTCTTAATAAAAGAATTAAGGATCCACCAGCAATTCATGTAATTGGGAATTTCATAGGCCTAATGTCAAATACTGTCTTTATTGAAAAATATGTTGATCCAAGAATCCCAATGGTAACAATCACTGTGAACAATTTTTCAATTTCAAAAACAGTAATTGACTTGGATACAACTACCAATGTCATGACACTGGAAACAATGGAATATCTATACTTGAAAAATATCAGACCAACCACTACAGTCTTAGAGCTAGCTGATAGGTCTAAAATCACACCCGAAGGGATACTAGAATATATCATAGTTTCTTTGGATTCCTGGGAATATCCTGTAGATTTCATAGTTCTTCAACCAAAGTCTAATCTAGGTGGGCATCCATTGATTCTTGGAAGACCCTGGATGGCCACAACTAACACTTTTATTGGTTGTAGAGCAGGAAACATGATCATTTCCCATAGAACAAAAACAAAACAAATCACACTATATCCTCCTGCTCAAAGACCTATGACAGACCAGTTATCCTGGATGAATGAAACAAAATAGAAACAAGAAGAAGTAATTCATCCCATCTTAACTATTAATCAACTTTTGATTTTCGAGAGGAAAATAGTGAAGATTTTCTAGATTACTTTATTTCTGATACAGATATCTTTGAAGAATTAAGAAGCATACAGTATGATATTGCAGATCAGGTCTTGGGCCAGAATTTTTAGGAAACTTGCACAACTAACTCTTTAGAATCATCACTTAATGACATTTTTTATGTTCATTCAATAACTAATGCCCAAAGCAAAACAATCGAAATAAGTCCTGTAAAACACTTGAATATTGGTGCACATCTTACTCTATCACAGGAAGAACAGTTGATTGATTTGTTGAATAAATATCACAGTAAATTTGCTTGGGAATACACTGACATTCCAGGAATTCATCATGAAACATGCACTCATCACATTTACACAGATGATAATATCAGACCTCTAAGGAAACCTCAACAAAGAATGAACCCCATACTAAAAGAGATAGTTAAGGAGTAACTGCAAAATTTATTAAAGGTAGGATTTATATACCCTATCTCTGACAGTCAATGTGTCTCTCCATTAGTTGTTGTTCCCAATAAAAATGGAAAATGGATAATTTATGTCGATTATAGGGAGTTAAACAAAGAAACACTTAAATATTATTTTCCATTTCCATTTATTGATCAAGTGTTAGACGCATTAGCTGGCAAACACTATTTTTCATTCTTAGATGGTTTTAGCGGATACAATCAAATCAGAATTGCATCAGAGGACCAGGACAAAACTACTTTCACCTGTCCCTGGGGTACATATGCCTATAAGGTTTTACCTTTTGGTTTATGTAACGCTCCAACTACTTTTCAGAGAGCAGTCCTAGCTATTTTTTCTGATTTAATTCATGAATGCATTGAAGTATATATGGATGATTTTTCTGTGTATGGCAATACTTTTGATGACTCCTTGGAAAAGTTAGAGAGAATCCTAAAAAGATGCATTGAATCAATTATTTCCCTTAGCAATGAAAAATGTTTCATGATGTTAACTGAAGGGATAGTGTTAGGTCATCATATCTCATCATCTGGAATAAATGTGGATCCTACAAAAATTCAAATAATTGTGAATTTATTTGAACCAAAAACTCAAAAAGACGTGTGAAGTTTTCTAGGATATGTAGGCTATTACCGGAGGTTTGTTGAAAATTTTAGTAAAATAGATCTGCCCTTATTCAAATTGCTTTCGAAAGATATACATTTTCATTGGGATACTAACTGTCAAGTTGCCTTTCAGAAACTTAAAGAGAAGCTCTCAACTACACCCATCTTAAGGGGACCAAATTGGACATTTCCATTTCACATCTCTACCTATGCATCAGATACTGCAATAGGGGCCTCTTTGGGTCAAAAATAGAATACCATGACTTATGCTATTTACTTTATTAGCAAAAATCTAACCCCTGCATAATTGAATTACACAAAAGGAGATGTTGGCAGTAGTTCATGCTGTGAACAAATTTCATCATTACATTACTGGTTATGAAATCTTTGTCCATACATATCACTTTTCCTTAAGATATTTAATGAACAATTTGATTACTAATGACAGGATAACCAGATGGATATTATTGATGTAGGAATTCAACATTAATGTTCTAGATAGACCTGGAAGAGAAAATCAAGTGGCAGATTTTCTGTCTCGATTACATAATTCTGGTGAGGTTATTCCTGTTTCAGATAGTTTCCCTGATGAAAACTTATTTTCTATTTCTGTTATAAATCCATGGTATGCTGATATAGCCAATTATTTATCATCAGGAAAGCTACCTCCATCTATGTCATCCAAAGAAAAGAAAAGAATTATTAAGCAAAGTGCTAGACAAATATGAGTCAATGGAGATATTTTCTACACAGGATATGATCTTATCATTAGAAGATGTGTACGACAAGTTGAGGTTTTAGAAATTTTAAAATCTTGTCATGATGAACCGTGTGGTGGCCATTTTGCAGATAAAAGAACAACATACAAGATACTCAACTTGGGGTATTAGTGGCCCTCTATTTTCAAAGATTCTAAGAAGTATGTTAGGAGTTGTGATATTTGTCAAAGGATGGGATGACTAGTACCATCTAATGAGATGCCACTCCAGCCACAAGTCCTCATAGAGGCATTCGAAAAATGGGCTCTTGATTTCATTGGTCCAATCAATCCACCACAACAAGGGAAGAAGTACATTTTAGTATGTACTGACTATGTTACAAAATGGGTGGAAGCCAAACCATTACAAAGAGCCACCGAACAAACAGTAGTAAACTTTCTCTTTAAAGAAATATTTGTTTGATTTGGAGTTCCTAGAGAGATTGGTATTTATCAAGGGGCATAGTTTACTTCTAAACTGGTGTAGGAGATAGCAGCCAAGTACAAGATCAAGCACATAAAATCTACACCTTATCATCCACAAACCAATGGCCAGGTGGAGTCTACCAACAAAACTTTTGAAGGAATCATCACCAAAACAGTCCATATGCACAGAAAAGATTGGTTACCTAAGCTTACTGAAGCTTTATGGGCATACATAATTATTTGGAAAAACAGTACTGATTTTTCTCCCTATCAGCTAGTCTATGGTAAGCAGGTACTGTTACCAACTGAGTTCCAAATTCATACTTTTAAATTAGCAGCTGATTTAGGGATGGATCTTTTTTAAGGACAACATGAAAGCATACTGCAGTTAAATCAATTAGATGAGATGAGACAAGCTGCAGTAGAACAAAATATTTTGGTACAACAATAGAGAGCCCAATGGCATGATAAGTTCATCAAAAAAAAAAAAATTCACATCAGTGACTGGGCCTTATTGTTTGATTCAAAGTTCAAAGACTTCAAAGCCAAGTTCACAATTCATTGACTTGGTCCATATGAGATTGCATAGGTCTATGAAAATCGCTCAGTCAAATTAAAAATGATAGATGAGGAAGCAAGTACATTTGTGGTCAATGGCCATAGGTTAAAGCTTTACACCATGCCTGTCAACAAAGAAGATTTCCTACAACAAATTTTTCAGCAGAGGGAGCTGGAGGTGCTAGACAAACACACTGGTGTTTCTCCTTCACTTTCTTCTTAGAAAATATTCTGATAAAAAAAAATGGAGTTTAGTTGTGAAAACCAGGCAACTGGAACAACATAAACTCGAATTTTCCTTGGAAAACCAAGTTTACTTGGCCATTGAAAGTCACAAAAACAATTTCACCTTCTTGGTTTCAGTTCTTTCAATGGAATGTTTTTCATCAACAATTTTTCCATATCATTTTTTAGCAGCCAATAAGGATTTTGTTCAAATTGAGGACAAGTGAATAAATAGGCCTGAGAGGGATGAGAATTTCACAAGCTTTCCTTTTCGAGTTTTGAAACCCTCCAAGCCTCCTATAGATTCCATCATAACAAGATCAGACTTGCTTGCGGAGGGACCTGAGAGGAAGCACATTTCATTTGCAGAGGGACCTGAGACAAATACACAACAAGCTACAGCCAGAAGGAACATCAAGACAGTTGCTGCAGAAGACACATCAAATCAGAAGGACCATCAATTGCTACAGCAACCAACCATTTCAAACAGCATGAAAGCACAAAGGGATATCAAACAAGTCTGTAAGAATTATAATTTTTATGTTTTAAAAGTTTGCATGGTTCTTTGTTTTTGAGTAATGACAACATGCCTATCACCCTCACAATCCTATCCATCTACCCATTCATCTACCCTAGGTATCAAAATTAGTGGTCCAATAATGACAAAGGCACCTTCTAATTCATGCCTAAAAGGTGTATCCTACAGGCAAGTTTTAAATTCAGTTTCAAAGAACTAAGGAGGGTTCATTAACCTAGAAATTCAAAACTTAATACTTTATTTTATTTGCATTTTATGCAACAAATAAAAAAGTGAAAAAAGGAGTATGTAGGTGGACTAAAAAGGTACAAGAAAGAACTTAGGGCCAGTTTGAGAAATAATTGCACAAGAAAGAGGGAAATTATTGAAACTCACCCCCACAAAATATGCCTATACATAGGGAGGCTCACTCTTCCAATTTAAAATGTCAGTGTTTTCATTTTTTCAACCATCTTTGTTAAATCCAAGGCTTCACTTCCATGATGGTTGAACAGGTGAAAGAGTGACAAGTAAACCGATGAAAGGAGGTAGTAACAGAGGCACTGCATAGAAAAACAAAAACAAAAACGCACCCTGTTAACTGGTTAACTCAGGAATTTTTCTCCATTATCTTCAGTAAGAGTCTTCCACGTGGTATGATGAAGTGAAACCCCAGTGGCACGCAGCCATAGAAGTGTTTATCTCAGAGATGTGCAGGAGGGAGTCACCAGAGGTAAGGTAAATTCAAAATTCGACTTCCAGGTTTTGCTAGACAGAGAAACCATTAAGAACATAATTTTTTTTAAAATTTTAGAATTTCAAGCTAGGGTCATGTTCTGCTTGTAAGTTTTGTTTGCATAAAAGGATTCTGCCTATAGAAATTACAAGATGGTGTCTAGACTAGAACTAGAAAAAATCGATTCCTCTGTCATTCATGAAAAATGTATGGAAATGTTTGAGAGGAAATAGTGGGTTCCCTTCTTTGAAAAATTTGATTGACAGAATGACAATGTCAACGTAGAGTTTGCTTGATCATTTGATGGAGAAAGGGATACAGTAGGTAATCTCACCTTCAGACTGTTTGAAGACATTTTGGCACAAATCATTGGGTTACCTCAATAGGGAGATAGGTTCTTCAAGACAAAACAGTTTGAGGAGAAGGCATGGACACCCTTCTTATGCAGATCAAGGGCAGGCTCAGTACAATGGAAGAAAGGAATACCAAGGAGTTGGTTGATTCATCCTTGGGATGAAATAGCCTACATCATCTAGAGATTCATCACTTGTGAAGGAAGGTTCAACATTATATATCTCTATCACATCAAGATAATGCAACATTTGAGGGGTGACTATGAGATTAACATACCTCATTTTCTATTACAGAACCTTTCTAAAATGGCTAAAGTTGTCCAAAAAAGTACTAAAGACAAGCTAACAAGCCTTTTTCATTGTGGGCTCATCAAGATAATCATCATACATGAGTTATAGAAACAATCCTGGACATGGAAGCAATTTGTCATTTATAATAAGTTTGAAGAACCAAAAGAGATACCTGAAGAAGGAGCCCTCATAATAGCAAGCACTGAAGTTGAGGAAGATAACCCTAAGGCAACAAGTTCAAAACCTCCCAAGGGAGGAATGGAAGAAGATGAATTGCTAGTGATAGCAGGCACTAAAATTGAAGAATATAACCCTAAGGAAACAAGTTCAAAGCTATCTAAAGGAGGAATGGAAGAAGATAAATTGCTAATGATAGCAGGCACTGAAGTTGAAAAAAATAACCCTAAGGCAACAAGCCCAAAACCACCTAAGGGAGGAATGAAAAAAGATGAAGTGTTGATGATAACAGATAATGAAAATGACTCTAAGGAAGCAAGCCCAAATCAACCTAATAGAAGAATAAGAACAAGGAGCATGGTGAAAGAAGAGAAGAAATTCCAAGAAAAAGATAAAATGTTCAGCACTTATGAGAAGAAATCAAGAAAACGTCAGCAAGCTAAGAAGAAGCAAGCACTGGAAAATGATGATGAAGCATAGCAAAAACATTATGAATACATTCAATCCTTGGAAGGTCAAGAGGAAATTCCAGCAGGTGAGATTGGACAACATGATGAAGAGGAGAATATCATCTCTGAACAACAAACTGGGGAAGAAAGTATGGATATTGATAATATTCCAACTAACAGAGAAGAGAAAGATAATGATGATGCAGCCATCATTTCTCCTATCTTTGAGCAGCAAGTCACAAAAAAAGATGAGGATGCAGCCATCATTTCTCTTGTCTTTGAACAACAAGTCACAAAAAAAAAAAAGAGTATTCAGGACAGGATAATGAAGAAGAGGGAATTGGGACAGACACTATCTCTGAGCAGCCTTCAATAGAGATGAAAAACAAGAAATCGTCCAAGAATAGCAAAAAGATTGAGAAGTTAAAATTGAAGGTGAAGGAATTAGAGCTAGCAAATAAGAAATTAAAGGAGAAAAATAGAAAGCTTCAAGTTCAAAAGATGAAAATCTCTAAACATTCATACAAATGGTATCAACAAAAGAAGACTTTTAAGGCAAAATATCAGAGATTGAGGGTCCTTTATGCATCTCGAGCTAGTACAGATGCATCATCACAAAGAAGAGATATGTCAGATGATGAGTAGCAGTTGTACAAAAACAATTTTGTGCATGGGAATATGCAGATTCAGTTTTGGAAACAGTTTTGTGCATGAGGACATGCAATGGCTTCCTCTTGGGGGAGATGTTGGTCACTATTTTGATACCTATTTTGCCTTGGAAATCCTTCAGCTATCCCCATTATCCTTCATATTTTTCCATAAAATCCTCATTTTCATCCATAGAACCTTGAAATTCGATTATCAAAGGTATAGATTGTTGTTGCTCTCAAATAAATCGAATTATGCAGTTTTTAAAGCATTTAAATTGAGATTTTAAATAAATTACATCATTAATTGACTTCTCGTAATTGCTCCTAGATTGGATACTTGCAGGCCAGCTGGGCACAAATTGAAAGATAGAGAAGGATCCTCGATGTCCCAGGATGGATGAATTTCCAACAACTTTATCAAATAGGTTTTTCAAGTGGCAAGTCAACCCTAGTCAAAGCAATCTTCCAGCGCTACCACTTAGCACAAAAACAGGGACAGTTTCCATTTTGTATCAATCTAGTCTATTTTTATGGATCTGAAGGACAATCTCGAGTATAGTAGAGATATTAGGGGAATGCCATTATTAATCATCGGGATTGTAGCGTTTTTAGTTTTCAAACAATTTGTATAAGTATTTGAATTCAAGATGTAATTATGATCTAGTAATGGTGAACTTATGCCAAAGAAATAAAGACTTCAAGTTTCAAATATATTTATGTTTGTTCATCCTTATGCTTTGAATGTGATTTTACTATTGAGAATGTTGTGATTCTTCCTGCATGTGTGAGTGAAGCAGTGGAGGGCCCCCTATGCCGATCCTGCACACCTAATTTCCTTACTGATACGTATTGGTATGTGTTTTTAAGTTCCTGTAGAGTTCAATTGAATTATCAATCTGTGTTTTAAAATCAAATTCATTTTCACATGCTGCAAGTAGAGTTTCACTATAGAACAGGGTTAAGTGTTTATGTTTGATTGATCAATCATTGTAGATGGATTTTACTTCCATTTTTCATTAGAATATACCTTGAATTGTTGAGGAATGCCAAATACTTTGTGATTTGACTTCTTGTAAAAGAACTCAATGTATTCCTGCACTCAACAACAGATTCTTAATTTTATGATTTTGTCATTTTAAAATATTTAAGTGTTGATAGATTAAAGGATTCGAATGAGTGCACTTCTGTAAGGGAGTTTTTGTATTATTTAGTTTACAGTATTTAAGTAGCTTTAGAGTCATTTCCATAGAATAAGTAGTTTTAGGTTTATTTCCAAAAGTTAAGTAGTTTTTAGATTCATTTTCAGAAACAAAATGCAATTCAAACCAGTCTAGATCTAATCCATATATTTTGGTTATGCTTCTAAGTTTACGATTCCGGATTGACATTTTAAATCTAAGCTCTAATTTTCAACAGTAGATTGGAAGCCAACACATATCATGCTGTATTTTTGCTTGACAATCTATGATGACAGCTATAGATGTTTGAGGATGATGACCTTCCTAGTGTTTATTTGTGTAGATAGGGGACCAAAGCCACCATCGGGGCATCAGGACTGCATAGGTCACATAGTGATGGAAGCCCCTCCTACTCGAGGGCAGGTCTGGTGAGGTGACTATGATGGTACACTGGGGGATTTATGAGCCAATTTTGATCAGTTGCTGGTTGAGGTGGAGGATGAGGGTTGGCGGGACTTGGACCTAGAGCATCTAGATGTGTGTTACAATGCTCCACGATAGTGGAGATCTGTCCTGAGGTGAGTCGCTATATTGGGAACGAAGAGGAGGGCTCGGAACCGATTGGATTCTCATGAGGATGATGCAGAGGATCCATAGTAGGATCCAAAGGAGCCATAGGAGGAGCAAGGGGAGGATGAGTCAGCAACAGACGCAATGGCTGCAGGGGATGATGAGGATGCAGATCGAGATTACGACTCTCATTAGGAAGTTGATGGGACTACCCCTGATGCTTGGTTGCATTTGGGATGTTTTGTATATTCGGGTTGTATGTATATGGCGAGGATGCTCTTGGGGCTCCTTGATGTATTTTTGTATAGTTGGGTGCTGACAGCACGTATAACATTTTTATGACGATATGGTATATATATTTATGCACATTCGGGCATTTTTTTATGATGGATTCGCATATGAACGTGGATGCACATTTTAGTGTTGCTTGTATCATGTTGCACGTTGATGCAATTGTTATGTTGTTTATATGCACGTGGATGCATTATTTGTGTTTTTGTATGCCCGTGGAGGCATTTTGTTATGGTGATGCTATGCACGTGGATGCAGTAATATGATGGATTCTTTGTGTTGTTTTTATGGTTTTTTTATGCCTACATGATGTTATGATGATGTGTGTTGACTATCCTACATGGTGTGGTTGATGTGCCAGTCTAGAATGTTGTTATCCATTTGATCTGCTACACTATTTTGACTTCTGGGGACATGAGTGAATATAATGGATTCAAATTGTCTGATCATTTGTTTAGTGCACAGGAACTTTCTAAAGAGGCAGGGATCGCGTACCTAGTAACAGTTGTTGAGTTGGGCGAGAAGAAGTTGGGAGTCTAGGAACACACGAAGGTGACTTATACCCATATGGAGGGCAGGAGTTAGGAGACCGATCACAGCATCGTACTTAGCCTGGTTATTAGTGGCAGCACCTATGCACACTTCGTTGAGATGAATCAACTCATGTGAGGGGGAATAAAGTACCCATGCTGCGGAGGCGAGATTTGGAGACCAACGACTTACACCATCGACAAATCCAACATAGTAAAGTGGAACGGGATTCATCTGTGGTCACGCAGGGAAAACAAAATGTAAGGTCTTAGATGCAAAAGGTAAGGAAAAAACAAAAAGAAATGATATTGTACAACATGGACTGATGGGTCCAAAAAGTGATACGGGTAAAAGCGTTGAGATACAACCCATTATGGGGGTTGTGCAGGGGGTTTCCTTCTGAATCGGTCAGAATGTATGCCCCGTGTCCAAGGCAGGTTTGCACAATGTATGGGCCTTGCCATATGGATTCAAACTTTCCTATACCCTTTTTATCGTGGGCTTGGTCATAAACGAGTACAAGGTCTCCTTCACGGAAGGCACGTGGGTGAACATGTTTATCGTAGCCAACTATGGAGTGGCTCTCCACGACCTCAATAGTTTGAAGGGTTGTGCGGTGGTCTTCGTCGGCCTGCTCTAACAGAATTAAGCGTTGTTCGAGTGGTGAGGTATTTGGGAGGAGTTCGATAGTGATGTGCAATGTTGGGATATGACACTCAATGGGTAGTACAGATTCAACTCTGTGGACCAAATGAAAAGGGGTAAAACCAGTGGCGGTCTTGGTGGACGTACGGTAAGCCCATAATGCGGGAAACAATATATGATTCCTATTGGACTTATGTCGGTCGATGGTGCATTGAAGGATTGTCTTCAATATTTTGTTAATGTCCTCGACTTGGCCGTTCCCTTGGGGGTAGTAAGCGGAGTCATATTGATGTTTGACTTTGAGGAGAGTTGACAGCTCTCGTTAGATAGCATCTTTGAAATGAGAGCCATGGTCGGAGATGCGTTGCTCAGGGACTCCAAAATGAGTTATAACATGGTTAAAAAAGAAGCGAGCTGCAGTGTCGGCTTTGCAGTTGAAGGTAGGCATGGCTTTGTCCCATTTGGTAAATTAGTCGATGGATACAATGATGTACTTCTGGCCATTTACGTAGGGAGGATTAAATTCCATGAAGTCAATGGCCCATTTGCAAACGGACCAACGGTGACGACCGGATGGAGGGGGGCGGGGGGGTCCTTGCCTTGCGGACAAAGAGCTGGCAGTTGCGGCAATGTTTGACTGCCATGATACAGTCAGTAAATAGTGTGGGCCAAAAGTACCCTACATGGATCACCTTTTGGGCAGTGGCCATTCCATAGAAATGGCCACCACAGGATCTGCTATGATAGTCGTTGAGAACTTGTTCTGCTTCGTCTCGTGTGAGGCAACGTCGTAAAATGGTGTCGACACCGCGTCGATATAAGACATCTCCTAGGAGAAGATAATGGGAGGCATGGTGACGGATTTGAAGGCATCCATTGCAATCAGTATCAGGTCAAAAATTTTGAGTGCGGAGGTATACCAAGAGGTTGTCTGATGAGATGATAAAAAAATGGTCGTTAGGTAAATCGGTAATGATTGAGGGTGACGGTCAGAGGGATGGTAAACCCTTCATAAGCTGGGAAAGCACGAGGGCTTTAGTACTCTTGGGGGTTGGGAAAGCATGTTAGGTCGTACTCTTGTAGGATAATGACCCATTTAGCGACGTGGCCTTGAAGAAGGGAACGGTTCAACAGGTATACATTGGGGTTGGAGTCTGCGACAACTATAGCATGACTCATAAGGATGTAGTGTCACAAATTTTGCATGGAAAAGACGATGGCGAGTGCTAGTTTCTCCTCACATGGGTAACATAGTGGTGGGCCCTATAAGGTTTGGCTTACATAACTCTTGACAAGCAGGATCTTCTTGAACAAGAACCCCCGAAACGGCATAATCGGATGTCGAAACGTAAAGGATGAATTCCTTCAAGAAATCCGGAGGGGAGATCAATGGGGCCTGTGTGAGAGATTTCTTAAGATCCTCAAAAGCACCCTGCGCTCGGTCGTCCCAAACAAAAGGGATGTGGGTATGGAGCAAACGCAGGAAACCATGAATTGTCGTGGCGTAATTAGGGACGAAGCAGTGGAGGAAATTAGATTTTCCCTGAAGGATTTGTAATTGATGTAGTGTTCGTGGTGATGGGAGGTCTAGGATGGCCTGGATGTTTAAAGGATCTACAGCAATTCCTTTCTAGGAAACGATGAAGCGTAACAATTGTCCTGTCGGGACACAGAATACACACTTGAGTGGGTTCAAGCGAATTTTATACTTGCAACAACGTAGAAAGAGTTGTTGTAGGTCATTCAGGTTCTCAGACCATTTCTAAGATCAAGCCATGATGTTGTCGAGGTATACCAAGATGATATTAATCAAGTCATGGAAACAGTAAGTCATGGCCCACTGGAAGGTGGCACCAACATTTTTAATACTGAACGGCATGATGTGATAGGCAAAGGTGCCCCATGGGGTGATGAAGGCAGTCTTGTATTGATCTTCCTTACGAATCTGAATTTGATTGTACCCAGAGAAACCATCCATGAAAGACAACATTTCGTGCCCTGCACATGCGTCAATGAGTTGGTCAATAAATGGCATGGTGAAGTTGTCTTTGGGACAAGCGTGATTAAGGTCGTGAAAATTGGTGCAAACAAAGATAGTGCCTTGTTTTTTATTGACGGGTACAGGATTGGATACCCAGGTAGTGTAACCGATGGGATAGATAGATCTTGCTTTCTGCAGTTTTTCAATTTCGGCTTTGACGGCAGGGAGCTTGGATGGGTGAATGGGTCTCTGCTTCTGGAGTACAAGTGGGATGTCCGACCAAGTGTCAATGTCATGTTCCACGATAGCAAGGTCAAGACCTGGTATCTCGGTGTAGGACCAGACAAATATATCGCAAAACTCTTCGCAGAGTTTCTTGTACTACCCTATATCATACTCTGTACAGGAAGCACCTAAGGAAATGATCTCATGTTGGCCACTTGGGAGGGAGTAATCGACTTCTATGGTGGGTGAAATGTTGGCCATGTTACCTTCCTCAAAGGCATCATGAGAAGGGATTGTATCTTTAAACTAGTTGAACTTGGATGGAAGGAAATCTCTGGACTCGATAGAGAACTGGGATGCTGTGGATGTGGTAGACTCCTCAGGGATGAAATATGAGCGATGGTGCATATCATCCCATGGGTAGTCAAGTGATTTAAGTGCTTCGAGGATCTCCTCAACACTATGGAAGCCCTGTATCATCAAATCGGTTGAAAGGGGTACGTTAGTGGTGGATATCATGTAGATGGTATTAATTTCTTCCGAGGAGGAAGATGTTGGGGGATATATTTCCCCAATGATAGGGGGGGATGTCTCTAGGTCGGAATGAGTTGGTTTGTAGAGGGCTTCTTTGTAATCGAAGATATCGGGGCAGTGATGTGAGTAATGGCCGTAAATACCGCATATTGCACAAGGGTGATTGGTACACAACGATTTATCATGAGGCTTAGGGGTAAGGTCAAGTTTGACAACCGGGATGTTAGGATCGACATCTAACATTTGCATGTGTTACTGAAGTGCTGGTAGATGTGGACATTGATGGGTAGCATGGCCTAAATCGTCGCACAGAGAGAATTTGGGGGGAGCATGTGTTAACACCCAAAAAGTGCTCACTAGCTCATTCCCTTATTCACATGACCCATTTGTCCACTTTTCCACCATCTGAGCCTCTGAAGCCAACAAAAGGTCACCAAAAGGCCTTAGTACACCCCTTTTTCTCACTCAAAAAGATTATTTTTCCTAAAAAAGCATAAAAAACCCTAAAAAAGGGTCCAAATTCCCAAAATATTAAAAAGGGAATAAAAATATTAATTTTATTCAAAAAAGGAAAAAGGAGGGAAAAGTACCTAAACCATGTTGGTCAATACCATTGGTTTCCACAAAACCACAAATGGTATTCCCCACCACCAAAACCTATAAAAAGGTGGTAGGGACTCCTCATTTCATCATCCATCCATATTCCTATCCTCATGCTGCCAAAATCTCCCTTGAGTTTTGGCCATTGTAGCAACCTTGGAGAAAGGACCCATTGGAGATTGGAGCTGCTCACCATTGGAGCAATTCAAACAACCTTCATCACTTGGAGGTATTGTTCTTGCAAGCATTTGCTTGCCCCATTGTCAATACAAAAATTATTTTTTATCTTTCTTATTCTTGTTCTTTAATTCAAAATGCACATGCTAGTTTAGTTTAGTTTAGATTTAGTTTATTGTTATTTATTTCTATTGAAACTGCTGCTACTAGTTAGCAGGTGCCCATAGCACTAAGCTTGGTTTCAAAACCAAGCCAACAGTTTTTGGCGACTCCGCTGTTTTTTGAATCTTTAGATCTCACTTTTGCTTTAAATCTTACTTTTTGATAGTATTTGTTAGTTTAATTCATAGATATGCCACCCTAGACAGCATATCCATTGATGTTCTAGATCTTGGCCCATTTTTTAGCCATTAACAGCCCGAAATTCTCAATTCTCGACGTCGTTTTTCGGCATCCGCGTACGGCTTTCACCTCGCGGCTTTTTGCCCAACAGTCGCGTGGCTCATCGCGACTGCACGAATTTTTTTCGCGCGGTTCACCGCGGCTTCGGGGCCATTTAGCGCGTTGCACATCACGGCTTCGCGGACCTTTTCCGCGCTGCACATCGCGACTATGTGACGAAATCCCGCGCTGCACATCGCGGCTTCGCGGTCAAAACCCGCGTTGCACATCGCGGCTTCGCGGTCAAAACCCGCGCTGCCCATCATGACTGTGTAACAGAAACCCGCGCGGTCCATCGCTGCTTTTCTGTCAGAACCCGCGATGCTAATTTTTTCATTCGACCGAATCGTTTAAAAAATTAATTTCTTACTGTATTTTCTTCCTACATAGCACATTCTCCAGTATTAGAAATCCTGCATATTTTACAGCCATATTAAAATTTTACTATTTAGAATGCACATGTGAAGAAGTCTTTTTAAATATTTTCAGAAGTTGAAAGCAGGATTTGATTGCATTTTATCTAGATTAAAATTTTCACTGTTTGCTTCTTTTATATTTTGCCCATAGCAATTATTGAAAACGAAATCTATTTATTTCGAAAAGAAGTTATATTATTTGCTTTCCTATTTGAAAGATCCTTTGTTTTTTGAATAGTCCTTGAAAAACATTTAATTTCCATTTATTGAAAAAGTCATAATATTTGCTTTTTATTTCAAAAGATCCTTAGTTTTTTGAATAGTTAGCATTTACTTTTTCAATTTCAGTTTAAAATATCACACGTGCACCCACTCAAACATTAATTTTAAACTGAGCCTTAAAATGTACCCTAATTTCAACCCACTTTTAACCCCACTTGGGGAACACTAAAAGAACTTTGTAGCTAGGTAGTATTGAGGGGATAGGTGTTCCAATAACACCCCTCAGTTATTACATTTGAGACATAGTTGTTGTCCTTTAGGGAGCTAAAATCTCTTAGTATTTATTGGCACGGTCACAACCGGTTTATGGGAAGGCCTCTCCCCTAGGAGGGTTGAAGTCGCGAGGATGGTTCCGGAAGCCTGAGTGGAATACCGAAATCCATTCAGTAACCGAAGGGCTACCATTCGTAGTTCTCGGGATATCCCTGTATAGGGGTATTGCAATCAAGGACCAAGCGACATATTTACCTTTTCTCGACGTGTCATGAATGGAGTGTCCTACTAGCCATTCTTTAGGATTGATTACCCAGTGTCCCTCTTGGTAGGGGGATATCTAGCCGTGGACTCAACACTCAATATTGTCTGACTTGGATTTCATCACCTTGCAGAGAATATAGTTTGTTGATTCACAATACTTTTAGTTAGGTGTTTGCATGATTCAACCCACCTTTGGTCTAGTTACACCTATTTTTTCTAGAAGTTGTTTGTATGTTGGTACTCTAACCATTTGTTGCATCCCTCCACTTATTATAGCACAGCTGCTATAATAAGTGCCTTTTTGAGGTTGATTTTTTTGGCCTGAGAGCCTTCATTTTCACTCCCCTTCTTGCACCCTTGGTTGCATTAGGGTTTTGATATTTTTATACATTACCATTTTACACATACATATTTTTACACAAAAAACATATTTTCTCACCATTGAGAATTTTAGACGCTCTCGTCATCTTCAGGGCGAACTCCTAGAGTTCAGTCTACTTGGCTCGCCACGTCACCAACGCCGAGCCTTATCCCTCGACTCGACACATCGTCGGTCAACCATACAGTCATCCGATTCTGACACGCCTCACTTCACTTCTGATTCTGAGGCAGAATTCGAAAACCCCATTGAGTTATTCCCAACCAACCTTATGGTTGGAACACCTTTTGACCCACTTTTTACCAGCACCATAGGAGAGACGTCTGCAGACCCTTCTACTGCGGTGCCATCCATGGCAACAACCACCTCTTGGGTATGCCTAATATGGGCAACACTCCACCCTTAGGAATTCCCAACATAGGGCCACCTCCTGTTATAGGAATCCCCAACACAGGGCCGCCACCTATTATGGGTATGCCCAACATAGGGGTCACACCCCCTCTGATTCCCACAACCCAGATTCCAGGAATCGCCACTACTATTCCTAACCCAAGTGTAACCCATGTTGCACTTGGAAGCGCTGGCCCATACCAGACCACACCTATTGGAGGACACATACCTGCAATACCTAGCATACCTTTAGGCGCTACTGGACCCCTACATCATACCACCATGACTAGGCATGTCCCATTCCCAGTCACTACATCTTCTAGCTTACCGTACATGGCGAGTCTGAACTTACCAGACTTAGCCAGGCTCACCAATGACCCTATCAGACACGATCCTGCGTGGCCTCACATGCCCACCAAACTCCCCTCCTACATCCCTAAGTTTGAGGTCAAGGCAGGTGAGGACCCCCAGAACCATATCATGCCCTTCCATCTATGGTGTTCCTCCAACTCCATAGTGGGTGACTCTGTCTGCCTCCGTCTATTACAGCACACCTTCACTGGCTCTACAGCTAAGTGGTATATCGAGCAGCCCCATGGGATGCATGCCACCTTTACTTCACTTGCCTTGACCTTCCTGCAGTTCTTTCAGTTACCTGTCCGCTATGATGCGGGCGTCGAGATCCTACTGTCTTGTAGACAAAACACGGCCACCCACATCACTGACCACATTCATGAGTGGCGTCGACGCCGAAGCCTCTGCAAAATCAAGTTAGACGACCGTATCTTCCTAGACTGGTTTCTAAAATCCCTCCTCCCTCTCATTGCGAAGGATGTGGCATCCGAAAGACCCCAGTCTCAAGAAGAGGCCATCCTCAAAGCCCAACAATTTGATCTCATTTATGCCCAATTGGGTTATCTGTATACCATTATTCCAGACGCCCCTTGGGGCGAGTCATCCCAACATGATGCGCTGGGGGCATCCCATGCCGCTGATGGCATCATTGGTCGTATGGCCTCGCATCCGTAACCCTTTTCCATTGCACATCCTAGCCATGGTCCCGACCTTTCGCGGGCTACATCTCAGTCTGGAGCAACTAGTTCATATGCTCCCATGGCACATTACCACCATACCCATGGACCTTCATGTCCAGCTCATTGTTTTGGTCATGCACCACCTGCATACGCCCCCCCAGCTGCATCTCAACCAGTATACTACCCACAACAAGTTGTGGCAGCTAACCCGACACGTCCAATAGCTCACGGTTACCAACAACCCCAGCAGGCAACTGGACCACCTCCTGCCCCACAGGCTTATTATCCACCACAACCTGATCCCGCAGCTGCGGCGAACCAAAATCCTCCCACTGCTCAAGGGCAAGTGTACACACAGCACAACTAGCCCCAGAACCAAAACAACCAGCGCAACCAAGGTACGCAACAGAACCGTGGTAGAGGTCATAACCGTGGCAATAACCAACAACATCAGCAAGGTCCTCCACCTCCCAATCCTCCGCAAAATAACAATGCTGCCCCTCCCAACCGCAATCCGGATCGGAATCCCAAGCAGCCTAGAAATAATAACCTCAGAACAAACCACCCTTGTTCTATCTGTGGGGTCTATGGTCATTACACGCATTCTTTCCCACATTTGGAGCGAGCTCGGCAACTCTGGACCGACGATGCACATCGTCAAGGGAAAGCGGCTCCTCAGCTGCCACCCAACCCTCCACCACCTCAACATCAACCTTTGGTGCTACAAAACCCCTTTCCAAACTAGGGTGTAGTGAATACTCAGCCGTTAGCTCCCCCTCAGGGAAATGTGCCACCACAACAGATCACTTATGCAACCCACGATCAACCCATGTTCGATTCAGGTACTCACCATTTGTTGATGATGTCGACTGCCAATGCCAACCTCCAAACCCATCAAACCAATATGGCTCCACCTCTGAAGCCCTTCCCGCCGACAAAAACACTAACATTAATCCCACAGATCAAACGTTACGTATACCTCCGGCTCCACTTGATGGCGCTCCCAAAGAACCTCGCTTCCCACTTCGTCATCTCAATAATAATCCCAATGCTCGCGCTGCGTCAAATTACAACATTGTTGACGACTTAGCCCAATCTCCTGCAGCCATGTCTACTTTAGAAGTTTTGAAAAACTGTCCTTCGCAGTGCAAGACTTTACTCTCTGCCATTGGTGCCATTGACCCCAATGATTCACAGCTGATCGCATTCGATTCAGACCAGTTTGAACCACGCCTGCCTTCCTCTTTAACATTCCAAGTTTCCGTTTCTGTTCAGAATCTTGTTATCCATCGGTGCATTATCGATGAAGGGACCTCCACATGCGTCATGTCCACATTCGTTTGGCAGAAGTTGGGATCCCCTACTCTCCAGCAGTCCACCACTACATTACGAGCCTACGACGGCCGTTCGGCTCAACCCCAAGGTCTTTTAGCCAATGTCCCTGTCCAGCTGGCGGGTAAAACCGTGCTCATTGACATTGAGGTCATCAATGCCCAACTAGATTATAACCTTTTACGTGGTCGCAGCTACATGTATGCCATGCAAGCTATTGCCTCATCCGTATTTCGCACCATGCAGTTCCCCCATGAGGGACGCGTGGTCAAGGTTGACCAGCTCACCTATTACGATCCCAAAGCCCCCGCCACATCTGAAAATGTTCTCCCCATGGTTGAACAACCTGTTTCTGGTGCAACTACCTCATTCATTTCCTCAGTAGGACCCGGACTTTACTCCGAGGCACCGATAACCTCTACATTCCAGTCCATTCCACCACCATCACTAGAGACCCACGTTGCGAACCTTTGCACCGTTTCACAAACACCCGGTAATCAACCTTCCTTGTTACCCAAACCACCATTGGTCCCTAGTCACATTGGGGTTACACCCATCCACACAATCCCCTTTCTATTCCCTCCTTCGGGTGTAGTAAGCGCTCCGGTAATGGCTACCCTTAGTCTCCCCGGGTTAACATTGGGATTACCCGTGTGGTATATTTCGCCTCCCGTTCCACTGCCGACACCAAATGTCATCCTGCAACCGGTGCAACCCATTATCACTTCTACCCAACCACCTCCCGCTATCAATACTCCTTCATCATTGACGAATCCCCCTCCACTCATCAAGCCCACTGGGGGTAGAGGCCTACAACCATACACTGCGGTACCCCCACCCAAGGTAGTTAAACCTCCCCCCGTATTCCGTGCTCCTCCAAAATGATCATTTTGTGATGAGTTAGGCCATCCAACCCATCAGTGTCCACAGTTACCTGCATTACAGGAACACATGCAAATGTTGGACGACGACCCCAACATCCCGGTGGTCAAACTCAATCCAAACCCCATGCCTCGTGATAAATCACTGCGTACCAACCACCCATGTGCG
This sequence comes from Larix kaempferi, assembly GCA_027924585.1. Lineage (NCBI taxonomy): Eukaryota > Viridiplantae > Streptophyta > Pinopsida > Pinales > Pinaceae > Larix > Larix kaempferi. The sequence goes on along the minus strand of BSBM01000585.1, from coordinate 3,108,816 downwards.
ATATGCAGTATTTACGGCCACTACTCACATCATTGTCCTGACATCCCAGATTACAGAGCAGCTCTCTACGAGATGAAAAATTTGGACCTTGAGACGACACCCCCTACTATTGAGGAGATCTACCCTCCCGCATCATCCTCATCCGGAGAGATTAACACCATCTACATGATCTCTTCGACTACCACTACCTCAGCACTTGATTTGACCACTCAAATCTCCCGCAATGATGAAGAGATTCTAGAGGCTCCTACTACCCTTGATTATCCCTGGGAAGACATGCACCATCGTCCATACTTCCTCCCGGAAGAGACTTCATCCACCACCGCTACCCAATCCACGGTTGAGTCCAAATATTTCCTTCCTACTAAAGTCGACTGGTTAAAGGATCCCATGGCCAATATTTCTCCCATCATCCACATTGACATCTCTGACCCACTTGGTGCCCTTCATACCATTACATTAGGAGCCTCCCACAATGAGCATGAGATCGGAGAATACCAACGACTGTTCCAAGAATTCACTGATGTCTTTACATGGTCAGATACCGAAATGCTTGGCCCTGACCCCGCCATCTATACGATCTCCACTGGATACCCCTCTTTCCGGTCGACCCCTTCCATTGATCCCGTTCACACACATGTTCCACTCTGCTACGTTGGTTTCACTGATGGTGCAAGCCGTTGGTCCCCCAATCTGGCCTCCGCAGCTTGGGTAATATATTCCCCTTCACATGAGTTGATCCACATCGACGGAATGTGTTTGGGTGCCGCTACCAACAACCATGCTGAATATGATGCCATGACCGGTCTCTTGGCCACAGCTCTCCAAATGAGCATACGTCACCTTAACATTTTCTTGGACTCACAACTCCTAGTTTACCAACTCACTAATGATTACCAGGTACGCGATCCCTGTCTGTTCAGAAAATTTTTGCGCACTAAACAAATGATTCGATAGTTTGAATCCATTTCATTCACACATGTCCCAAGAAACCTCAATAGTGTAGCATACCACATGGCCAACAATGTACTTGACTGGCACACCAATCGCATCATACCATAAACAAATAATGCATCCACGTGCATAACATGTGCCTCCACGGGCATATACCAAAACAAAATGTGCATCCACATGCATAACATGTGCATATACAAAAAAAACCAAATGTGCATCCACGTGCATAACATGTGCCTCCACGAGCATACAAAAACTCAAACATGCCTCCACGGGCAGACATACAAACAACAAGTGCATCCACGTGCATACACGACTATATACCAGCATCGAATATATACATATATATACATCATCATATAGTGAGAACATGTCATAGGTGCCCTCAGCACCCAATATACAAAAAATACATCAGCCGTACAAAATAGTGCTTCCCCATATGCTCATCAGCATTTGGGGGAAAATACATATCATCTAGTCATGAGGGTCCCTGGGCTCCTCTGGCGCCTCCTCCGCTGGCCCCGCCGAATCATGGCGAGCCCGAAATCTCCGCTCTGCTGGCCCTGCCGGATCATCACGTAGATGGATCCTCCTCTTAGGTGGCCCTACTGAGTCATCCCGAGCACCATCCCTGTGCTCGGCCACAAAAACTGCTGTCCTCAACAGGAGCGACCGCCACTCAGGCGGCGCACCGAAGCAACCCTCCACGACCTCCCGGTCCAGGTCTCTCCAGCCATCCTCGGGGAGTCCAGCTAGAATCATGTTGAATGTCTGTCTGACACCCTCTATAGCATCATCTCGAGGGACAACCCCTCGCCCACGAGCCACAAATCCTCCACCACGTGGAGGTGGTACCGCTGCAGGTGGTTGAGCGACCACCATCGCCCGCCCCTGACGAGCCACGTAGTGGGCCGGTGGTACAGGCCCAACATCTGCACAATGCAAATAAACCATCATATACATACCTAACTATAATCATAAACAAATCACATGATATAGTATAAAACAAACCACAAAACATACCATCTAAACACCAGGCCTGTCCCTGGGCTCAAGGCATCTCTGGGTCCCCTCGATAGTCCATGCCAGCATACGGGTAATCCTCAATCACCAGGGGCATCTGCTCCCACTGCTCATATACCTCCTCCGTAAAGAACCCGCGCACACCACCACCGCCTCGAGGCATCATATGCCCCCACCGCACCATGCGCGGCTCACTCACCAGACCATCACGAATGGGCACCCGTGGTCGTAAGGTCGGCACCCGCTCGAAGAAAAAACAACATAGAAAGGAGGCATAACAGAACTCTCCTCCCTCTCGAAAGCACTTGTCCAGATCTCTCCGGACACCTGCTAGAAACATCTGAGCCCATGCATAATACGTCCCCTGAAGCACAGAGTCCACCATCATCGTTTGTCCCCTGAACAAACGATGTGACGCCACAACACCCAGCACTCGCAGCACACTTGCCCCAACAGCCCTCATGTCCCACTCCCGTAGTGAGCGCAGACTCAAGGCACTGTTCTGCAAAATAACCCCATCAACACAAAAGGTCTGCAGTAAATCCTCCATATCCACACCTGGCGGGATCCTCAGAAGAAGATCTCCCACCTCCCCCAAACGAGGCAACCCAGTCAGAAAATAAACGTCTGTGAGGGTGATCTCCAACCTCTGTCCCCCAATCATAAAAGCACCCTCCGCGGGCACCGACCAACTCACCAACTTGTTCAGGAGCCGTCTCACTGAACGCATTGGTGGGATCTGAGTGAACTTCAAAAGTCCACTCACAGCTAGAGTCTGCCGGACCCCCGGATCAGTACGAATCCTCTCCATCAAATCATCATCTATCTCCCGCTCTCTCCAGGAACTCAGCGGTCTCCTCAACATCCTGCCAAAAAACAGAAGAAATTTTTAGCCCCAGCAATTTTTTTTTTGCAAAAATACCATCGCGGCTTTTTCATCAAAATCCGCGATGATCATCGCGGCCTTTTCCTCAAAATCCGCGATGATCATCGTGACCTCCATCCAAAAATCCGCGATGAACATCGCGGGTATTTGCCAGACAGTCGCGATGAACATCGCGACTATCTCCCATGAACTCACGATGAACATCGCGGGTTCCAACCTCACAGTCACGATGAACATCGTGACTATCTCCCATGAACTCACGATGAACATCGCAGGTTCCAACCTCACAGTCGCGATGAACATCGCGACTGTCAGCCTAAAACCCGCGCGGTTCATCGTGGGAAGAGACCCGAAACCCGCGATATTCCATGTTGGAAGGTCAACGTGGAATTTCACGGCCTTCAGGGGCCCGCCGCTAACAAAAAATGACATAATTGAAAAGGATAAGGCGAATAGGGTTACCTGAAACTCACAGAATCGAAAACCAACGGTCAAATCTCCCAGAAATCAAGAAAGAGCTCTGACTGCTCTGCCAAACTCGCACATAACAATGACACGTCATATGGGCCCCACGCCCTATTTATAGAATTTCCACCATTTTTCCAACCGCCATTCTGGTCTCATACGACGTCCGTTTCTCAAACCGTTGGTACCATTGGAATCAGCGTAGTGAGAAATTCATGATAGCCCTTTTCTTTTACTATTTTCACCAGGTCCATTTTTGACCATTTTTTGGGTGCCCTCGTCGCCTCGATTTACGTGCCACATCGACCGTCATCCATTTTTGGCATGCCTTATATCGCCGGATTCAGTTTTCCGCGCTCGTGATGATGCTTGAGATCATTTCTCGCTCTCACGCGTAGATTTTTCAGGCATTTTTTCCAATGCCCCCCTCGTCACCTCGGTTTGCGTGCCACATCCGTCGTTCTCCATTTTTGACAATCTTTATATCGTCGGATTTAGTTTTCCGCGCTCGTGATGATGCTTGAGATCGTTTCTCGCTGTCCCCTCCCGATTTTTTGGGCATTTTTTCCATGCCCCCTCGTCGCCTCGGTTTACGTGCCACATCCGCCGTTCTCCGTGGTCGACCATCTTTATATCGTCGGATTCAGTTTCCCATGCTCGTGATGATGCTTGAGATCATTTCTCGCTCTCACCTCCATATTTTTTAGGCATTTTTTCCATGCCCCCTCGTCGCCTCGATTTGCGTGCCACATCCACCGTTCTCCATGGTTGACCATCTTTATATCGCCGGATTCAGTTTCCCGCGCTTGTGATGATGCTTGAGCTCATTTCTCGCTCTCACGCCCCTAATTTTCGGCCATTTTTTCAAAATGCCCTCTCATTGCCTCGGTTTGCATGCCACAACGGCCGCAACCCCCCTTTTGGACAATCTTTATGTCACCGGATCCAGTATCCCACACACATGATGATGCTTGAGACCTTTTGTCGCTCCCATCTATCCATTTTTGTTCGGTATAATTTTATCCCTTTTTCGGGCCGAGCAATCCCTTTTTACGAAAAAGGCACTTAGGGAGTTTCTGTTAAGCTCTTTTCTGACTCCTAAAACGATGAAAAGATCGCCAAGCAACCTTGCTTCCTTTCATGCTCGCTAAACGTATCTGAAAGGGCGTCTACCTGGTATAAGTTTACCCCTTTTTTGGACCTTGTAGACTAGTTACGAAAAAGGTATACTCTAGTCACATCGGCTAGAAGAGTTCTCCATCTGCATCATTTTATGCTTTTTTGGTCCTTGGAGACTAAACTTACGAAAAAGAACACCAATGGAGTCCACTTACCACTTTCAGACTCTCTAAACATGAAAGCGACCACGAGCAACCACCATCCTGGGCTCGTAAAACCAACAGGACAGTAGTCATAACCACTGCAGAGTCTTCTTATCGTTTTCAGACTCCTTAAAAATGAAAGCACCAATGAGCACGAACAGTCCTGGGCTCACAAATCCATAGGACAGTACCATTTCAGAGCACACTTTTATCCCTTCTTGGAGCTCATTAAAACTACGAAGAAGGACACAATGGTGCTTCTCGATGCCACAACAGATCACGTCTACTCATATGGCAGCTTCCCCATCTTGGTCACCTTTGTTCAGAGTATTCTGCAATATGTCACCTTAAGAACCCCTCGACAGCACCCATCAGCTTGATTCCCCCCCAGAGTCAATAAATACCCTTCAGTCCCTAAAAGCAATGATACCCACACCTACAAGTCAGTTCCCTACACTGCCAGGTCAACCATGTCATCATGCTCTGAACAAAGGAAGTTTGAGTCTACCCACTATATGACCCCAGTTACTTCCCATCCCCACAAGTATGTCAGTCCTACCTTCAGTACTACCACACTTCAGTTCTACACCTCGCGCTCCTATCAAGGAAACATCATTGCCTTGTTAGTTGCTAGTCTCCCTCTATCGATGACAACCAAATTTATTCCAAAGGATAGACCTAGAGGTCCCTGTGTCTTGGACTCATCACCATTTATGATGAGTGCCTACGAATCATTTCGAGAAGAGTACTCAGTGCTTCTCCAAATGGTTGTTTCTCACATGCTCGACTTCAACACCTTGATCGCATCGTTTAGACTCGCACAGGGTATTGGTCCGCTCAGTTATTAGTCGAAGACCCCGGATACCTCCTGTCTCCTCCACATTTGAGAGTCTACCTATGGATACAACCAGTTACAAGTTTTCTATAGATATCCGGGTTGCGCATGGCGACAGTATTCAGCTGTACACCAGTTTCATACTCCCTTGAGTATACAGTTACATTACTTCTCAGAAATGGCTCACAGTCATTACATTCCTACAGATGTTGGACACCTTCAGTTCGAGCAGTTCATCAGTTATCCAGTGTATCAGTGATTGAAATCAGTCATGTCATGATCATGAGTACATCCCAGAATAATGTCCCCTCTAGACTATTATGATGTACCATTATATTTTTTATGTATTAGATCCCCGTTCTTGGGAATAATTGTTATGTTTATGTCTTGATACGAGCATGGGTATGCCCACCTCGTCCATTATCAGAGATTATCCCTCATTCATATTGAGGCCATGTAATATTTGTTTATTTTTTGCAGCTTCCATGGGACGCAGATCTAGTCTCCAATCGGTCTTTTCTCCTCCCCAAAACCCCAGAAAAAAGACAAAAGAACTATGATGTCTATCGGCCATACGATGAGCTCCTGCCCTCACACATCAGGGGGCAATGTGTTAACACCCAAAAAGTGCTCACTAGCTCATTCCCTTATTCACATGACCCATTTGTCCACTTTTCAACCATCTAAGCCTCTGAAGCCAACAAAAGGTCACCAAAAGACCTTAGTACACCCCTTTTTCCCACTCAAAAAGATTATTTTTCCTAAAAAAGCATAAAAAACCCTCGAAAAGGGTCCAAATTCCCAAAATATTAAAAAGGGAATAAAAATATTAATTTTATTCAAAAAAGGAAAAAGGAGGGAAAAGTACCTAAACCATGTTGGTCAATACCATTGGTTTCCACAAAACCACAAATGGTATTCCCCACCACCAAAACCTATAAAAAGGTGGTAGGGGCTCCTCATTTCATCATCTATCCATATTCCTATCCTCATGTTGCCAAAATCTCCCTTGAGTTTTGGCCATTGTAGCAACCTTGGAGAAAGGACCCATTGGAGATTAGAGCTGCTCACCATTGGATCCATTCAAACAACCTTCATCACTTGGAGGTATTGTTCTTGCAAGCATTTGCTTGCCCCATTGTCAATACAAAAATTATTTTTTATCTTTCTTGTTCTTGTTCTTTAATTCAAAATGCACATGCTAGTTTAGTTTAGTTTAGATTTAGTTTATTGTTATTTATTTCTATTGAAACTGCTGCTACTAGTTAGAAGGTGCCCATAGCACTAAGCTTCGTTGCAAAACCAAGCCAACAACATGAAATCATGGAGTATTCTTGGTTGGCTTTGGTGCAGGTGGGGTAGTGTAAGTTTGTGGGCCCCTGCCCCTAGTATGGCGGGGTAGAGCTTGTGTACTCCCTAATGTGGATGCGGTTGCCACCCCTGGAGGTGGGCGATTTGTCATAGTAATAGGTTGGACTAGTTGTAAAATGGCGTTTGGTGTCAGGGGAGGAGATGGGGTGGGTAGGTACCACACAGGTAGTCCTAATGTCAACCTAGGGAGATTTAAAGTGGCCATTACAGGGGTGTTGACTGCTCCTGAAGGAGGAAAAAGAAACGGGATAGTGTGGATAGGTGTGGCTCCGACATGACTGGGCACTGACGGTGGTTGCGGTAGTAATGGGGTTGCGAGTTGGGCGACTGTGTATTGTGTGATAGGGTTCACAAATCAGATATCTCAGTGGACCGCAAAGGGGGTGGAATAGATTGGAGAGTGGAAGTCATAGATGTATCGGAGTATAACCCTCGTCAGACTGTGGAGACCAACGATGCGGGTGCGTTGTGAACGGGTTGTTCAACCATGGTGAGACCATTTTATGGTGCAGCGAGGGCATTCGGATCATAGTACTTAAGTTGGTCGATCTTGATCACACGTCCCTCATGGGGGAACATCATGATGTGGAAAATTGATGAAGCGACAACCTTCATGGCATACATGTAACTGCGTCCAAGTAATAGGTTATAATCAAGCCGGGCATTGATGACCTCTATGTCGATTATGATTGTTTTTCCTGGTATTTGGACAGGGACATTGTCCAGAAGGCCTTGTGGTTGGGATGAGCGGCTATCGTAAGCTCGTAATGTGGTGGTGGATGGTTGTAGTGTAGGCAATCAGAGTGTCTGCCAGACAAAATTCAACATAACACATGTGGAGGCACCTTCATCGATGATGCATTGATGGATCACAAGATTCCGAATGGATACATATACTTGAAATGCTAATGTGGAAGGCATGCATGGTTCAGATTGGTCCAGGTCAAATGCCATCATTCGTGAGTTAGAAGGGTCAATGACACCAATGGCGGATAACAGAGTCTTGTGTTGGGAAGGATAGTTTTTTATTACCTCTAAGGCTGACATAGCAACAGGATATTGGGGTAAGTCATCTACAATGTTCTAATTAGAAGTGGAACGAGCGTTAGGATTATTATTGATTCGACGTAGTGGGAACTGAGGGGCTTTGGGGCCTCCGTCGAACGGTGCAGTAGGTATGCGCAACGGCTGATCAGTTGGAAGAGCGTTGGTGGATTTATCGACCGGAATGGCTTCCGAGGTGGAGCCATATTGGTTTCGATGAGTTTGGAGGTTGACGTGTTCCAATGAAATGATTAACAAGTGGTGAGTACCGGATTCCATGGGTTGGTGAGCAGGTGCAACACAAGTAATTTGCTAATGTGGTGACATGGTTCCTTGAGGGGGAGCCAACGGTTGAGTGTTCACCACTCCTTGCATGGGTAAGGGATTCTGCAGTACCAGGGGTTGTGCTTGAGGTGGTGGGGGGTTGGGTGGCACCAATGGTGCCACGTGCCCCTGGCGTTGGGCGTCATCAGTCCAAATTTGGCGTGCTCATTCCAAATGGGGATAAGTGTGTGTATAATGGCCATATACCCCGCATATGCAATAAGGATGGTTTGTTCAAAATTTGGGGTTCTTACCTTGTTTCAGTTGTCCATAAGGGTTTTGGTTGGTGGGAGCAGTGTTGTTATTCTTTGGAGGATTGGGTGGCTGGCCTCCTTGGTTCTGAGGTTGGTTGTTGCCACGGTTGCATCCTCTCCGATGGTTTTGTTGGCCTTCTTGATTGCATTGGGTATTTTGGTTTTGCTGTGTGTTTTGTTGTGCATACACTTGTCATTGGGAAATAGGGGGGTTTTGGGGTTGTGCAGTTGTCGGAGAAGTCAGCGATGGATAATAAGAGGGAGGGGCTTGAGGTGGTCCAGGTGCTGGCACCAACTGTGGTTGTTGATAAGTCTGAGCGACTGGAGGTTGTGTTGTTGCAGGCGCTACATGTTGTGTGTAGTAAGCTGATGGGGCTTGAGAGTGAGCAAGAGCATGTGTGACCTGCTTATGGTAATATGTAGGAGGTACAACTGGAGGGATGTAGGCTGCAGGTGTGTGGCCGTAACACTGTGGTGGGCATGAGGGTCCATCGGTGTGGTGGGCGTGTGCCATAGGAGCATACGAATTTGTAGCTCTGCAATGGGACGTGGCTCGCGAAAGGTTGGGGCTAGTATTATTTCACGTAATGGTAAAAGGTTGGTTATGTGACGCAACATGTCCAATAATGCCATCGGCGGCATGGGATGCCCCCGGCGCATCGTTCCGAGAGGAATCTCCACAGGGAGCATCGGGTAAAATGGTATATAAGTAGCCAGACTGGGCGTAGATGAGGTCAAACTACTGGGATTTAAGAATAGCTTCTTCTTTAGACTGGAGTCATCTAGATGCCACATCCTTGGAAATAACTGGAAGGAGAGATTTCAGAAACCAATATAGGAAGATACGGTCATCTAACTTAATATTACACAAGCTTCGGCGTTTACGCCACTCATGAATTTGATCTGTGATGTGGGTGGCCATGTTCTATCTGCAAGACAATAGGATCTCTACTCCTGCGTCGTAACAGACGAGTAACTGAAAGAACTGTAGGAAGGTCGAGGTGAGGGATGTAAATGTGGAGTGGGTCCCATGAGGTTCCTTGATGTACCATTTAGCTACAGAGCCAGTAAGGGTCTGTTGTAACATGCGTAGGGGCTGGAGTCGCCCATTATGGAGTTGGAGGAACAACATAAATGGAAAGACATGATCTGATTCGAGATCTCTTCACCTGCCTTTCCCTCAAACTTAGGAACATCTGATGGGAGTTTGGTAGGCATGTGAGGCCAAGTGGGGTCATGCTGGATAGGTTCGTTGGTCAATTTGGATAGGTCAGGAAGTTTGAGGCTAGAAATGAATGGAAAACTGGCAGAAGGATGTGACGTGATAGCTAGGGAGTATGTGCTAGCAGTGACTCCTATGTTGGGGCCAGTGCCCTCATCGGAGGGAGCAGCGGTATAAGCCATGATGGGGGTCGTGGGGCCTCTAGTCATAAGTGGCGGTATTCTGTAAGAAGGGCCTGTTCCCCCAGTGTTTGCAGCGGGAATATGAGTCGTAAAGGGGATGTTGGGACCTCCAGAAAGGGGTTTGGAGATTGTGTGGGAAGGGCCTGCACCTCCAAGTCTACCATGAGTCACAGACGGGGTGGCAGTGGGTCCAGTAGTCATTGGGATTTGATTGGTGACAAGGATGGTAGGTGTGGGTCTTACCAATGGCATACCCAGGGTGTGTGCTGTCGTGGTGGCTGGAGCAGTGGTGGTTGGATCAGTGGTGTTCCCTCCACTGAAAACCCCTCCAATGAATGGGTTGGGATTCATGCCAGCCATGGGGATAGACAGAGGTGTGTATATAGGATTTTCTGATTCTGCCTCAGAGGCAGATGTGAAATAGGGGCTGTGGGAACCAGATGACCAGGTTGTACGCATGTGGCGAGTGGTGTCAAGTGATGAGGCTCTACGCCTGTGACGAGTGGTGTCAAGTGAACCGTGTTGCGGGGGCTCACCCCGGACGTGCTGAGAACGTTCTCGGGGACTCAATGGTGACAGATGGATAGTAAAACGGATGGGTTGCGGCGAGTGAAAAAGCTTGAAAATCCTAAAGCAACCATGTGTGCAGAAGGAGAGTGTAAAAAATATGGCACTTAGGCCAACAACAAGCTTGGAACGCTCACTATAACAGTCATGCTATGGTAAGCGGAGCAACAAGAAAAGGTGGTTAGATTACCAACAAGCAAACGAATCCTAATAAAGAAAAAAAATCGTGTACTCGCTAGACCACGGGGAGGTAAGGGAGCATGCAAACGCCTAACTAAAAAGTATGCTGGCTCAAACCAGATGTATCCTCTGCAAGGTAATGAAATCCAAGTCAGACAATAAGCAAAGCAAAACGAAATGGCTAAGGATAACCCCCTACCAAGAGGGACTCCGGGTAAAAAAATCCTAAAGAAAGGAAACTAGGCTACCTGTTAACACCTAAAAAGTGCTCACTAGATCATTCCCTTATTCACATGACCCATTTGTCCACTTTTCCACCATCTGAGCCTCTGAAACCAACAAAAGGTCACCAAAAGACCTTAGTACACCCCTTTTTCCATTAAAAAAGATTATTTTTCCTGAAAAGCATAAAAAACCCTCAAAAAGGGTCCAAATTCCCAAAAATATTAAAAAGGGAATTAAAATATTATTTTTATTCAAAAAAGGAAAAAGGAGGGAAAAGTACCTAAACCATGTTGGTCAATACCATTGGTTTCCACAAAACCACAAATGGTATTCCTCACCACCAAAACCTATAAAAAGGTGGTAGGGGCTCCTCATTTCAGATCCATCCATTATCTCATCCTTATGCTGCTGAAATCTCCCTTGAGCATTTTGGCCATTGCAAACCACATTGGAGAAGAGACCATTGGAGATTGGAGTTGCTCATCCTTGGAGCCATTCAACCTCACAATTAGAGGTATTGATTCCGCAAGCACTTGCTTGCCCCATTCTATCAATACAAATTTATTATTTTACATTGTCTTGTTCTTGATTTTAAATTATTTTTGTTATTTGCTTAATATCTTTGCATAGATCCATGAATAGTCTTGTTTAGTTAGTTTGTTCTTTGCTTTTATTTGAAACTGCTGCTACTAGTTAGCAGGTGCCCATAGCACTAAGCCTGGTTGCAAAACCGGGCCAACACTACCCCATTCATGGTACATCGAGAAAAAGAGTTCGTCGTGTCAGTCCTTTGGTCACTACACCCCAAATATGGGAATGCAATGAGGACAACGAGTAGCTTTCCTTCAGAACTAGGTAGTGCGGCATTCCACGTAGTCTTCCGGAACCATTCTCATGACTTTCCCTCCTAAGGGAGATGCCTTTTCGAACAAATTGGTGTATAACCGTACCAATAAGTAATAGGGCATTTTGGTACCCTAAAGGACAACTTCTCTGTCTCAAGTGTAAATGACCGAGGGGTGTTATTTGGATACCTATCCCCCCTGTCCTACCTAGCTACAATGTTCTTTCGTGTTCCCCAAGTGGGGTTAAAAAGTTGGTTGAGTTAAGTAATTTGTATGGCTCACTTGAATTAAGGTGACAGAGTGTGTGCAAGTGAGATGATGTATCTAACAAAATGCCAAGCTTGGGAAACTATGTCTCAAATGTAAATGCTAAAACTTAACTTGCAAATGTTGAAATTTAACTGTAAATGCTAAAATTTTATTTTTCTATGAAAATGCTGAAAAATATGTAAAGTGGTACAGTGAAGCAAATAACAGAAAAATTCAAGGAGTAACTTGGGTTGCAGGAAAAACAGGGGGCTATCAGGGTGGAAGAAGAAATGCAGAAAAATCTAGGCTAAAATGGTTGAAAAACTCAGAAAACGGATCGCGGGTTTTGGGCCGAAACTGGGGGTCTGGAAGGTGGCTTTTTTGTCGAAACCTGCGGTCTGGATCGTGGTTTTTGGGCCAAAATAGGGGGTCTGTAATGTGGTTGTTGTGCGGAATCTCGCGAGTTGGATCGTGGCTTTGAGGTTGGAGGACGCGATCTAGATCCTGGTTGTGGAAGGCTATTCCAGCGGGGTAGATCGAGGGAAAAGAGTAAAACCACGTGATCTCGATCGCGTGAAAGGGCTAGGAATTGGCAGATCACAGGTTTAGGTTGAAGAACTACGATCTGGAACGCGGGTTTGAGCTGGGCAACAGCGATCTCGAATGCGGGTTCAGGTTGAACAACCGCGATCTGGATCGCGACTGTGGGGTGAAAAAATTGCATTTATAGATATCCACATCAACAAAAAAGAAGATTGAGAAAATAGTACAACAAATGTTGGATGCATGTATTATTCAACCAAGCAAGAGTTCCTTTTCAGCACCAATATTGATGGCCAGAATAAAATATATTGCTTGGAGTATGGGCCCTGATTATAGAGATCTAAACAAAATCACGTTGTAGGATAAATTCCCCATTCCCAATATTAATGATCTATTATATGAGCTTCATGGATTGGCTTAATTCACAAACTTAGATGTAAAATCAAGGTACCATCGAATTAGATTAATGGAAAAGACATTTGCAAAAAAAAAATTAGAATATGTGAAGGGAACTATGAGTTCTTGGTGATGCCTTTTGGATTAACTAATGCTCCCTCTACTCTTCAAAGTGTTATGAACAAAAAAAATCGACCTTATTTTTCACAAAAATGTGTTGGTTTTCTTTGATCATATACTTATCTAAAACAAATCATTGGAAGAGCATGTTAAATGTGTGGATAAACTCCTACAAGTTCTTGAGAACAATCAATTGTATGTAAACATATCCAAATGTGCTTTTGGGAAACAAGAAATAGAGTAAATTGGGTCATACTGCTTCAAGAGAACAGGTCAAGATGGATCCTCAAAATATTTAAACCATCAAACAATGGCCTAATTCTAAGATTTCATCAAGAGTCTGAAAGGATTTTCTGGTATTATAGGGTATTATAGGAAATTTGTTAAGAATTTTGTATGTATTGCAGGTCAACTCACATCTCTCTTGAATAAAAAATTATATGTATGGAATGAAGAAGCTAGCTTGTCATTCTAACTCCTAAGGGATGTTTTTTCTTCAACACCAATATTAAGAACACCTCACTTTACTAAAACATTCATAGTCAAATGTGATGCATCAACAAATAGAATTGTAGCAGTATTGATGCAAGAAGGGAGGCCATTGGATTTTGAAAGTAAACAATTCAAAGAAAACGACATGGTGAAATATAAATATGAAAAAGAAATGGTAGAAAAAATTACATGTGGTAAAAGATGGTGACAATATCTCAGTAGGAGACCCTTTAAGTCAAGATATACCATGACATCCTCAAGTATTTTTTGGAACAGAGTTTCATCAGAAGAGCAACACAAATTGATACAAAAAATGCAAGGGTTTTATTTAGAGATAATCTACAAAAAAGGGAAGAAAAATGTGGTAGCAAATGTCCATTCAAAAATAGAATAATCCTCCAAGTTATATTCCATAACATCTTCCATTCCTTTGTGGTTGGAAGAATCTAGCCCTGAATAGAACTAATATAACGTTACTAGACAAAAAATACATTGTTTGAAAGAAGGGAATATTTCTATGTAACATTGTGAATTGAAGAGAGATATTCTTTGGTATAAGGGTAGAATATTTTTACACCATCAATCAAAGTTGAAATATCAAATAGTAAGGAAGTATCTTAACTTTATGATGGAAGGTCATTTGAATTACCTTAAAACTTATCTAATGATCACAAAAGAGTGTTTTGGGGAAGGAATGAAAAAATATATTCAAACATTTGTAGGAGAATTATGTTCGGATATCCACATCATCTATTTCGGGATACATCATCTATTTCAGGATCTTGCATGATCTATTTCAGGATATGATCTATTTCAGGATCTTGCATGCACAGGCATGCATCCCAGTCACCAGTTTGATGCCTCCAGCACCTTATCCACCTTCTTCTAGCACCTGGGAGCCACTTACCACATATTTTTAGCCCTCCTAAGCTGAAAGGCGCCCTCTTCTCACCTACTGCCAGAGAAGGGCGCACTTGTTCACCTACCACTGCAGATTCACTTCAGTTACATTCAGTTAGCTCCGATTCTCCCTGATTTGAGGCTAGTTTCACTCCCGACTGACTGTATCACTTCCGTTTGACCTCCAGTTTGATTAGGTGACTTGTTCTGACTTCAGTTAGCCTCCCATGCGCCCCCACTGAGCCTCCAGATCCTATATCAGTGCTACACACTTTAGTTACATTTATTATACTCAGTTAGACTCAGATTGACACCTGGATGACTGGTTGTTGTGATTGATGAGCACCACCGATGATTTATGAGGACTCCTAGATAGAGTCAAGCTACTCCATTCAGTGATTCGAATGACCTCCTTAGGCAATTCGAATTGCTCAGTCATTGTGACAGTTTGTATTGTAATTCATTCACCCTTTCTGGGATAGAGAGCACTGCTGCATGTTTTGCACAGTTTTGCACCATATTTTCTATGTTCATCTGTTGTGATTGATTTACTTGTTCATTAGATCTGCTGTGACTAATTTTACATGGTATCAGAGCCATTGCAGGGACAAGATCTCTTTTCTACAGGTGTTTATACAAGAAGATTTGACTGAATTGCTAAAAATTGCAAAAAGTTTGGCATGAGATATCTCAAGGGCATTCGCTCCTGTGCATGCAAAGCTTGAAAAATATTCCAATACCACTCCAGAAGCTTGAGTTACCACATAATTCCTGGATCTGATACATTGGACCTATTCAAGATTGCTTGAAATCCAATCCCAGGTGTGATGCAACTCTCAAAGGGTGGATTGTTCGACCTTATTGTGGTTGTTTTGATGTGATTTGCAGGTTTATTGTCTCCTCCAATTACACTCGCTACCTTCTGCATGCAAGCCTTTCTACAGCATTTGCATTCGCTATAGTCTGCATGCAAGCTTCCTCTTCATCAGTTGACTCAATCCTTGCAATGGAATACTCTTCTTCGAAGCCTATCCTCACCCCATTCAATTATTTTGATTGGAAAGATGATATGGAGATCATATTACGTTCAAAAGGTTACTACCGAGTCACTCTTGGTCTTGAATTGGAGCCAAACAATGTAGCAGAAAGAACCAAACACTACAACAAGCTTGATGAAGCTTACAGTCTTCTTTGTCTCTCCATCTCCAAGGATCTTCACTTCCATCTCAGCGGATTGAAGACTCCAAAAGCCATATGGGAGCAACTTGAAACACTATTCGGCAAGCAGGATGAGCTTAGGGCTTTTCAATTAGAGAATGAATTGATTGGCCTTAATCCTGAGAATTTCGAGACCATCAATGAATTCTTCACAAAATTCAAGAACTTGAACTTGCAATTGAAGAACAGTGGTGTTATCAAAGAGGATAAACAGTTGATCCTCTCCATTCTAAGCAAGCTTGGGAAAGATTATTCGGTATTTGTCTCCACTTTCAATTCCGGTCGGCTAACTACCCCGAATTGGAAGATGCCTACCTTGAATGCCTTCATTGAGTCCGTTACGAAAGAGCATGACAAGTTGATTCAAATGGGGTCCATAAGCTCCAAAGATTCAGCCCTATTTGTTCAAGGACCCAAGATCTCGAATGGTAAAGGAAAGCTAAAGAAGGAGAAGCCCAAATTCGAGCCTCACAAGCAAAAAGACAAAGGCAAGCAAACGGATGCACCATCCAGTTCGAAATCCAAGCAAAAGGGCAAAGAAGGTAACCAAAAATCTAAATGTACTTATTGTAACCGTGGCTTTCATCCCGAAAGTTCATGTATGAAGAAGACTATAGATCAAATGGCCCTCCTTTTGGAAAAGAACAACATAACCCTTCCTGACGGTGCAAGGAAGAAGGATCGGAATGACGATCATGAAAGAGGACAAGCACTCATGGCAACGGTTTCGAAGCCCACTCTCTTGATAGATTCGGGTGCATCAAATCATATGGCTGCAAATATTGATTCTTTTTCCTCATTCGATCCAAACAGCTCCATCCCCATCCATTTGGGAGATGACTCAAAAATTTCTTCAAAGGGCAAAGGTACGATTCATGTAGAACATGGATGCTTTCAGAATGTTCTCTATGTGCCTTCCTTAGCTTCGAATCTCCTTTCTGTGTATCAAATGACACATACTGGTGATCCAAATACAGTTGAAATTTCTGATATCAAAAGTGGAAGACTAGTTGCGGTTGGGAAGGCAAACCACACTGCAAAATGTTATGAGTTTTCGCACTTTATACCGCTTGCAAAGCCCACCGCACTTCGCACACATGGTAATGAGGTTAGTAGGATTTGGCATGAAAGATTTGGACATCTAAATTATAAGTATTTTCTGCTGCTATCAAATAAATCCATGGTAGATGGGCTTCCACAACTCCGTTCCTCGAAGGGAATATGCACCGGTTGCATTATTGGGAAGCACCCCGAGCACAGATTCGACCGTGGCAAGGCTAGCAGAGCCTCTACTATTTTGGGATTGATCCATTCTGATATCAGTGGTCCTCTGCCCCATATGTTATTAAATGGTTCAAGGTATGTTTTGACATTTATTGACGATTTTTCCCACTTTACATGGGTATTCTTTCTCAAAAACAAGTCAGAAGTGCTTGGAAAATTCAAGGATTTTAAGGCTTCTGTTGAGACCACCACTGAGAGAAAGATCAAAGCTCTTAGATCTGATAATGGTGGGGAATATATCAAGTCCGAGTTGCTGCAACTTTGTGCCCAAAGCGGAATCAAGATCCAACATACAGTTCCCTACACACCCCAGCAGAACGGTGTAGCGGAAAGGAAAAACCGGTCACTGAAAGAGATGGTTGCATGCATGATTGAATCGAAAGGTTTGGCTGAAAATCTTTGGGCTGAAGCAATCAATGTTGCATCATATATACAGAACCGTGTTCCACATTCATCCGTGAAAGGTATGACTCCTTTCGAAGCATTCTTTGGTCACAAACCGGATGTGTCAAATTTGAGAGTTCTTGGCTCTACTGCATGGGCTAGAATTCCTTCTGAGAAGAGACGAGGTTTGGATCCACAAAGTATCGAGTGCATATTGATAGGATATGGGGAAGAATCAAAAGCATATAAACTCATGGATATCAGATCTAAAAAGATATTCATAGAGCGCAGTGTGCAGTTTGAAGAACCGCTTCAAGAATTGCAACTAGTCGAGGAAAAGATTGCCGATTCACCGCCTTCACCAGAAGAAGATCCGAGCAGCGATAATGAAGGTATGAGTTCTGATATTTCTGATATTGTAGCAGCATATGATGATCATGACATATCAGGTTCGGAATCCGATCATTATGATCCTCCTCAGTTACCAAAGTGGGCCCAAAACACTCTACAATCTGCTGGTTCTAGTCTTGGAAATCCTGCTGATCCGAGACGAACAAGAGGAGACTTTCAAAGGGCAGGTATGGCTCTTTCTATTGCTGATCCATTTATTCCTGAGATTTGTTATTTGATGGCTGGTTCAGATCCCCAATCATACTATTCATCCCATCGAGATCCGAGATGGAAAAGTGCCATGGATGAAGAGTATAGTTCTCTTCAAAAGAACAATACATGGGAGCTAGTTTCTCTTCCACCTGGAAGAAAATTAGTGAAGTGTAAATGGGTCTACCGTACTAAAGTTGCTGCTGATGGCACTATCAGAAAATATAAAGCAAGGTTGGTGGCAAAAGGTTTTTCCCAAGTCCAAGGAGTGGACTATACAGAGACCTTTGCACCGGTTGCAAAGATGGATTCCATCCGCCTTGTTTTAGCTATTGCCGCATCCAAGCACTGGGAAGTGCATAAAATGGATGTGAAGAGTGCATTTTTACATGGAGACCTTGCTGAAGAGGTCTATATGCAGCATCCAGAGGGTTATACATAAGATCCATCATTGGTTTGTAGATTGAAGAAATCTTTGTACGGGTTAAAACAGGCCCCAAGAGCTTGGTACGCAAAGATGGACTCCTTCCTTCTTTCTCAGAATTTCCAAAGATGCAAATCTGATCCGAATGTCTATCTTCAGCGAGTTAAAGGTAATTTGTTGGTTATTGTACTTTATGTTGATGATCTTCTTATTACTGGTAGCACACTTACTTCAATAAACAAGCTAAAATTTGCCTTAAATCTAGCTTTTGACATGAGCGATTTGGGCTTGCTGAGTCACTTTTTGGGCTTGGAGATAGCTCAAAATTTCGATGGGATCACTATATCTCAGCAAAAATATGATTCCGACCTGTTATTGAAGTTTAATATGGCTGAATGTAAGGCAGCCCCGTTCCCATTCCTCTCAGGAATCAGTCTTGAGGAGGGAGATTCCACACCGCTTGCAGATTGCAGTATGTATCGACAGTTGATTGGTTCACTACTTTATTTGACACATTCACGGCCTGATATCTCATATCCCATGAGTGCCGTGTCAAGATATATGTAGCAGCCACATGAGCTTCATTGGCGAGCAGCCAAGCGGATCTTGCAGTATGTGCAAGGTACGAAACAGTTTGGCATACATTATGCTGCAGATTCTGAGCTAGATTTCATTGGTTTTACTGATTCAGATTGGGCAGGTGATAGCATTGATCGGAAGTCCACTTCCAGTTATGTTTTCATGATTGGTCATGGTGCTATTTGCTGGTCCAGCAAAAAGAAAGCAGCCATTGCACTTTCTTCAGCAGAGGCAGAGTATCGAGGGGCAGTCAATGCCTGCATTCAGGCAGTTTGGTTGCAGGGTATTCTTTCCGAGTTTGGTTTTGGTGGCACTACTTCGAATTTCCTATTTTGTGACAATCAAAGTGCTATCAAGATCTCCACAGATCCAGTTCAGCGGCAGAGGACCAAACACATTGAGATTCATATGCATTACATTCGACAGTTGGTGCATGACCGCACCATCATTCTGCAATATTGCCCTACTGATGAGCAAATTGCAGACATATTCACCAAGAGCTTCACTGAGAAGAAGTTCTCTTACCTCCGTTCACTGTTGGGGGTGAGTTCCATCATGGTGGAGACAGATTGATTCATTATTATGCTTTAGCTTGAGGGGGGGCTTTCTTCCCACTGGGTTTTCCCTCTTTCCTCACTTAGTTTATTTTCATCATTTTTTGGATTATTGTATTGGGGTGACCTTTGGTCTTAGTTACCAGGGCCCCACATTATTTTAGTTGGCACATCATAGTCTAGCTTGAGGGGGGGTGTTCGGATATCCACATCATCTATTTCAGGATACATCATCTATTTCAGGATCTTGCATGATCTATTTCAGGATATGATCTATTTCAGGATCTTGCATGCACAGGCATGCATCCCAGTCACCAGTTTGATGCCTCCAGCACCTTATCCACCTTCTTCTAGCACCCGGGACCCACTTACCACAGATTTTTAGCCCTCCTAAGCTGAAAGGCGCCCTCTTCTCACCTACTGCCAGAGAAGGGCGCACTTGTTCACCTACCACTGCAGATTCACTTCAGTTACATTCAGTTAGCTCCGATTCTCCCTGATTTGAGGCTAGTTTCACTCCCGACTGACTGTATCACTTCCGTTTGACCTCCAGTTTGATTAGGTGACTTGTTCTGACTTCAGTTAGCCTCCCATGCGCCCCCACTGAGCCTCCAGATCCTATATCAGTGCTACACACTTCAGTTACATTTATTATACTCAGTTAGACTCAGATTGACACCTGGATGACTGGTTGTTGTGATTGATGAGCACCACCGATGATTTATGAGGACTCCTAGATAGAGTCAAGCTACTCCATTCAGTGATTCGAATGACCTCCTTAGGAAATTCGAATTGCTCAGTCATTGTGACAGTTTGTATTGTAATTCATTCACCCTTTCTGGGATAGAGAGCACTGCTGCATGTTTTGCACAGTTTTGCACCATATTTTCTATGTTCATCTGTTGTGATTGATTTACTTGTTCATTAGATCTGCTGTGACTAATTTTACAAATTACAGGTCTATGAAATAAATAAATTTGAGAAATTCAAGCATCTAAGGTTACTTCAAGTTCTACTCATATCTAATAAAAGACGAGAAGAGATATCAGTGGACTTCATTATAGGTTTACAAAACTCACAAGGTAAAGATGTCATTTTTGTGGTTATGGATAGACACATAAAATATCACATTTTTATGGAGTTCAAAGTACATATACTACAAGCAAAGTGGTTGAAGTGTTCATGAAGGAAATTCATAGACATCATGGATTCCCAAAATTAATCCTCAGTGTCAAAGATTAAAAATTCACTCAAATATCTGGGAAAGAGTTATGGAATATAACAAGAACAAAGTTGGCTATGAGTTGAGCTTATAAACCCACAAACAAATCGAAAGCATAAATTGTTAACAAATGTTTAGAATGTTATCTATGTTTCTTTTCATAAAAAATGAAACATAAATTGGTAAAGTGTCTTCTTTTTAATACCGCTTGTACAATACCACCTATCAAACATCTACAAAGATGGCTCCATTTGAATCTCTTTATGGTTAGCTATCTCCTAGTATCACATCTTTTTTGCGAGATCATTCCAAAGTATATTAAGTGGATGAACATATAGTAAATACTAAGAAACTTTTCAAATCCTTAAAAAAACATTTAAATGGACCAAAATAGGATGAAGCAACAAGATCAACATAGAAGTGAAAGAAAATTTTAGGAGGGTAACTAGGTATATTTGATTCTACAACCTTATAAGAAATATACTCTTAAAATAAATAAATAAAAGAATAAAAAAATAGCTCCAAAATTTTATGGACCCTACAAGATTATTTAAAGATTGGATAAGTGTCCTATGAGTAATATTTTCCTTCCTCTGACATTC
The DNA here is from genome assembly GCA_027924585.1 of Larix kaempferi. Lineage (NCBI taxonomy): Eukaryota > Viridiplantae > Streptophyta > Pinopsida > Pinales > Pinaceae > Larix > Larix kaempferi. Next base: position 3,087,550 of record BSBM01000585.1, on the reverse strand, counting down.
ATAAGGTTTTTCATGTATCTTGCTTCAAAAATGTTTTGGGAAATAATATGCCAATGAAAACAAAACTACCAAAATTAGATGAACAAGGGATTTGATGTCGTAACTAGAAAAATTTATTGATAGAAATTCTCAATCTCTTTGAAATGAAACCATTATGGAGTACCTAATAAACTGGAAGAATATGTCGCCATAAGAGATACATGGGAATATGATCAATTCATAAACCAACATCCTCAATTACAAGCTTTGAGGGAAATTTTTTTCTTAAATAGGGGGGTTATGTTAAGGACCTGACCATCACTCATTATTATTAGATTAGCTATCATTAGTTAAACTCAATATTAGGTTACATAATGATCAAATCATCTTCTATTTATAATAAAGGAGATTCATTTGTATAATCATCTCATCTTGTCTTATGTCTTTTCTACATTGTGCAAGTGATCCAAGGCAGGTCAACTAGACCTTCTTGCTTAAAATTACACACAACACACACGATGCTCACATACACTTGGTGTAAACAAGATGCCAAAAGCTGGATTCTATTGCTTCAATCAATTTAACGGTTACAATGCAGAATGCAAAGAAATGTAAACAACTAAACTAGTCGGCCTTATCCTAATACAATATACAAAAGTAAATGTGTGTTCTCTCTGTGTGCGATCCTCTCCTCTCAATTTTTTGCGGAATGTAGAATGAATGAGAAAAGAGTGACGAGTGATGCCTCTCTTTGTTCTTGTGCACTGGTCTTCTGCCCCGTTGTTGCTCTACTTCTCATCCTGAGGTCCACTCCGCTCCCCAAGACACTCTTCCTATGTCCACTGAATCCTCTAGATCCTACAGACCTGTAGTTTTCAGCGCCCCTATCCGTTCTGCACAACCTCTTCCCGTGGTGACATCTGTTCGATCCCAACCACCTTCTTAACTGCCCATAAATTCCTTAGAAACCCCAAACGACTACCAAGTACTTCTCCTTGACTTCTGAGCTTCTTTGACTCTACTACAAAAGTTGGTCCCATCACTGAACTCGACCATACTATCTTCCCTCAGCCTTCAACTTACCCATTGGCTTTACTTCGCATCTTTCGGCTTCACCAGTCTGCCCCTTCCTTCATGCTTGGGTTCCGCTTCAACCTGTCGGTGTCGTTGTTCAACAACCTTGCGACACTTGAAGTCTTCATTGTAACCCTGTCATCTATTGACCTTAAACATGTTTTCTCTTAACCTTCTCCTTCTGTTGATGCACCTCGACAACTCCGAGTGGACTACTTGGATTTCGAAAGCCAGTCTCTCTTTCGCACCAGTGGTTGTCGGAAATCACCCTAGTCGACTCCTTATGTCGATCATCTTCGAATGCTCTACCTAGGCCCCGATGCTATTGCATCAGACTCCCTAGTGAAAAATAATTTGATGGTTCCATCAGTCTCCTGAACTCTTCTTCGAAAATCCATGTTTCCTCATCAACTTATCATCTTTCCATCGCACTAAGTATTCCTTCTTCTACAAACTGTGCGTACACCCAACTTTGTGTTCCTCTAGTACTTCGGTGATTTCATCCTTGTGTCGATCTAGAATCAACATTGTCCAGTCGATGTTTGACACTTCCGCACCTCTGTTGGTTGAACCTTCTTCAAACTTGTACAAATCTTAGACATTGAATGTAGGTTAAATGGTCAAGTCTGTCGGTAGCTCCAGCACATAAGTGTTGTCTGAAATCTTCTTCAAGATTTTACATGGTCCAATATTCTTTAGCTTCAGCTTGTTATAGGTTCCTATCGGAAATCTCTCATTCCACAAATGTGCATAGACTAAGTCTACTTCACTAAACGATGGTAGCCTCTTCTTCCTTTCAGCTCTGAACTTGTATGCCATGTTACTCTTTTCTCGTTACTCTTTTCTATGTGCTTTCGCATATCTTCATTCACTTCTTTCATATGATCTGCGAATGATTCTACATCCACGCTTTTCCTGATTATGTTGGTAACTCGACCAAGTATACCACTCCATGTGGGCTTCGTCCTTGAACAATATCGAATGGGATCAAACCTATCGACCGATTCATAGAATTGTTGTACGCGAACTCTGCTTACGTCGACACGTTCTCCCACTGCTTGGGTATGTCGGTCATCAAACACCTCAAAAGATTTCCCAAAATTTTCTTCACTACCTTGGTCTGTCCATCTATCTACGAATGATATGCCGATATAAACTACAACCTCGTATTCAGTTTCTTCCATAGGGTTCTCCAGAAATGTCCCATAAACTTGGTATCTCTGTCCGACGTTATACTCTTTGGAAACCCATGCAATCTAACTATCTCCTTGAAGAATCGTACAACAATGCTTATGGTGTCACTTGTATTCCAACACGGAATAAAGTTTTCCAACTTCAAAAATCTATCGACTGCAACATAGATTGAGTCTTTACCTTGTTGTGTCTTTGGCATTCCTAGCACAAAATCCATGCTCAGGTTCTCCCATGGGGTATTCGACACTAGTAATGACGTATGCAACCCCTTATTTTGACTTCTTCCATTTTCCAACTGGAAAAATCGGCACTGTCGTACCCACTTACCGACATCTGTCGTCATTCCTGGACAATAATACTTCTCTTCGGCCAACACCTTGGTCTTGTCGATGCTAAAATGACCTGCTAATCCGTCGTTGTGCAGCTCTAAGATTAGGTTCTTCTTGATAGATCCTATGGGAATACAAAATTGTTGTCCCTTGAATAGGTATCCCTCTTGGATGAAATAATCCAAGTATGGAGTTCTGTAGACACTCCACGGTTCTCAACTCGCCTTCCATGCTTTCACAAAATCCTATTCGGTTGCATACTTTGTCTTCACCGACTCTACTCTTGTTGCCTAAACTGTCACTGTTTTCAACAATGCAACTCCTCGACTCAACGCGTCAGTAAATTTGTTTGACTTTCCCGACTTATGTCGCAACATGAAGGTATATCCCTATAGGAATTCCACCCACTTCATGTGCCGCTGATTCACCTTCGACAAAGAACTCAGGTACCTCAGTGCTTGGTGATTTGTGTACAACACAAATTCTTTGGGAAACAAATAATTCCTCCACTTATTCAATGCTTGGACAATAGCATAGAACTCTTGTTCATAGACCGAATATTTCTACTTCACATCATCCAACTTCTCGCTGAAGAATGCAATTGGTCGGCCCTCCTAGCTCAACACTACTCCAATTGCCAATCCACTCACGTTTCAATTGACTCAGAAAACTTTGTCGAAATATGGGATCGCTAACACTGGGCTCTCATTAACCTTTTCCTTCAATTTGTCGAAATCTCTTTAGGAAGCTTCTATCCAATTAAACTCCCTTTTCCTCATGAACTCTGCCAAAGGTGCACATATCCAACTGAATCCCCTGATGAACTTCCTATAGATCAAACTGGAAATTCCATGGAAACTTCGCACCCCAGTTGTGCTTGTTGGTTCTGGCCAATCCAATATTTCCTTCACCTTCTCTGGGTCCATCACTAACCATTTACCCGAGATCACAAATCCTAAGTATACCAGTTTTTCCTTCATGAAGAAACACTTTTGCAGGCTCACCATCAACTTCTCTTCCTGCAACTTCTGCAATACTTGTCGAATGTGCTCCAAGTGTTATGTCTTGGTTTAACTAAATATTTGGATGTCGTCTAGGTACAATATGACGAACTTCCCCAAGAATGGCCTCAGTACCTCTTTCATCAACTGCATGAACATACTGGGTGCATCAGTCAATCCAAATGGCATTACTAACCACTCATACATCCCTTCCTTCGTCTTGAATGATCTCTTCCATTCATCTCCTTCTATAACCCAAATTTGGTGATAACCACTCTTCAGGTCGATCTTCGTGAAGTACTTCGCTCCAGTACTCAAGCAATCCATCAAGTTGTCCATTCTTGGCAATGGAAACCGATACTTGATCATGATCTTGTTGATAGCTCTAGAGTATGTACACATCCTCCATTCTCCACCCCTCTTCGGCGCTAATACTGCTGGTACCGCACAATGGCTTAGACTTTCTCTGATCAATCCTCTATCCAACAACTCTTGGACTTGTCAATTAAGTTCCTTAACATATTCCGGAGTCATTCTATGCGGTTCCTTATTTTTCAAACTTGATATTGGAATGAAGTCGATCTGATGGGATATGCTTCTCGTCGGTGGCAATCCCTTCGATGCTTCATCGACTACAATGCTCTTGAAATCATCAAGCATATTTTCGACTTCGACCAGAATCCTCTCCATTGCCGACCTCTCGACACATGTCCCTTTCGGGATGATGGCGAAACATCCCAATTTCTTTTCCTCTTACGCAAGGAATTCCTTGGTTGAACACATCAACACTTGCTTCTCCCAATATTTTCTCTCTTCCTTCCCGCAGTCGGCTTGGTCCTCCTGCTTCAGCTTCAGAGTTCTCTGCATTCCATTTTTCCACACTGTGATTGTGTTGGATCGACCATCATAGATCATCTTCCGGTCATTTTTCCATGGCCTCGCTAACAACAAATGACATGCGTCCATTGGGATAACGTCGCACAGTACATTGTCTTAAAGTTTCCTGACCTTAAATTTTATCAGGAATTGTTTGGTCACGTTCACATGGTGTCCTTTCTCCAACCAATATATCTTGTATGGGTTTGGGTGTTCTCGACCTCTCAAACCCACTTTTTCGATAACCTCTTTCGACACAAGATTCTCTGTACTACCACCATCAACTATGGTTTTACAATACTACTCAGTGATCCACACTCTAGTTCGAAAGATAGCTGTTGGCTGCTTTCTGGACAAACCCGGGTTTTCAGGAGGCGCAGCAACAAATACCCCTTGGCGCATTGGCCCTTTCGTCAACGAGCTGCAAGCAGCCCGCAGTATCACTCGAAGTGGCTATGGGGGGCTAAGGAATTAGGTTTCCTTAACCAGGGTGGTGAGGAATCCACAATCTTCCCTCTTCCCTTCTTACGCAGTAACTTCTGAACAGAGCATCTGATTCTTTCACAGGTCATAAAGCGCAACAGTGCTGGAGCTACTCGCCTTAGCCTAGCTGCGCGGTACCTCTGCGCCTGCGCACAAGGCGTTTACCCGCTACGTTCGTTACACAATATGTCGTTTCTGCTCTCGCGCCTCAGCGCAGTAACACAATCCTTAAGCGCTGCAGCGATAGTGTTCTTACAGACTCCCCGAGAATGTATGACTATAACTTCTAAGGGAGCTTCAAGGACTTACTTTACATACTCATTCATAAAGATAACGAAGCATTCATGTAAACATAGATAGTAAAATATAAACATGCATTCACGTAAAACATTACCATAACAACAAGAATCATGTGGTTCGCCTCCACGGGGAAAACACGTCCATGGAATTTGTATCTTATATTATCTTGAGATGGGAATTACACAGTTCTACTGCACACACAGCTGCAGCCTTAGATCTTTCTAGGAAACTCCATGCACACAGTTGGGAGCCCTTCTCTTAGATCTATTCTCTTCTTCTATAGAGATTACATTGACTCAGACATCAACTTAGACTGTCTACAACTCAGACATCAACTTACAATGACCTTCTAGCCAATCTATCTCTGACCCATCTAACTTCTAAACATCTAATGTCTAACCCTCTTCCTTTACAATTACACATATATATAGGTGGCCCTGAGGGTCACACCTTTAAAAAAATGTGGGCCTTTCCCAACAGTAATCCCCAAAAACCCTAACCGCGGACATGGCTAGGTGTACTGTAGGCGTCGCTTGCAGTCATGTCGCCTCTTCCTGCAGACTCCGTGATTTTCGGCGCAGATTGCGGGTATGGGTGCCGCTTCATTATTCACTGCTCCTTGTCCTTCACCTTCAATGCTTTGGTCCGTTGCTCTTCCTTGGTCAGAGCAACCATAACTTCTGTACTTAGCCTTAATGAGGGTAGTTGATCCCTCTATTCCCTCGCTTCATTTATTGTGGTAGCTGAGCTTTCTACTCGGCCACATTCACTCTCCTTTGACATGTGCGTGCGAGCTCCACAATTTCCGGCCCATAATATGCGTTGAGCTCGTCCATCTGGCGCCGTACTGTGCACTATTCACTTCTGCCCAAAATTGGTGCTTTTACTCAAAGTTAGCATTTTTTCCCTTCAACACTTGTGCTTTTTCCTCAAAATTCGCAGCTTTACTATAGCTGCGACCTATGCTCCAACAGGCCCTTAACACTTACTTGTGGCTCGTCCCTGAGCCACTTGCACTAGCATGTGGTCGCTTTAGTTGCGCGTCTGCCTTTGCTTGGGTCGCAACAAATGCTTGCTTCCACTGCGCAATAGCGGATTCCATTTCATCCACGGACTCCGCAGCTGTCAGCACCATGTCTGAACTGGCTTCTTCTTCAGTTATGCCATCAACCAACTATTGAGATTCAGCAAATTCTTTGATCTTTTCCTCAGCTTGGGAAGCAAGTTCAGCATATTCATCCATAAATGGATGAATGTTGTTGGTGAGGTTAGCATCTTCATTTCTGAGCTTGTGCAGTTGTTGTTGTACCTTGCGCACTTCGCTCATTTTCCTCATTGTGGCTAAGCCTTCTAAGGCCTTAGCTTCTTCACTTAGAACAGTTAGGGACTGTTCTGCTACTTGCACTTGTTCCAAAAGGCCGACTTTGAAAGGGAGCTTCTCAAGCTCAGCCCAAGCCTCCATAGCTTGCGTCATTAAGTTCTTGGCTTCATCTGCTCTGCACTTCATTTGTGTGGAAGCTATGCGCAATGCTTCAAATTGTTCCTGCCTATCATCTATAGAAGGTGCTGCGACACGAGTTTCCAACTCGGCGATCTACGCTCTATGGTCCTCAGCCATAGAAACTATTTCCTGCTCTAGGGATTTCACCCTTCCGCCAATAATTTGCACTTTCTCAACGAGAGGAAGGTCTGGTTGAATCTGGCAGGCCGGCATCTCCTGGGCGATTTCATCAACTACGTTTCTTATCCCAGTGTCTTGTGCCTCGTAAAGTGCAAGCTGCTCAAAGATGTTCTTATAGCCTGCCTTCAACTCTATTTCCTGTGATTGCAGTCTTTGGTTTGCATGGAATGTGGAGAGCTCTCTAGCTCTCAGCTCAATAGAGACCTTCTCTTGTACTAACTGTAAAGTTTCTATCGGAATCAATGACAAATTTATCTCAATAAGGCCAATCGTGTTTACCTGGGTTGCAGCCAAAGGATCCGGGAATGTCATACTTGTAGGCGGGATGTGAACGACAGTATGCCTCTCTGCAAGTACTTCAACCCGCTCAGTGCTTGTAGATGCCTGCGGCGCCTGCGAACTGGATGCTGGCGCATGGGTCTGCGCAACTCTTCCTATGAGACCTTTCAACTCCACGAGCTGCAGGTCCAGAGCACTTCTGATGTGAGCCTGAGAGGTCCGCAGCTCACGAAAAATATCCTTCAGGTACTGGTCGAACCCCGAGGAAAGGGTCTCAGAGGGGTGCGACAACTTCTACTTCTTGGAAGCTGGTTCTGGCGAACCTTCATCATTTCTTTGCTCAGTCATTTCCTTGCCCTTATCTTTCTCTTGTGCATCAGGGCGTGGCGCTGCAGCAGCGACCTACCTCCATTCGTCCGTCCAGGACTTCACAGTTTCTTCGACATCCTGAGTAGCCATCCGGTAGAGGCCTACGGCCCATTCTTCCTGAATTCCGCAAGGGCGGAAGTAAATTTCATGTAAGTTGGAAGAAAAGACCAACTTTGTTCCATAGATTTGTGTTGTCTCCTCAGTCAGCCTCGACATCTCGTGGATGGTGTCCTTGAGGAGATGGTAATATTCATAGAACACGACGCGGTTCATCTTGTGCTTCGTGGGATTACTAGAATTCTAGAGGTTGACATAGCGCATCCCTGCAACCTCTCCTGCGTGGCGTGGAAGGAACTGAGTGTTGGGGGGATCCTTTCACCCGACAAAGGCGCATAAAATCAAAAGCCAAGAAAAATGGAAAAACTGACCGACGGTGTCCTGAACGTTTTGGCAATCGTCCAAGAAAGAATTTAGGAGTAAGAGAGACTAGTTATACTGCTCTCCCTCCGTAGCTGCGATTGCGAGCTCTACAACAGCTCCAGTGACTTCTTTAGGTCTGCACTTCGTTAGAAGTCTGCCTGCAAGTAGAATGCCTATGAATCTAAGTGCTTCATCTTCAACTATAGTGAGGTCATAACCCCAACCTCCTCTCATCAATTTGTATTTCTGCACCAGCTGTGCAGCCAACTTTCTGTCCTTATCTTTACCAACAAAATGAACATTGGGGTCCTTACCAACCTTAGATAGGCTAGTAATACGATGAATCAAGTCCACATTCAAATCGATTGGACTCCCCAGCCAAAGATAACCACCATGAACACAGGATAGCAGGGCCTTAACAACTGCATTTACTTCATTGCTACGCCCGAAGTGCGGTAGCTTTAACAGGTTCAACAGTCCAGGCCTCTCTAGATTTGCTGCAAATTCCTTCGGGACGAATTCATCAATCTTTCTAATAGGATTATGGACTACTGTCAGATAGTGATCCGGCGCGAACTGAGGATACGTTCTGTAGTCTCCCAAGTTGAAGTCAGAAAACCGAACTAGTGGAAGGTGTCCAAGCAGGGACCCTTCTTCTCGCACGATTTCTGCCATTGGTGGCAGCGGAATCGGATACTTGGCATTCTTGTGAATATGCACCTTGGGTGCATCATCTGGACGCGGAGAAATGTAGTTAACTAGAGTGGCCAAGGGCTCTGAAACGGGTTCGTCCGGCTTCTGCTGCTGAGACGCCCTTGTGTCTGGGGATTGTCTGGGATCAGACCAACCAGGATGCGTGTAAGCCAAGGTCGTCACCGGGGTAGTCATGCCGAAATCTAAGCCTCTGCGCTTGAATTGATGAACAACTTCTTCAGTTGACAGGTTCTCCGTCATGAACCGGTATACACAACAAGCACTTGAATAGACAAATGGCGAAATAGCGTAGGATACGAACGCTGAAAACAAAGGGAGCAGTCTGCACGGGATGGCTCTGAAAACAATGACTTAGATTCTCAAACAAGACACTATGCAACTCAAGGAAAGTAACCCGATCATATACGAGTGCGGGGTATTTATAGCTAAAGGCGGTAGTAGATGTGGACAAGTGGGGTTAATAACCGTAGGCGCCTATGCATGAGTTGACAACCCCCCTACCCCCGCGCCTCTGCGATGCAGTAATTGCGATGGACAGGCTCTGACATCCTTTCGAGAGATGAGCTAAGGCCTTCAGCTCATTACTTAAATGCGAATCTTAGGGAGATCAAGCCGAATCTGTCAGAGCAAATACAATTAATTGGTGATCTTATCCTTCATTAATATTTAGACGCGGCTATAGGACTATTGCAATTCAAATTTTCGGCAGGTCACTTCAGCATAGGTAACTTTCCACATGGAGGGCTCCACAACGAGGAGAACTCCTCGAGCGGCAATTTTGACAATAGGGAACTCTGCAAGAGTGCAAAATAGTCTCCCTCCAAACAGGCTTTATTGACATGCATGGATGTTTCAAGGAACTGTGCGGGAAGCCAGAGACTGAAAGTGTCTCGTGATTTCCGTGTAGACTGTGATAAGTGTGATGCGTCTTTCAACTACACTGGGCATCTGCACTACTTTATCAATTAATTAAGTCGACAGGGAAGAGTGGCCGTGGCGATAAAGCTTGAGCTGACTCCCGTTAATCATTGTGGGCAGCAATTCTCCATTAAGCTTCGCAAGCTGAACTGCTCCTCCTTTTTTTATCTTCGTCACCTGAAAAGGGCCTAACCAATGTACACGAAACTTTCCTGGAAACTTGATGAATTTACTATCATAGAGGAGTACCAAGTCTCCTTCTTGAAAGATTTTATTCTTAATATGCCTGTCATGCCAAGATTTCTGTCTTGCCTTCTGCACTTGTTGATGGAATCCAGCTAAAAGTATGTCTTCTTCTAAGGAAAGCAATTGTGAGAGTCTTTCACTCATAGTATCAGTATCTTCCATTTCTGTAATTTGCGCAATTCTGAAGCTGGGAACAATGTATTCCATGGGCATAACTGCTTCTTGTCCATACACCAAACTGAAAGGTGTGTGACCTGTTAATTTCTTGCATGTGGTTCTGTAAGCCCATAACACAGCTGTGACTCTAAGGTCCCAATCATCTCTTTGTCGATTACAGATCTTTGTCAGGGCATTCTCGAGAATCTTATTGAATTCCTCCATCGTACCATTAGCTTGAAGGTGGTAGGGTGTACTCTTATGGTGACTAATGTGGAATTCTTCAGTAAGGGCCTCTATAGTCTCATTCAGGAAATGTGTGCCCTGATCACTCATTAGAATCAGTGGACATCCAAACCTAGTGACAATATTCTCAAAAATGAATTTCGCTGCAGTGACAGCGTCGCAATTCTTAACTGGCTTGGAGTCAGCCCATCTGGTGAGGTATTCAGTAGCTGTGATGATGTATCTTGTGTCGGTTCTCTTTCCTGGTGGGTTGATAGGTCCCACAAAATCAATGGCCCACTTATAAAAAGCACGCAATGTTATCTAGGGTCTTAGCGGCATTTCATCTCTTCTTGAAGGTTTTCCTGTTCGCTGGAACACATCGTAACATTTGCAGAATTCCTTAGTATCCTTGTGCAATGTTGGCCACCAAAGACCTGCGGCTAAGATCTTCTACGCAGTCGTCTTTCCTGTGAAATGGCCTCCTGCGGTCCCTGAGTGCACTTCTGCGATTATGGAGTTCTTCTCATGCGGTAAGATACATCTGCGCAAGACTTCATCGGGGCCCAACTTATAGAGCTGGCTTGTTATCAAAGTGAAGTCTGCGGCTTTGACAACAAGTTACTTCTTCTGCTAGATTGTAAACTCTACTAGCGCTTGCCCGGTAGTGAGAGACGCAAGAATATCGGAATAATACTCATCGGCTACTTGAACAGAAAACAGTTGCGCATCAGGCAAATTATCCTCTAGATTTGTAGGTTCGTCCCCTGAATCTATCTTAGATAAATGGTCGGGTCCTGCATTCAATCTACTTGGCTTCACAATAACCTCAAAATCATACTCCTGGAAGAGCAGTAGCCATCTGCAAATGCTTCCCCCTAACACTGGCTTATTGACCAAGTATTTCAAAGCAGAATGGTCAGTATACATTTTAAAATGAGCGCCCAATAGATAGTGTCTGAACTTCTGTAAGGCATACACCATAGCTAGTCCTTCTCTTTCTGTAGTGGTGTAGTTCTTCTCAGTTGTTGACATTTTTCTGCTAGAATAAGCAATGGGGTGGTCAATACCTCCTTCTCCCGGTTGTGTAAGTACAACCCCCAATGCTATAGAAGAAGCATCTACATGAACATGAAAGGGTTTTCTCGAGTCTGGGAAAACTAGAATAGGCACTGTAATCATCTTTTCTTTAAGTGTGTCCAAGCTCTGTTGGCATTCTTCTGTCCATTGGAATTTCGAGTCCTTTTTCAGCAATATTTCCATAGGCACAGTTATTTTTGCACAACCCTTGATAAATTTCCTGTAGTACCCTGTATGTCCCAATGTAGTGCGCAATTGTTTGACTGAGTTGGGCGCAGGTAGGTTAGCAATGATGGAAACCTTCGCAGGATCCATCATGAGTCCTTGTCTGCATACAATGTGACCCAACAAAATACCAAAACGAGCACAAAAGATACATTTTTTCAAGTTTAGGGATATCTGATACTGTCTACATTTGTCTAACATCATCCTTAGATTCCCTATATGGTTCTTTAGTAAACCAAACACAGTCTAGTCATCAAAATAGACTTCTAGAAACTTATGAATGAATTCTTTAAAAACAGCAACAACGACTCTAGAGAAGATAGCAGGAGCGTTTTTAAGACCAAAGGGCATTACCGTATACTGGAATGAGCCCCATTTAGTTGTAAAAGTGGTCTTATGGTGGTCTTCTGGATGGATTCTGATCTGATGGTATCCCGAAAAGCCATCAGTGAAGGAGTAAGCCTCTTGTCCTCCAACATTATCAAGCACTTTGTCTGTAAAGGGCGTAGGAAATGGATCATGCACTGATGCGTCGTTCAGCTTGCACAAGTCCACGCAGATTCTTATTTCACCTTTTATCTTTTTCTCTTGTACCACCATAGGACTAATCCAATCACTTTCCTCTATTGGCTCAATGATACCTACTGTGAGCATCTTATCAATTTCTTCTCTAACCTTTTCTTTATATCGTGGGTTCAACCTGTACGGGCCCTGTTTTACTGGCTTGGCGTCTGCTTTCAAAGGTATGTGCATAAATCCTAAATCTCCTAATATGCCTTTCATTTCTGTTAACTTGGTAGGAAAGATATCCTGGTAGTCACGTAGTAAATCTGCAATATGGCCAACAGTTTCATCATCCCAATAATATCCTATAGAAGCAAACTTGGGTTCGGCTTCTGTACCAATGTTAATCTTCTTGAGCTTGATGTGTTCTGTAATGGAAGGGATATCAAGCTGAGGGCCTTCGACCTTGAGCATCCCTTCTGACTCTGGAATATTGATGTTGAGAGGGTCATCTTCCTCTTCACCAGTGGTGAAATTATAGCATTCCAGGGCATGTTCCATCTGGACAGCCCAATCTGGTTGAGAATATTCTGGTAAAGGACATTGTTCAAATACCTTCTTTCTAATACACTTTAAAGCGTGGTCGATGCTTGGATGTTCTGACTCAAAGCTGAAGGTAAGTTGAAAACTTTTGATCATGAGAGGCCAAGTGATAGTGCCTCTGCGCAATTCTGTTTCAGTGTACCAATTCCTTGGAACTATATCCAACGTGTGGATGAATAGGTGAACCCACTCATCCTCTGGAATATTTGACCATTGCTGAATACATGCTTCAACGTGTGACCTGGGGTCACTCTGTCCATCATATTTGCACAAAACTTCTATTGTAGTCTCTTGAAATCTGCGTAGTATCAACCTGTGATAGTCTTGCCATGTGTCGATATTTTCTTTATGCGCACCCCACCATCTTGCGGGTGTAGCGCGTAGTGCTACATCCAATGCTTGTATGCGCTGCTCATCTGGGATTTCTTGTTCATATGCATGTATGAATTCACTTACTCGAGTTAAACAATCAAAGAGTGGAGTGTTATTCAATTCTGTGCCAATCCATCGAATGGATTTAGTCATCCTGGCGCAACGCCTTGCAGAAACTTCATGTAAACGATTCTGCCAGTTTTCCAGTCCTGCTTTCGAGTCTGATGTGCACGAGCTATCGCATCGCCATCTGATATGGCCGTCCGCTGTGGGATTGACATAATCATTATGACTAGCAGTCATCTGGTACAAACTTTCCATGTGGCGCACTTCTTCTTTTGCTCGAATGGGTTCAATATACCGTGGTGCTTGAAGGGGATCAAGCGGTGCAATGACCCTGATCTGGTCATCCTCAAAGGTCATCTGTCTTTTCTTCAAATTAATGACAGCCAAATTATCAAATGCCCAGTCTATGCCTAAAAGTGCTGGGTAAGGTCTACTGTCATCCAGAATTTTGATTACTTTGAAGTCTGCAGAACTTCTTACTCCCTCAATATCAATGGGTACATTGGGTAATCTGCCCAATGGAGAAACTCATTGTTGATTTGCAATTCTTAGCTAGATAGGAGATCTAGTAAGCTGAGGGCTACCCATCTATTCCCATGTTTGCATGGTGAGAACATTAACTTCTGAGCCTAAATCCAAAATGAATTCATCCATTTCAAATGCTCCAATCTGCGCTGTGAGTCTCATCTCTCTTCCAGTTCTAGTATGACTCCCGATCTGATGAACAACACGCTGCAGTGTATTCATCGAAGCAGATTGCTGACACTGATCCAACAGGTGTTGGAGTTCCATAGTTGCTTTTTCATTGCGCAACAGCTTTAAGCAATTTCTCAAGAAAGAATGAACACTGCCTAGTGCATCCTCTTCATCAGGCCTTCCAGATGTAGTGTCCTGGTCTTGTACCCAGTTCTCTTGATGCGCCACATGCGGTCTAATATCGCTATGTGGAATTGCGACAGAACTTGAAGCTCGCGGATCTGAAAAATACTCTTGAGCTTGCTTGAATGCTTCTTTTTGCTTCTGTAGGTCAAGCGGAGATGGTTTAATATTAGCGCGGCGCACCCATTGCATCGCTGGTTTTCTAGTTCTCGACTCTGGCGCACCAGTGGTTGCTCCACTGTGCGTCACTATATTAACTGTAGGATCTGGTTCTCTTTTTTCTGCTCCAATCAACTGGATATTTTGGTTAACCTGTGGCTTCTTTTCTTGCATCTTGGCCATCAACTAAGGGCATTCTTCAATGACATGATCATAAGATTTACAGTATCTGCAAATGGTTGTAGGATTTTGGCAATCCCTTGCATAATGACCTTGAGTTCCGTAGTTATAGCAAGTGATCTGTCCTCGTCCACGACCAAAACTTTTTGCGCGTCCTCGGCCCCTATAATTTCCTCCTCGGCCTTCGCGAGTTGTTTCATACTGCGGACCTGCTGTGGGTCCTTGTGCCTCTGACTGTACTCTATAAACATCGTGTTTTCTTTCTATCATGAGCTCAGATGCTCTACAATTGTTCTCATAATGGCCTACTGATTTACTAAAATTGCAATATAGATTCTTTGGAGTTTGTACATATTTCTGTAACAAGTGACACTCTTGTGGTCTGTGGCCTCTAGTTCTATAGATTTCACACCAAGGCCCCCGAGCCTGTGGTAAAGGGTTAGGTGCTCCAGTCGCAATTTACTCTATGAAAACAGGACAATGGTCCTTTGAATGACCTTGTGCTCTACATTTTGTACACCAAATTTCTTCTTTAACATCCTTTCCTTTCTTAATATCATTCACTTGCAAGGTTAGGTTTGCTAACTGGTTCTGCAACTACGCAACATCGTTGCTTGTTCCAGTAATTTGTGAAGCTTCTAGTTTCATAGCCATCTCTAGAGCTTGTTCCTGAGTAGTGAGATTCTGTTGCATAAGAGGAAGTCTAATATGAGGAAGCAGCGCAGCAATGAACCATTCCTTATGCTGCTGCGGTGCAAACTCAAAGCTTACTTGATCTATCAAGGCTTTGAATTTCTGGTCAAAGTCCCATACTGACTCTGTGGGTAATTGTTTTATGTCTTTGAGCTCGGTTATGCACTGTGATTCTGATTTAGGTTTCTTGAATTCTCTAATCATAGCATTTCTTACATCAGCAAGCATCCTATTCTGTGCTGCTGAGTATTTCATGAACCAGGTTAAGGCTCTTTCTCTTAGTGTGGTTGCGAACTGAACCAGCTTAACAACATAATCATTAATTTGCTTAATTGTCCAAATGGCTTCACATAGGAACCAGTGCTGCTCAGGGTCTTCTAGCCTTGTTCCCCTAAAGGTTGGTAGCTTCATGTCATCACCCATCCTTCTTGCGCTAGGTTGATGTGGAGGTGCTGTAGCACTGCCTCCGGGATGGTTCAACAAAGGTGGAGCTGAGGTACTAGAAGTATCATGCGGGCTACTAGAAGGTGTTACTGCGGGGTTATGCTGAGCCCTGTCTGGCTTTTGCGGTGTAAAGGGGTGATAAGGGATATGAGCACTCCCTTGTCTCTCTATATGGCTCGCTCTAGGAGCTCGATTATCTTTTGGGCTAGACTCAAAAGAATGTTGGTCAAGGCCTACTTTATACCGTTTTCCACTACGAGTGCAACCAATAACTTCAAGATCACTATCAGAATCTGCGGACATTACTTGTCTATGCTATTCATCGGAAGTTATGCATAGTTTTCCTTTTTCATACAAGAGAATTTTAATCCATAAGTTCAGAGAATTTAAGAACTTACCCCTATATGCTTGGAAGAAGCTCCTCTCAGCTTCGCTGAAGCTCTTTCTCATATCTACTGCAAACTCGGTGATGAAGCCTTCCAGCAGACTGTTCAACCAAAAGTCTATTGCGCGGGACACAGAATTATCTACCCGCTTCAAAATGCTAACTATCTCAGGCGTCCAAATGATGGGTTGATCAACATGCACAGTGGGTCCAGTACCTGCTAGCTTGGCTACCCACGCATGCAACTCAAGTGCAAATTTTACGAAGAAAATTTTGTGAAGGTCAGTATAAATATGCTTCTGTAACCAGTCTTCTGTCTGAAGCCTAGGGCTTCTATTTTCTCGTTCAGCGAACTTTCTAGCCTTTGAATCAAACCATTCTTGAATTTCTTTAGCTGTAGGATTCCAGCACCACATTGCCTTCAAAGTAATAGGGTTAAAGCCGACGGTAGAACCATTTGTTGGCTTAACAAGTCTCAAGGCAACGGAACCATTTGTTGGCTGCTTTCTGGACAGACCTAGGTTTTCAGGAGGCGCAGCAACAAATACCCCTTGGCGCACTGGCCCTTTCGGCAACGAGCTGCAAGCAGCCCACAGTATCACCCGAAGTGGCTATGGGGGGCTAAGGAATCAGGTTTCCTTAACCAGGGTGGTGAGGAATCCACAGTCTTCCCTCTTCCCTTCTTACACAGTAACTTCTGAATAGAGCGTCTGATTCTTTCATAGGTCATACAGCGCAACAGCGCTGGAGCTACTCGCCTTAGCCTAGCTACGCGGTACCTCTGTGCCTGCGCATGAGGCATTTACCCGCTACGTTCGTTACACAATATGTCATTTCTGCTCTCGCGCCTCAGCGCAGTAACACAATCTTTAAGAGCTGCAGTGATAGTGTTCTCACAGACTCCCCGACAGTGTATGAGTATAACTTCTAAGGGAGCTTCAAGGACTTACTTTACATACTCATTCATAAAGATAACGAAGCATTCATGTAAACATAGATAGTAAAATATAAACATGAATTCACGTAAAACATTACCATAACAACAAGAATCATGTGGTTCGCCTCCACAGGGAAAACACGTCCACAGAAGTTGTATCTTATATTATCTTGAGATGGGAATTACACAGTTTCGTTGCGCACACAGCTGCAGCCTTAGATATTTCTGGGAAACTCCATGCACACAGCTGGGAGCCCTTCTCTTAGATCTATTCTCTTCTTCTATAGATATTACATTGACTCAGACATCAACTTAGATTGTCTACAACTCAGACATCAACTTACAATGACCTT
Source organism: Larix kaempferi (assembly GCA_027924585.1). Classification (NCBI taxonomy): domain Eukaryota; kingdom Viridiplantae; phylum Streptophyta; class Pinopsida; order Pinales; family Pinaceae; genus Larix; species Larix kaempferi. The sequence goes on along the minus strand of BSBM01000585.1, from coordinate 3,070,426 downwards.
CTAGCCAATCTATCTCTGACCCATCTAACATCTAAACATCTAACGTATAACCCTCTTCCTTTACAATTAAACATATATATAGGTGGCGCTGAGGGTCACACCTTTAAAAAACTGTGGGCCTTTCCCAGCAGTAATCCCCAAAAACCCTAACCGTGGACATGGCTAGGTGTACTGTAGGCGCCACTTGCAGTCATGTCGCCACTTCCTGCAGACTCCGTGATTTCCGGCGCAGATTGCGGGTATGGGCGCTGCTTCATCGTTCACTACTCCTTGTCCTTTGCCTTCAATGCTTTGGTTCGTTGCTCTTCCTTGGTCAGAGAAACCATAACTTTTGTACTTAGCCTTAATGAGGGTAGCTGAGCCCTCTATTCTGTCACTTCATTTATTGTGGTAGCTGAGCTTTCTACTCGGCCACATTCACTCTCCTTTGATGTGTGAGTGCGAGCTTCGCGATTTTCGGCCCGTAATCTGTGCTGAGGTCGTCCATCTGGCGCCGTACTGCGCACTATTCACTTCTGCCCAAAGTTGGTGCTTTTACTCAAAGTTAGCATTTTTTCCCTTCAACACTTGTGCTTTTTCCTCAAAATTCACAGCTTTACTATAGCTGCGGCCTATGCTCCAACAATAGCCTTTCATTTTGCTAGCTCTTTCTCATCGTGTCGGTCGTCCCGAACCAACATTCTCCTGGCCGTCATGGCTCGACCTTTTCTTTTCCCATCTTCACTGTTGTCAGATTTTGACTCCGCCCTCTCGTCAACTTTCTCATCTCTTCGACGTCTGGGTTTCGACTCCTCTGCAGCGTGTAGGTTCTCTGGGCATTCGTACGCCTTGTTTCTGAATACTCTAAACTTACATCAAACAACAGCTGGTATGTCAGCTCATTTTCTGTCGGTTGAACCACTTCTACCATACGCACCTCGACTGCGTCTCTCTTGACCATTGCGTTAGTTTTCTTGCATTTTCTCTCTAGCTGATTTCCCTTTCGCATGTTGCTTGTCTTCGACGGCTTCTCTCTTGGTTCCGCTACTTTGGCATTTCGCGTAAACAGTCTTCACACCTCTGCTAGTCATCCTACCTCTGGTCGATGCGTATTTACTTGATAGCTTCTCTTCTGCATTCATAGATAATTGGTAGGCTTCACCAACTGCTTTGAACCTTGACAGGTTGAACTCGTACTGTATGGAATACTTAAATCCATTCACGTATCCCGTGACAGCATCTTTGCCTTCATCAGTTTGTCTTGACCTTATCGAAAATCTGTAGAATTATTCAGTGTACTCTTTCACGGTCATATCCTTTTGTCAAAAGTTCTACAACTTTCAGAACAAGGAAATCACATAGTCACCTAGAAAGAACATCCCTTTCATCTTGGAGACCATCCTGTCCCAAGACTTGATTTTTTCCTTTCCTTTCTTGACTCTGTCAGCCTGCACATTGTCCAACCACAATGAGGCATGACCCTTCAACTTCATACATGCAATATTAACCCATTTAGGATCCTCGATCTACTCTATGTGGAAGTATTTCACCATTTCTCTGAACCAGTCTATCAAGTCTTCTCGATTCGGACTTCCTAAGTAGGTATGTACATCTATTTTTGTCTGACCTCTCATCTCCGTCAAAAGCTTAATGAGTTTATCTTCTGGTTCTTCTCCCACTGCTTCGCGTTCTTCCACTTCTTCGACTTCCTCATCGTTGTGGTCTAATGCATCAGGAATGTATCCACGCCTTTGGCTTTCTTTGATCATTGTGACTTCACTAGTCAAAATTCACATTTTTTGCATGCAGTCGTTGAACATTTCCCGATCAACCGTGACTACAGCGCCGTGCGCTCTTCATCCAACTCCTCCGACATTAACGCCTTTGTAATCCATTTTCAACCACAGCTGAAACTCCCACTTGTCCAATCGCAAACAGACTTTCACAAGTCATGCACAACTATAACCAACCACAATTGGAGTTGTTCTACGCACTCAACACTAGGTACACTTTCAAGAGTGATACTAACTAGCTCTCTCCTTCTCACAGGATACTTAAACTCAACCAGACTCTTTTATGTGTTCTGATATTACCAGCTCTTTCCATATCTGATACCAACTAACGCAAGGCAGGTCGGATGGGCCTTCTTGCTTAACAATACACACGACATACACGACGCTCACACAGACTTGGTGTAAATAGGATGCCAGAAGTTGGATTCTATTTCTTCAATCAAATTAACAGTTACAATACGAAATGCAAAGAAATGTAAACAACTAAACTAGTTAGCCTTATCCTGATACAATATACAGAAGTAAATGTTTGTTCTCTCTGTGTGCGATCCTCTCCTCCTCTCAGTATTCTGCGGAATGATAGAATGAATGAGCATTGAGTGATCAACGATCCCTCTCTTTGTGCCTATGCACTGGTCTTCTGCCCTGTTGTTGCTTTGTTTCTCATCCCGAGGTCAACTCCACTCCCCGAGACACTCTTCCTATGTCCGCCGAATCCTCCAGATCATGCAAACTTGTAGTTTTCAGCGCCTCTAGCCGTGCTGCACAACCTCTTCCCGTGGTGACATCTGTATGATCCCAACCACCTTCTTAACTTCTCATAACTTCCTTCATCAGCAAGGAGGATTCCCCCTAGAAGAGGATTCTTATTTGTCTCTTGTATTCATCCTTAAAGAGTTGGATAACTCTCTCTATATTATTTTATGCTTTCTACAGAATTCACTTCATAACAAAAATCTTGATACTTATATATTCAGAATTAGTTTCTCAAGAAGCAAAACTGATCACTATGTCTATTCCAAGCAAGTTGGTGGTGATTGCACCGAGAGGCGCTCTATAGCCCAGTATGAGGGAGATCTTGTAACATTTGTGTGTTTGTGGAGTGTTTGTGGAGTAACAAAATAATACAACTATTATGTCGGCCATAAACAAAAAAGAATAATACAAAGTAAAAAGTAAATATGAGACATAAACTAGAGACTTTAGAGCTTAGGATTAGGTGATAAATATTATGTCCGTCATAAACAAAAAAGAATAATACAAAGTAAAAAGTAAATATGAGACTTAAACTAGAGACTTTACTTTTTACTTTTAATACAAAGTAAAAAGTAAATATGATATTTTAGAGTGTTTTTCGAGTAACAAAATAATACAAAGTAAACAAAAAAGAATAATACAAAGTAAAAAGTAATAGATATTATGTCAGACATGAACAAAAAAAAATAATACAACGTAAAAAGTAAATATGAGACTTAAACTAGAGACTTTAGAGCTTAGGACTAGGTGGCTCAGGTATTGCACTCAAGGAGCTATTCAAGGAAAGGTTTGCACCTCGGGAGATTTGATCCCTCTTGGCGCTTGATAGAGCCTACGATTTGGATCTATGCTGGTTTAATTATGTGGTGTTATATGTTGAAGAAATGATGTTGATTGAAAACAAGAAGGAAATTATCAAGGATGTCAATTCCAAGCTATCTTCTAACTTTGATATGAAATCATCAAGGATGTCAAATCCAAGCTATCATGTTGTTGAAAATTTTATTTTGGGCATGGAAATTAAAGTAGATTGGGCCAATAGAAAAATCTGGTTGAGTCATAGGAAGTATGTTGAGATGCTATTGGAGAAGTTTAGCATGAAGGACCATAAACTAGTAAAGGTCCATATTCCTATAGGTGCAAAGTTATTTGCATATTAGTGTGTCAAGGATCAATAAGAGGTAGAAGACATGTCACATGTTTCCTATACAATTGTTGTTGGAAGTAACATGTATTCTATGCTTTGTATTATATTATACATTTTCCATGTAGTGGGAGTTTTGAGCAAGTATATCTTGAAACAGGGAAGGATCATTAGACATCAGTAAAGAGGTTCATCATATATTTCCATTGAACTTCAGATTATGCAATATGGTACCAAGGAATACCCAGGCCTTACAAGTATATAGATATACAAGGTTTTATTGATGCAAATTGGGCTGGAGACATTGATCTCATAAGATCTACCAACGGTTATTTTTTAGATTATTTGGTGTAGCAATCAACTAGATGAGTAAGAGGAAGGTTGTAGTTCCATTGTCAACTACAAAATAATAACACATGGAATACACTCATGAATGTAAAGAATTCATTTTGCTGTAAATATTTTGCTTGGGTATTGATTTTGTTCAAAAAGAAGTGAGAATGGGATAGCTGAAGTGCAATTTTTCTAGAAAAAACCCTACTTATAATACCAAGATAATTCATATTTATGTTCAAGACCATTTTGTTAGAAACATGGTTGAACTGAACAAAGTATTGTTGGAGAAGACGGGTAGCTTCAACAATGTTGCAGATTGATTGACAAAGTCTATTAGTACTGAAAATTTTTCTTTGTGTAGAGAATCAATGGGGATTGCTACCCTTAGAAACAAATTTCACAAATTCTTCTCCTTTGACCCCTTAGTATTTAAAAGAATACAATAAGAGGGAGAATGTTGGACAGTATTGTACTTTCTTCTCCATTGACCCCTTATTTCAAAGAATAGATTAAGTAGAAGAATGTTGGACATGTATTGTACTATTTGTAGGTTACCAAAGCAAGAGGCCCATAGAAGTGAAACAACACCAAAATAAATTTCTTGGATCCATTTTTGGTATGTTTTAAGTTTTTTTTGGCACATGGTTTTGTGGCCCATTGTAAACTAATTATTTCCGAGGAAATGAGGTTGTAATCTAATCCAGTTTAATGGAGTAGAGTTTTGTATGCTATAATATTGTATTGTAGACATAAAAGATAATACAATGAGATAAAGAGTATAGAAACTCCCATGACTGCTAGTTTTCTCACTTTTGGATTTTTAGGGTAAATATTTCTCAAGGATACCTTTTGGAATGAAGGAAAATACGCCCATTAAATAATGATGGCTACTTAAATTGACTTAGAAAGCGTAATCCTTTCCCCTCTTGATAACAATTTGTTGCACCACATGGAAGTTGTATTCTCTACCTTAGCTACTAACCAGTCCCAATCATGCATAACATAATCATTTGGTTTTAAATAAAATCCAAAATACTTTAAACCATTAATGCAAATTTATATGTTGTTAAGGAACAAATATTAAAAATCACATATATATAAGAAACTATAAACTTAACCATACCATATTGATTTCCATAACCATTACACTGCAATATAAATGTAATATCTCCCCCAACTTTTAAACAACTCTTCTAAATCAATTATACAAAAGAAAAATGTTATCCAGAAAAGAACACATAAATCAATATCAAAGATCCACTTATTTTGATACCCTTATCCTATTATTTTTATGTCCAATAGGACCATACTTATTATAAGCATGGATTACCATTATTAGTTCCATTACTTCCAGAATTGGTGAAATGCTCGGCCACTAGCACATGGGAATCTGAAAATATGCATAATTTAACTTCTTTGAGCATGGACTCAAATTGAATTTTTTTTTCTTTAAACATGGAAGGAAATTTAACTTCTTTGAAAATGGACTCAAATTGAATTTTTTAACTTCTTTCAACATGGATGGAAATTGCATTTGTGATATTATATTTTTTTAACTTTTTTTAAGGAGGAGATTTTAATTTTTTGTTTCAATTATTCATTTATATTGTATTATTAAATTAAATAATTATTTATATATATATATATATATTCCTTAGAAATATATATATATATATAGATATATAGATATAATTTTATTAATAATGTTTTAAATTAATAAATAACACTAACACATTCAACCATGTGAAATTGATTATATATATATTCATTTTTTTTAAAAATCTTAAATGATATGTAACAATATTGGGAAATCTTCTTTTCAATTTTATTTATAATTTGTATTTTAAAGATTAAATTCAAAAATAAAAAATATTAGTATTATTTAAAAAAAGAATATATATATATATATATATATATATATATATATATATATATATATGACATTTTGAAATTTTAAACCTTTAGATTATAAATAATAGAGTATGAATATGTGTTGATAAATGTAAAACAAATATCCATGGGATTAATAAATATGAACAAATATCTATTATTTAGATAAGATTAAATATGTTTGAAAAATATAAAATAAAAATTAAATTCCCATTTTTAATTGATATATTTTTATTTAAAAAAAAATAAAATATTTAAAAAACATAAAATATAATTATTAAAATTTTAAATATTAAATTATATAACTTAATTTTTTTATTTAATTTTTCAGTCCAACGTTCAACTTAATTAAACAAACATTATAAATATTAAAAATTTATAAATATGATTTTATAAATTCTTATTTTTCAAAAATATTATCATATGTTTTTACTTGTAATCATTTATATTTATTATTATTTTCTTGAAAATTAATGTAATGATAAAAAATTATTTTGATAAATTTATTTTAATTTTGAATTATAAAATATAAATGGATATAATTTTAGATAATTAAAAAATATATTCATATCATCAAAATTCAACTAAATCTTAATGTAAATCTATATTATTTAAAAAACTTTTTTTAAAAATTGAAAATTATGAATAGTATAATTAAAGCTTCATTGGACTTGGGATAATAGGCTCTAATATCAATGGATAGTCTATATACACCTTTCAAATCTTAAAAACATTTCCTTTAAATTTAAAACCAAAATAAATGTTTGTAAAACTTTGCCTCAAATTAAAAGATAGATTTAGTTTTTTTCAAAAAGTTAATATGCAATACTTTAATAGTAAAAGTATAAGAAGTTTACAAAAGACATTCTGAAATAGTCCATCAACCAATGCATAGACAGGCATGAGCGAGAAAACCCAAAGCCATACCATAGCGAACCGGTGGACAGGCGACCGCAAAGCCCAAAAACCGATCTGGGAGAAGTAGTAGATCCATATGAAAAACAAGTGCAGAAAGGGTCCAGATGATAGAGAGAGAAAAACAGAAAAGGGAATCATGTAGAAAGAAAGAATGAGGTGACAACACCTATAATAAACCAGTGGAAGATATCTAATGAAACCGAGTGGAAAACAAATACCAACAATTTATATAGAGTAAATATCCAAAGATCCTGTAGAGATTGCCCCAGATACATGCTAGTGTTTGTAAAAAATAAAACCTTCCTGGGCCGACAAACCACATCTCGACAGAGCATCTGCTATCACATTTTGTTCCCAATAAATGTGATTAATCGAGGTCATGTCCAAACCATTCAACAAATCTCTAACCTGATGCAGCCAAGAAGTAATTGCAATTGCCTCAATCGTACCCCGATCACATCCTCAATTGACCACTGTCAATGAATCCCCAACAATCTTCTCCAGAGAAATGTTGAAGGCCTTTGAAAAAAAAAGAATGAGCCAGAGAGCCAATCACTCACCTTTGGTGTTCGTTCTAGGTCCACAATTGCACCAGAGGTTAAAGAAGATCTAACCCTCTAATTCAATGAAATCCCAAGCACCACATCTTCCATAGGATGGGTGGGTGACGCCATCAAATTGGGCCCTGTTAATCAACACAAGGGGTTTATGTTGTCGAAACCTATTGTCCAAGATCTTAGTAGGAATCAAGCTGGGATCATTCAGTTCTGACAAAAAATACAATGCACCAATGCACACCAATATACCGAGGTCGATCGATTCGCAAATAGTGAAAGGTTTCGTGCCAACCATATTCGCCACAGGATATAACATTCCAATTCCCCAAAAGGTTTATTTTGGGAAAACCAGTTTTTAAGGAAGTTCTGGACCATGTTGCCATCCCATGCCAATATAGGAACATTATGTAATTTTATTGCCAACCAGATCCTAGGAGAGAAAGGAAATTCCACAGATAAGTGTGTCACTGATCCCTCTTCCCCCAGACATAGAGAGCATCTTCTTGGACCAGTGAATCCTCGTCTCTGTAGATTATCCCATGTGAGTATCCAGTTTTCCAATAGTATCCTACAGAAAATATTGATCTTAAGGGATATTTTCCATGTCCAAACGACCTTGTGCCACCAATAATTTCCCACAGGCGAGTACGACATAATAGCTTCATAGTCCATTTTTGCCGAAAGTGCACTATTCTTGGTATTCCAAGACCAAAAACAATTGGCCATCCCCCTCAATTAATGAGATTCTTCCTTGATAGAGATCAGTAATGTATTCATTCCATTCCACCGCAAGACCAACAGAAAGGCCCATTCTTTTGCATTGATCCATCTGGGCATCATCCCAATAGGAGAGATACTCAAACATATATGGTTAATTGTTTAACACCCCCTACATCTGAGGAAAAATACCAAATCAACAGATAAATTAAAATTCTTAGGTCCACCCATAATTGGGTCCTCACCTATCACAATTTGTCTTTCGTTTCCCGAAGCCCAAGCCAACCATTTTTCCATCAGAGGGAAAGAAGTGCATAACCTACCCAGATGTTAGAAACCCCTTTTGATCTCTTGTGTGGAGATTTGATCCACTGTAAATTTGACTGATCGTGAAAATATTTATCCTTTAGGATTTGGCTCCACATCTTTTCGACCGTTAAGGCCCTCCATAGGATTTTTGAGAGCAGATCATTAGAGAAGTTGTAGATATTTTTTATTGACCAACCGTCCAACCCATACGGGCGTGTCAAGCGCGAACAGGTGAAATTCCCCCCAGTACCAGACCAAATGAAGCTATGAATTTTTATTTTGATCAGTGATAAAATTGATTTAGGAATCTTGCTTAAAGAGAACCAGTAAACACCAAGATTTTGTAGAACCGATTTCACCAATGTAAGTCTACCCCGTATTGAGAGCCATTTCCAGTTCCAGTGATGGATTCTTCTGTCAAATATTTTGATTAGTCAGTGGAAATCAAAATTCCTATAGCAATTTGGCTTGATGTGATATCTCAAATATGTCATGCCCTCTGATAGGTCGAGTACCTTGAACTGTAGTAGTGAAGACAGTGTCTGCAATTGTTTTCCGGAAGGTTATGTTTGTATAGTATATATTCTAAGGCATTTATGATCAATCCCGAAGACCTGCAAAACAAATTTAGTAAATCCATAAAATGTGTCCATGCATTCAAGTTAGCTTCTACAAATAAAAGAATATCATCAATGAAGACTTGATGAGTGATCTCGACTAGTGGAGTAATTTTTAGTCCCCTGATTCTCATATCTTGTTTTTTTTGTGAATAATTCGGCTAAGGCCCTAAATAACAAGCAGTAAAAGTAGGGGATATAGGGGACATCTTTGTCTGAGGCCCCGAGTGTTGTTTAAAAACTCCATAGGGCATGAATTAGTAAGTATAGCATAGTTTCCTGACGTGACACAACCCATAATCCATTGGAGCACTTTCCAGGGTAATCTGAGTTGTAAAACAACCAATTTGAAGAACCCCCAGTTTACCGTATCATAAGCTCTAGAGAGATTGAGTTGTAGAATAAGAGCCTTCAAGTTCCAGGTTTTGATGCTGTGGAATGCCTCTTGCATCGCCACAATAATGTCAAGAATCTTCCTATTATCCAGAAACCCAAATTGTTGCATCGACATATTTTTAGAGAGGATAGGATTGATTCTTTGAGCGATTATCTTAGCAATGAATTTATAAATGATGGTTCATAAAGAGATTGGATGGAATTGTTCAAAGGATTTCAGAGATGATTTCTTTGGAATTAGTGCAATAAAGGTTGAATTGAGTGCAATTGGAACTGAACCAGATATTCGGGTTTCCTCCACCATGGCCAAAATGTCTACCCCCATAATGTCAAAAAATTCCAAGAAAATATCCACAATCTAGCCATTTGGACCAGGAATTTTATCCTTTGAAAAACCTCAGAGGACCTGATGAATCTCCTCAAAGTTTACCTAAGAAAATATTTCCTCCCCTTCATGTTCCTTGCAAAAAAGTGGAATATCCTTGATGAATTTTAATTGATTTTCAATACAGGTATCCCCTAGATCATTTTAATATTCCTTAAAATTCCCCACAGCCTCCTTTTGAAGATCCCCTTGGTTGCTGATCCAATCCCCATTTTTATTTTTTAGGGACCAAATTGAGTTGTGTATTCTGCGACTATCTGCATATTTATGAAAGCATTTGTTTGTTTTGTCCCCTAACGCCATCCATATGGCTCATATTTTGAGCCTCCATGTTGCCTCCTCGCGTTTTAATATATTGATTTTTGACTTCTCGAGCTCAACCATTGTATTTTTTTGTGCATCTGAGATCAAGCCAGTCATGTCTACAATATGAAGGTTATCCAGTTCAACTTTTATCTGTCTCAAGGCCAACTTATCCTTCATACTTCTAGCACGGTCCCATTTAAGGACCTCCCTTTTAAGTAGTCTCATATTTTGAACTAGAGAGTGGGAAGGGGATGCATATTCCTCCAATGAAGAGGATACCCACACATTTCGAACCAAATTTTTAAAATATTCATCATACAACCATGTGTGATTGAATTTGTAGTGGGTGGGGGTCCATGGGCCATCTATCTCCACTTCCAATAGAATGGAATAATGGTCTGAGATCCGGGAGAAATCCACCCATGTTTGATGCCTTCTAAATCTAGCCAAGAAAGAGTCATCAACTAGGAAATGATCAAGTTGTTTGGATATACTATCACTCCCCCCTCGACCATTACACCAAGTGGGTTTGAGTGGAGACAGTTCGATTTCATTGAGGGCTGCCATGGAAAAAAGATCCATAAATTATGTACTGAGATTATCCTATATCACTGATGAACCCCAATTTTCTGCAGCTGAGGTTGTCATATTTAGATATCCTGCTAGCATCAAGTTTGGGAGTTAAAGAAGTCCAGAATATTTAACCTCTTCCCAAAAAATTGAAATCAGCAGCCATGCCCAGTAAATTGCCACTCACCAAAATCCCAAGATGTGTAATAAAGGCCCTGAGATTTAAGGCCATAGGATTCCAAGGAGTCAGGATACTACCCAATTGACCTGTAACATCTGTAGAACAAATGAACCAACCTTTTTTCAAGTTATGAAAGAAAATACCGGCATTTTCAACCGATACCATCGTTTCCTGAAGGAACACCACTTCCGGTTTCCATTTATCCAAAAAATTCTTGAGGGCTAATTTTTTATGGGGTCCCCCAATGCCCCTAATATTGAGAGAAGAAAAAATAATATTTTAACCATTGCGAGGGCCTTCAAATATCTAAGGACACGTTTAGTATCAGGGGAGTGAGAGTCCAAAACTGATTGAGAAGGGGATGCCACACGAAGGGAGGCCGAAACCTGCTGAACACTTTTCCTAGCACTATGAGTCTTAATGGGTGAAAATTTATGTGCGATACCACCCATACATGCCCCCTTTATCAATTTGGTTTCGGTGGGAAAGATGGTGGGGATATCCACGGGATGGGAATCTAAGGAAGCCTCAATAGTTCTATTATCAATGAAGGTTGAAAGAGGAGGGAAATTTTTGACAATATCAACAAAGGACAAGCCATCCTGCTAGACAATGACTTTATCTATAGAAAGGTTTAGAATTTGTGACAACCCAACACCGGAAGTGGGATCCCAGTCAGTGTTCACAACCATTAATGACAGATTTGGACAATGTACCTCTGGTAGGGATGTAGGGCTTCCAACGGGTTGTGGATCTTCTATAGGACAAGGCAAAGGGTTGGTAGGGATAGTAGTTGAATGGGCCATCTGTTATAAAACCTAATGCACCAGTTCAATAGTCTTATTGTCAGATGGTTCGAGGGTCGGTTTGGTGAGTTTAATTACTTGGTAAAATGCCAGGCTACCACCCAAGTATACGATCTACAATACAGTCCCCTTTTACCTCTAGGGTTTTTAGGAAATCAATTTCTTCATTGTTCAGTGAGTTTACAAAATTAGGGTTTAGTAGATTTATCTTACCTACCAGATTCCCTTGTGTGTCCAGGGGAAGTAGAATTAGTAGTGGATATGAGATGATGTAGTTCTGATGGAAAATCACCACAATCCAAGTTAGTGTTGTCATCCATGGACCAAGCTTGGATATATTCCTTCGAGTCCAACCTGGTCCAAATCAGAACTAGTTTATGTGTAATCATGCCAAAGGTGGCCAACCCGCTTTGCAGCAGGTACATCTAAAAGGGAGCTTGCAATAGTCAATAATTTGTGAATATTTGCATCCCCACCAGTTAATGACTAGATTTGCAAGTAGACCATGCTCGATATCAACCTCAACCAGGGTCCCCTACCAGTCCTTTTATCCATGCCAAAAAGGGTTTCAGCACTAATATGTAAAAATACCCCAATGTGGTTCACCATAGCTTGAAAGACCTGACAAGTCCACATTTCCCATGGAAAAACCTGTAAGAAGTACCCAAAGATGTCGAAATATGATCTTTTCCACATTAGGATTGAACCTAGTTGCCAACGATTCACCATAAAGCTACCATCCCCCTCACACCCATGTCTTTTCCAATATATGTGAAGCATGGTCCTCCTACTTGAAGTAAAAACCCATACGATCCCCTTACTGAAAATATATATTTCTAGATAGTAACTGATAATCGAAGACCAAGTAGTACCAACCCATCAAGATATGTCTTTTTCGTGTCATATATTTGTAGCTAAACTTCCCAACCAATGCTTTCATTGACATGGAAGTTATTTCCTCCATCCCGATGTGTATTCCCATCATCATTTCCCCCTCTTCGTTTCTAGTTTAGCAATTTTTAAAATTCCTTGTTTTAGGCCGACACCATGTGCTTTCCATACTGCATCTAGTTTTTATGCTTTTCCCCAGATAGATAGGCCGTGACTAAATTAAGGTTTGTTGAATCCTCATCTGAAACCCTAGTTCCATTGAACCTAATGTTCGATAATTATGAGGGTTCACCAAGTGTTGGGATCCCTGGGACACGTGTAGCTCCCGTGTCATATCCCCTTGGCACATTTTTTGCATGCGCCTTCCACATGTCCCAGTAAATAGCATATGGCTTAAACACCCCCGTTTTCTCCAACCATGTGTCGGAGGTTTAAGTTTTGTCCATAACTGATCCTAGTATCCCCTTTCCCCTGTCATTTTCCTTCGTGAATATAGATTTTTCCTTTTTCCTCAACCAAGTAAGCACTAAAAACAAATTGTCCTCCAGTTAAACCAATGATAATGTAGTTCCTTTCAATATCCTTCTTACCAACCGTTACTTACAGCTCTATCACATGTCACCATTTTATCCTGTATCCCCAATTCAATCATGTATCCTGTATCCCCATTTCCCCATATCATATCAAAGCATGCATTCGACTTTTAGCATTCCCATGATAGATTCAGTTTAGTTTCATTGATGGATAAGCAATCTCTTCAATATTTTACATTATCACCAATATGTATATATTTATATGTTTTAGATAAATTTTATCATTCTAAATTCTATAAATGTCATCTATAAATCTAGCTAATAACATGAAGAAGACCATTTTAAAATTACATGAAAAATGAAAAATAAAATAAATAATAGTATTTTATGATGAAGAAGTTGATTAATGGATTCCATATATTAATCATAACCCCATCTACTATATTTTAATTATTTTCATAGCAATCATAAGTTGAAACAAAAAAATGTTCAAACATTTAATTTGAAATACTACAATACAATTCAAATCAATCTCTATTTATTTTCATTCTCCAACCTCATCAATTTTTCATAATTCTATTTATATTATAAATTTGCTATATATTAATTAATACTAATAATAGTTTTAATTTAGCCTACATGGTTGGATCTCTATTGGTGATTCTCTTGAAAATGAGATGTTATGTTGTGATAGAGGTCATGATTTCAAAACACCTGGACTTACTCATCCTCCATGCTCACTAGTACAAAAATAAATAAATTATTATTATTATTATTTTAATTTTCACTATCTCTTTATTGAAATCAATTCAACTACTTGATAACTCATAGATACATTTCACACCAAAATGATATATATAACTTCAAGCAAATATCAATCCTTTGACTTAGTTCAAGTCATTTGGTTATTTCCTTTAGTGAATATTTTTTTTTTCAAGTAGAAACAAATAATACTTTTTCTATTCATTACAATACTTTTTATATTCATTATGAATCAAAAAGTACATCTTTAGGTTGTTAAAAGATGGTAACATTTTTTGTAAAATTATATAGCTCCAGAGAAATCCACTTCCATCAAAATACATATTGCCCATATACATCAAATCCAGTAATTGCATAGTTACCAGTGGAAAAACTACAAAGTTGAAAAAACAATATCCTCCTTACAAAAAAGGAAAAATATAATATCAGAATTAGAATAAAACAACCAAGTAGTCAGATATAAAGTGGATAGATCCACTATGCATAGCAGTTCCTTCCACATATTCCTCCCAAAAGAGGACTCCTTCCTCTTCTAAAAGAGCCTCTTCAGACAAGATAATTGCATCAGAATTTAACTCCCTAAAGATATGCTCAATAGTCAATTCATAAAAGGATGCCACAAGGTTTTCTATTCTTGAACACCAATGTTGGAGTGATAAAACCTGTAAATTGCACATCTTCCTTGCCAAGTTAACAACCACTAGGAAATATGCATATATCATTAAGCTATCAATGCCAAAAAGATGTGGCAAGTTTTGTAAGGCACCATAGTGCCATAAACTAAGCCTTGGTGTTAGACCATGAACCACACTTCATCTTCATTCTAAAACAATGATCTTTGTATATTTTCAGCAAGAAACCAACAACACATCTGCCCTCTTATGCTGCACCATCAAAAATCCATAAGAAAAATTTTCAGCTCTGGAATGTCATCTATCTACCTGACAGGATGCTCTTTTTTCTTTGACATTCACATTGTTGTAATATTTATATAGTTGACGATCCTTAAAACACTACCATATTAATTCAATGGTTTCCCTTCAAAAATTACAAAATTTTGAGATTAGCATATATCCCAACACATGAAAGAAAGTAGAACTATATGATCATAGAAATTTTTGAACCATATCGGGAAGTTTGTGTCAATAGATTTATTTCCCCAAACATGTGTAATATTTTATCCATTCAATTATATGACTTACTCTCACAAAACAATAGAAATCTTATTCATTAAATTTTTCAATGATATGGGATTTCACAATTACCATTTTCAAATGAATAGTAATAATTCCCAAACACTTTATTTAATGGTGTAATTAGTCACTTTTATGTAGTTCATTATGATATTTTTCTTTTTTCTTGTTTTCATTAGTAATTTGTTGATGAGTTGATTTTTATCATCAAATGTTTGGTAATTACAATTTCCAATAAAGAAATAATCATTTCCAAAAAAACATTATCTCATAATTACAATTCCCAATAATTTTTTTTTAAAAGAAAGACAATTTTTAATGCAAGTTTAAGTGCTTACATTACAGTTGTAATAACTTTAACCTAGCATATTGATGCATATCAAGTAGATTTATTCCTTAGATTATGATTGATAAGATTTAGTTAGAAGTGTGCTTTAACATATATTTAAGCTTTAATGCAATATCATAATTATTAGCTTTTATAATTCAATGATTATCATGTTTTTATTATTATTATTATTATTATTATTATTATACAATCACATAAATTTATTTAATTTTATTTGAAATAAAAAAATGTCATTATCAACTTGTTATGTTATTTATCATTTTTTATTTCTTCTTATCTCTTCAAAGATAATACTAACCATGAAATAATATAATTCACCATTATACAAATATGCATATTTTTTTATATTTTTAATACTACTAAATTTATAATTATATTTATATTTAAAATAAATTTATTAAAAAGTGTGTAAGATTTTATTATATAACTATAAAACTATGTAAAAAGGTTATGCTACCCAACAAACCATAAACATAATGCAATTATTATAATTTTAAAAATATTTTTTTATAAAAATGGATAGCCTTTTTCATCTATTTTAATAAAAAATATTGATAATTATAATATGCGTGTTTAGTATTGTTAATTTTCGAGCATTAATTCACAATACTCTAGGATCTTTACTGAGAGAATAACATGTACAGTATATCAATGCAAATCAATCATAGCAAGCATATCAATCATCACAAGATGCAATCATAAGAGACAATAGACACACATAGTTTCTCTGTGGAAAACCCTAAGGTGAAAAACCCCACAACTTCCTCAGAGATAGATAGAGCAATAGCACAACCAAAGTACAACCCAAGTACACAAAGATAGACTCCTCTTGGAAGTTGATCCTCCTCCTCACATGTGCGCCACTTTCCGAGTGATGGATAAGTGAGTAAGTGAAGTGATCAAATAGAGAGATCCCACTCTCTATTTATACTTGTTCTGAGCAGCCTAATAAACCTACGGGGCCGATTTGTCTAACTCAGCCTAATAACCCCAGGTTAATTTAATCAGGGCCGACCCCACACATCGTGGTCTAATAACCCATCGGCAAGTTACGAAACTTGTCAATACAAATGACGACACTTTCGTATAGAGGAATAATACATCTCTATAGGAGTACAATAAAATACATAGATGAAATACATTCCGAAGTTACATATACATCGACACTCCCTCTTAACTAGGAAGGTATTTCTCGACACAGATATGCTAACACAAGTCTTCTTTTCTGGATCATCATCAGCAAATAATCATCATTGAATCATTGTCATCATCATTGTTGCTACTATCTCAATCAATCTCTGATCTACTCGTCATAGGAAGTTCTATAGAGCCAGTCCTTTTTCATACTGGATGTAGGCCCACCACCTGTAGGTCTTCATCATCACTGGCCATACTGTGGAATACTCAGGACTGATTACATGCCTCAACAAAACCTCGAAAGAGCATCCTAGGACTAATTATGAGCACACTACTCAACCTATCGGATCTCCCAGGATCTTTTACATGTTGACCTTCACAAAACCTACTCAGAGCATCCCAGGATGTTACGAGCAAACCACTCTACCTGTTTGGATCTCGATAGAGCATCCCAGGCTGTTACGAGCACACCGCTCTACCTATCCAGATTTTAAAGGATCTTTTCTATGTGAACTTTCACAAAACCTACTCAGAGCATCCCAGGCTGTTACGAGAAAACCACTCTACCTATCTGGATCTTGATAGAGCATCCCAGGATGTTACAAGCACACCGCTCTACCTGTCTGGATTTTAAAGGATATTTTTTCTATGTGAAACTGTAGAAAAACCTACTCAGAGCATCCCACGATGTTATGAGCACACCGCTCTACCTGTCCAGATCTCGATAGAGCAACCCAAGCTGTTACGAGCACACCACTCTACCTGTCCGATTTTTAAAGGATCTTTTCTATGCTACCTGCACAACCTGTCCACGACCACAGAGTATCAAACCGATACTCACCATACATCATCCTGATGTACATCATCACATGATCAACCTGATCATCATGATAGCATCAACCCAATGCATATCATCTGGAGCAACATCCTGCAGCTTGTCATCTGTGATCATTGTAATCATCATCATAGCATCAACCTGATGCATATCATCTGGAGAAACATCAGCTCGTCATCTGTGATCATCCTGATCATCAATATATCCATCGAATACATATCATCATACATGATCTACCTGATCATATAATGCATCCAACTGATATACATAATGCATCCACCTGATACATACATAAGTACATGATCTACCTGATCATACAAGTATCCACCTAATACAAATCCATGATCCAACTGATCATATCAAGCATCCAACATGATGCATATAGAAATACATGATCAAACTGATCAAAGCATCCAACATGATGCGTACATACATATACATATAAATGATCCAACTGATCATATCCAGCATCCAACATGATGCGTACATACATATACATATAAATGATCTAACTAATCATATCCAGCATCCAACAGGATACATATATAGAGCAGCAACTAGAGCATCGTCCTAATACTGATCATCCAATGCTTACATCCACAGCCATGGGAAGGATCCTCCTCTCACCATGCTTGGAATGTCTAAAGTAGATGTGTCCATCACTTCTTTCTCGAAGTGTCATCGATCTGAAGGACACCAAGCCTCTCTCTGAAGTACTCTAACTTCACTCTAGCTAGTATCTTTGTTAGCACATCTACAATCTGCTCATCGAACGCAACATATAGGAGCTTCACTACTCCTCTCTGCACCATATCCCTGATATAGTGATATTTGATCTCAATGTGTTTTTACCTGTCGTGGAACACCAGATTCTTAGACAGCTTCACACAACTCTGGTTGTCACAAAAGATACCAGTAGCCTCCAGCGGAAGATCAAATAACTCAGACAGTAGCTTCCGTAGCCATACTGCCTCACAACTAGCCAAACATGCTGCAACATACTCTGCTTCGGCTGTACTCAGTTCTATGCAGGATTGCTTCCTACTAAACCAAGAGATCACACCTGATCCCATACTAAAGTAGCACCCAGATGTGCTCTTCCTATCTGCAACACTGCCTTCCCAATCTGAATCAACATAACGCTGCAGGTTAAACTTTTGATTCGCATCATACTTGAGCCCATAGTCAACTATACCCTTCAGGTACCTCAGAATATGCTTTACAGCAACCAGGTGAACATTCCTCGGATTTGTCAGGAACTGGCTCAATGTGTTCACCGCAAAGCAAATATCTGGTCTCGTGTTCATCAGGTACATCAAGGACCCAATCATCTGACGATACATAGTGACATCAACCAACTCAGATGAAGCATCACACAGAAGCTTTATGTTCGATGCCATAGGTGTGGCCATGGCCTTGCATTCCATCATCCTGAACCTCTTCAGGATCTCTACTGCATACTTCCCTTGTCCAAGGAAGATACCATCTGCACTCTGCCACACCTCCATGCCTAGAAAATAGTGCATCATCCCTAAGTCCTTCATCTCGAACTCAGCTGCAAGCTTCCTTCTGGTATAGGCAATCAAACTATCATTACTTGCTACAAACAGATCATCCACATACAGAAGTAGTATCACTGGATTTCCTTCCTCAACCTTGTAATAAAGGTTGGAATCTGCTTTACTCTTGGTAAAGCCCAAACTTGATAGCAAACTGTCCATCCTACCATACCAAGTCCTAGGAGCTTGCTTCAATCCATACAAGACTTTCTTTATTCTACACACATATGACTCCGTGTCATGTGTCTTAAAACCAAGTGGCTGCTCCACATACACTTCCTCTTCGACTACACCATTCAAGAAAGTTGTCTTGACATCCATCTGGTCTATCTTCCATTTCATCACTGCAGCCAGAGCAAGTATTGATCTGATGGAAGTGTACCTGGCTACAGGAGAAAAAGTTTCTTTATAATCTATTCCCTCTTTCTAAGAGAAGCCACGAGCTACGAATCTTGCCTTGTATTTCTCTATGATGCCATCTGCAGCATGCTTGATCTTGTAGATCCATTTGGAGGTCACAACAGACTTCCCTTCAGGTCTTGGGACAACATCCCAAACATCATTCTTCATTATTGATTGGTATTCTTCGACCATGGCATCCTTCCATTCTTTCTTTTTTGCTGCTTCTTCATAATTGGAAGGTTCTTTGTTCATGATATCACGAAGTAAAGCAACATAGCTTGTATGAGATCTAGTTCTCTTCTTTGCTCTGTGTTCTTCTTCTGGAATGCCATATATTTCTACATCTTGAATGAGCTCTCTAGCCCATGCAGTTTTCCTCTTGTGAGAGTTATTCTCACGGGGTGGATCTACAGGTTCTTGCGGCTCTTCAATTTCATGAACTGCATCTGGAATTGCTTCAGTCATAGTAGTGTCTTGAAATCTAGTTTACTTAGGTTCTTCATAATGTTCAATAGGTGTCTTCCTTTACTTGATGAATGCTGAGTTTTCATCAAATGTCACATCCCTGCTGACATCAATCTTCTTTAACCTTGGAAAGTATATTCTGTAAGCCTTCGAACTTTCACTGTAACCCACAAAGATACCCTTCTTTCCTAAAGGATCTAGCTTGGTCCTCTTTTCCTTTGGGACATGTGTGTATACTGGACAATCAAATCTTCTGAGATGGCTGACTTCAGGTTTCCTACCAGAAAAGACCTGTTATGGTGTCTTGTTGTCCAATATCTTGTGGGGTGTTCTGTTATGCACATATACAGCTGTCCTAGCTGCTTCTGCCCATATATGCATAGGTAGATCCTTGTCATGTAGCATTTCCCTTGTTGCTTCCATGATTGTTCCATTCTTTCTTTCTGCAACTCCATTCTGTTGTGGATTGTAAGGAGCAGTCAACTCCCTCTTAATCCCTGAATCACTGCATAACTTCTTGAAGTCACCTGAAGTGAATTCTCCGCCATTGTCTGATCTGGATGTTTTGATCTTCTTATCAGTTTGGTTCTCCATCAAGGTTTTGAATTCCTTGAACTTATCAAGCACTTCATCTTTGTTCTTCAAGAAGTAAACCCAAGTCTTCCTGGAGAAGTCATCAATGAAAGAGACATAGTAAGCATACCCACTCAAAGAACTGGATGACATCAGACCGCATACATCGAAGTGGATAATTTCCAAGATACCTTTTTCCTTGCTTTCACTACTTGGAAATTTCTTCTTTATGTTCTTTCCTTTTGCACATCCTTTCCAAACACCTTCATGCTTGGTCTTGATTTCAAGAAGACCTTCTACAACTTTACTTGCAATTGGTAATGCTCTGTAGTGCATATGTGCAAGTCTTCTATGCCAAAGTTCATTTGGATCCATAGATTCATGTACCATGGCATGCTCGGGTTGTCCCTTCAATTTGTACAATCCTCCCTCTTGCTCTCCAATCACCACTGCATCATCAATAGTTTTACCCTTTGGCCACATTAGGACTTGACCATCTACAAATGCAATCCTCATGCCTTTTGCATCCAATGCGAAGATGGAGAGTAAGTTCTTCTTGATTCCAGGTACAAATAACAGATCTTTCATCTTCAAGGATTTTCCAGATTCTAGGTTGTAGGAGGTTTCCCCACTTCTTTTGATAGGGTATTGATAATCATCCCCAACTTTCACTTAATGGGGTGATTCATGTTCAGACAAATTTAGAAAAGATTCTTTAAACCCAGTCATGTGTTTAGAAGCCCCATTGTCAATTAACCAATCATTACAACCATGAGAAATAGTACTTGTGAGAGCAGAGATTAGAACATACTCTTCTTCGCTTGATGGGTCATCATCATCACTTTCTGCTCTAGCTTTCTTCCTAGGAGGTTCATCATCCTCAGCAGCATGAGCATGATATCTTCTTTTGTTATTCTTCTTGTTGTTGTTGAAGTTGTTGTCTTTCTTCTTCTTGGGGCAATTTAAAGCAAAGTGTCCCATTTCATTACATTCGTAACATCGAACATGAGATAGATCTTTCTTCTTGTAATGAGGATGAGAATGTTTCTTGTTATGAGATTTGTCCCTCTTAAACTTGCTTCCCTTGGTGTGAGCTATGAGAGATTCATCTTCATTCCCCATATTTTCTTCTCATGCCACAATCCTTGCTTCTTCTTGTGAGAATTCTTCCCGTATTCTGTTGAAGGATACCAATTTCTTTCTTGCACAAATTCCTTGGATAAAGGAATCCCATGACCTGGGTAGGCCATTCAAAGTGGTCATGACAACTTCACCATTCTCCACCATTTCATCCACTGCTTCTAGTTGTTACTTGATCTGAGAGACCCTAGAAAAATAAGATTGAATGGATTCTCCATTCTGAAGCTTTACCCCTTTCAATTGGTTCTGCAAAGTCATCTTCCAATTTATGTTCTTCCCTTCAAATAGCTTGGATAGGGAATCAAAAATCTCTTTGGGTGTCTTCAGAGATGACACATAGGGGATGAGATGGTCCTTGATAGAATCAGCAATGATTCTCTTTTCCTTGACCAAGTTCTTCTTGTGGAGGGCTTTAGCCTCTTCTCACTCTAGGACAAGCACCTCTTCCCTTATCTAAGTATCCAATTCATTTTCTTCCAGGATTAACCCAATCCTATACTTCCAGGCTCGGAAGTTATCAGCCCCTTAAAACTTATCCTCAAGCTTGGTGTGGTGAGACATCTTAAAGAGTACTTCAAATGGAAATAGAAAAGATTTAGGTCTTACCACTTGATTTGCCGAAAACTAGATCTCGTCCCAGATTAGGGTTTGTCAGAGAAACCCTAAAAATTAAAAATGTGAATTTCAACTTTCTGAAAGGATAGAAAGATGTGCCTTGATGAGCTGATCAGCCTGGTGTATTTAGAATTTGAGATCTGCAAAGCTTCACCCTTCAAAAATGCCTTTTAGTCTTCCTGGGTTCACTAGGGAGGACCTTGATTTAGGGTTTGATTTTCCTGGAGAATTACGCAACCAAAAATCTCGATCCAAAGCTCTAAACTTCAATTTTTCCAAGGAGCTTCCAGCTATGTCTTCAAATTTCAGAAATTCCTATTTTTGTGGAAACCCTAATGTTTAGGGCCAAAACTAAAAGTGCTCAGAACTGAATTATGGTTGGATAGATAGATTCACCTTGCTGAGGAGAGTCAATCTATCATATTACTTTTCCAAAATATGTGGAGAGAAACCCAATAAACAAGAAACCCTGGTTTCCGCCACTGCACAATGTCTTCTTCTCAGGTTAGCTCTGATACCATGTTAAATTTCAAGCATTAATTCACAATACTCGAGGATATTTATTGAGAGAATAACATGTATAGTATATCAATGCAAATCAATAATAGCAAGCATATCAATCATCACAAGATGCGATCATAAGAGACAATAGACACACAGAGTTTCCATGGGGAAAACCCTAAGGTGAAAAACCCCACAACTTCCTCAGAGACAAATAGAGCAATACCAAAACCAAAGTACAACCCAAGTACACAGAGATAGGCTCCTCCTAGCAGCTGATCCTCCTCCTCACATGTGCGCCACTTTCCGAGTGATGGATAAGTGAGTAAGTGAAGTGATCAAATAGAGAGATCCCGCTCTCTATTTATACTTGTTCTGAGCAGCCTAATAAACATATGGGGCCTACTTGTCTAACTCATCATAATAGCCCCAGGTTAATTTAATCACGGCCGACCCCACACATGGTGGTGTAATAACCCATCAGCAAGTTACGACACTTGCGACACTTGTCAATACAAATGACGACACTTCCGTATAGAGGAATAATACATCTCTATACGAGTACAATAAAATACATAGATGAAATACACTCTGAAGTTACATATACATCAACAAGTATATTGTTACTAAAGGTGTGACAAACAGCTATATCATTTAATGTTGTTCATATTTTTTTTCCATGGAAAAAAATTGTAACTATATTAATGAAAATAATGCTACATTTTTCAGATGCATTTATGAAGGAAACTTCATGTGCATTTTCAGTTTGAGCATAAACCCAATCTTTTAAGTCAAAAATCAAGTTATACTGTAGTATCACATATCTTGTCAAATATTACAAAAGTTGCATTTAGAAATGAAAGCTTCGAATATCATATGAGATCTATATCTTCACAAAAATCGCAAAAGTAGAGAACTCTTGCATATGTTGTTATAAAAATATTTTATAGAAAAGAATCACATTGATAGCCTATTATGATTGAATTTTGATTTTCAATAATATACCATTCACTTTCCTACATCAAAGATCCATTATTTTACTATTCATCTTCCTAAGAGCTTCTTTCTCTATAAATATGATTGATGCCTACCAAATCTATCAAGATTGTGAGTATTTTTGTTTCTTGCAACAAAGGTTCCAAAAAAAAACGTATGAATCTTATTTTTCCCGGTTACCTAATTTACTATGTCTAATAATCCCTAAAAAATTGGATAGCTGTTATATTTTTCTCCACTGCCAACCATAGCAAACGTCTGAGAGCCTACAATTCTGCATAATTTTTTGACCCACTTCCAAGACCAGCTTTAATTTAACTCAAAGAGTATTGATCATTGAAAAAAATAACACCCCCTACACCACATCTCTTAGGAGTCCCCTGGGCTTCTCCATCAAAATATGCCCATGGATACTTCATGTCAATTTCTTCCTCGATCACGTGTCGTATCTAGATCTGTAACTTATCCCGTGGGAAGTAGCTGAGGATGCTTATACTCTGGATAGCGGATTAGAGGCAAAATGATCTTGTATTCAAACAACTTGCATTACATGAATCCAAATCCCCCAAGTTTCATTAAGAGGAAGAGATTTAAGAGTCATTTGATTTCCAAACCTTTAAACAATCTTCCATAGTATCCCTTTTCCATATATTTGAAAGTTTTAACTTTGTTTCTATTTCCTTCTAGACTGTTTTTGAAAAATCACATTCACATACCAAATGAAAATTTGATTCTTCTCCATTTTTGTAGAGATAGCATCTGCACAGTACCAATTTTTTTTTCCTTTGTAAGACATCCCAGGTGAGTACCTTATTTGATAGAAGGAACCACATAAAAAACTTTGTTTTCATAGGACATTTATATTTCCATATTGTCTTCCACCACCAGGACGAATTTGTATTCACCTTTTCCTTAATTAGATGATTATAACCACTTTTCGTCATATAGAGTACCCCATAGAAGAGATATTCAATACTAAAGAGTCATTGTTTGCTTGAATCCTAACATATGTAGCTTTAAGATTTGAGATAAGTGGATTCCATAGTTCCCTGTCTGCTCCTTGAAAACCCACAGCTTCAACATTTATCCAACTTTTCCCTCTAAATTAACAATTTCCATGATCTACAATACTATTTAAAGAGACAAACCCACCTTCACTGAGAACAACTAACATGTGATCTAGAAGTTTAAAGTAAAGATTACACCCAACCCAAGGATCTGCACCTAACCTGATAGAGAGACCATTTCCCACTTTCCAAGTTAAACCATCTTCTATCAAGTCAAAATATTGAATAAATGCTTTCCAGAAAATAGACATTTTATTTAATTCTTCATTCGAGATTCTAATCCAATCCACAACTGAGAGAGTTTTAACATATTTTTCCATAACTACTTGTACCCAAAGACCTATACTTGTAATCAATCTCCAACCATTTTTTGTTGCCATGGCTTTTGTATAAAGGGTAAGTAAAATGTTTAATTTCGCATATTTCTGGTCAAAATATTTTTGAAGGGGTTTTCAAAGAAGATTTTTTTTGCAAAAGGAGTTTTTTTTACAAGGTATTTTTCTTTCTATTTCTTTCCAAGGGGTTTTCTCAAAGTATTTTTTTTCCTAGATATTTTTGCAAATGAGATTTTTTTGACAAAGTATTATTCCGAGTGGTTTTTTCAAAAAATGTTTTACAAAGGAGATGTATTTTTCCTTCTTATTTATTTGAAATGGTTTTTTTATAAGAGTTGTTCTCCCAAGTTATTTTTTCAAAAGAGTTGTTTCTTTGCAAGGGTTATTTCAAAGAATTGTTTTTCCAAGATATTTTTGCATAGGAGTTTTTTTTTTCCAAGCGGTTTTTTCAAAGAAAGTTTTGTTCATAGGTATTTTTTCAAAGAAGTTTGTTTTCTAGTGGTTTTACAAAGAAGATTTCTTTAGAAGGTGTTCTTATTCTTTTCCAATGGGTTTTTTCAAAGGTGATTTATTGTCAAGGAGTTCTTATTTCTTTCAACGAAGGTTTTTTCAAAGGAGATTTCTTTTCAAGGGGTTTTTTCAAAGGAAATTTATTTCCAATGAGTTTTTCTTCAAAAGACTCTTACAAGATTTTGATAAAGTGAAGTAAATTTCAGTTCATGTGTTTATAAATTTTGTAACTGTTTTTAAATCTTTATTTTTTTTCTTCTTCTATAAAGTGATGGTTCTTTAATTTGTCATCTATATATTAAACAATCATGGGTAGTAAGAGAAACCGTCAAAGAAAACATGATCGTAAATGTGATGATGATGATGATAATAGAGAAAAAAAAACCTCAAATATCATGCCAAAAAAGTAGGCCTTGCAGAAACGCAAGCGACAATTATTGAAAATATAAATATTGATTTATATGATAATGTTGATGAAATGGAAATTGAAAATAGAGTACAAGAGGAACAAATTGAAGTTGAAGAGACCATTGTTGAAGATGTAAATAGTGATTTACATGATAATGTCGATGAAGTCAATATTGAAGATCAAGTTCGAGATCTAGAAATTGGACCCGATATGTATATATCATGTATTTTCCAAATTCATTTTTTATAATGAATTATATTTTTGGATATATGTTAAATTAAATTTAACTTGATGTATAGTTACTTTCACCATTGATGATGAAATCTTAGAAGACGTTGATTACAACAAATATGGAAAAAAATACCCATACATGCTGCACAGTATCGTGCTAAAATTTTTTATGATGATGTTCTGAAGAATTATTCAATAACAAGACAAACACAAATTTTGAGATGTTTATTAGTGTCCAAGAAGTTAGAAGATGCCACGTCATTATTGGGTATTCACAAGGCGACAAAAGAGTCGAAATTGAAACACAATGTGATAGAAAATATAGGTGATGCAATAAAAAAGTTTGGAAAATCCAGGAAGAAAGATACCAGTGCTGCACGTAGAGCAATTCAGACAGCAATTGTTTCAACTAGTACTAGACAAAAACGTTTGACAATACAACTAGCAAAAGCAGTTGGAACCTCAAGAAAGACATTACACAAATATAGAAAATTCAAAATGCAAATAGATGAAAATTATTAACTTGCATGCTGGGAAATTATTTGTAGACGTCCTTACAAAGATAGAATGGGAGCAGGGGTTTAAAGATATTGTACGGGAATATTGGTTGGCACATGCTCGAGTTTCACCAAATTCAAGGGATGTGATACGACAAAGAGTATCACGAGGGGTATATGAAAGAAGTCCAAAATATATAACGGATATGACACAAGTACAATTGTTCAATAAATTCAAGGAAGATCATCGTGGAATTAATGTGTCAATCACTACATTTGTGCAACAAAAACCATGGTATGTTAGACCTATAACTATACGTGACACATGTTGTTTCCATTATCATGTGCAATTTCAATTATATTACGACACGTTTCTTGAATTTGGTAAAATGTTTTTGGACGAATTCACCACCTCCTCCCATAGTACGTGAATTCATATCTCAAACTCTATGTGAGAGAGATCACGATGAAGTATTTTATAATAAGAAACGTGTCAATGGAAAACATTGTCATTGTTGTGGAAATCTAGTGTTATTCCACAATAAATATCCTGTCGATAATGATCACTCGTTGTCAAATGTAATCGTTGATTGGAAAAGATATTAATGCATCAGTTATGCTGCAAGTTCTAGTGATGCACATTCCAAAAGAATTGATTTGTGAGAAGATAAAATATGTGTGACATATTTTCTGAAGAAATTTGAAAGTGAAATTTATAAATACACCAAGCATTCACATAGAGCATGATGGAAAGACCTTGAATTCAAACATTCTTGTGAAATTTTTCCACCAGGAACAATTTTGTCAGTGGTTGATTTTGCAGAAAACTACACATTTGCTGCACAAAAAGAGATACAGAGTGAATACTATCATTCTGACCAAGTTTCGATATTTGTCCATGTTCTATATAGACATTCTCAATATGATGTTGATGGCATTGAAATCACGTGTGACAATCGAGATGTGATTAAAGAATATCACTTTTATATCAGTGATGATCGTACACACGATACACATTTTGTTCACAATTGTATTGAAAATATTTTCTACGATTTACTAAAAGGACGTGACGTTAAATTCAATGAACATTGGATATGGTCGGATGGATGTGCGGGACAATTTAAATCTTTTGCGATCATTTTATTGGTTATGTCGAATTCATAAAGCATTGAACATTAAACATTGCTCGAATTTCTTTGAAACTGGACATGGAAAAGGTGAACTTGATGGTGCAGGAGCATGCGTAAAAAGAGCACTTCGAAGATGGCAAATGAACCATTCTTTTGCACAGTTTCATTCAAATGCAGAGGTTGTCCAATGGTGTAAATTAAATCTAAGCCATTATTATAATCCACAATCAAATATGTGTGCAGGTATGTACACGATTTTTTTAATTTATATTAATTGTCAATTTAAAAAAATGTACACTAACATCAAAAGTTGTCATTTGTGTAGGTTTTTTTGGCTTGTTGGGGTCCAAGATATAAATAGATCAATACCATATGATGCTAGCACCATGCATGAGACTAGATATTTTCACTCTATTCAAACAAAATCCTTCCAAAACGTGTTTGCAATTGACAGTAGAAAGCAATCATGCTTTTGTCATATTTGCACTGAAAATGTTGAATCTACAGAAGTTTGTGAAAACATAACAAACAACTACGTAAAACATTGGAAACACACAGAGATTAATCCTAAAGAAAAAATGCCACTAGCAAGCATAGAAGAATTAGAATCATAAGAAATATCAATATCATCTGATGGAGATAGAATTTCAGATCCTATTAGAGAAGGTAATGATCTTACAACTATTTTGTTGATTGTTCATTCTTGTCCATCACCTTATATTAGTCAATTTAATTGATTTAAAAATCCTAATGCCAATTGTAATTTGCACAGGGGATGTTTTTCGCTGTGATTGCACCTATAAACAACAACGAAAATGTGAAGTATTATTTGATGTGATGTACTGAAGGAAAGATGAAGTTATTAGAGGACTACAATGACAACGGATATATATACGAGAGAGGATCCATCATTTTAAAATGCTATTTTTTTCAGCAGACCCATATGACTGAAAATTATGTCTACTTTCAGGATTATGAACCTGATGTTATATGTTGTCAATATAGTCATTTAGTATGTGCATCTCGACTAAAATTGATACAAGTTCCATCGAAAAAATAATTAAAAACAAAAAAATAGAAACTATCCAAAGATGACCATGAACGGATAATTGAGGACGACATTCCATTACGATGTTTTTTAACTATATCAAAAATGAATCGATCAATGTTTTTGTCTATGTCCATGTCAAATGTTGTGTACAATATATTTTTTCTTTGAACTATGTCTATGATCTTGAATGGGAACTATAATAAGAGTTTAAATGATTGTATTTTAGTATCTTGAAATGAATTCGAAAATTAGTGAATCCATGAAGATGGGTGTCTATTTTGGGGGGTCCCGTGAGAAAATAAATCTGTTTTTTTCATGTCTTACAACTTTGGGCGAATAAAAGTAATATTTTTGTTTGGAATTTCACTTTTCACTAAAAATAAAACTTTTAGAGAATTATGTTAGCTTTCTATTCATAATTTTTTCAATTTTTTTTTATTGAAATTTGATATGTCGATTTGGAAAATGTTTGACAGTTTGTTGTTATAAAATGAAAGGACTACAAAATAGTCATGTTTTGTCGAAAACGTAAAATCATTGTTAAACTTGTTTTTTACAAAAAACAAATACGCTACAACACTCTACACACAATATACTACTACATGACTATAAGTTTGTAACCAATGAATCTATATACTAATTATTATATTTTTTTGAATTCGATCAATGGGGAAACCTTGTCAATTTTCAACATTTTTTTTGTCGCAAAATTTTTCTCTCAATTGAATATAAAACTAAAAAATCTACGAATACCCTTTTGAACTAGACACGCCAATTAACTGCACCATATTTGTTTCAATTTTTTTGGTGGTGTATTTTTAAAGCTATGGATTTTTCATTTCAACGCATTTTAAAAGAGATGAAACCAAACTCGACACATGTTAAGAAAAAAATTAATTTAAAAATATCAGATCTCACCTATACACAACAAAATCTATACATACGGAAAGTAGATTCAATGAAGAAACTAATGGTATCAAGTCCAACAGTCGCTTTATAGTGTAAGAGATTGTTTTTACCTTCTGAAAATTGAGAAACCTGAAAACTATGCAGAAACGTGATGTTTTCAGGTTTCAGAGGTTATTCGACCGAACAAAAAAAAAGAACGTTGTCAATACTTGTATAAATAAACTAAAGACATTCATTATTTTTGCAATTTGGTAATGAAAACCTTAATGTGTAATTTCGTCCTAAATTTTGTGTAAAGTACTTTATTCAGGTCCCCATATGTCTATTATACCACTTAAAGGATGAGATAACGGATGTGGTTGTCCCTACACTCCACCCCGAATATTTACTTTTGACTGAAGTATGTATATGAAGAATCACTGAGAAACCTGTTAGATTTCATATGATCCATTTCATGCTTCTCTAATGTACTTAATAAATGAGAAATTATTATTCTTGATCCATTATATGAGTTGATCCATTACTAGTTTTGTGGTGGGCTAGATAATCCATATAAATATGATCCATGAGTTTTTTAAAATATCACTTATGTAAGTTCATATAACTGAAATCATGGAAAATGGAGATAACGATCATTTGATTTTTAATCACAAGTAAGGATTCCAAGATTGTGAAGCTTATGTTAAATTAGAGCAATGATTATTTTTATAACAAATCGATGAAAATTCATCAAATTGTTGTCTAAAATCATTGCTCTAATTTAGCATAAGCTTCACAATCCTGTAATCTTCGGTTATGATTAAAAACAAAAAATCGTTAAATCCCCATTTGCCATGATTTCAACAGCATAAAATGTAACTGAATATTGAAAATAGGAATCATTAGTTAAAAATTGAAAATATGAATCATTTATACAAATTTCAATTTATCATTTATACGAAATCCAAGTTTTATGTTGAAACCAAGATTCTATATATCAAACAAACATTCTTTCTTAACATTCATAACATTAGATTGCACCTTTCAAAACTTCCTGACATTCATTCTTAACATTCCTAGCATTCAGGTATCAAAACTTCCTTAACATTCCTAACAAAATTTGAACCTAACATTCATTCTTAACATTCCTATCAAATTTTTCTAACATTCATTTTTAACACTCCTAACATTCCTATCAAAACTTCTTAACAGCCATTCTTAACATCCATTCTTAGCATCCATAACATTCATTCTTAATGTTCAAAATCTCCTAAAACATTCATTCCTAACATTCATTCATTCTTAAAACTTCCTAACATTTTTAACATTCAACACTTTTTAACATTCATTCTTAACATTTTTAACATTCATTCTCACATTTTTAACATTCTTAACATTCCTAACTTTAGATTGCACAACACTTTCTAACATTCATTCTTAACATTCATTCTCACACTTTTAACATTCAACACTTCTTAAAACTTCCTAACATCCATCCTTAACATTTTTAACCTTCAATACTTTCTAACATTCATTCTTAACATTCCTAAGATTCCTTAATCCTAACTTTAATATTCCTTACTCCTAACTTTAGATTGGAGTATTCAAAACTTCCTTACATTAAATCATGAACACTTCTTAACATGCTTAACATTCATTCTTAACATTCCTAACTTTATATTGCACCTAGATCAAAACTTCCTAACATTCATTCATTCTTAACTTCCTAACATTTTTAACATTCAACACTTCATAAAACTTCCTAACATTCATTCTTAACATTCTTAAGATTCCTTACTCCTAAATTTAACATTCCTTACTCCTAACTTTAGATTGGAATATTCAAAACTTCATAACATTAATTCATGAACACTTCTTAACATGCTTAACATTCATTGTTAAAATTCCTAACTTTAGATTGCACCTAAATAAAAACTTTCTAACATTTATTCATTCTTAACTTCCTAACATTTTTAACATTCAACACTTCATAAAACTTCCTAACATTCATTCTTAACATTCCTAAAATTCCTTACTCCTAAATTTAACATTCCTTACTCCTAACTTTAGATTGCACCTATCAAAATTTCCTAACATTAATTCATGAACACTTCTTAACATGCTTAACATTCATTCTTAACATTCTACTACTACATTTTTCTCCTTTAGGGGGGGTTGTCTTCGGCCCCCAAAAGTGACCTACGAGGGGGTTTTTGGCTTTGGGGGCAGTTTTGGAAAACTCGCCTCTAAAGAAACCGATGTTAAAAGTTTTTCCCTTTAAGGGCGATTTTTGACGAGATTGGAACCGCCCCCAAAAGTGACTTTTGGGGGCGGTTTGTGACCCCCCTCGTAGGGTTCTACAGAGGTGGTTTTAAACCCCCCTCGTAGACCCCTTCAAAGAGACCTACGGGGGCAGTTTTGAACCCGTTTCATAGAGACCTACAAGGGAGGTTGTGAACCCCCCTCATAAGCCACCTCATACAAACCTACAAGGACAGTTTGGAACCCCCCTCGTAGAGGACTATAGGGGTGGTTGCAAACCCCCCTTGTAGAGGCCTATAGGGGCAGTTGTGAACCCCCCTCGTATAGTCCTATAGGGGCGGTTTGGAACCCCTCTTGTAGAGATCTATAGGGGCAGTTTAGAACCCCCATCATAGAGGCTTATAGGGGCAGTTTTGAACCCCCCTCGTAGAGGCCTATAGAGGCATTTTGGAACCCCCCTTGTAGAGGCCTATAGGGGTAGTTTAGAACTCCCCTCATAGAGGCTTATAGGGGGAGTTTTAAACCCCCCTCGTATAGGCCTATAGAGGAAGTTTGAAACCCCCCTCGTAGGGCCCTATAGGGGCGGTTTGGAACCCACCTCATAGATGCCTATAGGGGTGGTTGTAACCCCCCTCGTAGATTCCTATAGGGGTGGTTTGGAGCCGCCCTTATACCTACAAAGGTGGTTCTAAACCCCCCTCATAGTGACATATGAAGGGGGTTTATAACCCCCCTCGTAGCAACATACAAAGACGGTTTGAAACCCCCTCTATATCCATGATAAATCATAATAAAATATATTTTATTAAAAATACCAATATTGCAATATCAATAGGGCATGGAGGAATCGAACCACCAACCTCCTACTTGTAAGGTAGGCACTCTTCCATTGACATAGAACCCTTTCAGAATTGTGGAGAGGAGAATATGAACACCCGGATTGCATCATTTGTAATTCTAAAAAAATACAATAATATCCAAAGACAACCATGCTTAAAATCCAATTTATTTTTCAAAACACATTGATAAGCACAAAAATCTACCATAATAAGCCTAGATCTCCTTCTAACTTTTGGAACTGTTTGAAGAGACCCCAAAGATGTCTAACCATAAAACTCTACATAAGTAATTTCACATAGGATTTATATTGGTAAAGGAACTGGGATCTAAGTCCCTCGTTTACAGATAATTAACATTTATCATATACTAGATCCACATGCTATACTTCAAAATTGCTAAACACCATAATCATAAAGGCATTACAAGATTATACTAATCCAATGAAAATGAAACGAAATGCAAGAAATCATAAAATTGTTAGGAGATATGGGTCTATTCTATAATATACCTTAAATTCATTACTACTAGATCTTCTTGCTCCTGGATCCTTTACTCTTGTACATCTCCACCTCTATGCAATCTCCCATGCCTAGGATTGAGGGTTCCTCATGTTTTCCATGACCTAGCATAGATTTCATGCTCCGGTCTACTTTACTTTCCTTTCTTGTCTTTTGCTTTTTATAGGAGGTCGTTTGGTACTCCCGCTTTGTAATAACATCTTTTGTACTTGGCAGTCCCATTGACCTATTTGTGGTCATTAGTTGGACATTAATAAAATTATCTTATCTTATCTTATTTATCTATCATCCTCAAGCAATGATAGTATCTTTCTTACATGGAGACATCACCACAAGTATTGCTCCCTTGATTATTAATGC
Organism: Larix kaempferi; assembly: GCA_027924585.1. Classification (NCBI taxonomy): domain Eukaryota; kingdom Viridiplantae; phylum Streptophyta; class Pinopsida; order Pinales; family Pinaceae; genus Larix; species Larix kaempferi. The sequence goes on along the minus strand of BSBM01000585.1, from coordinate 3,036,717 downwards.
TAGAATTGCTCATGGTAAAATTGACTTAAAATGGTTCTATCCGGGAATTACAATATTAAGTCCCAGTATAGGATCTCAAAAGATAGATATTTTCAAGTTTCAACATGGCTATTTACCATTGTAGTCAATGATGCCTTATATGTCTACAAAAAAATCATATAATCTTCCAATATAACTCCCAATTACTTGACAGAGGGAATTAAATCAACTGGTTATTGATTAGCAATTGCCAAATGACTCATAACATTCAAATGGAACAGTAGATATACTCCAAATACATACTCAAACATACCCACTCTACCAAATATTTCTTGACTCAACAAGATGGTTTACCATGGCTGCTAACTATTTTTGTGAACATAATCCAACCAAACTGAATGCTTGCAAAGAAGGAGAGTACAAAGCAAAAGGTGCATACCATTCTAGGACCAGAGTAATGAGTGGAAATGTACTGGTGCAGGTCATTCCTGGATATAGCCCTTATATTTTCTGCTGGCCCCAAAATAGTTCTCCCAAGTGAGCAATGTTAGAATGTTGTTGAGTGCAAATGATCAAAAATCACCTCTTCTGTCTGACTCTCCACTTGTCACATTCACCACAAAAAATCCCACTCACCCAGCTATTCATGCAACACTAAGCTAACATATTTCCTGGTATCATACACCATTTTTCTTTCAAAGGACAATAATAAATATCAAATGAATGACACATAAAGGTTCGCATTACTTATAAAAAAAAATCGCCCGTTGCATTCCAGCCAGCAAGGCTTTGAAAGGTCCCATTCTAAGTCAACTCTCCATCTAATTAGAAACCCTTATAGTTAACAAAGCTAAACGATAAATCAAGTTCAGAAATTCCTTACAATTCCTTACTGTAACAAAGTATTTCCTCAACATCTAAATACCTTTCAGCAGTAAAGCATTTCCTCAACATATAATTACCTTTCAGCAGCAAAGCATTTCCTCAACATCCAATTACCTTTGATCAGCTAAGGAGATAATAAGGAGAGATGGTTTACCGATTAGATCAACAGTGCATTAAATCTATTACCAGAGTTTAATTCTTGTTTTTCTCTGCCCCGTCCGAATTCCACGAGTGTAACTACTTTATCTAATAAATAAATAATTACCAAATACCCACCAAAAATCAGGAACACACATTCAAGGTGGAAGGGTTGCAATTCTACACTTGAATTAATCATTTCTTAAATAAAATGTCTAGAAATCAAAAGAAAAAATTCTTTTAGTTTATCATTGCTCCGTTATCATGCCTTCAACAAAGGAGTTTACTTCATTACTACATGTCCTCCAACCAAATAGGTCCAAATCTGACCTGAGGTGCTGAACTAGGTAACTCTGTTCCATTTTACAATGAAAAAGTAAAAGATCAAGTCTAGACTCTAGTTATACTTTATATTGTAAAGAAATAATTCCATAATGATGGTAAAGTCTGGAGAATGCTGCAAATGCAATCTGATCAGCCTAAAATGCAATTCAAATTTGGTTGCCATTTCCAGCCAAAAGAAAACAGAACTTGGGTTTGCCCAAGCCTTCAATCAACCAATGATTACAAGCAAATGTTAAATGTTATGAGTAATCAAACTCCATAAGAGACATCATAAACATTGATAGTTGTAAAAGACAACACAAGGCAATCATTGAGAAAAAACAATGTATAAAAATATCTAACAAGTATAAAACAAATTCCAAGACAAGTAGAGTGCCATAGTGCAACACACCATGACAAAGAGAACTTCTGAGAGAACTTTAACATCTAACAAATGTAAAACCAGTTCCAAGACCAAAACCTTAACCAAGTAGAGCACCATTAAGCTACATAAAAAGTTGAAAATCTCTAAAGCTGGTAAAGCTTGACATACATAATGAACATTAGTTTTGACTAACCACCTTCTCTAAAGATAATCGCCTATTTAACTGGTCAAAATAAAATTCACTGAGTATTGCGTATTCGTTGATATGTGCACTTAAATTTAGACGTATTCTATTTCTGTGCAGTAAGGCAATATACAATACTTTTACAATAAAAATCTAAATCTAATGTACAACTCTATTTGCATCAGAAATGCAGTTATTAATATTTTATAGCCATGAAGTAATTTTATAGCCTAATAAGTAATTTTGCTTGAGTAAAGGGTACACTTTTACTAAGGTCATGACAAAGGAGTTAAACAATCATCACCACCAACATCGAGGTAGATAGAGGGGCTGATGCACTTTAATAAATGCCAATCCCCTTCTTCCATGCATCATAGAATCCCGTGGAAATGTTGCAATCCTAAAACCATGAACACTGCTAAGTCTCTTGATTTCTGAATGCAATCTAAAATTCTACTTTTTGCATATGAAGTCCGATGAGGTCGGAACCACCCTCAAACATCGTAAAAACATTAATGGTATTGTTAAAAATTTAAGTAACCTGGTTTTGGATACCATTAAGTTTCAACATGTGATTTTGGTGAGACATTTCAGAGAGCAATAAACTATTATTAAAAATAAAAAAGATATATATTTTATGGCTATTGGGAAAATAAGATCAAGAGCAGAGAAAAGGCAATCTACTCTTCATAGGAAAATGAAACTGAACCACAAGGACTGAAAGTTACAACTCCACAAAGGGTTAGGGATATCTAAAGACAGTATGCCCATCAACAATTAACATCATGGTAATTTTGAAGGAATATACCTATTGTACGATCTGAAACTAAATCTGGTAAAGTGAAGTTGTTAGCACCAAAATTCACATATCATGTTTATTGTTTACCTTTCGCCAAGATTGCACCAACATTTCTAGCTTTTCCTCACCTTAAATCTTTTTGCATTAAATATCATCATTTTTCCATAATACCAATTTTCCAATCCGATGAAATTCACAACATATGTTGATTCTTTATTGAGTCATTGTACATCTCACTGATTTCTTATCCTTGCTTTTCTTTTGGTTTTTCCATAACCTTAATATTTTACAAAAATATTAATTTGAAATCATTTTATTAAAAAGTGATTTTATCTTAATATTTTTATTAAAAAGAGGATAAGACTTTGACAAAGCCCTTACCCCATGTTTTTATATCCAAGTCTCATTTTTTAAGCCTAAGTACTCAATGTTTTTTATGAGCCAAATTAATAGTTTAAAAAGTTTGGCAAAATAGGGCTTTGCATCCAAGCCCGTGTTCTAACTCAAGTGCTTCACTTAGCATCAATGCAAGTAGCCAAGCACAATGCAAGATTAGACAACTCTTGGAAGAAGATTTTAAATTAATTTCAGACAGGGAAAAGGAAGTGCAGAACTAATTAAGGAAATATATAGTTTGAGAGATATGGAAGGTAACACTTCTACTTCTCAGATTTTTGCTGACACAGTCAAAAGCTATAATGAACCAAGGAAATATCAGTCCGATCTTAATAGAGTGTCAAGACCAACTACTATTCCCATCTTAAACAATCATAATTCTGGTAGGAGACAGATGTATCCAAAATTATTTTATGGCAATTGTTATTCATGTCATAACTTCGGTCACAAAGCAGCAGACTGCAAGGCACTGTTGGGACGGAATTTTGCAAGATCAGCCAATGCAAATCCGAATCTGCAAAGGAGCCACAACAGGTATGACTATTCAAACAACAATCCATTTTCAGTTCTTAATGAATACGATGTTGAATGCACAAAATGCAATAACTATGGACATCTAGCCCAAGATTGCCGATTGAAGGAAACAACTAATGAAGAAGAAAAAAGAACTCATGACAATTGTGGCATAGCCTTGTATGCTCAAAAGGAGGATGATCAATGCTATATTGATAGTGGATGTACCAGGAATATGACCGGTGACAAAAGGAAGTTCATATTCTTAACCAAAGAAATAGGTGGAGAGGTGTCCTTTGGTGATGATGGAACAACAAGAATTGCAGGCAAGGGACAGTTGCTCTAAAAGGAAATGTTAAAGCTCAAAATGTCTTATATGTTGAAGGATTGAAGCATGAGTGTTGGAGGATGTGTGATACTGATTACAATGTTCTATTCTATGCTCATGGATGTGAGATTCAATGAATGGATCCAGTAAGGTTGTTGGTAGAGGAGTCAGGACTCTAAAATCGTGGGAATGTGTACATTCTAAAGGAAATCCAAGGATAAAAGAATTACATTGGCCGTGTTGATGAGAATTGGTTACGGCACAAAAGGTTAGGTCATCTAAACTTTGATAACCTTTTTAAAATTAGCAGAACTGAAGCAGTTAAAAGATTACCTAAGTTATCCAAACCAACAAAAAATATTTGTTACTCCTGTCAACATGGAAAACAAACAAGGGCAAACTTCAAAAGAAAAGAACATCTCTCTACCTCAAAACCTTTAGAGCTTGTCCATACAGACCTAGGTGGACCAGCTCGAGTTCAATCTTTGCAAGGGGAAAGATACTTCATGATGTTCATAGATGACTTCAGAAGGATGGTGTGGGTAACCTTTCACAAGGAAAAATAAGAAGCTTTTAAAGCTTTGGTTGAAAATGAAAGTGGTTGCAAAATTAGGTGTTTAAGGTTTGATAATGGGGGAGAATTGACATCTAAAGAATTCAATCAATTCTAGGAAAACCATGGCATTAAAAGGCAGTTCTATGTAGCAAGGACATCTCAGCAAAATGGGGCATCAAAAGGAAGAATAGGACCGTGCAGGAATCAACCAGAAGTTAGAACTACACTTCTTGAGGCTGATATTGTTGAGACCTTCTGGAAAGAAGCAGTAACCACATCAGTGTACATTATAAACCGTGCCCAACTGAAGGTGAACAGTGATAAAACACCTTATGAATTATGGAAAGGCAAGGCTACTTCAAGGTTTTTGGAAGTAAGCGTTACATTAAAATCAATGATTATAGTCTACGAAAATTCAACTCTAGATCTGATGAAGGAATATTCCTTGGGTACTCTACCAGCAAGAAGGAATACAAGTGCTACAACAAAATATTAAGAAAAAATGTTGAAAGCATTGATGTAAAGGTAGATGAGGTTCTACCAAAACACTCTGAGGATCAAAGTAAAACAGAAGCAAATGTCATTACCTGTCAAGAGGAAGAATTTGGAAAAAATGAAGAAACAGAGCAAGAAGAAGACCAAGAAACAGAAGTGGCAGAATCTGTACCCATAACAACAAACACAAGGAAAGGATCTAAGAAACTCTCAGTCAAATATGTAAAGCGAGATCATCCAAAAGACTTCATCATTGATGATATTGAATATGGAATCCAACTCCAGAAAGCACCAAAAAGAAGAGATCTAGCTTTACTTTCAACCATATAACCCAAGAACTTCACTGAAGCACATGAAGATGAATTTTGGGTCAAGGCAACGAGTGATGAACTCAATCAAATTGAGAAAACTGGAACCTGGGAATTGGTTCCGAGACCAAGGGACAAGAACATGGTTGGTACCAAGTGGGTGTCCAAAAATAAATTGAATGAAGAAGGAAAGATAGTCAGAAACAAAGCCATGTTAGTATGTAAGGGTTATGCTCAGGTTGAAGGAGTAGATTTTGATAAAACCTTTACACCAATTGCACATATGGAAGCTATAAGAATGTTCCTGCCTTACTCTTGCTTCAAAAAATTTAAAGTCTTTCAAATGGATGCCAAATCTGCATTCCTTAATGGATCCCTAAATGAAGAAGTTTACACTAAGAAACCAGAATGATTCAAGACACCTGGTAAGGAAGATTTTGTTTGGAAATTGAAGAAAGCATTGTATGGACTAAAACAAGCACCTCGGGCTTGGTATGCAAAACTTGATAGGTACCTAATAGAGCAAGGGTTTAAAAGAGGGAGTGCAAACAGTAATATCTATTTTAAGATTGAAAAGGATGGGTTACTGATCACAGTGGTTTATGTTGATGACATTATCTTCGGATGCAAAATGATGATTTCAATCTCAAATTTGTAGAATGTATGGCTAAAGAATTTGAAATGTCTATGATTGGAGAGTTATCCCTTTTCCTTGGTCTTCAGATAAATCAGTCACAACGAGAAACATTTATCACTCAGTCCAAATATTTGAAGGAAATATTAAAGAATTTCGGCATGACTGATAGTGCCTTGGTCAGTACTCCAATGGCAACATCTTGCAAACTCAACAAGGATGATGAATCTCCTCCCGTGGATCCAACCTTATATAGATCCATGATAGGAAGTTTGCTATACTTGATAGCCACCAGAACGGATATTATGCATGCAGTACGAAAGGTAGGAATATTCTAATCACTTCCAAAAGAATCACATGTAATGGTTGTTAAAAGGATTTTTAGATATCTCAAAGGGACACTAGATTTTGGATTATGGTATCCAAAAACTAAATCTTTTTATCTTACTGCTTACAATGATGCTGATTGGGATGGAAATCTGGATGATAGAAAAAGTACTAGTGGAAATGCATTCTTCCTGGGTGAAATTTTAGTGGACAAGTTTGAAACAATCAACCATATCTCTGTCTACAGCATAGGCAGAGTACATAGCAGCAGTAGATTGTTGCACTTAGGTCTTGTGGATGAAGCAGTTGTTGGAAGAAATGGAAGTGAGGTATGATCATCCAATTCCAATTTATTGTGGCAATACAAGTGCTATAAGCATTGCAAAAATTCCAGTCTAGTATCATTTTTTGACAGAGCAAGTGAATGATCAACAGGTTAAGCTGGAATATCTTCACCAAACCTTTCCCAAAGATGCCTTTGAATACCTTCGACAAAGGCTGGGAGTTATCTCCCTACCCTACTAAATATCACACTCTCATTTGTTGAAGGTGGGTGATGAGAGCCTCAGACACCCAAAGCAGCTGCAGAGGGCAGCTACAGGTTTGGTTGCAAAAGAAGGCAGACCCACATGGGGAGAAGAAAGAAGTCTAAATTCAGTTAACAATAAATGAGTACGTGAGCAGCTACAAGAACAGGAAGACACACCCATAGGACCATATCAGCAGATAGTAATGCAATCAATGATTGTATGCTTCACTTGTCAATCAGTTTATTATCCACAAGGGGAGTAGTAGCATGCCATGACAAAGGAAGCATTGGCTTCATCTTTGCTTCATCAATCAGTAGCATCCTTGTCATTGATGTCATAGAATGGATATCATATTGTTAGAGTTGAAACGAGGATAAGAATTTGACAAATCCCTTACCCCATGCTTTTATATCCAAGTCTCATTTTTTAATCCTAAGTACTCGATGTTTTTTATGAGCCAAATTAATAGTTTAAAAAGTTTGGAAAAATAGGGCTTTGCATCCAAGCCCATGTTCTAACTCAAGTGCTTCACTTAGCATCAATGCAAGTAGCCAAGCACAATGCAAGCAGCAAAGCACAAGTGTTGAGGAGAGAGCACACAAAGTCACATGGTATATGCACTATGCGTCAATCACAAGTCAAACTAATAATGTATATTAAAACGTTGTATGCATTAGTGTTTATGCATCTGGGATATCACTCATTGTGCAACAAGAGAATTCGTCCAAATACTCGAACATGGACAGCGCACACAAACTATGCTCAAATACCATCCAAATGTTGACACCAAGCAAGCACTTGAGCCATGTGGTGATAAAACAAGTGAGCACATTCAATTCTGATCTTATTCAAGGGTGACGGATGCGTGGTTTCAGTGATGAATGTTGAGATATATATAAGTGTTGAAATATTATATTTATTTCTCCTTGTTTGGTGAAAATGCCAACAAACAAGCCTAAGTGTTATATGTCCATGTTTAAAGTGCAACCGAAAGTACCAAATACTATAGTTAGCATATGAATGCCCAAGCTGGATTTTAGAGTCAAGAAGAACATCTTCTGAGAGTGTCAGGATTTAAGCCTGAGTACTAAATGGAAAAGAGCGCCAAAGGGAAAGCTCAAGAGAAACATTACAAACCCAGTCTCCAAAATAATCATCTAGTAAGAAGACCATCACACTGCTGCATGAAGGCTACATATATGAATGCATAGTGTTACCCCCATATCTGTATGGGTGTACCCTAATGCAAAGATGGGAAAAGTCTGGGAGTTGTTCTAGCATTGAACAACCCTACTTGATAGTCAAACTAGGTTGAAACAACAATCTTTTAAATAGGTTGAGCTCATTATGTGCATTTCAATTGGACTTCTTAGGAAGGAGAGACGCTAGGTCCTTCTGTTTTGGGACAAAATCTAAATTCCCATCTACCCCTGTTTCCATGATGCCCCCAACATGCAATCTCCGGAACTCTGACCCACTTGGTCAATTCAAACCTCGAGGGGTAGTTTACAATACGATATTAGAGAACCTCATCATACTGATTCCCCCGTAAGCCAAAACAGCCCCTAAAGGGCTATTTTTTTGTAGTGAAGCCAAGAACCTGGTATTTTGATTCTAATGCATCAAAACATGTGACTAGCAGATTTTATTGGTTTGTTGAGTTTGTTAAGGACAAACCTAGATCAGATTGTCATTCTAAATGATGATACAACTTGTTATGAAGAAGGCAGAAGCAATATTCAAACTGAATCAAAAGGTAAATATTTCATATTTAAGATTTTCATTTTCATTTCAAATTTGAAAACGTATCTTCTTTCAATGAGTGAAATGACCAATCAAAGTCCACATTTGGACGTAATTTTCAAGGGAGGAGATCACTGTTTTCTGATTGGAAATAAAACAGGAAAAATACTTGTGCCGAGTATAAAGAAACATGGCCTTGGTTTGCGGCAGGTGATGTAAAAAAATGTCAAAGTCACATGCCTTGGTGAAAAGCATTGAATGCCAGCTTGTATGCTAGAATTTCAGTCTAACTCACATCCAAAACTGTTGATTTGGCTACTTGGATGTTGAAAAGTCGGCCAGATTTCTAGGTATACAAATACAAGATGTGCAAGAGGGGTAATCATCATGGGTAGATGTGCGATTTGGACAGCAGATTTGAAAACAAAGACCAAACTGGTACTCAAAATTTTGGAAGATGTAAGGTCGGAGGAGCTTCCTCAACCAAGAGAGGCAAGGCCATGCAAAAAAGTAAAAACAGAAGGTAAGCAACAGGAGTAGGTGTGTGGTTTTTTTGTGTGTGTGTGTTTGCTGCAGTAGACTCATCAGTGCCTTGTGTTACTAAAACTGATGTGTGGGAGAAAGCCTTCCAGGAGCTTAGTTTCATTGTTGTAATTCCAAAATATATGTAAATATTGGACAAGTTGGGCTCTTTGAAAGTCGTGGTAGGAGCAGGATTGGTTTTTCAACATTCATATATTGTGCTACTGAGATGTAGAAAAGGTGCATCTATTGGAAGACTAATCAAATTCTACATTGATAGTAGGTGGGCTGAAATTTTCAGCATACATGGACTGTCATCTAGTTAAAGAGTCAGTGGTTGATGAGTTGGCTGGTGAGGTGAATTCCTCTACAACATGCTATGCAGCTAAGAAACCGGATTCGCTCTAACCCCCCCTCGTGTCCCATGGGGATCAAATCGGACACAATTTGATCTCAATTCATGTCCGATTCGATCTTTAGGAAAATCCAAGATTGGGAAACGATGCAAAATCGAATCGGACACGAAATGAAATCAAATCCTCGACTATCGGACACGAATGCCGAAAATAGGACACGTAAAGTGTGCTAAAGTCCGGAAAAGTGCGGCCGGTTTTGTTTTAAAAGCAAAATTTGAGTTTCTTTTTGTCATTTCCAAGGAAGGAGTTGGCTGAGCGTGAGTTGTATGTGCAGGTGAAGGAGATTTGAAGGCTATCCATTGTTTCCAAGCGATTCCAAGTGCATTCAGGTGGATTTGTGGAGAGGATTGCAAGCTCAACCATCACACAAGAAAAGGAATGTCTCAATCAGCTAGGGCAGGAGGTAGGGGGCAAAGGAGAGGGAGAAATGCACCATCTAGTGCCTCTACTCCTATTCCACCAAGCACAAGTGGTTCTCCTCCTCCGTCAAGTGCTCCATTGGCTGCTAGTGGAGCTCATTCTATGGCTCCATTTAACCCTGTTTTAGCAAGACAACAAGCCCAAGAAAAAAAATACCCTTTGTGGAAGTATGTGACAAGGAAAGATGGGCTCAGGGAAAAGCTTGGTGGGGGAGGCAATGTGTCTTGGAGATGCAATTTTTGCAAGCATGAGTTCAAGAGCACATATTTCCGGGTTAAGGGCCATTTGTTGGCCCTTCCTTCTTGTGGGATTTCTTCATGCAAAGCGGTGACTGTTAACCAAAGGAGGGATATGGAAAGAGAGGATCATGTTGGATTAGGGAAGGTGGCAGCAACAAGCAAGAAAAAAGAGGATGATCCTCTTCCATTTTTGAGGACGTCCTCTAGCACTAAGCCTCCATTTCCACCTAACATTCATGGGCATGGGCGTGGAAATACTTATCAAACAAGAAAGAGGCAATCTACAGGTGGTCCAATGGATAGGATTTTCTAACAAGAGGCGTGAGAAGAGGTAGACCTTACCATTGCATTTTTCTTCTACCTCAACTTCATCTCATTCAATGTTCCACGGTCACCATTGTATTTTGAGATGGTTAAAACTATGTTGGAACGAGCTCCAAATGGTTATGTGCCTCCTAGTTCAAAAAAGCTTAGAACCACATTGTTGGTTAAAGCAAAGAAGGAGGTAGATAAAATTCTTGAGCCAATTAGATCAACATGGCCCTCATCTAGTGTGAGTATTGTTTCTGATGGATGGACGGATCCCGCACGCCATCCACTCATCAATTTCATGGTATCTTCGCAAAATGGAGCGTTGTTCTTGAAAGCGGTGGATGCTCTGGGCAATACAAGGATGCACAATTTATGGGTGATTTATTCATGAAAACCATTGAAGAAGTAGGTGTTGAGTCATGTGTACAAATCATCACAGATAATGCACCTGTTTGCAAGGCTGCTGGCATGATTGTGGAAGCTAAATATCCACAGGTATGTTCATTTTGGACACCTTTCATTTCTAATTTGCTCATTGTTTGAATTTGGTCATTGCAATGTTAGTGTTGTAGAGTCATTGATACATGCTTTTATTTCTCTTACAGGTTTTTTGGACACCTTGCATTGCCCATTCCTTGAATTTAGCACTGAAATCCATTGCTTCGGATGTGGCATGGATTGACAACCTTATTGAGGATGCATGCCATATCTGTAACTTTGTACAAAACCACACAAATTCCCTCACCATCTACAAATAGTACACACAGCTTTCATTGCTGAAGATTGCAGATACTTCGTTTTCTTCCGCATTCATCATGCTCAAGAAGTTGAGGGAGGTCAAAACCGCTCTTGGGTCCATGGTGATTTTAGAGTTTTGGGCTTTTTGGAGAAAGAAGGATCAGGCTACTTCACAAAAGGTGAAGGACATGGTGTTAAATGATGGTTGGTGGGACATGGTGGATCTTATCATTCAGATCATGGAATAAATCATTTCTTTGTTGCGGTTTGCAGACATGGACCAACCCATCCTAGCAGAGGTTTATAAGGGGTGGGATTCCATGATTGAGTCCATGAGGTCCATTGTCATGAAGAATGAGTGTCGCGAGTATGAGACATTGACAGAGAAATTATGGACCATTATTCTGGATATTCTTATCTCCAGGTGGGATAAGAATTGCACACCTTTGCATTGCTTGGCCCACTCCTTGAACCCCAAGTTCTACACTCAGGAGTGGCTCACTGGAGGATTGGGGGCCTCAAACAGAGTCCCTCCTCACATGGATGCAGAGATTGCAAATGGGAGGAAGATAGCACTTAGATGGCTATTTCAGGATAGAGATATGCTTGAGGAGGTGGAGGATGTCTTTGTAAATTTTTCCACTGGCACTGGGAGATTTGGAGGCTATGATGTGCTTAGAGATAGGGAGGGTAAGAAACCCTATGCTTGGTGGGAAACTCATGGGGAAACATCCCCTATTCTACAGAAGTTAGCCTTCAGGTTCATCTCTCAAGTTACATCATCCTCTTGTTGTGAGAGGAATTGGAGCACAATGGGAACTTGTATAGTGTGAAGAAGAGTAGGCTTGAGCAATCCAGGTCAGAGTCGATGGTGTATGTGCACTCCAACCTTCGTCTTATTTACAGGAAGAGGGAGGAGTGAGTGAAGGGAAAGACAAATATGTGGGATTTCTTTACTGATGATATGGGTTTGGACAACAGTACTGAGTTGGCATTAGCCAACATGGATCTTAATGATCCAGTGCTAGAGCCAGTCACTTTTGATGATAGTGATTGTATAGAGGGGTCATCCTCCACAGCAACAGATGTAGGTCGTCAGATGGGAAGAGAGTAGGAGGAGGGGGAGGAGGATGAGGAGGATGAGGATCAGGGCAGTGGCAGTGGAAGTGGCAGTGATGAGTATGTTGATTCAGGCATGGAGGAGGACTACTAGAATATGGGATTCTCCCATATTGATCCACCAATTTTTGTATTTACTATTAGTCTACTTGGAATTTGCCAGTGCCTACTGGAATTTCGAGATATATGTATACATTTTGATTTTGATGACTTAATGAGAAATATGGTTTTGACATGCATCTATGTGTCTCATAATTCATTGTGATTTGTGAATGACAAATGTGAAATGTGTTGTGATTCGTGATTTGTGAATGACAATGTGTAATCTACTAATCATTAATGTGTTTTTATTCTAATTTCTATTGAATATTTCATATTTGTAAATTGTAAATGTTCTAGTTTCTAAATATTTTTGGATCTATATGTCTATATTTTTAAATATTAATATATTTAAAAATATATATATATATATGTATATAAAACGTGTCCTACGTGTCCTGATTCCGGGGGTCACTGTGTCCATGTCGGACTCTCGTATTTTCGTGTTCTGCGTGTCTCGTGTCCCCGTGTCAGGTGAATTAGCTATGCAGTTAGCATTACTTCCTTTTTTGAAATAGCTTCAGAATCTGAGCTTTGGAGTTCATTTGTAAGGGGCATGTGATGTATGCAAAAGGCATCAACGTGTGAGATTGTGGGTAGCAAGTTAAAGGACTTCCAACATGTAGACTTCCATCACCATGATTTCAAGTTATTGATCTAGTGTTTCTTAGAGGTAGTATTTCCGATGGAAAGGAATTTGTATGATACCATTCCCTGAACATTCTTTCAAACATACAACACTCCTGTTGAGTTGCAAAATCATAATTGCAACAATTTATAGCTTGCTTCAAGCATTTGCCTAGGGATGTGTATTTGCTATCATGTGTCCATAGAATTAGGTCAAAATTAACTCAAATTACATCATGTTATATGACATAGGAGCATATTATCCCTAAAACAATTACATTGTTGATCAAGCCTAGGGGTCTTGACATTTTCCCAAAGGAAGGGGTTTCTTTGTAAAATTATTGTAAATGTCTATAGTTTGCAATTACAAGTTCTGGAAGAGTCTAGAATGTCAATTAAGGTACTCAGTCATGTAACTGAATTAAGATGCTTATTAATGTAGCTGAGTCTAGAATTCATGACTGAGAGTTGTGAGTCATTAAAAGATAGGGTCAAACTTCTATATTTGGAAGACAGTTGCAAAAGATAGGAATTTGTTTTTATTGAGCTGGAAGCATCAACTTCCAGATATAAAAATGTAAGCTGTGGGCATAGAGAAAGGGAGGCCAGGGGGCAGAGATGTGCCCAAACTTATGTAATCAGGCCAAGAATGTTGAAATTGATTTGATGAAGCTTGTGTATTTATGCCTCAAGCGTTGTGTATGAAGATCTTCTGTGCTAATATCTAACCTAATGCATAGTAGAATGGTGATTGCAAGCATTTATTATTTGTGTGTATTGATCTTTGAATACCATAAACCTGGATAAAATTGTGTGTTTGTGAAAGGACAAGCCTTTGAAGAAAGAGGCATCTCAAAGTCTGACTTTGGGAGAACTAGATCAAAAAGTGAGAACGCAGTTCCTATAAACTTGGTCAACTAGCATAGATCAGAGGAAGTCGATGGAGAATGGGCTTGGGGAAGAGTTGAACCCAAATCGAAATTGGGTATATTGATTGCAGCAAGGAACACTCAGATTTGCAACAGCTTCATTAAATCAGGAATGAAACATTGATAAAATCTCATAAAATGACTTCATTACATAGAACAAGAATGCTACAAGCATTAATTACAGCATTGAATAGAGAGAAACTTGGTAGACCAAGTGCTCAAGTTTTTATTATTGATCAATATCTTTGGCGATTATAAGCAAAATTGAGATTCAACCATAGGGGATCCAACCCCTACACCATTTTCCCATCATCATTATATAGATGTTTATATTCCCTAAAGTTGTTCCCTAATGCATTCAGATCTAAAACATATGAATACTCATGCCAGAGCACATATGCACTATGCATGTTGTCCAGATCCTATGTGTCGCTACACCAATGGCTATGCTATTATGCCATACTAATTATAGATGAGTCAATTTTCCTAACTTCTATGTGGACAAGTCAGTGTTGAAGTGAATTATGAGAGTATGAATGATGACTCAAAATTAGACATGAACTGAGCATATTCCCATCATCCTTATATACATCACCATATAAGGATGGATTCTGCACTTAATATTTTCTTAAGGTGACGATAAAATGTAATATAACCAAGGCGACAAAGACAATAAATTAAAAAAAAAAAGTAACACACATGTAAATGAAGGATAAATAAACCCCATTACAAGTTGATGTAACATAAATGATGAAGCCATGAAAGAACGACAACATCTTGTTTTACAGGTTCAAGTAAAAACATATTCTTACAGGACATATTTCATCTGCAACATGGGAGCTGAATGACATACCTGAAAAAAGCAATGAGTTGAATACAGAGATTTTCATTCTATGATATCTAGAAACATACTTTGATCTTAGGGGATACATTATCGCGGATGATGATGGGTATTGAATACTATCACATAACTCATATTTGAAAATGTACAGTGACTGCAGCTCCAACGGCCTACAATCTCTCCAGTCTTGCTTGAATGAATTTTTGAACTGCGAACCTTTAAAAATCCACATTTTCCCTTGTTGCTATCAGAAACTTTTGAGGCACTAGTTGTGCTTCTAGATGCTTGTGAATTGTTCACACCTGACAAACAATTCTCCAAAGCTTGAATAAGGTTCTCAAAGTAACTGTGTGTCACACTTTATCATAGTCAAAAGAAACATAATCAATGTATGTAAAAAGGCAAGATTACATGATAATACAACATTTGGGATACAAGATAATACAACATTTGGGATACAAGAAAAATTCTCTCATTTAAGCCTCATTCAAATAATCATACAATTGAAGGTCTTGCACAAATGAAATCTTCATATAGTATTATGAATAAGAAACAAATAGAAAATTAACTCTGCCATTGGGAGACAGATACAATGGAAATTCAGGCAAACTGAGCACAAATTCACTTAAAATCATCCATATGATATCATCAGCATGGCCTACAACAATTCACCCATTCATGATGTGATTAATATCCCTAAAGTTGATGAAAGACCAGTTCACCAAATTTCAGTGGCCTTTGTTTTTCTCCAGGGTGCTAGACACAAGCCCTGTTCTAAAACAAATAATTTGATAGAAATAATATCAGAAGAAATAGGTGTAAGCAGATAGACATTTGATCTAAAATATGGCCTTAGAATCCTAACTTTGGATTCCACGGGAATGGACATAATTAACTTGTTTCAAATATCCCATGCTACTGCAAGTGCTACAAACACTTGCAATGGTCTATGGATTAGACCTCACACCTTACTTTTGTATTCGATAGAAGAGCAATATGACCTCCTCAAAATGTCCATGTTGAACAAGCCCTGCGATCACTGTAGTCTATGAGACCATGTTTGTGTTAGGCATTTTATGAAATGATTGGTGTGCATCTACCAATTTGTTGCATGCATTGTTACTGGGGTATTTCTCACAAAGACATTTGACTTGAGTCCAATAATGATAGAATGAACAAGTACATGTTTTCAAAGTTCGAGAGCCACCAATCCAGCATAAGAAACTATGGCATTGGCTAACGTGAAATCGTTTGACTTCATCCTAGAATTACCATTTGACAAAATAATCCCAATGCTTCTACCCCATGGCCATGCTGCTCATATCCTGCAATCATAGAAGTCCAAAAGACGAGACTTCATTTAGGCTTTTTTTCAAACATTTTGTGTGCATTCGTAAATTTTCCACATTTTGTATGCATATTGATAAGATGGTTCCGAATGAAAATACCAGGTTCAAATCCAATTTTTATCATATGGTCCTGTACCAATTTACCTTTTGCAAACACCTTGAATTTGGAAAAATGTTGCAGAACAATCCCATATACTGCCAAACTTCCTCTACCTTAGTCATATATAATTTCCAGCACTTTCTTTAGCTGTGCCTATTTCTTGAGTGTGTGAACATTATCGACACTGATGGTGCCAAGGGAATGATGAAGCAAACAAGAAAATTATTTTGGAAGCGACAAGTGAAGTGTTATGAATGTAATAGGAAGCCTGGGTTTTGACGTTCGCAAATCAATTCCAATAAAGATCTCCAGCAATGGTGTATCAATCTGTGTGCAGATGTGATGGTGGGAAGCAAAAACTGAGGGTTTGTATGTTCTGTTAGTGCATTTCAAGTTCATAAGAGGGAAGGTGACCTCTTGGTTGGTGAACATGAATAGAGTCAATAGATTGGGGAGCTAGGTGAAAATTGAATAGAAATTTTGGTAGTGGAATTTGGGTGGGAAAGAGATCAATATTTAGTATATTTCATCCAATCCCACTTCAACTAAAAAGTCATTAAACATTAACTTAACATACATTTTTATTCCCCTTTATCCTACCAAATTTTGAATTTCTGTTAAATTATATAGTAATAACTTATGTCCATTTAACTACAAATCTTAAAAAAATCATTTTAATTATAACATATTGTTATCAACTATTTTCAATAATTATAAATTCCCTAAACTATGGAAACTAATAATCCAAAGATTAGAATTGAAAACCTTGTTTATGATAACAGTTATAAAAGATCCATTACACCAATGTTTATGAAAAAACAATATTCAAATCTTCACATTTTATAATTTTTTCTTCTTCCAGTGTGGATCATCTTTAACGTAAAAATATTATCTTGTTATTATTATTTATATGATGTTACATGGTTCAAGAAAATTCCCTTTGAGTTTGATCTGACTACATTCCTGCTACCTGGCGCTGAATCTCTAGATTGGAACAAAGGTATCCATATCAATGTTGTCCAACCCGAATGGAAAGAGGTCATTGACACTATCCAGAGTTACATCACCTGTGAAGGGAGGTTTGCTACAGTAGAAACTTCAAATCCTATTGTAGGAAGTTGGTCACCAAGGATATGAGAATAAATAAGGAGTGCCCAAGCATTTAATCAAATAAAAAATCTATTACCCACTAAAGTCCTTCAACTCCAAGATGTCCTCATATGCTAAGAACCTTGTTGTGGAGTATTTGTGGCATCATTGTTCATCTAGTCTAGCTTTTGGGTTACTTTGAAAGTGATTACACCATGATTTGGGGTGCTTCATGAGTTTTGGGGTATATAGTGTATGTTCATCCCCATGATTGTTTGAGATGGATTGGTGCATGGAAGATGGTCTGTGATGGATTTCCACAGTGGAGACAGCTTGCTCAATGGTTTTTTGACCTTAGATGGGTGTTTGTTTGGAATTATTTCCTAGGCCATTGGAGTTCTCTTGTTTGATTGGTGAACGTTCTTTAGTGTAACCGAATGGAGAGGTTCACTTGCTTGGAGAATCCCCAACATAGGAGGGTTGAAATACACAAATCTTTATAAATATATAACACAAAGACATTTAAATTATTGGATACTAGGAACTAGGAACTATTTATTAGCAATTTTTAGGTAAATTTTAGTTGTGTTACTTGTTATTTAATCCTAACAAATTTTAAACTCAAACCAAATTTTAAACAAATCCAAGAAAGATTTAGGTATGGAAACAATTCAAAGATCCATGGAGAAGATCTTGTTGGGGTTGCAATCTGTAATGCCAGTTTTCCATTAATAAGGAAAGAACCTCTTGGCTCACAGGCACCAAATTTAACTACGACATCTCCTAGAGACTCAATTGTACCTCCATTGAAAAAGATTTCAGAATTTGTATATTTCTCAAGAAGTTGCCAAAATTGATCCAAAACCTTTAAAACCCCAAGCATTGCCATTGTTGTGGGTGTGATTGTTATTATGTGTGGAGGAATCATGGAAAGTGTTTTCACATTCTCATGGTTTTGAAGACAAAATAGAAGATTAATAGTGCTTATGAGACAATAGGCTAAGTATTGATAATTCAAAGGATTTTGGAGGAAATCTATCACTCCACTGATTAGTACAGAGTACTAAAATGGTTGGAATCCTTTGTCAGAGATGATTGCTTTCATGTGTATGATTTTGCATCCAACGACAATCTATTGCAGTTTTTGGATGCAAAAGATGGAAGGGTACTTGACTGGCCTTCCAGATTAAGGATTGCACATGGTGTTGCAAAAGGTAAGTATTGAACCCTTCTCCCCAGTGACAACAAGTGAAAAAAATTGAGTTTGAGGAAGAAAAAAGAAAATATGTGCCATCAATTTATGTCATAGAAAACAATGAGCAATCACTAACAAGATAGACTAGGACACTAGAACGATATGGCAAAGCCAAAAAACAAGAGAATGACATGATCTCAAGAAAAACTTGGCAAGTATCTAGGAAAAACTCTTGGTAAAAACATAGGTTAAGGAAAACTCATATCCAACTTGCTAATCTTTTCAATAGTAACCATTTATCACTAGTTTCATAAGAACTTGCCAAGTATTAGAGTGTTTACTCAGGTTTTTGACCGATGAGTCAAGTGGGCAAGTTTTGTGCCTAAACCAAATCAACTCCATGAGATATATAGTTGCTACCTAAGTCATGTAACTAACTATTAAAAAAAAATGCAAGATATGTTGTTGAAACAACTCCAATAAAATTAAATGAAATACATGTCATAAGAGTAGTACTAACCTCCTTAGCTCGAATGCGAACATTAATTACTATCATTTGTCCCATTGGTGCTAAATGTGGTTATTGGAGCATAACTAAGAAAAAAAGAAACATAACCAGATTCACCAAATGACATATACATAATTTACTTCATAAGTTAGATATGCAATAGTACAAAATTACAAATACACCACAAACTCCCAACAACATATTGAACCAAAGCATCACATATGGCATCAATTGTTCAACCTTGGGCATGAGGCAACATATATCGCTTCCCTTTCTTTCTTGCAGCCAACAACAAGCAATCATGGCCAACGACTGCTCCAAATGCCATTGTGTGGATCTGTCCGTTGAATATAATGAGTAGAGAATTTTAAGTTTACAATACTTGGACCGAGTGAAGAAAGCCTGGGATGGGATACAATGGATTCTTTCTTACCACACCACCACTCTGTGCTTGATTGGAAATCTTGATTCAACACTTCTATAATAAACTTCATCACATGCTCTAATTTCTTGGAGAGAGGACTCACCCTACTTAATTTAGTTATTTTGACAGCTAGCTCTTTTGCGAGATCTCAGAACTGCCTTAGGAAATAGAGAATACTCCGTAAAGAAATACACAACCCCCTTAATGTTAAACATGTGCAAGTGGAGAATGGAAATAGGAATTGTGATGGTTGAGTAGTAGTTTAGAGGAAAGGGAAGGTAGTGCCACTAAGTAACCCAAACCAAGGTCCCTTGCTTCATTAAACGCACTCATGAGGTGAATAACCATGAGAAGATGGAGAAGGAGGGATATAAATCTCAAGGAATAAATAAAGAAGACAATCAAGTTCATAATGAAACTAAAGAGAAATTAATAATGAAGGATACAATACACACTAATCAAACAACATATCAAAATCATATCCAAGGAGGGGAGGAGGAAGAAAAAATAACTAGGAGACCAAATAAGAGGCTATATACATGAAGCTAAATGAATTTAAGATAGAAACCACACCAAAGAAATGGAATCAACAAAGGATAAGGAATGCGATTGTGGCAATGGTAAAATAGTAATATTGCAAATGACCTTGATACTAAAAAGGGAAAAGAGAGCATAAAATATATATATAAATTAGAATTGAATGCAAGAGGAGGAGGAGGATGTGGAAGAAGTGGACATGGAGTTATTATCCTTGCATTATAATAAAACATTTATAATTTCCCTTCAAGTTAGCAACTGGTAAATCTACACTAGCACATGATAAATGGAATTGGGAGGATAGAAATGTTAAAGTATTGTCAAGTTCCCAGAATAAATGATCATGAATAGACACAAATCCCACAAAGTTTGACAAAATCTAAGTTGGGACGAGGCGAGAAACTTGTCAATGATAACTTGAAGGAGAAAAGGGAGAAATTAATTAACCCAAGACAAACAACCTCACTTAAGGAGACATTTCTTCAAACGCCTAGACCTTCTGAATGAAATTTCTCTTGTGGAGCATAAGGGGCAATAATGCACCTAAGAAACAAATAATTTTGAAAAACAAAATAAGAGTAGAAAAAACTAGACTTAGTGTTTATTCAATAAACAAAATGCAAAATGTATAACATGTATAAATTCACCAAAATGATATGGGGAGGATGCGATTGCTCGAGTAGAGGATTGAGAGGATTTTCAAGAGTTATGGCAATGATGTAGGATCCCATAAACATGGATCTAGAAAACCAACTTACCACCTATTGATAGATGACTAGCGATTTATACTTTAGACTCAAGGGTAAAGGGCAATATAACTAATGTATATGGGTTCATTGATCCCTGACAAATTCTAGATTAATGTTTGGAAATATTAAGTACGATTAAGTTCCTCCCCAATTAGGAACATTGAATCATTAGAGAATATAGCCTAACCACAACAAATTCCCTCTTTGAAAAGAAAGGATGAGTGTAAAGGTTGGATGTGGCAAGCTAGATTCTCCGGGACCTTTTAGAGCATTGATAATTTGTGGATGTATTTCCAAAGAATTCCATCTTCACTTGGAACAATTGGTGTGGAGGGTTGATTATAATATGCTCATCACGTGGCTTATAGAATGTCTCAATGAGACACCCTTTTGTGGACTATACTGCTTATGAAATATGCCCATAATGGTAGGATGGACAAAGCTCAACAATGTTTAATAACATGCTTGAGAATATTGTTGTCTCGTGGAATGTTGTGATTTGGGATTGCATATAAAATGGGAAAAACAAGGAGGTTCACAAATTGTTTAAAAGAATGCTACAATGGAGATATGCATTGTTTCAAGCATGGAGAGATGTTCTTACATTGGTCTTGTTGTTTCTTTATGTGAACCTAATAGATACTTGGAGTGGATTTGACATACCAATTACAATTACCAACAAAAATTGCCAAACGGTGAGGGCATTCCATCATGATACCTTTTAAGATTATCATCATAGTTTGGACATTGACCTTCATTTGTCGAAGACATGAATATTGAGGAATTCGAGGGAGTAAAAGAATTTAATATGTGATTAATGTGTTAAGGAAAAGGGACAAATATAAGGCAAAAGTTGGCCATTTACAAGGTTGGAGGACACATTAATTAAACTCAAAACCTCACACATCCAAATATGCCATGTAAGTAAGGATAATTCCTCTGCATCAACCTTACCTTAGGCCATTTTGTCTCTAGGGATCATGTGACATTAATAGGCCTATGTCCACCATACAAGCCCTATAAAGGGAATCTTTATCATGTAAGTGGAATATAGTGTTCATTTCAAGTTTGGCACACTAAGGATGGCTCTCATGGCCTAGTCCATGTTCTAGTGTAAACATATCAAGTCCTAGGCCATAAAATTTTCCTCAAGGGATCGGGGCCCACAAATGGGGCCCTAGTCCATAACGTCATCTTTATGTGGGAAATATTTGGCTTACAAGCAAGAAATGGCCATTTCAAGCTCTATGCGACCAAGAATGGTTATCATTGATTAGGCCATATTATCAAGTCAAAACATAACATCTAAGGGTAAGAGGCTCATGGGTCATGTAGGGTACAAGGCCATATGAATTATCTTGGGGATCATGGCCCATGAATGGAGGCCTAGATTATAACACAAGGCCTACATGGGGAATCTTAGCATATATGCGAGATATGTTCACCATTTCGAGGAAGAGCATGCCAAGGATGATTTTCAAGGCCCATGTTATGATATAAGGTTAAATAAGGGTCTTAGGTCATAACATTTTTATCTAAGCTCATGGTCCATTTTCAAGCCCTCAAACCACCACACATACCCTCCATAGGGAATCATTAGCCCACAAATGAGATATGATAGACATTTTTCTCTTTCTAATACTAGACATGGTTCTCAATGTATATTTCATGGTTCAATGCTAAAATCCCTAGGCATAGTCATGCGTTCAATGCCAAAAAACCACCTCCAAAAGTTCAATTCTCATGAGTTTTAAGGGGGGTTCCAAAAAACTGCCTCCAAAAGTTCAATTCTCATGACTTTTAGTGGGGGTTTTGACAAACCGCCCCCACAAGTTATGAGAATTGGGCTTTTAGGGGGGTTTTTCGAACAACCACCTCCAAAAGTTCAATTCTCATGACTTTTAAGGGGGGTCCAAACAAACCACCTCCAAAAGTTCAATTCTCATGACTTTTAGGGGGATTTTGACAAACCGCCCCCAAAGGTTATAAGAATTGGGATTTTAGGGGGGGGTTTCAAACAACCGCCTCAAAAAGTTCAATTCTCGTGACTTTTAAGGGGGGTTCCAAACAAACCGCCTCCCAAAGTTCAATTCTCATGACTTTTAGGGGGGGTTTTGACAAACCGCCCCCAAAAGTTATGAGAATTGGGATTTTAGGGGGGGTTTTCAAACAACCGCCTCAAAAAGTTCAATTCACATGACTTTTAAGGGGGGTTCCAAAAAAAACGCCTCCAAAAGTTCAATTCTCATGACTTTTAGGGAGGGTTTTGACAAACCGTCCCCAAAAGTTATGAGAATTGGACTTTTGGGGGGGGGGTTTCCAAAAACCGCCCCAAAAGTCAAATTTCAGGACTTTTAGGGGGCGATTTCCAAAAACCGCCCCCAAAAGTCCAATTTCCATGACTTTTAGGGGCAATTTTAAAAGACCACCTCCAAAGGGCTGAAAAAAATTTTAGTGGGAGTTTTACCAAGACCCCCGCAAGCCAAAATCACCCCTAAACTGGGCTATTTTGTTGTAGTGTTCCTAAGATTCCTTACTCCTAACTTTAGATTGCACCTATCAAGACTTCCCAATAGTAATTCATGAACACTTCTTAACATGCTTAACATTCATTCTTAACATTCTTAACTTTAGATTGCACATTGATCAAAACTTCCTAACATTCATTCATTCTTAACTTCCTAACATTTTTAACATTCAACACTTCCTAAAACTTCATAACATTCATTCTTAACATTTTTAACA
The DNA here is from genome assembly GCA_027924585.1 of Larix kaempferi. NCBI lineage: Eukaryota > Viridiplantae > Streptophyta > Pinopsida > Pinales > Pinaceae > Larix > Larix kaempferi. The sequence goes on along the minus strand of BSBM01000585.1, from coordinate 3,013,235 downwards.
TTCCTTACTCCTAACTTTAGATTACACCTATCAAATCTTCCTAACATTTATTCTTAACATTAAACACTTCCTAACATTCATTATTACCATTCCTAACTTTAGATTGCACCTATCAAAACTTTTTAACATTCATTCTTAGGATTCAACATGGACCTAACATTCATTCTTAGGATTCAACACTTTACACATTCATTCTTACCATAACATTCATTCAACACTTCCTAACATTCATTCTTAACATTCCTAACTTTAGATTGCACCTATCAAAACTTCCAAGCATTCATTCTTAACATTCTTAACATTCCTAACATTATTTATATTGAAAATATTTTACATCTACATACATACATACATTCATAAACATGCAAAAACATATTCTAAACATTTACCACACCAAATATACTAGATAATTAACAAAAAAAAGTTAGATCGTTTAAAGCAAATACATAGTATGTAAGCTCAATGTACATGTATATAATCCCAAAAAAACGCTCATGAGTTCATGTGAGTTCAATGTACATATGTATAATCCAAAAATAAATCTCCTCAATGTCCAAAAAAACTACCAAATATATATCAACAAAAAAAGAGGAATTCCACCACTATCCTCCACTAGGGCCTTCCCTTGGACTCAGCCCAACCTGCAACATGTATAAAAAGCATATTATGAATATCATAAATTATTTAAACAATTTTAAACTAAATTAAAAAAATTAAAATATTAAACTTATACATCAAAGAACAATTCAATTATTAACAAAATTACCTCAAATTCAATAAATGCAAGTCCACCACCATCCTCCACTAGAGTCTTCTCTTTGCCTCCAAAAGATCGAAGAGACCCAAGATGCAACATGTATAAAAGCAATTTATGAATCTCATAAATTATTTAAAAAATTTTAAACTAAATTCAAAAAATTAAAATATTAACTTCTAGTCATATGAAAGATCAATTCAATTATGAACAAAATTACCTTGGTGCCAATATCGACATTCATAAAAAAACCTATTTCTCTCCCCTGAAATTTAAGTTTTGTTAATAAATAAAACATAGTGCAAGCAAAAAAAAATTAAGCAATTAACTTAAAACCGAAACAAAAGATTAAAATCATTAGCTCACAAGAGACAGTAAATCATCTAAAAAGTTCATATCTAAAGAAACCTGCATGGATAAGTCAAATTAACAATAAGATGTATAGTTAAATTAAAATTCAAAAAAATGATAAATTCTCAAGTTCAAACATAAATATAAATATGTAAATAATAAATATACCTCTCCAATATGCTCCACATTTTCTACATTTTGACTAGTGGAGAGTCAAAAATTATGTTCATTCATCATTCTGGAAAACTGCAACCAATAAACTTTTACATAATCTACTTATTATTATACATAAAAAAGACATAATATCATACATATAATGTAACAAAAAGTTCAACTCAAAATGAATAAAAGATTAAATAGATTGTCATATCATAATCAACAAACCTCTCCTAAACTCGATGTGTCATTGGATATAACATATGAAGCTATGTCTTGACAAACCTTGGCATAAGCCCTGAGATATCCAATGCTCATTGCATCTACCTCATCATTCGTTTTGTAAACGAACTTTTGATGAGTAGTGGCACGAGCCTTCTCTTGAACCAATCCCACATCTACTCCAACTAATGCCGACGTTAAACCATCGCCAACAAAATCCCTTGCAGTTGTCCCAAGTTGGGATGTGGGATCCATCTCTGATATTAATGCCACAAGCCTGGGTGGGAGAGATATCTAGGGTGGAGGTTGAAGAGTCGTAGGGTCTCGAATAGCACCTTTTCGATTATGTATTCGACCATTTCCAACTCCATAAAATTCAGAATGAAGATCAGTATAGTCTGGATTCATTTAAAAAAAAAACTCCATATAAACAAATCTAGCAAAATAATTAGGAACCTCATTGTTCCATGGCAACCGACCATAGGCTACAAGGAACCGATCATATATTAGATGTGCAAGTTCAGGGTGCTTGAAATATTGCACTTTCAACATTTTTCACTTTAGACCTTCTTTGAAGTTAAACATTGAATTGGCTTGTTCTTTGGTCACTCTCTCCTTCACAATAGCCCACTTGTCCGGACCCATCACCTGTGCCCTTCGTCTTCGCATCAAATCAACAAAACAATTTGTAGTTGGTCCAAGATCCTCATATGCCTCAATGAATTTTTGCAATGATCCCAAAACAATCTCCAAACTTTGTTTTCTCTCTGGAGGGAGATCGAAAGTAGAAAAATCACTTTGCAACTTGTCGTAGTGGGATCTACAAATTTCAAGAGTCGTTTGATGAACACCACTTTCCCATAGAAGCTCCTCAGGTAAATCAGATGGATACATTGTCATGGGTGTACAACCCTCAGCTAGTTCAACATATTGTGTCCTGGCTCAACCATCGTCACTCTGTGTAGAATGACGTGCCTCTTGGGAACCTTGCTCTGCACTCGTATCTGTATCCCTTGCTCACTCTTCGTCCCTCTCTGTACAATTATGAGCCTCTTCTGAACCATGCTATGCTTCAAATACAAACAGAGTTATGTGTAAACATGTACAAACTTTGCGTACACACAAAAATACAATTTGTAGATGTATTAAAAGATTGATGTTCATACCAACAGAAGGTCGAGATAGATGTTCTCCCACAGAAAATAAAGGGGAATCATCTGTACCCTTATCGCCTCATCGATGATCGAATGAATGTGAACTGTACAATAAACTTGAATCTCGAGGGGAAGTCGATAACCTCCTATAACCAATTGGGACACCAACTCTAAAAGAATGTGAAGACCTCCTACGCTTTCGCCTCGAAGACTCCTCTCTTTCCATTTGATATGATGTCTACACTTACACAAATACAACTCATAACATATTCAAATTCTACATGTTAATTCTACAAATTCTAAGACCTAGCTGCTAAAAAAACTAAGTTATTTAATAAGGACCTAGATATACCTAATATCATCTAATAGTTCTTAAAATGAGTATAGCTAATATGGTTGGATGTATGGGGAATGTGCCAATCTTCTAAGTGTTTTTTATGTTTAAAATGAATGGAACCAATATAGTTAAATACTAAGTGAAGGTTACATTTATTTATGTCAAAGAATGAGTTCATGAACATGTTAAATTTTAATTTAAATCTTAAATTAATAACTTAATTGATATTTTAATAATTTAAACATAATTATATCTACAAATATTTTCATTATTCCATAGAATCATAAAAAATTGACGATTCATGGTATTATGTTTCCCAAGTTTGCCATGTTTCCCAAATTTTCCATGTTGCACAATGGTCTTGAGTTTCATCCTGATAACGCTGACGATTCATGGTATTATGTTTCCTGAGTTTACCATGTTTCAACCAAAGAAAAACATAATCCTAGGAATCATCACATTTATAAGGCTAAAACTCAAGGCCGTCGTTTTCCATCAATTAGTTTCTCAATTCAAAATCCACAATCATAAGGCATGACATTCTAAAAAAAAAAATCCACAATGTTATCTCTACGACGATGTTTTCTATGGTTTAACAGCCGCAGGAGGGAGAGGGTGTTTTATAGAGAAAACAATGCACAATTAAACAAAAGCCTAGATAGTGCCACCGATAAATTAATGGGTAAAATCTACCTTATTGGGGCAAACACCTAATTTAGGACCATAAGAAATCTTGCGGTTGTGTCAAAATTGTGGAGCCAGTTTTGCATTACAATAAACAAAAAGATTGGTCGTGCACACTCAAGACAACATCAGTATAATTTTGGATTAGATAGGTTATCAGCCCTAGATTGTAGATCATGTAATGAGATTCCTAAATTATAGGTCCTTAAATTATATGTAAACACTAGGCATAATTGATAGGACTGTTGAGATCATGGAAGCTGGCAAAGTGCATACAAAGAGAGCGCTGGTTGGTAGTGGAACATATGGTTTATAAGTGTGTTTATGGTTTATGGTTTTTATGTAAATTATTATATTATTTCCTACACATCTTGTAATTTTATCTTCTTAATTTTGTCAAATTGTACATATAACACATGATATTTGTGGAATGGTACATATAACGCATGACATTATACTTTATTTTATTGTCCATGTGGACAGGGTTCATGAACTCTGTCCATGTGGACAGAGTTCATGAACCCTGTCCATGTGGATATGGTTCATGAACTCTGTCCATGAACTCCGTCCACATGGACGGAGTTCATGAACCCTGTCCATGTGGATATGGTTCATGAACTATGTCCATGTGGACGGAGTTCATGAACCTTGTCCATGTGGACAGCATTCATGAACTCCATCCCCATGGATAGAGTTCATGATCTCTGTCCACATGGATAGGGTTCATGAAGAACTCTGTCCATGTGGACAAAGTTCATGGAATTTGTCCATGTGGACAGGGTTCATGAACTATGTCCATGGACAGAGTGCATGAGAAATTAAAAGGAAAATTTAAATTTCTCAATTTATAAAAAAAAAATCGAGAAACATACCTATATTTAACTTTTATTTTCATGGACAGAGTGCATGAGAAACTAACCTATTTATTTTCGATTGCTAAAACCCAATGGAGAAACCGAACACGTGCGACCGCAGACAATCAACGAGCCAAGCCGAGAATGAAAAATCCAAAGAGAACCTACCAAAAATGAACCACGTTAAAATATCGAAAATAAAAAAATGAAAATTAAAAAAATAAAAATAAAATAAACGAAATTACCTAACACTGTCCAACTCCTCAACGACCAACTACCAACAAATTGGACTATCCACCTCGGCAACGAATAAGCACCCCAAGAACCAAATACCATGCGAATCGGATGACGAAATAGATAGTGCGAACGAGGTGGCGCAAATGGTATGCCGAGCCAAAGTGGTGGCGCGAACATTGTGCAGAACACCAGCCGAAATGGTGGTGAGGGATGGCGCAGGGTGGCGCCAACAGTGTGCAAAACACCAGATGAAATGGTGGCGAGGGATGGCGTAGGGTGGCACATGTTGGCAAAGGTGGTGCATGGTGGTGAGAGGGTGGCGTAGGATGGAGTAGGGATTCCGAGGATGGCGTGAGATGGAACAGGGTGGCATAGGTTGGCGAAAGGTGGCAAGAGGTGGCGTAGGTGGCGCAGGTTGGCGAGACGTGGCACAGGGTGGAGTCCAGCGGCAGGTCTAGCAGAGGGCGCCAACAAAATATGTAGTCGGGTCAACAAAATCAGGCACAGAAAGGTCAGCCACCGGGTCCAGCAGTGGGTATGGAAGCGGGTCCGGCAGAGGGACCAAAAACATTTGCAAGAAAAAAATGCAAAACATAGGCCATGGCCGAGCTTTTATGCCGAATAAATAAAAAACGCGGGACATTTTTCACATCCGGAAATACCTCGCACAGAAATCAATGTCTCCATTATTAATAACGGTGAATCGTTCGACGTTATTCGGACGAATAATGTAGAACTTATTTGGCTAAATAACCTAATTTAATCAGGTGAATAAATTAGTTTATTCAGCCAAAAAAATTAGTTTATTCAGCCGAATAGCTTCTGCTATGTCTCTTCTGCACCTGATTCTCACGGAAGTGTTACCCACCTTCGCATTTCCACCCGTATCTTGAAACCCCATCCTCCAAATTTTTTCGCTAGAGCCAGAGCATTCCAATTGATCTAGGCCATACCCTATTTATCCACTGACTAATACCAAAAGAATATATAACCTAATCTTCTTATTTTTTTAAGAACACCTATTGGGATCCAAAAGTACATCCAGTAGACAAGAATTGCTTCTAAATATGCTTTAACCAGAGTCAAACACCCACCTTTTGAAATCCATCTGTGACTCCAATTTGATATACAAGCTTCACATTTTGATACAAGCAAATCCCAATCGTTGTTAGAATAAGCAAGAGGCTTTAGTCTCAAAACCAAGATACTTTAATCTTTCCTCTGTTAGGAACCCATGTCTTTACTTTGTTAGTATATTGTTGTTGGACCCATATGCTTTGTAATTCGTCCCGTAGTATTTGTTGATCAATAGCTTATGTTATTATTGTTGGCGCATATGCTTTGTAAGTCGCCCGTAGTATTATTGATCCATAGTTTGTAGTGGCCCATGGTTTTGACCCATAGTATTGGCACCTAGACTTAGTATATAAGTGTGTGTTGAGACCTATGAAGGACGGTGAATTTATTTGTATTGAGCTTGCTCATAGGAGGTTTCCCCCTCGAAGTGGCCTGTGATCAATATAAAAGTGATTCTGAGTTCTGTCATTTCTGCTATTTCGCATATTCTTATTAATTAATTGTTGCATGTGCATCACATCCTCCAATTGGAATGTATTATAAGGAAAAATATATTTTATATAATTCATCTCCCATAATTCCATTTCTTCCCCCATGATTAAAGATTTTTCATTATTTATCTTCACTCCAGATGCTTGACAGAACTCATCAAGAATGACCTGAAGTTTCTCCATATCATGGATTGATCCCTTAGAGAAAATTAGCACATCATCAACAAACAAGATATGGGTAAGGCTGATTGGTCCAAAGAAGGAAATGCCTTTAAAAGAACTAGAATGTTTGGCTTCAATAATAGTTCTTCCCAACCCTTCAACAATTATGAGAAAAAGAAGCGGAGATAAAGGGCATCCTTGTTTGATGCCTCTACTAGGTCTAAAAAACTTTGAGGCAGAATCATTTATAAGAATTGAAAACGACACATAAGGAAGGAATCCCATTATCCAGGACATGAAAGGAACTTCAAATCCCATATGAGAGAGAATAGTCCCTAAATAGTTCCAACTTACCCGGTCATAGGCCTTAGATGGGTCTATTTTCAATACCAAGGATTTGAGTTTCAGTCATTTTATAGTGTGCAAGCCTTCTTCAGCAACTCGTGTAGCCTCATGAATTTGTCTGCCAGGAAGAAACCCAAACTATTCTCCTGAGATATAGTCACTCAAAATTCTCTTTATTCTAGTGGAAATCACTTTTTCTATTATCTTGTACATACAATTACAAAGTGATATTGGTGTGAAATCCTCAAAACAAGATGGAGACTCTGTTTTTGGAATTAGAGTGTTAAAAGTCAAATTGAAAACACCTGAAATTTTTCCACATAATCTAGACTCTTCTATGAATTTTAGGAGATCATCAGCCAGAACATCAAAAAGAACTAAGAAAAATTCAACCGGGAGGCCATCTGGCCCAATACTTTTTTCTTTCTTGAATAGTCCCAAGATCTCTTTTAATTCTTGCAATGTTACATCTTCCATCAACATCTTATTTTATTCCTCATTTACTGTGGTAGGATAGAACTGTGCACTCCATAATGTCTACCATTGACATATTTTGTTCAACTTTAAAAAAAGAGTCGAAATGGGTTATACCTGCATTAGCAATGTCCTCAAATCCTTCAACAATTTCCCCTACATCCGATGAGATTTTCCAAATGGAATTGACAATATTTTTCCTGTAATTTCCATAATGATGAAAAAACTTTGAATTTTTGTCACCACTAGACAGCCATAAACCTCCGCTTTTTAGTTTGAGTTCCGCTTCTCGATCTATGAGTATCTTCCTTCTGCTAGATTCCAAGGCTAGAATACCAATTTTTTTCACCTTGGAAATCATGCCAAAGACAAAACCATTATAATGATCTACCAAATCCTGTTCGATTTTATTTAAAATTATGTCATCCTTGGCTTTCTTATCTAAATACCACTTGATAGACAATTCTTTTTCCGATTTTAAATTCTTTGCAAACTGATTAGAAGGGATTTCCCAATCCAACTCATCTACAGACTTCCCTCAATATTTTAATAATTTGACAAATTCTTCATCTAAAATCTCGTTTGCATTAAATTTGAAAGGATATGGAGGTTTTTTAAAACCTTCAATAAGCTCTAAGAAAATCGGGTTATGATCTGAATCCCCTCTAGATCCCACCCATTGTTTGAATCTGAGTTGTTGTTCCAACAAAACCTATGAGACAAGAATCCTATCCAATATTTTACAATTCTTACATGGCCTGGCCTCTTACTGGACAAAGAGGGATTCAGTTTGACAAGTTCAATGTCAATTAACCCTATTGTTTCCAATTTCCTAAAAAATAATTCAGATAGACTGCCATCTTGAGCAGTAGGGGCCCAAACTTCTAAGAGACCCAACGAGAAATTTAGATCACCTCCCAAGATAAATTTTTGTGATACAAGACAATCCTTTGACAGAAGATTATCCCTTAATTTTTTTTTCTATCAATATATGGTTCATAAATGTTTACAAAATGGTATTGATTAAACCAAAATTGATTACAAAACGGTATTGATTAATTTTTCAATCCAACGTTCGACTTAATTAAACAAACATTAAAAATATTAAAAAATTATAAATATAATTTTATAAATTCTTATTTCCAAAAATAGTATCAAATGTTTTTATTTATAATCATTTATATTTATTATTATTTTTTGAAAATTAAATTATCAATTTTTAATGATAAAAATCTTATTTTTATGACTCGTATTTTAATTTTCAATTATAAAATATAAAATATAAATGGATATAATTTTAGATTATGAAAAAATATATTCATATCATCAAAATTCAATTAAATCTTATATTATTTTCTAAACGGTTTTTTAAAATTGAAAAATTATGAATAGTATAATTAAAGCTTCATTGGACTCGGCGATAATATGTTCAAATCTCAATAGATAATGATATACACCTTTCAAATTTGAAAACATTTTCTTGAAAATAAATGTTTGTAAAAATTTGCCTCAAATTAAAAGATAGATTTAGTTTAGTTTCATTGATGGATAAGCAATTTCTTTAATATTTTACATTATGGCCAATATAGATATATTTATATGTTTTAGATAAACTTGATCATTTTAAATTTTAGAAATATCATCTATAAATACAGTTAATAACATGAAGAAGATCAGTTTTAAAATTACATGAGAAATGGAAAACAAAATAAATAATAATGTTTTATGATGAAGAAGTTGATTAAGGGATTCCATATATTAATTATGAACAAATCTACTATATTTTATTTATTTTCATGTAAATCATAAGTTGAAACAAAAAAATATTCAAACATTTAATTAGAAGTATTACAATACAATTCAAATCAATCTCTATTTCTTATCATTCTCCAACCTCATATGTTTTTCGTAAATTCTATTTACATTATAAATTGCAAGTTTATATATATATATATATATATATAGTTTTAATTTAGATTACATCGATGGATATATATTTGTGATTCTCTTGAAAATGAGATGTTATGTTGTGATAGAGGTCGCGATTTAAAAAAACCCGAACTTACTCATGCTCCATGCTTCACTAGTACAAAAATAAATAAATTATTATTATTATTATTTTAATTTGCACTATCTCTTTATTGAAATCAATTCAACTACTTGATAACTCATAGATACATTTCACACCAAAATGCTATATATTAATCCATAACTTCATGCAAATATCAATCATATGACTTAGTTTAATTCATTTGGTTGTTTGCTTTAGTGAATATGATTTTTTCAAGTAGAAAAAAATTACTTTCGCTATTTATTATAGTACTTTTTCTATTCATTATGAATCAAGAAGTACATCTTGAGGTTGTTAAAAAAAAGTAACATTTGTTGTAAAAGTATAAGATCTAGAGAAATCCACTTCCATCAAAATACATAATGCCCATATACATCAAATCCAATAATTGCAAAGTTACCAGTGGAAAAAATACAAAGTTCAGACAATAGTATCCTCCCTATAAAAAATGAAAAATATAATATCAAAATGAGAATAAAACCACCAAAGAGTCTGGTATATAAGGGATAGATCCACTATGCATTGAAATTCCTTCCATGTATTCCTCCCAAAATAAGACTCCTTCCTCTTCTAAAAGAGACACTTTAGACAAGATATTTGCATCATAATTGAACTCCCTGAAGATATGCTCAATAGTCAAGTCATGAAAGGAAGCCACAAGGTTTTCTATTCTCGAACACCAATGTTGGAGTGATAAAACCTGTAAATTGCACATCTTCCTTGCGAAGTTAACAACAACTAGGAAGTATCCATATATCATTAAGCTATCAATGCCAAAAAGATGTGGCAAGTTTTGTAAGGCACCATAGTTCCATCTTCTAAGCCTTGGTGTTAGACCCTAAACCATAGTTTGTCTTCATCCTGAAACAATGATCTTTGTATATTTTCAATAGGAAATGAGCAGCACATCTACCCCCTTGTGCTGCACCATCAAAAAGCCATAAGCAAAATTTTCAGCTTAGGAATATCATCTATCTACCTGACGGGATGCTCTTTTGTCTTTCACATTCATATTGTTGTAATCTTTATATAAGTTGATGATACTTAAAACAATAGTGTATGAATTCATTGGTTTCCCTTCAAAAATTACAAAATTTCGAGATTTCCATATATCCTAACGCATGAAAGCAAGTAGAATTATATGATCATAGCAATTTTTGAACCATATCTTGAAGTTTGTATGAATAGATTTATTTCCCCAAACATGTGTAATATTTTATCCATTCAATTATATGACTTACTCTAACAAAACAATAGAAATCTTATTCATTATATTTTTCAATGATATGAGATATCATAATTACATTTTTCAAATGAATAGTCATAATTCCCAAAAACTTTTATTTAATGGTGTAATTATTCACTTTTATGTAGTTCATTATGATATTTGTCTTTTCTCTTTTTGTTATTAGTAATTTGTTGATAAGTTGATTTTTATTATCAAATGCTTGGTAATTACAATTTCCAATAAAGTAATAATCATTTCCAAAAATGTTTTTATGTCATAATTACAATTCCCAATCAAATTTCTTTAAAAGAGCGGCAATTATTAACGCAAGTTTAAGTGCGTACATTACACTTGTAATCGCTTTAACCTAGCACATTGATGCATATCAAGTAGATTTCTTCATTAGATTATGATGGATAAGTTTTAGTTAGAAGTGTGCTTTAACTTATCTTTAAGCTTTAATGCAATATTATAATCATTCACTTTTATAATTCATTATCATGTTATTATTATTATTATTATTATACAATCACATAAATTTATTTTATTTGAAATAAAAAATGTCATTATTATCAACTTATTATGAACTTGTTATGTTATTTATCATTTTTTTTTTGTCATCTTATTTCTTCAAAGATAATACTAACCATGAAATAATATAATTCACTATTATACAAATATCCATATTTTTATATTTTTTATACTACTAACTTTATAATTATATTTATAATTAAATAAATTTATTATTATACAAATATCCATATTTTTTTATATTTTTTATACTGCTAAATTTATAAGTATATTTATAATCAAATAAATTTATTAAAAAGTGTGTAAGATTTTATTATATAACTATAACACAGTGTAAAAAGTTTATGCTACCCAACAAACCATAAACATAATGCAATTATTACAATTTTCAAAATATTTTTTTATAAAAACGGGTAGCCTTTTTTTTTATCTATTTTAATAAAAAATTATTGATAATTATAATATGCATGTTTAATATGTTGTTACTAAAGGTGTGATAAACAACTACAACATTTAATGTTGTTCATATTCTTTTTTCTACGGAAAAAAAATAATAACTATATTAATGAAAATAAAGCTACATTTTTTAGATGCATTCATGAAGGAAAATTCATGTATATTTTTTAGTTTGAGCATAAACCCAATCTTTTAAGTCAAAAAGTAAGTTCTACTGTAGTATCACATATCTTGTCAGATATTACAAAATTCACATTTAGAAATGAAATCTTCCAATATCATATGAGATCTATATCTTCACAAAAAGTGCAAAAGTAGAGAACTCTTACATCTGTTGTTATAAAAGCAATTTATAGAAAAGACGCCTGCTAATAGCCTCTTATGATTGAATTTTGATTTTCAGTAATGTGCCATTCACCTTCATGCATCAAAGATCCATTATTTTCCTATTCATCTGCCAAAGAGTTTCTTTCTCTATAAATATGCTTGATTCCTATCGAATCTATCAAGACTGAGTCTTTTTGTTTCTTCCAACAATGTTTCCAAACAAACATTATGAATCTTATTTTTCTAAGTTACCCAATTTACTATGATCTAAGAATCCCCAAAAATTTTGATAGTTGTTATATTTTTCTCCACTGCCAACCATAGCAAAATTGTAAGAGCATACAATTTTTGCATAATTGTTTGACCCACTTCCAAGACCAACTTTAATTTAACTCAAAGAGTATTGACCATTGAAAAAAATAACACCCCCTGCACCACATCTCTTAGGAGTCACCTGGGTTGCTCCATCAAAATATGCCCATGGATAATTCATGTCAATTTCTTCCTCGATCATGTGTCGTATCTAGATTTGTAACTTATCCTATGGGAAGTAGCTAAGGATGCTTATACTGGTACAGGGGTAGCCAGATCCCTGCTTAAACTATCCTCATCAATCGTTAATAACGAACATCAAATGTAAATCCGTTTGAATGTTGCTTCACGCACTTCAACAAAATGCAGTTCAGAGAAATTTGCAAAACTCTTCAACCAAGTCAATTCCTGGAAAACAAACTCATGAGTCACACAATAGACTCCATTCTGCACAAAACCCAAATCGTGGAATCTCTGAATTCGTCTCAGTTGTCCATAAACTGAGTTGCAATTCCAATGATGGTTTTACTTCACGCAATCTTTCCACGAGATCTTTCTCAAGGCATTTACATGTGTAATGGTTAGATTCTGAGCCAAAAATCAAATTAAAGAGAGAGCCGGTACAATTATATATTCATAAGAAAACCTAGATAGCCCCAAAATGCCTCTATGCACCAGAAATATATACACACAATGAATTCAAACATCCCAGAAAAATTGTCAATCCATTCTCCCGTTATTCACAGAAAAATATACCTAATATTCCCCTCATACATCTCTCGAGCTCATTCTTTTATTAATTGATAGGCCATCACCATTTTTTTCTAGTCTCGAGAGTTGCAGATTGGTTGAGAATTTTTTTTCGTTTTTGAGAGTTAAAAAAAAAAAACCCTTTAGTTTCCCTCACCGAGAGTTACAAAAACCCTCTGTCTTTTCTTTTCTCGAACTGTTATTAGCAAGATTCTAACCCGAGACACTTGCCTAAATTTAATACTTTCTTGCTAGATTTAGCTAACTACTCCTAAAAATTTGTAATGGCCCAGTCTCTTCGCAAGGAGCTTTATATAGCCACTTATTCGTATTTAACTCATTTAACTCACAATATATTGTTGTCTTCATAATTAATTTTTTTTTCAAATTGATCACATTGTCGGATTGGGCTAGATGCCCCTACATCAGAATCCCAGGGTGAGAAGAATTGAACCCTAGTTCAAAAGGTCATCAACAGCCAATCCTTTGGCTTCTAGCTCCGCTGCACTCATCCAAGTGGCATCCTATACAGGATGTGCTTTCCACTTTACCAAATATTCCAGATAATTCCTCTACCTGGTACTCTTTGCAATTCTAGTGTCCGAGATCTCTTCAACTTCTAATGTCTGTGCTACTGTCATTTGCTTCAGCCACTGCAAACTTTCATCTTTGGGATCCTTTCCTCCCGTACTCTATCCAGTATCACTTGCTACAAATGGATAAATATCAGCAACATTGAAAATAGGAGATATGCCAACCCCTGCTGGCATTTCTAGCTCATAAGCATTTGCTGAAAAATTTCGGAGGATTTTGCATGGTCCAATCTTTTTCATTTTCAGTTTGTTGTACTCTCTTTTAGGAAATCTTTCCTTTCTCAGATGGGCTAACACTAGGTCTCCTACCTCATAATTCTTTTCTCTCCTTCTATAATCAGCTCTTGCTTTGTAATTTGCATTACTTTTCTGTAATCTTTCCTTAACTTCCTCTTGTAGCTCACTGATTCTAGCTGCAAAATATTCCCCATCTGCACTCTTCTTCTCCAAATGTCCCAAATATCTTAGTTCATACACCCCTCTAGGATGCATACCATACAAGATCTAAAATGGGCTGATACCTGTGCTCCTATTTGGCGAGTCATTATAGGAGAACTCAGCTTGTTCCAACACTCTATCCCATTGTTTTGGATTTTCTCCAACCAACTCCTCAACATGTTACCCAGACTCCTATTAACTACCTCAGTCTGACCATCAGACTATGGATGATAAGCTAAACTGAAATTCAGCTTAGTACCCAGCTTCTTCCACAACGTCCTCCAGAAGTGACCTGTGAATCTCACATCTCTATCAGAGACAATACTTCTAGGCAACCCATGCAGCTTCACCACTTCACTAAAGAACAAGTTTGCTATATGAGTGGCATCACTTGTCTTAAAGGAGGGAATGAAATGTGCCATTTTAGTAAATCTATCCACTACTACAAAGACATAATAATTTCCTTTCCGAGTCTTGGCCAATCCTAAAATAAAGTCCATACTAACAGAATCCCAAGGTCTAGTAGAAACAAGCAATGGTGTTTATAAGCCTATGTTTTGGCTTCTTCCTTTGGCATGCTGACAGATTCTACATCTGCTCACAAAATTCTCAACTTCAGACCTCATCTTGGGCCAGAATTAAAAATGACTTAGCTGTCCATAATTCTTATCACTTCCAAAGTGACCAGCCATTCCACCATTGTGCTTCTCTTGAATCAAATTTTCCTCATGGAGCAACTTGGGATACATAGCTTACTGTTCTTGAAAAGTAATGCATCCTGCAGCATGTATTCAGTCCACAATTCTCTGTCCACTTCTACAGGGTCCTTGCAAGCCTTGTATGCATTCTGAAAATCACTGTCAGTCTCATACAAATCTCTAAGATATTCAAATCCTAAAACTTGCACCTGAGTTTCTTGTACAATTAAGGTTCCCCTGCTTAATGCATCAGCTACACTATTTGACTGTTCGCTAATATACTTCAACACAAAAGTGAAACTCTGCAGGAACTCCACCCATTCGGCATGTTTCTGATTCAACTTAGGCTGCTACATTATGTACTGCAAAGCATGATTGTCAAAATACAATACAAATTCCTTAGACTTCAAATAATGCCGCCAATGTTTCCGGGCTTGTACTGAAGCGTAGAACTCCTTGTCACATGAGGAATATTTTTGTTTTGCATCATTTAGTTTTTTACTAAAATAGGCCACTGGTTTATCTTCTTCACTGAGCACAGCCCCAATGGCTACTCCACTAGCATCACATGTAACTTGGAATGGTTTTCTAAAGTCTAGCAACCCCAACATGGGCTGCTTAGTAATCTTTTTCTTTAACAGCTGAAAGTTATTTTCAGCTTTTGTTGTCCATTTGAAGGGTTGCTTGTCCTTTCTAATAGTCTCAACAATTGGAGAACAAATGCCACTAAAGTTCTTTATGAATTTCCTATAAAATCGTGCTAAGCCATGGAAGCTTCTTACCTCAAATATGCTTTGGGGGGAAGGCCAATCCAAAATTGCTTGTACCTTCTGTGGATCCATCTTCAAACCCTCCTTCGAAACCACACAACCCAAATACACTAACTCAGATTTCAGGAATGAACATTTCTTAATGTTCACTAATAACTTCTATGCTTGCAACCTTTCCAAGACATATATCAGATGCCTCAGATGATCCTCCTTTGACTGAATGAAAATTAGTATATAATCCAAATAGACTATCACAATTTTTCCTATGAAGTCTCTCAAGACTTCATTCATCAATCTCATAAAAGTACTTGGGGCATTTGATAACCCGAATTGCATAACCAGCCACTCATACAGCCCTTCATTAATTTTGAAGGTTGTCTTCCACTCATCCCCCTCTCTAATTATGATTTGATGATACCCACTTTTCAGATCTATCTTAGTAAATTACGTTGCTCCACTCAGACAGTCCATTATTTCATCCATCATGGGCAATGGGAACCTATATCTGATGGTTATTTTATTAATGGATCGTGAGTCTATGCACATCCTCTATTCACCACCCTTCTTTGGGCTCAACACTGCAGGCACTGCACATGGGCTCTGAATTTTCTTAATCAACCCCTTATCCAACAGTCCTTGCACTTGCTTTCTGATCTCTTCATTCTCCTGAGGTGTCAACCTATAGGATTCCTTGTTGGGTAAGCTAGCTCTCGGAATGAAGTCAATGTGATGGATGATATCCCTCTTTGGTGGAAACTCATTGGGTAAATCATCCACTACAATGTCACCAAATTCGACCAACATTTCCTGAATTTCTTCAGGCAGGTCTGAAATAGTAGTCTTCATCATCACTACCTTGGTCTTGCACATCACAGCATAGTTTACTTCCTCCTCCTCAAACTGTTGTAAATACATTTTGTCGGTCAACATTAAGACTTTTGCTGCTTGCTACTCTACTATGCTACCTTCTTGCAAAGGAAGTAAGACATGTCTCATTCCATCCTTGTCAAAACTATAGCAGTTCCTCTTGCCATCGTGCACTGCTTTCCTATCAAACTACCAAGGTCTCCCCAAAAGAACATGACACACATCCATGGGCATAACATCACATATTATTTTGTCTTTATATGTACCTAATTACAAATCAAACTCACATTGTTCACTTACCAGGATTTGATGTTCTTTATGCAACCAGGATACCTTGTAGGGAACTGGATGTTTGTTCTTCTTCAAGCTTAGCTTCTCCACCATCTCTGTGGAAACCAGATTTTCATTACTCCCACTGTCAATCACCATCTTGCATCATTTTCCTTTGACCTTGCACATAGTCCTGAACAAGGCTTTCCTCTGAGTAGGTTCTGCACTTTCTTTCTCAGGCTTCAACAAGACTTTGTTTATCATCAAAGCCTCTCCAGTCTCAGGTAAATTTTCAGCCCCTGGTAATTTCTCTTGCTGATGCTCCTTCTGAGCTACATAGGCCCCTTTCTGTCCTATGTTTTCCTTCTCTGAGCATTCAAAAGATCTATGACCCAGCTTGTTACATTTGTAACATCTAAAGACAGTTTCTTGCCTCTCCCTCTATCTCTACCTCCTTGGTAAGGTCTTCCCCCTCTTGGTTCATTGCCCCTGTTTTGCTGCTCATGCTAATTTGAATTGTTGGACTCTCCCTTTTGGGATGCAAACTTCTCCCTTCCAGCTGGTTGTCCTCTGCCTTTGGCTAAACCTCTTCATCTATTGAAGTTTTGTTTCCTCAATAGCTTCTCTTCTGCTCTTAAGGAACATTGGTAGGCCTCTTCCATTGTCCTAGGTGATATCATACTGATTTCATCCTGGATCTCCATCCTTGTTAAAATTTGAGCATTAATTCACAATACTCTAGGATCTTCACTGAGAGAATAACATATACAGTGTATCAATGCATAACAATCACAATAAGCATGAAAAGCATCACAAGAATCAAAAGCATGAGAGACAAGAGACACATAGTTTCCGTGGGGAAAACTCTAAGGTGAAAAATCCCACAACTTCCTCAGAGATAGAGAGAGCAATGGCTCAACAAAGTACAACCAAAATACACTTGAGATAGTCTCCTAGAAGCAGATGATCCTCCTCCTCTCTAGTGCGCCACTTTCTGAGTGAGAGAGAGATGACTTTCTGAATGATCTAAATAGAGATCTCCTAATATCTATTTATACTAACCTGTTTTCCCAGTGACCTTATGGGGCCGACTTGTCTAGCTAGGTACATCCACAATATAATATATAATTTAGGGCCGACCCCACACATGTTGGTCTAATAACCCATCGGCAAGTACACACACTTGCGACACTTGTCAATCCACATGACGACACTTCCTTATAGAGGAATAACATATCTCTAATAAGGGTACAATAAAATATATATGAAATACATAGATGAAATACATTCCAAAGTTACATATACATCAACACTCCCTCTTAACTAGGAAGGTATTTCTCGCTATAGATCTACTAGACAAGTCTTCTTCTCGGGATCATCATCATTGATGCATCGTCATCATCATCGTCACTATTGCTGCTATCTCAACCAATCTCTGACTCTACTCATCATAGGAATTTCTACAGAGCCAGTCCTTTTTCATACTGGATGTAGGCCCACCACCTGCAGGTCTTCATCATCACTAGCCATACTGTGAGAATCTTAGGACTTATTACGTGTGTCACAAAACCTTAAAAGAGTCTCTTGACTAGCAAGAACCCTAAAGAGCATCTGAGGCCTTTTTCATCCTGTCCAGATCTCCAGGACTTATTACATGTGACCCCACCACAAAAACTTGAAAGAGAATCCCAGGATTGATTACGAGCACAAGGCTCAACCTATCAAATCTCTCAGGGCACAAATTACATGTGGTCACCACAAAACCTAGAAAGAGCATCCCAGGACTGATTATGAGCACAAGGCGCAACCTATCGGATCTCCCAGGGCACAAATTACATGTGGTCATGGAAAAAACTCGAAAGAGCATACCAGGACTTATTATGAGCGCACAGCTCAACCTATCGGATCTCCCAAGGCACAAATTACATGCCATAGGACAAAACCTCAAAAGAGAATCTACCAGATATCCCAGGGCACAAATTACATGCCATAGGAAAAACCTCGAAAGACTATTTGCAGATTTCCCAAGGCACAAATTATATGTCCTCCCAAGCAAAACCTCGAAAGAGCATTTTCCAGATATCCCAGGGTACAAATTACATGCCATAGGCAAAACCTCGAAAGACTATTTGCAAATCTCCCAGGGCACAAATTACATGCTTATCTACACAACCTGTTCCATGGCCACAGAGTATCAACCTGATACTCACCACACATCATCCTGATATACACATGATCATCTTGATCATCATCACTGCAACATCCTACTGCATGTCATCTGGAGCAACATCCTGAAGCTCATCATCCATGATCATCCTGATCATACAATGCATCTACCTGATGCATACCAAGTATCTACCTGATACATATCATCATACATGATCCACTTGATCATACAGTGTATCCACCTGATACAAATACAAATACATGATACATATCAACATACATGATCTACCTGATCATACAATGTATCCACCTGATACATATACAGATACATGGTCCAAGCATCCAACATGATGCTTATACAAAATACATACACATGATCCAACCGATCATATCCAGCATTCAACATGATGCATACATACATATAAATGATCCAGCTGATCATATCCAGCATCCAACATGATGCGTACATATACATATAAATGATCCAACTGATCATATCCAGCATCCAACATGATGCATACATACATACATATAAAAATGATCCAACTTATCATACAAAGCAGAAACCAGAACATCATCCTAATGCTCATCATCCAGCGCTTACATCCACAGCCATGTGAAGGATCCTTCTTCCAACATTCTTTGAATGGCTTCAGCAAATGTGTCTGTCACTTCTTCCTCGAAGTGTCATCAATCCGAAGAACACCAAGCCTCTCTCTGAAGTACTTGAACTTCACCCTAGCTAGTGGCTTCGTCAGTACATCTGCGATCTGCTTGTCCATCGCAACATACAGAAGCTTCACAGCTCCTCTCTGCACCATATCTCTGATATAGCGATATTTGATCTCTATGTGTTTCGACCTGTCATGAAACACTGGGTTCTCGGACAGCTTCACACAACTCTGGTTATCACAAAAGATACCAGTAGCATCCAACGGGAGATCAAATAACTCAGACAGTAGTTTCGTAGCCATACTACCTCACAACTAGCTGAACAAGCTGCAACATACTCTGCCTCAGCTGTACTCAGTGCTACACAGGATTGTTTCCTGCTAAACCAAGAGATCACACCTGATCCCATAACTGAAACAACACCCAGATGTGCTCTTCCTATCTACAGCACTGCCAGCCCAATCCGAATCAACATAACCCTGCAGGTTAAACTTTTGATTCGCCTCATACTTGAGCCCATAATCCACTATACCCTTCAGGTACCTTAGAACATGTTTTACAACAACTAGATGAACACTCCTTGGATCTATCAGGAACTCACTCAATGTGTTCATCGCAAAGCAAATATCTGGTCTCGTGTTCGTCAGGTACATCAAGGACCCAATCATCTGACAATACATAGAGTCATCAACCGGCTCAGATGAAGCATCACATAGAAGCTTCAGATTCGATGCCATAGGTGTGGCCATGGTTTTGCAATCCATCATCCCAAATCTCTTCAGGATATCTACTGTGTACTTCCCTTGACCAAGGAAGATCCCACATGTACTTTGCCACACCTCCATACCTAAGAAATAATGCATCATTCCCAAATATTTCATATCGAACTCGGCATCAAGCTTTCTCTTAGTATCTACAATCAATCTGTCATCTCCTGTTACAAATAAGTCATCCACATACAGGAGTAGAATCACAGGATTCCCTTCCTCAACCTTGTAATAAAGGTTGGAATATGCTTTACTCTTGGTAAAGCCCAAACTAGATAGGAAACTATCCACCCTACCATACCAAGTTCTGGGGGATTGCTTCAAGCCATACAAGGCTTTCTTCAATCTGCACACATACGACTACCTGTCAGGTATTTTGAAACCGAGTGGTTGCTCCACATATACTTCCTCTTCCACTACACCATTCAAGAAGGCAGTCTTGACATCCATCTGGTGTATTTTCCATTTCATCGCTGCAGCCAGGGAAAGTACTGTTCTGATGGAAGTATACCTAGCTACAGGTGCAAAAGTTTCTTCATAATCTATTCCCTCTTTCTGAGAGAAGCCACGAGCTACGAATGTTGCTTTGTATTTCTCTACACTGCCATCTGTAGCATGCTTCATTTTGTAGATCCATTTAGAAGTCACAACAGACTTCTCTTTAGGTCTTGGTACAACATCACAAGCATCATTCTTCATTATTGATTGGTATTCCTCAACCATGGCATCCTTCCATTCTTTCTTTTCCGCTGCTTCATCATAACTGGAAGGCTCTTTGTTCATAATGTCACAGAGTAAAGCAACATAGTTGGTATGTGATCTGGTTCTCTTCTTTGCTCTGTGTTCTTCTTCTAGAATGCCAAATCTTTCTGCATCTTGAATGAGCTCTCTAGCCCATGCAGGTTTTCTCTTGTGAGAGTTATCCTCACAGGGTGGATCTACAGGTTCTTGCGGATCTTCAAACTCACAAACAACTTCTGGAACTGCTTCAGTCATGGTAGTGTCTTGAAATCTAGTTTCCTTAGGTTCTTCATAAACTTCGATAGGTGCCTTCCTTGATTTGATGAAGGCTAAGTTTTCATCAAATGTTACATCCCTACTAACATCAATCTTCTTGAACCATGGAAAGTATATTCTGTAAGCCTTTGAGCTTTCACTGTAACCCAGAAGGATCTAGTTTAGTCCTCTTTTCCTTTGGGACATGAGTGTATACTGGACAACCAAATATTCTGAGATGGCTAACTTCAGGTTTCTTACCAGAAAATACCTCTTCTGGTGTCTTGTTATCCAATATCTTGTGGGGTGTTCTGTTTTGCACATATACAGCTGTTCAAGCTGCTTCTGCCCATAGATGCATAGGTAGATCCTGGTCATGTAGCATTTCCCTTCCTGCTTCCATGATTATTCTGTTCTTCCTTTCTGCAATTCCATTCTGTTGAGGATTATAAGGAGCAGTCAACTCCCTCTTAATCCCTGAATCACTACAAAGCTTCTTGAAGTCACCTGAGGTGAATTCTCCACCATTGTCGGATCTGAATGTTTTGATCTTCTTGTCAGTTTGATTCTCCATCAAGGTTTTGAATTCCTTGAATTTATCAGACACCTCATTTTTTCTCTTCAAGAAGTATACCCAAGTCTTCCTGGAGAAGTCATCAATAAATGAGACATAATAAACATACCCACTCAGAGAACTGGATGACATAGGACCACATACATCTGAGTGGAAGATTTCCAGGATGTCTTTTGCCTTGCTTTCACTGCTTGGGAAAGCCTTCTTAATTTTCTTACCTTTTGCACATCCTTTACAAACACCTCCATGTTTGGTCTTGATTTCAGGAAGACCCTCTACAGCCTTGCTTGCAATTGGAAGTTCCCTATAATGCATATGATCAAGTCTTCTATGCCAAAGTTCACTTGGCTCCATGGATTCATGTACCATGGCATGTTCACATTGTCCATTCAATTTATACAAACCTCCCTCTTGCTCTCCAATCACTACTACATCATCTATGTTCTTTCCCTTTGGCCACATTAGGACTTGGCTATCCACAAATGCAACCCTCATACCTTTTGCATCCAATGCAGAGATGGAGAGTAAGTTCTTCTTGAGCCCAAGTACATAAAGGACTTCTTTCATCTTCAAAGATTTTCCAGAATCTAGGTTGTAGGAGGCTTCACCACTTCCTTTGATTGGGTATTGATAATCATCCCCAAGTTTCACCTTATGGGGTGATTCATGTTCAGATAGATTCACAAAAGATTCCTTAAACCCAGTCATGTGTTTGGAATCCCCACTATCAATCAACCAATCATTACAACCATGGGAGATAGTACCTGTGAGAGCATAAATTAGAACATATTCTTCTTCACTTGATGAGTCATCATCACTATCACTTTCTGCCCTAGCCTTCTTCTTTGGGGGTTCATCATATTCGGCAGCATGAGCATGATATCTTCTTTTGTTATTATTCTCTTGAATTTGTTGTTGTTGTCTTTCTTCTTCTTGGGACAATCTGAAGCAAAGTTTCCCTTCTCATTGCAATTGAATCATCTGAGATATTTCTTATCTTTATGATAATGGTGGTGCGAGAATATTCTGTTATGAGATGATTCCTTCTTGGACTTGCCTTTCTTGGCATGAGCTGTGAGAGCTTGATCTTCATTTCCCATCTTTTCTTCTCGGGCCAGTATCCTAGCTATCCTAGCTTCTTCTTGAGAGCATTCTTCCCGCAATCTGTTGAAGGAGATCAACTTCTTCCTTGCATAGATTCCTTGAATAAAGGAATCCCATGACCTGGGTAGGCCATTTAGAATGGTCATCACCACTTCACCATTCTCCACCATTTCATCCACTGCTTCTAGTTGTTCCTTGATCTGGGAGACCCTTGAAAAATAAGATTGAATGGTTTCTCCATTCCGAAACTTTACTCCTTTCAATTGGTTCCGCAGGGTCATCTTCCGATTTATGTTCTTCCCTTCAAATAGCTTGGTCAAAGAGTCAAACATCTCCTTGGGTGTCTTTAGAGAAGAAACATGGGGTATGAGATGGTATTTGATAGAATCAACAAGTTTTTCTTATGTAATACCTTAGCCGCTTCATCCTCTGGGATAGGGATGTCTTCTTTTACATATGAGTCCAACTCATTCTCTTCCAAGATTAACCCAATCCTATACTTCCAAGGTCGGAAGTTATCAACTCCTTCAAGCTTATCCTCAAGATTGGTGTGGTGAGACATATTAAAGAGTACTTCAAATGGAAATAGAAAAGATTTAGGTCTTACCACTTACAATGTTGAAAACTGGATCTGGTCCCATATTAGGGTTTGTCGGAAAAAACCTAAAAATTCAAAATGTGAATTTCAATTTTCTGAAAGGATAGAAAGATGCACCTTGATGAGCTGATCATCTTGGTGTATTCAGAATTTGAGATCAGCAAAGCTTTACCCTTTAGATTTTCCTTTTTGTCCTCCCGGGTTCACTCGGGAGAGCCCTGAATTAGGGTTTGAGTTTTGCGAAGATCTACCCAGCCAAAAATATCGATCCAAAGCTCTAAACTTCGATTTTTGCAAGGAGCTTCCAACTATGTCTCCAGATTTCAGAAATTCCTATCTTTGTGGAAACCCTAATTTTTAGGGCCAAATCTGAAAATGCTCAGAATTGAATTCTGATTGGACAGATAGATTCTCCTTGATGAGTAGAGTCAATCTACTATACTTCTTTTCCAAAATACGTGGAGAGAAACCCAATAACCAAGAAACTCAAGTTTCCGTCACTCCAAAATGTCTTCTTCTCAGGTTAGCTCTGATATCATGTTAAAATTTGAGCATTAATTCACATTACTCTAGGATCTTCACTGAGAGAATAACATATACAGTATATCAATGCATAACAATCACAATAAGCATGACAAGCATCACAAGAATCAAAAGCATGAGAGACAAGAGACACAGAGTTTCCGTGGGGAAAACCCTAAGGTGAAAAACCCCACAACTTCCTCAGAGATAGAGAGAGCAATGGCTCAACCAAAGTACAACCAAAATACACTTGAGATAGTCTCCTAGAAGCAGATGATCCTCCTCCTCTCTAGTGCGCCACTTTTTGAGTGAGAGAGAGATGACTTTCTGAATGATCTAAATAGAGATCTCCTAATCTCTATTTATACTAACCTATTTTCCTAGTGACTTTATGGGGCCGACTTGTCTAGCTAGGTGCATCCAAAATATAATATATAATTCAGGGCCGACCCCACACATGGTGGTCTAATAACCCATCGACAAGTACACACACTTGCGACACTTGTCAATCCACATGACGACACTTCCTTATAGAGGAATAACACATCTCTAATAAGGGTACAATAAATATATATGAAATACATAGATGAAATACATTCCGAAGTTACATATACATCAACAATACTCAATCCATTTACATACCTAGCAGTCTTCTCAGTTGATTCCTCCACATAACCAGCTCTCAAATTTACTTTAAACTCCTTAGTGTACTCTCTCACAGTCAGCAATCTTTGCCTCAAATTCTACATTTGCCTATACATAGTCAGCTAGTAATCCTTGCGAAAGAATTTGGCCCTCATCTTGGCCACCATCCTATCCCAGCTCTTGCTCAGTGGCTTATTCTTCATTCTCCTCTCTGCTTGCACACTATCCCACCAAAGGGATGCATGCCCCTTCAACTGTGTCACTGCCAATCTAACCTTCCTGTTCTCCTCAATCTCATCATACTCAAAATATTTGTCCAACACACTGATCTAGTCAATGAGGTGTTCAACAGTAAGGCTTCCCTCATAGGTAAGCAGCTCAAGATTTGGTCTTGATGTGGCTCCTAGAATCGATCAAAAAGACCTCAGCTCAGGTGTCTCTATCATAGATGATGCCTCCTCTTCACGTTCTTCTTTAGGCTCACTCACATCTCCTTCCATTGGATCTCTCTGTATGACCAGATCCATAGCTACCATACGTGCTCTTAGCTCTCTCAACTCCTCCATAACCTCTGCATTTGTTGTTGGTCATCCTCTACCACGACCCCGAGCTCTACCAACACAAAGAGCCATGTCCCAAAATTGGTGCAGGGGTAGCCATATCCCTGCTTAAACTCTCGTCATCAATCATTAATAACGAACATCAAATGTAAAACCATTCGAATGTTGCTTCATGCACTTCAACAAAATGCAGTTCAGATAACTCTGCAAATCTCTTCAACCAAGTCTATTCCTGAAAAAACTTGTGAGTCACACAATAGACTCCATTTGGCACAAAACCCAGATCGCGGAATCTCTGAATTCGTCTCCGTCTGTCCATAAACTGAGTTGCAATTCCAATGATGGTTTTACTTCATGCAATCTTTCCACAAGATCTTTCTCAAGGCATTTACGTGTGTAATGGTTAGAGTCTGAGCCAAAAATCGAATTAAAGAGAGAGCAGGTACAATTATATATTCATAAGAAAATCTAGATAGCCCCAAAATGCCTCTATGCACCAGAAATATATACACATAATGAATTCAAACATCCCAGAAAAATTGTCAATCCATTCTCCCGTTATTCACAAAAAAATATACCTGATATCCCCCTCATACATCTCTGGAGGTCATTCTTTTATCAATTGACAGGCCATCACCATTTTTTTCTGGTCCCAAGAGTTACATATTGGTTGTCATTTTTTTTCCTTTTTGACGGTCAAAAAAAAAAAACTCTTCAGTTTCCCTCACCGAGAGTTACAAAAACTCTCTGTCTTTTCTTTTCTCGAACTGTTATTAGCAAGATTCTAACCCCAGACACTTGCCTAAATTTAAGACTTTCTTGCTAGATTTAGCTAACTACTCCTAAAATTCTGTAACGGCCCAGTCTCCTCGCAAGGAGTTGTATATAGCCACGTATTCCTATTTAATTCATTTAGATCACAATATACTACTGTCTTCATAATTAAAGCTTTTTTTCAAGTTGATCACATTGTCAGATTGGGCTAGATACCCCTGCATCATATACTATGGATAGCACATTCAAGAGGCAAAATGACCTTGTATTCAAAACAACTTGCATTACATGGAATCCAAATCCCCCAAGCTACAATAAGAGGAAGAGATTGATAGTCCTCTAAAGAGCCATTTGATTTCCAAACCTTTAAACAATCTTCCATAGTATCCCCTTTCCATATATTTGAAAGTTTTAACTTTGTTTATATTTCCTTCTAGAGTGTTTTTCAAAAATCACCTTCTCATACCAAATGAAAATTTCATTCTTCTCCAAGCATCTGCCCAGTCCCAATTTGTTTTTCCTTTGTAAGACAACCCAGGTGAGTACCTTATTTGATAAAAGGAACCACATAAAAATATTTGTTAGGATGAGTTTGTATTCACCTTTTCATTAATTAGATGACTATAACCACTTTTCGTTATATAGAGTACCCTAGAGAAGTGATTTTCCATACTAAAGAGTCATTCTTTGCTAGAATCCTAACATTTGTAGCTTTAAGATTTAAAATAAGTTGATTCCATAGTTCCCTATCTGCTCCTTGGAAACCCACAACTTCAGCATTTATCCAACGTTTCCCTCTAAATTAAGAGTTTCCGTGATCTGCAATATTATTTAAAGAGACAAACCCATCTTCCCTGAGAACAACTAACATGTGATCTAGAATTTTAAAGGAAAGATTACACCCAACCCAAGGATCTGCACCTAACCTGACAGAGAGACCATTTCCCACTTTACATGTTAACCCAGCTTCTATCAAGTCAAAAGATTGAATAAATGCCTTCCAGAAAATAGACATTTTATTTGATTTTTTGTTCAGGATTCTAATCCAATCCACAAGAGAGGTGTAACATATTTTTCCATAACTACTTGTACCGAAATACATGTACCTGTAATAAATCTCTGAACATTTTTTGTTGTTAGGGCTTTCATAAAAAGGGTAGTTATCTTGAAACCCCATCCTCCAAACTTTTTCGGTAGAGCCAGAGCATGCCAATTGATCCAGGCCATACCCTATTTATCCACTGAAGAATACCAAAAGAATCTATAACACAATCTTCTTATTTTTTTAGGAACACCTATTGGGATCCAAAATCACATCCAATAGACAATAATTGGTTCTAAATCTGCTTTAACCAGAGTCGAACACCCACCTTTTGAAATTCATCTATGACTTCAATTTGATATACAAGCTTCACATTTGATACAAGCCAATCCCAATCCTTGTTAGAATAAGCAAGAGGCTTTAGTCTGAAACCAGGATACTTTAATATTTCCTCCAATTGGGATGTATTATAAGGAAAAATATATTTTATATAATTCATCTCCCATAATTCCATTTCTGACCCCATGATTAAAGATTTTGCATTATTTACCTTCACTCCAGATGCCTGACAGAACTCATCGAGAATGGTCTGAAGTTTCTCCATATCATGGATTGATCCCTTAGATAAAATTAGCACATCATCAACACACAAGATATGGGTAAGGCTCATTGGTCCAAAGAAGGAAATTCCTTTAAAATAACTAGAATGATTGGCTTCAAGAATAGATCTTCCCAACCCTTCAACAATTATGAGAAAAAGAAGTGTGGATAAAGGGAAACCTTGTTCAATGCCTCTACTGGGTCTAAGAAAATTTGAGGCAGAATCATTTATAAGAATTGAAAAAGACGTTGAAGTAAGGCATCCCATTATATAGGAGATGAAAGGAACTTCAAATCCCATATGAGAGAGAATAGTCCATAAACAGTTCCAACTTACCCAATCATAGGCCTTAGACGGGTCTATTTTCAATACCAAGGATTTGAGTTTCTTTCCTTTTATAATGTGCAAGCCTTCTTGAGCAACTCATATAACCTCATGTATTTGTCTTCCTTGAAGAAACCCAAATTGTTCTCCTGAGATATAGTCACTCAGAATTCTCTTTATTCTAGTGTAAATCACTTTTCCTATTATCTTGTAGATACAGTAACAAAGTGATATTGGTATGAACTCCTCAAAACAATATGGAGACTCTATTTTTGGAATTAGATCGATAAAAGTCGAATTGAAAATAGCTGGATTTTTTCCACATGATGTAGACTCTTCTATGAATTTTAGGAGATCATTAGCCAGAACATAAAAAAGAACTAAGAAATATTCAACTGGGAGGCCATCCAGCCCAAGACTTTTTTCTTTCTTGAATAGTGCCAGGATCTCTTTTAATTCTTCCAACATTACATCTTCCATCAACATCTTATTTTCTTACTCATTTACTGTTGTACGATACAACTGTGCAATCTTCATAATGTCTACCATTGACATATTTTGTTCAGCTTTAAAAAAAGAGTTCAAACGGGATATACCTGCATTAGCAATGTCCTCAAATCCCTCAACAATTCCCTTACATACGATAAGATTTTCCAAATGGAATTGGCATTTTTCCTGTAATTTGGATAATGATGAAAAAAAATTGAATTTTTGTCACCACTAGACAGCCATAAAGCTCTGCTTTTCAGTTTGAATTTCACTTGTCAATCTACGAGTATCTTCCTTCTGCTAGATTCCATGGCTAGAATCTCAATTTTTTTCACCTTGGAAATCATACCAAATCCAAAACCATTATAATGATCTACCAAATACTGTTCGATTTTATTTAAAATTATGCCATCCTTGGCTTTCTTATCTAAGTACCACTTGATAGACAATTCTTTTTCCGATTCTAAATTCTTTGCAAACTGATTAGAAGGGATTTCCCGATCCAATTCATCTGTAGACTTCCCTCCATATTTTAATAATTTGACAAAGTCTTCATCTAAAATCCCGTTTGCATTAAATTTGAAAGGACATGGAGGTTTTTTAAAACCTTCAATAAGCTCTAAGAAAACCGGGTTATGATCTGAATCCCCTCTAGATCCCACCCATTGTTTGAATCCAAGTTGTTTTTCTAACAAAACCTATGAGACAAGAATCCTATCCAATCTTTGACCAATTCTCACATGGCCTGGCCTCTTATTAGAGAAAGAGGGATTCAGTTTGACAGGTTCAATGTCAATTAACCCTATTGTTTCCAATTTCCTAAAAAATAATTCAGATAGACTGTCATCTTGAGCAATAGGGCTCCAAACTTCTTAGAGACCCAACGACGAATTTAGATCACCTCCCAAGATCACTTTTTGTGATATAAGACAATCCTTTGACAGAATATTATCCCTAGATTTTTTTTCTATTACTATATGGTTCAAAAATGTTTAAAAAACAGTACGGGTACTTTAAGGAAAAATAATTCAAAGTAATCCCTAAACCAGAATTGATTTCCCAAGCATTTCTGAACTGCAAACTATTACTTTTCTAACCCACTATCAAACCTCCATACTTTCCTTTTGCATCAACAAACTGAAACTGCCAACCTACTAACAAATACTCCAAATCTAAAACTATCGGACCACCCTCACACATACTTTCTTGTAGAAAAACAACTTCAGGTTTATTTACATCATTTAACCTTCTCAGTACTATCCTTTTGGATAAGAGATCTAACCTTTGGCAATTAAAGGACATTATCAGCATCAGAAAACCCCCTCTCAGGCTCCTACTTCTCTAAGCTCCCATTTAAACTGGATTTTCCTTCCCTCGTTGACTTCTCTCAAAGCTTGCTCCTAGGAAAAACTAAAAGAGGACTTTCTTCCTCTACCTTTCTGAATAGCACGATCTTTTGAAAACCCCATTATCCCCAGGTCATCCTTATGAGGGAAAGTACCATAAATATCAATGTTTGATCTAAGATTATAACCCAACTTACAGTTTAGGAGAGGAGGGAGAAACAAAAACTTATTCAAACTAGTGGCCAGGGTAAAATTCCCAATATCATCCCCCAGAGACAAAGGCTCAGTCCTAACTACATTTGACCTTTGAAGAAAATATTTGCAAGGTGAAAACACAAGAGGTTTCAGAGAAATAAGTGCCTTACTCGATTCCTCTTTGTCTTGGTCTTTGACCGAATGCATCATAGGATGAATGGCCTCCTTCAAATTTTTCAGAGCATAACCAGCTGCACTCAAATTATTAATTAAAATAGTCGGGTCCTGAATAGTCTGAGGGAAAAAACCATGATCTTTATTTGATTGATTCTGGTCCTTTTCTTGAATCTTTAACCCCAAGTCACAACTGTTAGATAATTTCTTCATACGAGAGCCAGATAGTACGCGATGTGAATCCAACTCATTTTGATTTTCTTCAATACATGCCTCCATGGTCGGCTCGGTAGGGTTTGATTTTCTTTCTGGGATATTTTATTGAAAGTCAGAGAGTAATCCCCCGCAACATGTCCATGGATATGACATCTGTTGCATTTAAATGGAATCCCCTGATGGTCGAGCTAATGTGAAATGAACGCCTTTCCTTTATGCAATAAGATAGATTCTGCCAAGCCCTCATGCAAATATAGGTTTATAAATAATGGAGTATAATCACATATTCAATGTCTTGATAAATGTAAAACAAATATTTATGAGATTAATAAATATAAACAAATATCTATTATTTAAATAAGATTAAAATGATTGAAAAATATAAAATAAAAATTAAATTGGCATTTTTATGTTAATACAATTTTATTTAAAAATAAATAAAAGCATTTAAAAAACATAAAATAAAATTATTAAAGTTTTAAATATTAAATTATATAACTTATTTTTTTTATTTAATTTTTCAATCCAACGTTTAACTTAATTAAACAAACATTATAAATATTAAAAATTTATAAATATCATTTTATAAATTCTTATTTTTCAGAAATATTATCAAATTTTTTTTTACGTATAATCATTTATATTTATTATTATTTTTTAAAATTAAATTCTCATTTTTTAATGATAAAAAATTATTTGTATGAATCTTATTTTAATTTTCAATTATAAAGTATAAAATATAAATGGATATAATTTTAGATAATTAAAAAATATATTCATATCATCAAAATTCAACTAAATCTTAATGTAAATTTATATTATTTTAAACACGGTTTAAATCTATCTTAATGTAAATCTATAATTAAAGCTTCATTGGACTTGGTGATAATAAGTTCAAGTATCAACAGATAATGTATATACACCTTTCAAATTTTGAAAACATTTTATTTAAATTTAAAACGAAAATAAATGTTTGTAAAAAGATAGATTTAGTTTAGTTTCATTGATAGATAAGCAATCTCTTTAATATTTTACATTATGGTCTATATGCATATATTTATATGTTATATGCATATATTTATATGTTTTAGATAAATTTTATCATTCAAAATTTTAGAAATATCATCTATAAATATAGATAATAAAATGAAGAAGATTAGTTTTAAAATTACATAAAAAATAGAAAATTAAAAAAAAAAAATATATTTTATGATGAAGAAGTCGATTAATGGATTCCATATATTTATAAAAAACAGATCTATTATATTTTATTTATTTTCATATAAATCATAAGTTGAAACAAAAAAATATTTAAACATTTAATTTGAAATATTACAATACAATTCAAATCAATCTTTATTTCTTTTCATTCTCCAATCTCATATGTTTTTCGTAATTCTATTTACATTATAAATTGTAAGTTTATATATATATATATAGTTTTAATTTAGCTTACATCGATGGATATCTATTAGTGATTCTATTGAAAATGAGATTTTATGTTGTGATAGAGGTCACGATTTCAAAACACCCGGACTTACTCATGCTCCATGCTTCACTAGTACAAAAATAAATAAATTATTACTATTATTATTTTAGTTTGCACTATCTTTTTATTGAAATCAATTCAACTACTTGATAACTCATAGATACATTTGATACCAAAATGCTATATATTAATCTATAAATTCATGCAAATATCAATCCTTTGACTTAGTTCAATTCATTTGGTTGTTTCCTTTAGTGAATATTTTTTTTTTCAAGTTGAAAAAAAATACTTTTTCTATTCATTATGAATCAAAAAGTACATCTTGAGTTTTTTTAAAAATAGTAACATTTGTTGTAAAAGTATAAGATCCAGAGAAATCCACTTCCATCAAAATACATACTGCCCATATACATCAAATCTAGTAATTGCACAGTTACCAGTGGAAAAAAGACAAAGTTGAGACAATAGTATCCTCCCTCTAAAAAAGGGAAAATATAATATCAGAATGAGAATAAAACCACCAAAGAGTGATATATAGGGGACAGATCCACTATGCATAGAAATTCCTTCCACGTATTCATCCTAAAATAGGACTCCTTCATCTTCTAAAAGAGCCTCTTTAGATAAGATATTTGCATCAGAATTGAACTCCCTGAAGATATGCTCAATAGTCAAGTCATAAAAGAAATCGACAAGGATTTCTATTCTCGAACACCAATGCTGGAGTGATAAAACCTATAAATTGCACATCTTCCTTTCCAAGTTAACAACAACCAGGAAATCTCCATATATCATCAATTTGTCAATGCCAGAAGATGTGGCAAGTTTTGTAAGGCACCAGAGTGCCATAATCTAAGTCTTGGTGTTAGACCCTCAACCATAGTTAGTCTTCATCCTAAAACAATTATCTTTGTATATTTTCAAAAGGAAATGAGCAGCAAATCTACCCCCTTGTGCTGGACCATGAAAAATCCATAAGCAAAATTTTCAGCTCAGGAATATCATCAATCTACCTGACGGGATGCTCTTTTGTCTTTGACATTCATATTGTTGTAATCTTTATATAAGTTGATGATACTTAAAACACTAGCATATGAATTCATTGGTTTCCCTTCAAAAATTACAAAATTTCGAGATTTCCATATATTCCAGCACAAGAAAGCAAGTAGAATTATATGATCATAGCAATTTTTGAACCATATCTGGAAGTTTGTATCAATAGATTTTTTTCCCAAACAGCTGTAATATTTTGTCCTTTCAATTATATGACTTAATCTAACAAAAAAATAGAATTCTTATTCCTTAAATTTTTCAATGATACGAGATATCATAATTACAATTTTCAAATGAATAGTCACAATTCCCACAAACTTTTATTTAATGGTGTAATTATTCACTTTTATTTAGTTCATTATGATATATGTGTTTCATCTTTTTGTTATTAGTAATTTGTTGATGAGTTGATTTTTATCATCAAATGTTTGGTAATTACAATTTCCAATCAAGTAATAATCATTTCAAAAAATGTTTTTATGTCATAATTACAATTCCCAATAAAATTTATTTAAAAGAAAGACAATTATTAATGCAAGTTTAAGTGCTTACATTACACTTGTAATCGCTTTAACCTAGCACATTGATGCATATCAAGTAGATTTCTTCCTTAGATTATGATTGATAAGATTTGGTTAGAAGTGTGCTTTAACTTATCTTTAAGCTTTAATGCAATATTACAAATATTCACTTCTATAATTCATTATCCTCTTTTTATTATTACTATTATTATATAATCACATAAATTTATTTTATTTGAAATAAAAAATGTCATTATTATCAACTTGTTATGGTATTTATCATTTTTTTCTTCTTATCTCTCCAAAAATAATACTAACCACGAGATAATATAATTCACTATTATACAAATATTGATATTCTTTATATTTTTTATACTACTAACTTTATAATTATATTTATAATTAAATAAATTTATTATTATACAAATATCCATATTTTTTTATATTTTTTATGCTACTAGCTTTATAATTATATTTATAATGAAATAAATTTATTAAAGAGTGTGTAATATTTTATTATCTAACTATAACAGAGTGTAAAAAGGTTATGCTACCCAACAAACCATAAACATAATGCAATTATTATAATTTTCAAAATATTTTTTTATAAAAACGGGTAGCCTTCTTTATCTATTTTAATAAAAACATATTGATAATTATAATATGCATGTTTAATATGTTGTTACTAAAGGTGTGATAAACAGCTACAATATTTAATGTTTTATTTTTTATTTTTTCTCTACGGAAAAAAAAATTGTAACTATATTAATGAAAATAAAGCTACATTTTTCATATGCATTCATGAAGGAAACTTCATGTGCATTTTTCAGTTTGAGCATAAACCCAATCTTTTATGTCAAAAAGTATCTTCTACTGTAGTATCACATATCTTGTCAGATATTACAAAATTCACATTTAGAAATGAAAGCTTCCAATATCATATGAGATCTATATCTTCACAAAAAGTGCAAAAGTAGAGAACTCTTGCATATGTTGTTATAAAAACAATTTATAGAAAAGAAGCATGCTGATAGCCTATTATGATTGAATTTTGATTTTCCGTAATGTGCCATTCACCTTCATGCATCAAAGATCCATTATTTTCCTATTCATCTTCCAAAGAGTTTCTTTCTCTATAAATATGTTTGATTCCTATCGAATCTATCAAGACTGTGAGTATTTTTGTTTCTTTCAAAAAAGGTTCCAAAAAAACAGTATGAATCTTAGTTTTCCCAGTTACCCAATTTACTATGATCTAAGGATCCCCAAAAATTTCGATAGTTGTTATATTTTTCTCCACTTCCAACCATATAAAAATTCTAAGAGCATACAATTCTGCATAATTGTTTGACCCACTTCCAAGACCAGCTTTAATTTAACTCAAAGAGTATTGATCATTGAAAAAAATAACACCCCCTGCACCACATCTCTTAGGATTCCCCTAGGATGCTCCATCAAAATATGCCCATAGATACTTCATGTCAATTTCTTCCTTGATCACGTGTCATACCTGGATCTGTAACTTATCCTTTGGGAAGTAGCTGAGGATGCTTATACTCTAGATAGCACATTGAAGAGGCAAAATGACCTTGTATTCAAAACAACTTGCATTACGTGGAATCCAAATCCCCCAAGATACAATAACAGGAAGAGATTTATAGTCCTCTAAATATTCATTTGATTTCCAAACCTTTAAACAATCTTCCATAGTATCCCCTTTACATATATTTGAAAGTTTTAACTTTGTTTCTATTTCCTTCTAGACTATTTTTTAAAAATCACATTCGCATACCAAATGAAAATTTGATTCTTCTCCATTTTTGCAGAAATAGCATATGCCCAGTCCCAATTTGTTTTTCCTAAGTTGTAAGACATCCCAGGTGAGTACCTTATTTGACACAAGGGACCACATAAAAATCTTTGTTTTCATAGGACATTGATATTTCCATATTGTCTTCCACCACCAGGATGAATTTATATTCACCTTTTCCTTAATTAGATGACTATAACCACTTTTCGTCATATAGAGTACCCCATAGAAGAGATATTCCATACTAAAGAATCATTGTTTGCGGGCTGGTGCAAGCTAATGCTAACCACTCATGACGCGTTAGTTGCAATGGAATCCTGGAAAAACAGAAATCTGAACGTCAAAAATCAATATTAGTGCTACCTACACAACTTTTTGGAATATGAAACAAGAAGATGAAACGTAGACAATCGGATTAACTTCCGGAATATATAAATATTATTTATGGAAATTAAGAATAACTCTCAAAAAATGGGGTTCTCCTAAGGTTGGTATGCTATTTTTTTAAGAAACCATAATGAATATGTTTGCGTTAGTCCCCTGGTTTGGTATGCAAATGGTGGAATTTTGTGAAAAAAATTATATACAGTCGTAGATAACAGGTCGTTCTAGTGAAACACTATTTTTCCATATTTATATATGTTAATTTTATTTTATTTTTAATTAGGGAAGTCAGCCAAGCCCTAAAATGACTAGGTCGAGCGTTAGTCCTCGACATCATGGTCTTAACATAATCAGTGAACCTTTTTTTTTAGGATGTAGGTCTTTGTGTGTACTTGTGCGGGTTCTTTTCCATTTTCAAAATAGATGAGCCAATCAAAAGTTATAGACGAAAGAAATAACCTGCCTTTTGTGTAAGATTGACGTTAGTGCAATTAAAATTAATAAAAAAAATAGAAACAAATAATAGATTTAATAAAATATTACATATTCGGAATCGGCACACATAGTTCTACAAGTGTGTGCAATTTCATTAGCATGGGACAAGTGTAGCATATGCTGAATCATACTTGAAACAGAAGAAGTTATAGAATAAGATGTATTTTGTTATAACATAGTCAAAGCCACTTTGTTTGGCAACCCGAACCTAAAACCAAAGTGGCCAAGTCATCCACCACGTTGGTGGGAAAGGAATTGACCGCCAAAATTTAGAAATTTAAATGGCGCATATGCGTTGTTTTAAATACACGCGCATGCGTTAATAACACGTGCGTGCATTTGCTTAGTAATCTGAAATGTAGTTTTGATTGTGTTTATTATGGTATTGGTATCCCATAAAAAAAATTATGTCGGGATCATAACCAAACCTGGGGTACAAACACAACTGAAACAACATCATCTATGATACTGGACGATCAGGCTCCACAACCAACACTCTCCCTCTCACTCCTCCCATCTCTTCCTAAGCCCCCTCTTGCCCCTCCCCCCTCTCTCACTATCTCCTTAACCATGCTCCCCTCTCCCCCTAAACCTCATCCACTCACTCTCTCTCTATAATCATTATCTCTCTCTCTCTGTGTCTATGTAAACCCCCTCCACTCTTCTCTCCCCTATGTCCCTCTCTCTCTCTCTCACTACAAGGGAAATACCTTGTAGAGGAGGTTGCCCACTGTTAGCACCGGGGTTGTGCTAGGTATTCGAGGGAGATTTTTGGGTGAAAGGACGGGTTTGTTGGAATGAAAATATTTTCAAAGTGAACCCAGCTCGGTCTGTGTCCGCTAGATAACAAAAATCTACACCATGCGCAGTAAATCTGGCCCGAAGAAGAAGCATTTTAAAAGAGATCAGGTTTTGCTAGCGGTCGAAAGGTCAAAGTTAAAGGAATGCACCCGCATCTCTGGTTGGTCTGGATGGACGGCTTGGATCAGATGCGATGAAAATCCAAGGCCGTAATATTCTATCACAAAATAAGGTGATGGAGGTTTAAGTGCGGTCGAGCCGCTAGTCAGCAAGTATGTGAGAGCTAGATCAACGGCGGGCGATGAAGATCGATGGTCGACATTTAGTTCACAATTTGAACTTGCGCGAAAAAACGTCATGACTCAGATTTGCGAAGTGGTGTTAACGTGCCGCACCTTTCAACGGTGCAGATTCGGTCTGATGCAGATCTATAGCTCAGGTTCTGCTCGCAAATTCAACTTGTGCACTAGACCGACACGGCTCAGATTTGCGAAGTTGGTAGAAGGCACATCTATGGATGGCCCAGATCTGAGCAAAAGGGCGATCCATAGCCGAGAAATCTTCACAAATAAAGGCTGCATCCAAAGTAGCACGTAACAGTTTTGAAGGTTGTAGGGGTGTTTGAAAATAAAAAGGCAGGAGGATCTGCGGATGTAGATTGCCAACATGGGTGGATGTCTGACATGTATCTATCGCTAGAAAACCTATAAGGAAGATATTGGCAGGTTCATATTATTAAAAAATGGTCCGTGTAGGGATCCACACAAGATTTGTCCTGTGTGCATTAGATAGTGGAGGGATCTAACTGTGCAGAGCCGACCAGCCAACTAGACACCCAAAAAACCCTCCCAACTGTTGGGAGACCAGGTAAGCCATTTTTTCACCGAAACCCATTTAAATGGCAGAAGATGTAGAACCTCCAAGTTTCGAATCTCCTTAGTTAACCAACCTGGTAGAAGATAAATATTATGAAGTTTTCGACACCATGTTGATCAGTTTCCCTCCATATACCATTAACGAAAAACTAGAATCTCTGATGGCCGACCAGCCAAATACTCACCAAATTTACCAGTCCTTTTTCCATTTGTTTGCTACAACTCAAACCCCTAGTTTCCCTGAGTGTGTAGATTGGTGCATCGGCTGTTATTCCCCTGAGCAGAGAGTCATACTGGATGCATCAAGCTCCAAAATCGTATGCTATGTAAACGCCCCGACTGTTAAGAAACCTTTGGCTGTCCCCCCAAAATTTTGTCATAAATCCCAAGATTACAAGATGGAACCCCTCATTCAATATTTTCGTCAATCCCCTGAGGACCTTTAGAAGAGTTTCTACTAAGCGACCCTACTACCCAGTGTTTTTCCTCCAGAAACCCCTTTCTCTGGTGAAGCCGAACAGTTCAAAGAAGAATCTAAATATGTTATCTCCATACTGGCCCAGTTCCAAGGGCTATATAGAGACAGATACCTAACCGAACCCCTAATCAGCCTCATGTTCATCCTCAGCACTTGCCCCGTTGATCCCTCAGACCCCAACTCGCTCACTCAGTGCTCCTGCCTAAAATTCGATGAAGCCCTAGCATATAGTATCCATGCTCAACTCATTGAATTCCTGAGAACTAGGTCTTTTAGGTTTCAATCTTATCTACTAAATATTTTTCTATCAGAACATGAGGAAAACCTACAGGGACTAGAGCTATAGATCACTGAAGAAATGTACTCAAGTTTCCAATTCTTCATGAATGATCTCATGTCAGAGGTTTATTTTTTGTTTTTCCAAGAGAAATATCCAAGAGTCCTTCCTGAAATGAAATATTTGTTACAACCTTCTATGGAAAGGAGGGTTGGGGACTGGATCTTATTGAAAACGGGACAGTAATCAGGGTATACATTTTTTCTTATCCCCCCTATGTATTTCCAACTTTCCTAACTCCCAGGTTGTTCACCCTGGAGTTCATAAGACAGAAACTAAAGGTGGAATGTGAACATTTCCTAAACGACAAGAAATCTGCTGATATTAGTTTCCCATGGGTGGTAGGTCCTTTTGTTATAAAAAATAAAGCAGCCCTCCCTAACATTGAGCTGATGATGAGTGATCTGGGTTTCTCCTCTAGAACTGCAATAAACTATGACCCCCACCACATAGTCTTAGAGAGGAGTTGGGAAACAGGTAGAAAAGAATATGAGCATTTAGAGCTCTTTGGCCTAGCAGAGAGGGCCAATTGGATGGAGTACATAGATAAGGGTCATATGGACATGGACCCGCCAGGAGGCCCCCTGTCTTTGATACTTGCAAGCACAACCTCAGTCCTTGGTTCTCCTGGGAAAGACTCAGAAATAGCAGCATCCCTAGTCCTCACTAGTATGGCAAAGAATCTCTCACAGCAGGAGGGTCGTCAAACTATGGACGTGGATAGTGGGGGTGAAAGAGCACTTAAGAGATAGAAGGTAGAAGATCCTGAGCAACAATTTATAAAGGTAAAGCCAAAGCAGCCAAGGAAGAAATAGGTAAAGTTCTCAGTTCCATCCTTTGAGATTAAGGAACATGTGTTCAGCAATACCATTGCTGGACCTGCAGCACCAACTGTGAGCAGGATGGCATTATTGGAATAGTATGAATAAGACCCTGAGACATTGTCAAAGGAAGAAAAATTGTATGATGATGTTAGGAAAATATCCTCTAAAGAGCTAACCCTGATGGCCAACAGAAACCTTGTGCAGAATACCTAAGTCTTGCCTTAGATACCAAGAGTAAGGCAACGGAGCTAAAGGTGAACCTAGAAGACATTCCATTACCAGACATGATTAACCTGCACAAAGAGACAAGGTAAGTTCTCTACGTCAAGCTGCTCAAATATTCCCTTGACCTGTAAAAAGCAGAAACCAGCAAAACTAAAGTACAGAGTCAATTGAGAATAGAAAAGGCAGAGAACAAAAGTTTGAAGGCACAGGTAAATAAATCTCAAGCCTCTCTGCTGGCCACTGAGACCACTCAGGACAAAAGAAAAAGCATCCAAAAGTTGTTAGAGGAGAAGGATCAAGAGATCCTCAAACTAAAGAAGAAGTTAAAAATGCCAGTTGCCCAACTAGTGGTTTCAGCAGAGATTGCAGAACTGGAGGAAGAGAAAGAGAAGCTACAGACAGAATTGACAGACTGCAAGTCCAAATTGATAGAGTCTGAGGAAAGAGGGGAAAAGTGGCAATAAGACCTGAAATCAGTGATGGACAGAGAGGAAGCTCTTAAGGTTGAAGTCGAAAAGCTGGAAAATAAGCCCTAGGATAAAGAACAGGAAATAGAAGCTATGGTCACACCCACTGTAGAAGCCAGAGACTTCTCCATAGTAGGACAAATATCCAGGACCATCTTAGACAACGCATAAGTGTTAATACTAAAGAAGAAAAAAATCAACCTGAAGCCTATGAGGGATACTGCCGAGAAGTAGAAAGAAGAGGTAGAAAAGGACAATAAAACCTAGAAAACCAAATACCAGGATATGCAAGAGGAGTATGATCGGTTAAAACAACAGGTCATAGGAAAGGAAGCATTACAGGAGGTGAGGAAAATCATCTAGCGCCACATCATTGTGCAGGAGGAGAAAATAAGGCCATACCTGTACTTTATAGCAGATAAAGAGGCCATGGTCAAATTAGCAAACCCAGCGATTAAAGTGGCAAACGAGAAATTGAATAAAAAACCCCTGAGTTGCGGCTAGAATGGAGTAGATTTCTTGAGTGGCCTGTTTGAAGGCCAGATGAAAGCAATATATATCAAATATAGAGTGGCCATCATCCTATGGGCCAAGAAAGTGATGCTCAAACATCAATAGGTAAGATCTGTTCGGATAAGTGTGGATATCTTGACCAGGAAAGCGAAAATGTTCAAAGAAGTTTTTGATCCACTGTTTGAGAAAGGTCTACCTCGGTTTTGGGAGGAATATGGTACCATGATGACAAAGGAAGAATACCAAGAAAGGTTAGAGGAATGTCATTCAGACCAGGAGTGCTTTGAATATTTGGAGCAGCCAATGGAAGGTAAAATGGTGGTAGAGAAGCTGACCCAGGATTTCGAGCTTCTCACAATGTTCAAATAAACCCACATGCTCCCTGAAGGTTACTCCTATAAAGAACACACTGAAATTAGAATTCTCTTCAAGGAGCTCGCGTCCTCAGACTTACGAACAACACAACAGTGGAAGTGGGTTGAGAAATATGGTAAGGGAAAGTTGAAGCTGAGGGCGTGAAGGATTCTAAGAGAGTGGAAGCAGCCAGCTGGAGCATCTACCAGATCATGTTTTGTCTTTTTGTTTGATTCGACTGTCATCTAGTAAAAATGATCAGTGAATTTAAAAAGGCCGTTAAACCGATTTTTTTCCAACTCTTTCTTAGTGTATTAGTGGCAAATATACTCAAGATAGGTGTCATTAGAGGCCGCAACTGTTTTATGTTTTGACTAGCTCGAGCCTGAGGGCCATAGAAATCTATAAATTCAATGTAGTCGTATGAAGAAGGGTTGAAAATTTTTGGGAACTTGTGTATTGTCTTGTACTGAACATTCTGAAGTTTTGTTTAATAAAATTGGAAAAGCCTTGCAGGTCGTTGTTTTCGGAGATTCATGTGTTATCATATTTAAAGTCCGTTTACTTCTTTCCTATGTGAATGTGTTTTCTCTCATTATTAATCCATTCTGTCATGCTATTCATACTTGGACCAGTGTAGCATTTGAATAAGATTCATAGTGGTTATGCCTTGTTCTTATCGTTCCAAGTATTCCACAATCATTTTTTACTAAAATCGACATGGAATTGATATTTTTATGCTTTGCATCGATGGACTATTTATCTTTCTTCTAAATCGCCTGATTAAAATCACTTTGACTGTAGATTGGTTGCTTCCTTGCCTATGAATAGATGTGTTTGTAAATCAGCGTCACAATGTTCGCCTGCTGTATGTTCTGACTCCAATGCCCAATGGTGATCCGTTTTATTTTCAACCAAACAATAATTTAAACAATTTGTCCCTGTAGAAATCTGATGTTTTGATTATGCTTGAATGATTATCTTGAGTAATAAGAAGTCTGTGTGTTTTTCATTGCTGAATCTGTGACTATTTTTCAGTTTTCTTGAGTTTAAGAGAGATCCCTCTCTGACTATGTTAGGTCAGTAGCATAATTCTAAAGTGGTTTTGTGGTTACCCCCAGTTCGGCCTCTCTGCAACCTAGAGGTACGATTTGGGTGCTAATATAGTGGCACCATAGCCGGGGACGAGTTGTCTTATCATCGCTAGGAGAAAGAAAAATTATTTCCAATTGTTAAGAGGAATTTTCTGTGGGTAGAAAGAGGGTTCCCAAAGTTGAAGGAAGGTTGTGTTTCTGACCTGGCGACTCCACTCATCTGTATTTCCCTTGGAAGAAGACTCTATTGGGAAATCAACGAGCCCAAGTCCATTTCTGAAGAAGTCTCAGAAGGAACCCTGGCCCCTAAAAAGAGCCATACCAGAGGTAATCCATTCTCTGAAATTCTTCTAGGCATGGATAATCTAGAGGTCTTGCTTAGACATAGAAGTGATAGACATAAGGTTAGTGCTGTTTATATTGAAGAATCTGTCTCTAAAGATTCATACGAGTTTCATGAGTTAAATCTAGAAGTGGATATTGGGAGTCCCTTGCTTAAATCCAAATTAGAGTCAGACATGCATTATGCCGAAGAAGGGGTAGGTAACCTCGATTCATATCTATTGGATCCTGTGTGGTACAAGTTGCAAAATAATGTTAGAACCAAAAAAGCTAGACCTCATCTTCAAAACCTTCAGCCTCATATCCAGATCCAAAACCCCCCTCTGAATAACCCTCCTTTAGTTCAAAAACCACCAGGGCCGATGGCTGCTAGGTTTTCCCCTTTAGTTCTACCAACTTCCCTACATGACCTCCCCCAGAATTACTCATGGAGGATTATCACATACGACGGGGAGGGTGATATATCAGCAAGGCAGCATGTAGATAATTTTGAATATTTCATTGACCGAGAAGAGGTGGACTATGAAGATGCTCATATGAGACTGTTCACGCAAATTCTATTGGGAGAAGCTAGAAAATGGTTCAAGGATTTACCAAATGCATATATCCCCAACTTTGCATCTTTCGGGACACTATTCCTAGATAGGTGGGAAGCCACCAGGAGTCCTTCACAAATCTTATTCCAATACAATCACTTGAAGAAGGGAAATTTTGAGTCTGTGCATGAGTTTTCTAGTAGGTTCATGAAGGTATACAATTCTATCCCAGATGATATAAAACCTTTGGTATGGGCTGCAAAGCTTCACTATGCAGATGCCTTTGATGGGGATTTCTCCTGTTTGTTGAGAGAAAGAAAGTCACCTTCCCTGCCTGCTATGCTAAAGGATGCTATATAAGTAGAAGCAAACATGATGGCCTCAGGAAAGTTGAAAGGGAAAGAAAAAGTGGAAAAGAAGAAAATAGAGATCCATACCTCTACCTCTACTTCCTCCTCTACCAATGATGTGAAGTTTGAAATGATGATGAAAACATGGAAAAATTGATGGATAGGTTGGCCCTAGATAATAAGCCTCCTAATAGAGAGAAGCTTGAAAATCAAGTGAGGTATCCAAACTTCTGAATAACACCTCCCCAAAGAAATCAGAGGAACCCTGATGACCAACAAATAAGGCCCCCTTTCCCTGAAAATATGGTAGATGAGGAAGGCCCAGAGGACCCAATGAATGACCATATTCATCACTTCGACAACCTGGAAAATGAAATATACATGATTGGAAGGGAGCATGATTTTTTCACCAAAGGAGCTTCTACCTCCCATCCAGAACTGGACTCAGAGTAGTGTCAAATGGGTTATCAGAATGTTGTAGATGACTTTCAAATGAAACTGAAGCTAAGGAATAGAGATGCAAATATAAATAAAGGAAATTCCAATCTAAATCACTCCTCTAATGATCAACAGAGCACTGATAAACCAAAAGAGAAGCAAGAAACTGCTGCACAAAAGGATCCAAAGAGACCAAAGGAAAAGCAGTAGGGAATCACTGGACATAAAGATTCAGAAATAAAAAAGCAACAGTCCAGGGAAGCAAGATAGTTAGAGCCTGCAGACACAGGAAAACCAGTTTCATCTTTCAATCTGAAAACTGAGCTGTCCAAAGTAAATATATCCATCCCTTTTGATGAGCTGCTGAGAAACAATGAATACAGGGAGCAAATCACCAAAATGGTCAGTGGTCAGGGTGACTGTCAGCAGGATATTTTCTAGGTGAACGATGATGCTCCTACAATTGTTTTTGGGCTCAAGCTTGAAGAAGAAGATGATGAAGATGTTCCCATTTTCTATTTGATTTTAAATATTCATGACATGACTTTACATAATGCACTGATAGACTTTGGTGCCTCTCACAATTTAATGCCAAAATCAGTGGTGGAAGAACTTGGTCTGGAAATCACCAAGCCTTACAAAGATCTATACTCCTTCGATTCCAGGAAGGTGAAATGTCTAGGGTTGATCAAGGACATGGTGGTGACATTGACACAGCTCCCATCCAAAAGAATTATGATGGACATAGTAGTGGCTGACATCCCTACCAAGTTTGGTATGATATTGTCCAGATACTGGGCATTGAAGCTGAGAGGAAACATGCAGCTGGATTTATCTTACACCACCATCCCTCTATTTGGGGGAAATAGGAGACTGTACAGGGAGAAAAGACTAGCTTATATGGTCAGCAGTCCAAACAAGCAAGAGAACCATCCCATATATTATGTTGATACCGATTTAGGGTCATCTATATTTTTTAATGAACGGCCTCGAATTTATCCCAAGGTTCCTATACACTTGGATTTGGTGGAGGACAAGGAGTTTGAAGCAAGACAAGAGGCTCTAGAAATAAAA
The DNA here is from genome assembly GCA_027924585.1 of Larix kaempferi. Taxonomy (NCBI): domain Eukaryota; kingdom Viridiplantae; phylum Streptophyta; class Pinopsida; order Pinales; family Pinaceae; genus Larix; species Larix kaempferi. The sequence goes on along the minus strand of BSBM01000585.1, from coordinate 2,968,401 downwards.
AAGAATGAAGAAGACTTGTGGAAGATGTATTTTGACGGGTCTTTAAGCAAGAATGGCGTAGGGACAGGAGTCTGGATCATCCCTCTCGATCTGGAATTTAAGGCCCTGTCATATAAGTTGACGTTTGAATGCACGAACAATGTGGCAGAATATGAAGCCTTATTGATGGGTCTGCATGCTTTTAAAGACATGGGAGCAAAGAAAATACAAGTGTATGGAGATTCAGAGCTGGTAATAAACCAAGTGAACGATAGTTATCAAACGAAGCATCCCAGGATGAGAGCTTTCAGGAATGAAGTGTGGGATATGTTTGGTAACTACTTTTCGGAGCATAAGATCAGCGTGATTCCCGGGATTGAGAACGAGGTGGCATAATATTTGGCCACTACAGCTGGAGGTTTCAAAACCCCAATTTAGTCCCAGACAAAGTATGAGGTGGAAATAGTAAACAGGTCATCCATCCCAGATAATTCCAAATATTGGCAAGTGTTTGACCATGAATTGCAGATAAAAAGATTTATGGAGCTATCTGATGAGTTTGTCAATACCCATATTGATACTGAGAACGAGAATGTAGAATGTCTCCAAGACGACGAGTCTGTTGAGGATGAAGGAGTCGAAGGAAAGGTGTGGAAGAGTATGCTAGGTGGGAAGGATGTCATCCAACTAAAGAGTAAGTATATCCCTAAGGGTTTAATACCCCTGGAGAAGCTATTTGACCAAAACGATGTGGCTAAGAATCCTAAGGTCAAACCTTCCAATGATGTTGTGGAAGACCTGAACCTAGGCACTGAGGAATATCCTCAGATCGTGAAGCTGTCCAAAAATATGCATACTAAAGGGAAGGAGAATTATAAAAATTTAATGAATAAGTACTCTGATGTGTTTGCTTGGGGCTATGAGGACCTAAAGGAGTATGACACTTCTATTATACAACACTCCATCCCAATCAAGGCAAGAGAAAAGCCTTTCAAGCAGAAACTGAGAAGGATAAACCCCAAGTTGGTGCATGTGATAGAGAAAAGAAATCAAAAAATTATTTAATGCCAAGATCATTGTCACCCTGAGGTTTTCAAAATGGATAGCCAATTTGGTGTCTATTAGAAAAAAGAATGGAGAAATCAGGATCCGTATAGACTTCAGAAACCTCGAGTGTCATTAAAAGACAACTTTCCCTTACCAAAAATGGAGCATATCTTGCAGAAAGTAGTAGGGGCCGAGAGAATCTCAACCATGGATGGATTTTCAAGATATAATCAAGTCAAGGTGTGCCCAGAAGATCTGAAAAAGACCGCCTTCACCACCCCCTGGGGCACATTTATGTATGCTAAGATGCCCTTTCGGATAATGAATGTTGGGGCTACTTTCCAGCGTGCAATGGATATAGCATTTGCTGAGGATAAGGACAAGTTTGTGGTGGTATACATGGATGATATAAAAGTATACTCTAAGTCTGACAGGGAACATCTCAAACACTTGGAAAGGGTTTTCATCAAGTGTAGGAAGTATGGTATTTCTCTTAACCCAAAGAAGTCTAATTTTGCATTGGAAGAAGTGAAACTTCTGGGGCACATTATTTCAAAGGAATGTATCAAGATCGACCCTGAGAGAGTTAGTGCTATCCAAAAAGTTGGAGAACCAAGATGTAAGATGGAAGTGCAATCTTTCATTGGGAAAGTAGGTTTCCTGAGGAGTTTCATTCCTAGTTTTGCTGAGATAATGAGGAGCATTACTAATATGATGAAAAAGGAAAATCAGATAAAGTGGACAGAAGAAACCTGGGAGTCATTCAAGGGCATCAAGAAAGCCATCATCGAAGCCCCAGTGCTTGCAAGCCCAGATTTTTCTAAGGATTTTCTGCTTTTTTCCTACGCGTCCGAGCATACAATAGCAGGTGTCCTTTTGCAGAAGAATGCCTAGAATGCTAAAAATCCCATTGCATTTTTCATCAGAGTGTTAAGAGATGGAGAGCTCAAGTATGACATAATGGAGAAGCAGGATTATGCTTTGATAAAGGCATTAAAGGATTTCAGATTCTACATCTTGCACTCACATATTATCGCCCACATCCCAAATAATGTTGTGAAGAGCATCCTCACCCAACCGGATCCTGAAGGGAGAAGAGCCAAATGGATTGTTGTCCTATTAGAATATGACCTGGAGATAAATCCTACCAAGTTGATCAAAGGACAAGGGCTGGTAAAGCTGATGACTGAGGCAAATTGTGAACCTTTGTAGCTGAATTTCCTATCCAACCATTTAAATTAGCTGGACGCAGGGGTGCGGGTAAATCCTAGATTCTCTATGTGTCCTTGGTATGCTGATATTGTGTATGTGCTACAAAACCTGGAAGCTCCTGCAGGTCTGAGCAAGACAAGGGCTTGGTTTGTAAAGTTCAAAGCTGCGAAATTCTGTGTTATAAACCAGTACTTGTAATGGAAAGATCCTGGAGGTATATTGCTGAATTGTTTGCTAGAGAATGAAGTCCAGTAGACCATGAAATATTTTCACAAGGGAGACTGTGGGGGCCACCATTCATCGAAGGTGATAGCCAACAAGATCTTGAGGGATGGATTCTACTGGCCTTCTCTATTTGCTGATGTATACAAAGGCACTGTTACTTTCCATCAATGCCAGATATTTGAGGGTAAAAGGAAGCTGGTTTCACTCCCCCTAATCCCTATCTCAGGGGAAGCCCCTTTCCAGCAACAGGGATTAGAATTCATTAGGGAGATAAACCCAAACTCCTCTGGTCAGCACAGATGGATCCTCGCAGCTACATATTATTTTACTAAGTGGATTGAAGCTATACCCACTAGGAGGGAAACAGAGAATGTTATTATGGATTTCCTAGAGGAGAACATTTTAGCCATGTTCGGATGCCCCAAGAGAATTGTGACTGACAACGCAACTGCCATTAAATCCAAGAAAATGATAAATTTCTTTCATAAATACCACATCATCCTGAATCATTCCATTGCCTACTATCCACAAAAAAATGGGATGGCAGAATCCTCTAAAAAAATCTTGGTGAGGATAATTAAAAAAATGCTGGAAGTAAACAAGAGAGCTTGGCACACTAAATTGAAATATGCCCTGTGGGCCAATAGGATCAACACTAAGAGAGCCACTGGGGTGTCACCCTTTCAACTGGTATATGGAGCAGAAGTCGTTTTCCCCACCTCATTAGGACTGCCAGTCATGAAACTGTTGCAGGGACAGGAAGATGAGCCTAATCATGTGCAGAGAAGGATAAATCAGATTATTGAGTTAAATGAGCTTAGAGACATAGCTTATGACAAGGTGTAGGTGCACCAAGAGAAGATGAAGAAAACCTTTGATAGGAAGGTGAAGGAGGAGCAGTTTCAAGTGAATGACTTGGTTTTGAAGTGGGATGCCCCTAGAGAAGATAAACATGGAAAATTTTATCACATGTGGGTTGGCCCATATATCATTGCAGCCAACAGGGGTATGAACTCATTCATCCTGGAGCATCAAGATGGGTCTCCTTGGACAGGAGGTCTAGTGAATGGAAGGTTTTTGAAACGCTACATGTCTTGATCGGTGACAGGTGACCTTTTGTATTTTATTTTGTATATATATCTGTGTATAACGTTTTTCAGTTGAAAATAAAAGATAGGTGGTTAGCCAAAGGACCTGAAGCCCGAGGTGAAGGCCCTGTGATCTAAGAAAGGCAGCCACTGGTTTTGTATGGTTCATATGTTCGGAAATAGACCAAATAGATCAGGATGTAGAGTTTTGTTTTGCAAGAACGGTAGGATTTTCCTACATAGGTTGCCAATGGATTAGGCACTGGTCTGTGGGGGTTTTTTGCTACAACGTAGGGAGGATAGCATCCCCAATAGGAGCCCATTGTTAGCACCGGGATTTTGCTACGTATTCGAGGTATTTTTTGGGTGAAAGGACGGGTTTGCTGGACTGAGGAGATTTTCAAAGTGAACCCAGCTCGGTCTATGTCTACTAGATAACAAAAATCCACAGCATGCGCAATAAATCTGGCCCAAAGAAGAAGCATTTGAAAAGATCTCAGGTTTTGCTAGCGGTCGAAAGGTCAAAGTTAAAGGAATGTGCCCGCATCTCCGGTTGGTCTGGATGGACGGCTTGGATTAGATGCGATGAAAATCCAAGGCCGTAACATTGTATTGCAAAATAAGGTGACGGAGGTTTAAGCACAATTGGGCCGCTAGTTAGCAGGTATATGAGAGCTAGATCAATGGTGGGTGATGAAGATCGACGGTCGACATTTAGTTCGCAATTTGAACTTGCGTAGAAAAAATTCACCAATCAGATTTGCAAAGTTGTGTTAACGTGCCACACCTTTCAATGGCGCGGATTTAGTCCGATGCAGATCTACGGCTTAGGTTCTGCTGGCAAATTCAACTTATGCGCCAGACTGACACGGCTCATATTTTTGAAGTTGGTAGAAGGCACATCTATGGACGGCCCAAACTTGAGAAAAAGGGAAATCCACAATCGGGATAGCTTCGGAAATAAAGGGCACGGCCAAAGTAGCATGTAACAGATTTGAAGGCCACAAGGGTGTTTGAAAATAAAAAGGTGGGAGGATCTGCGATTGTATATTTCCAACGTGGGTGGACGGATGACATGTATCTATCGCTGGCAAACCTATAAAGAAGATATTGATAGGTTCATATTATAAAAAACTGGTTCACTCAGGGATCCACACCAGATTTGTCCTGTGCGTATTGGATAGTGGAGGGAGCTGACTGTGCAGAGCCGACCAATGAACTAGACGCCCAGAAAAACCCTCCTAACTGTCAGGAGGCCAGGTAAGCCATTTTTTCACCGAAAGCTATTTAAATGGAAAAAGCCATAGAACCTCCAGGTTTCGAATCTCCTCAGTTAACCGACCTGGTAGAAGATAAATATTATGACGTTTTCGACACCATGATGATCAGTTTCCCTCTGGACACCATTAAGGAAAAACTAGAAGCTCTGAGGGCCGACTAGCCAAAAACCCACCAAATTTACCAATCCATTTTCCATCTGTTTGCTACAACTCAAACCCCTAATTACCCCGAGTTCGTAGATTGGTGCACTGGTCATTACTCCCCTGAGCAGAGAGTCGTCCTGGATGCATCAGGCTCCAAAATCCTATGCTATGTAAACGCCCTGACTGTTAGGAAAGCTTTGGTCGTCCCCCCATAATTCTGTCATAAAGCCCAAGATTACAAGATGGAATCCCCCATTCATTGTTTTTCATCAAGACTCTGAGGACCTTAAGAATAGTTTCTACCAGGAGACCCTACTACCCAGTGTTTTCCCTCAAGAAACCCCTTTCCCTGGTGAAGCCGAGCAGTTCAAAGAAGAATCTAAATATGTTATCTCCATACTGGCGCAGTTTCTAGGGCTGGACAACAGATACCTAACCAAACCCCTAATCAGTCTCATGTTCGACCTGAGCACTTTCCCTGTTGAGCCCTCATAGCCCAACTCGCTCGCTTAGTGCTCCTGCCTAAAATTTGATGAAGACCTAGCAGATAGTATCCATGCTCAACTCATTGAATTCCCTAAAACTAGGTCTTTTAGGTTTCAATCTTATCTATTGAAGATTTTTCTAGCAGAATAGGAGGAAAACCTACAGTGACTAGAGCTACAGATCACTGCAGAAATGTACTCAAGATTCCATGTCTTCTTGAATGATCTCATCTCAGAGGTTTATTTTTTGTTTTTCCAAGAGAAATTGCCAAGAGTCCTTCCTGAAATGAAAGATTTGTTACAACCTTCTTTGGAAAGGAGGGTTGGGGACTAGTTCATGTTTAAAAATGGGACTGTAATCAGGGTATACGATTTTTCTTATGCCCCCTATGTATTGCCAGCTTTCCTAACTCCCAGGTTGTTCACCCTGGAGTTCATAAGAGAGAAACTACAGGTGGAATGTGAACATTTCCTAAACGACAAGAAATATGTTGATATTAGTTTCCCATGGGCGGTAGGTCCTTTTGTTATAAAAAATAAAGTAGCCCTCCCTAACATTGAGTTGATGATGAGTGATCTGGGTTTCTCCTCTAGAGATGCAATAAACTACGACCCCCACCACATAGTCTCAGAGAGGAGGAGGGGAACAGGTAGAAAAGTATACGAGCATTTAGAGCTCCCTATCCTAACAGAGAGGGCCAATTGGATGGAGTACATAGATAAGGGTCAGATGGACATTGACCCGCTAGGAGGCCCCCTCTCTTTGATACTTGGAAGCACAACCTCAATCCCTCGTTCTCGTGGGAAAGACTCAGAAATAGCAGTAGCCCTAGCCCTCACTAGTATGCCAGAGAATCTCTCACAGCAGGAGGGTGGTGAACCTATGGACGTGAATAGTGGGGGTGAAAGAGCACTTAAGAGACAAAACGTAGAAGATCCTGAGCAGAAATTGATAAAGGTAAAGGCAAAGCAACCAAGGAAGAAACAGGTAAAGTTCTCGGTTCCATCCTTTGCGATTGAGGAACATGTGTTCAGCATGACCCTTGTTGGGACTGCAGCACCAAGCGTGAGTAGGATGGCATTATTGGAACAGTATGAAGAAGACCCTGAGATATTGTCATATGAAGCAAAATTATATGATGATGTTAGGAAAATCTCCTCTAAAGAGCTAACCCTAATGGCCCGCAGAAACCTTGTGCAGAATACCCTGAGTCTTGCCCCAGCTACCAAGAGTAAGGAAACGGAGCTAAAGGTGAACCTGGAAGACATTCCACTGCCAGACGTGATTAACCTGCACAAAGAGATAGGGAATTTCTTTACGACAAGCTGCTCAAATATTCCCTCCACCTGTCAAAAGAAAAAATCAGCAAAACTAAAGTACAGAGTCAATTGAGAATAGAAAAGGCAGAGAACAAAAGTTTGAAGGCACAAGTAAACAAATATCAAGCCTCTCTGCTGGCCATTGAGACCATTGAGGACAAAACAAAAATCATCCAAAAGTTGTTAGATGAGAAGGATCAGGAGATCCTAAAACTAAAAAAGAAGTTAAAAATGCCAGTTGCCCAACTAGTGGATTCGACAGAGATTGCAGAACTGGAGAAAGAGAAAGAGAAGTCGTAGATAGAATTGAAAGACTACAAGGAAAAATTCATAGAGTTTGGGGAAAGAGGGGAAAAGTGGCAAGAAGACCTAAAATCATTGATGGATAGCGAGGAAGCTCTGAAGGTTGAAGTAAAAAAGCTAGAAAAAAGCTCAAGGATAAAGTAAAGGAAATAGAAGCTATGGTCACACCCACTCTAGAAGCTGGAGACTTCTCCATAGTAGGACAAATAGCCAGGACCATCTTAGACAACAGAAGAAGTGATAAGACTAAAGAAGAAAAACATCAACCTGAAGGCTATGAGGGATACTGCTGAGAAGGAGAAAGAAGAGGCAGAAAAGGACAAGAAATCCTGGGAAACCAAATACTAGGCTATGCAAGAGGAGTATGATCGGTTAAAACAACAGGTCGTAGGAAAGGAAGAATTACAAGAGCCGAGGAAAATCATCTCGGGCCACATCATTATGCAGGCGGAGCAACTAAGGTAATACCTAGACTTTATAGCAGATAAAGAGTCCGTGGTCAAATTAGGAGACCCGGCGATTACAGTGGCAAACAAGAAACTGAATAAAAAACCCCTAAGTTGCGCCCATAATGCAGTAAATTTCTTGAGTGGACTGTCTGAAGGCTAGATGAAAGCGACAGATATCAAAGATAGAGTGGCCATCATCCTATGGGCCAAGAAAGTTATGCTCAAACATCAACAGGTAAGTTCCGTTCGGACAAGGGTGGATATCTTTACCAGGAAAGCGAAAATGTTCAAAGAAGTTTTCGATCCATTGTTTAAGAAAGGTCTACCTCTGTTCTGGGAGGAAGACGGGACCATGATGACAAAGGAAGAATACCAAGAAAGGTTGGAGGAATGTCAGTGAGACCAGGAGTGCTTTGAATATTTGGAGAAGCCCCTAGAAGGTAAAATGGTGGTAGAGAAGTTGACCCTGGATTTCGAGCTCCTCACAACGTTCAAAGAAACCCACACGCTCCTCGAAGGTTACTCCTATAAAGAACACACTGGAATGAGAATTATCTTCAAGGAGATCGCGTCCTCAGACTTACCGACAACAAAACAGTGGAAGTGGGTTGAGAAATATGGTAAGGGAAAGTTGAAGCTGAGCGCGTGAAGGATTCCGAGAGAGTGGAAGCAGCCAGCTAGAGCATCTACCAGATCATGTTTTGTATTTTTGTTTGAGTCGATTGTCATCTAGTAAAAATTACCAGTGAATGTAAAAAGGCCATTAAGCTGATTTTTTTCCGACTCTGTCTTAGTGTAGTAGTGGCGAATATACCCAGGATAGGTGTCATCAAAGGCCATAACTATTTTTTGTTTTGACTAGCTCGAGC